>OX382278.1:28817955-29461360 GCA_947507595.1 Pyralis farinalis
GCGCATCAAAGCAGCCCGTCTGGGAAAGTACCTTCACCTCACAGGAAACCGCAGCCAAATAACAACTCCCTAGAGAGTTGTTGTGTTCCTACGTGTGAGTTAGGTCACTAGTAGTTTCTTATGAACTAGTTGGATACTCATACTCCATTTACTCTCTTTTGTTACACTGATCAGTTAATATGTTCATCTTGACTTTTGCTCAGACAAAATGCTGCCTCTGCTGCTTACACAGCAACTCCTTGGGAACTTACTGGTGACCTCACTCACACGCAGGAATACAGCAACCGTCTAGGGAGTTGTTATTTGACTGCGGCTTTCTCTGGGGTGGAGGTACTTCCCCAGACGAGCTGCTTTGATGTGCCCTACTTCTCTTAAAGTTATTTTTTTGTTAAAAAAGTAGTAGTAAAAAATGAAATAAATTGTTTGTTTTGATTAATTTGATCTACTTTGTGCTTGTTTGTCTGTCCGTGGTGTCACAAACAAGTCTTATCTGAAAATCAGCGCCGGGTCATGTGTTGACACAGCAGTATGCTGAGATGGGTCCCATTTGGGCTGCCACACACCACTTTTGTTGCATCATTATCTACTGTGTATTGTTTATATATGTATAGTATGTGTTACGTCCAAATAAACCTTTTCTTTCTTCTTCTTTCAACACTTACTATGTTCGTTCAAAAAGCCTCGTTCACACGGCTGGTTACAGCTGAAAGTATAAACAAAAACATTCCTATAAAACTAGTAACTGTCTCGATGCAGTGCACAGATAGCAGACGTCGGGCAGTGTCGCTTCATAAAGCTGCTAAATCGCTCGAGGAAGCGATCTGCATAAACACAGATGGAAAACTCACACACCGTGTAAACTACACTATGACACAGAATAGATAGTTTGTAGGAGGTCTGAATGTTTGTAATAGGTGTACGCACACATCAATAACTGGTCACCGCAACCTATTGACGCTCGCAACACCACGGGGATGTTACTCGCGCACTGCCAATCTTGTGACCTAAGGATGTTTCGTCGCAGTACCCAGTAATTTATCTGCCATACACCCTTCAAACCGGAATACAACTATATAAATATAGCTGCTTGGTGGTAGAAATAGGTGAGACAGAGGTACCCACGCAGACGACTTTTGTACAAAGTCTCCCTCTGGTGAAAAGAAAACCTGATGTTAAGCGGTTACCGTAGCCTATGAACGCTTACAACACATTAGTATCACACGCGATGCCACCTCTGCTACTAACACAGCAACTCCTTGGGAGCTTACCTTCCGATCACATTAGATAGATAGTGTAAAAGACATCTCAATATAATATATACACAGAAGAGTAAATATTGCACTAAAATTCTGAAGTTGCCCAGAGTTTCAGCATTTACGAGTACTTTAAATTATTATACTTGTGCAACACCTACTACTAAATAAATAAATATGCGACGCAGATTTTTTTATACGATGTCGGGAGGCATACAAGCATACGGCCCACCTGATGTAAAACGGTTACCGTAACCTGTGAACGCTTATAAAACACGTCAAACAAAACGCCTGTCTGTATTTATTTCATATTATCCATAAACTTTGTCACGTGGAAATAATGACTACGTTTGTATATTCTATATTGTGTATTTTTGTGATACCGGTGCGGTAGACTGCGGTGTTGAGGAGATTGCCGGGAAACTATATTTGCCAGCCAGTCATCCAATACCTTTTTATCTGGTTAAATGACATTTTAAACAAATCCCAAAGACTGCAATGATAAAGATAGAAAAATCTTTATTTGCCTATGGGCCTTAGAGACATATTTTTGTAATATAATCTTATTGTATCTTATTCAATTCTCTTATGATGGTTATCTTAATCTGCTAGTATTTCGGAAATGAAATGCTTGTTACTAATTAGTGCCGGTCACCCATCCATTTATAAGCTCCTTACTGCTATTACAGCTCCTTACTGCTGTTACAGCAGTAATGCTTGCGACTTGCGATGGAAAACAATCAAATACAATAATGACATAACAGCAACTAGATAGATAACGGTAGTGGTTGGGTGCTGGCCGGCGCTAGCTCTCACGATCTATTTTTTTTTATCGGACTTACGTAGCGTCATCTAGCTCGAAAATAAGAGAAGCATGTCTAATGGGTATTAAATAACTGATAAACATACGTAAATACATTTTTTTGTAAATATATACTTATGATACATAGATAACACCCAGACCAAGACAAACAGGCGTGTACATGCACACAAATATGTTTGCCCCATGTGGGAATCGAACCCACGATCGTTGGAGTCAAAGTAGTGTTACTAATAACATGAAATTGCCAATACGAGTAACCATGTCTCCAACTATTTTGTCACGGAGCTGGGTAGAATTGTCACTCTAATTACGAAAAAATACACTCGTTTGTCGAGGGCAGGCTAGATCCTCGTGAGGTAATGAGCTGGCCTGACTTCCCATGCAATTACCTCGCCAAGTCGGTTCTCGGTCAAGCACGCCTCAAAGTTGCTGCGAGCATTATAAGCGTATACTTTATGTTTTCCTGTATTTACCTAATAGGTTATACGCTTGCTGCCTGCAGCGGTTTCTCTGTAATTATTTTATATGTCGGGAGATAAACATACGGCCCACCTGATGTAAAGCGTGTGATGTAAACCGTAGCCTATGAACGTTTGGAATAAATGAAGTATCACTCGCGCGATGCCACATCCGCCTCTGATACAGCAACTCGTTAGGATATCACTGGTTACACGCAGGAATACAACCACCCTCCATAGAGTTGTTATTTGGCTGCGGTTTTCCGTGGGGGCGGAGATACTTCAACAGGTGGCCTGCTTTGATGCACCCTACCTCTTTTAAAAACACACATACTAAGACAAATAGACGGACAATAGTGTGTACTGTGTGGATATCGAACCCACGAGCGTCGTCGGTGACAATGTCGCGTTTTTAACCGCTGTGCCACCGAGCTTGTCAAAATCTTGCACTTGGGAGGAGTTTGATTTTTAAAATATTACTCATTTGTAAGAACACAACAACTATTAACCTTAGCCGTGGACGAGGCTGGCATGTTCGATTCCACAGGTAAAACATTTGCGGTTTTTTAATTTTTGTTATTTATTTAACAACATACATTGACACTTCTATCTATCTATAACCTCACGCCAAATCCCTTACGGGGTAGGCAGAGAGAACCGAGTGCTATGAGACGCATACCTCTCTTCTTTTACATTTACAGCTCTTTTCACGCACGCTCGCCGATTCCTAGGGCTACTGACATCACCCTCTGATAAAACACGCCCAATTTGGTCATGGTACGTGAGTTTTAGTCTACCTGGGTTCCTACATCATATTCCCTTTATCGTATTTCACAGTCGGGTTGCTTATAAAAGCTCCAACGCCACAGCCTCGTTTGGTAACGGGCAGGTTGCATCATGTACAGGTTACATTTAAACAAGATAAGACAAAATTCTTTATTTGCCATTGGGCGCTTGCGGGCACTTAATCACAACTTACATTTTTTGAAATATAATCTTATTGCATCTTATTTAATTCTCTTAATTTATTTTTTATTTGCTAACATTTTGGAAATGACCATTGGCGATGAAGAAACACCGAAAGAAACTTGCCAATATAGGTCTCTTTTAAAATTGACAATTAGATATTACAAAAACTCACATAAGCATATAGGTACAGTAATGATATTAAATGGTAAAATTAAAGATTATAAAGAACACGTCGTCTGTGCTGAATTAATTCCAGACTCTTTATCAGTTACATATTCATCAATTCTATAATACGCCCTTTTACAGAGAGAATTTTTAATGTGCTATTTGAATACATTATCAGGAAAGAACAAAACTTTTTCAGGCAACTTATTATAAAAGCGAATACAATTTAGAAGAAAAGATCTACAAGTTCTAGCAAGCCGTTGTACCGGTACACAACTTATTTCTAGTTCTAAGTTTTTTGCTGAAGTTTAAAAGCGATTTTAAATTTATACGGACGGATATTATGTTTTCATAAATATATTGAGAAGTAACAGTGATGATATTTATTTCTTTGAACAGTTCCCTGAGGGATTCTCTGAAACCCAAGTTATAAATAGAGCGAATGGCTCTTTTTTGTCAGATAAAAATTGTCTCAATGTCAGCCGCCGTTCCCCACAACAGTATATCATACGACATAATGCTGTGAAAGTAGCTGAAATAGATTAAGTGCGCAGTAGCCACATCCGTCAATTGCCTGATTCTAAACTATCCTAACTGCATATGCAGCGGAGCTAAGCTTACCGGTAAGTTTATTTATGTGGGGGCCACATTGTAATTTGGAGTTTACTGTAATTCCAAGAAACACAGTGTTATTAACAAATTCTAATTTATTATTCCCAATGAGAACTTCTGCATTGGCAGAAGTCACATTTAGAACATCAAATTTGATGCATTTGATTTTAGCTGAAATTAGCAACAAATTACACGTGAACCAGTGTGAAATAACAGACACAACACGATTTACCTCGTCAATATTAGGGTTCCGTACCCAAAGGGTAAAACGGAACCCTATTACTGAGGCTCCGCTGTCCGTTCGTCTGTCACCAGGCTGTATCTCATGAACCGTGATAGTTAGACAGTTAAAATTTTTACAGATGATGTATTTCTGTTGCCGCTATAACAACAAATACAAAAAAATAGAATAAAATAAATATTTAAGGTGGCTCCCATACAACAAACGTGATTTTTTTGCTCATTTTTGCTCGATATTAATAACGGCAACAGGTAGACGCTTGAAATATTCACAGAATATTTAGTTATATATTCACTTTAAGAACAAATAATTAAATTAAAATAAAACAAATATTTAAGGGGGGCTTCCGTAAAACAAACGTGATTTTTTTTGCCGTTTTTATAGATAATGGTACGGAACCCTTCGTGTGCGAGTCCGACTCGCACTTGACCGATTTTTTTCACACCGCCGGGCTACATTAAAAATTAGAGAGGTATTATCAGTGAATAGTACTATACCCGCCATTTTCTGCACTATGTAGGGCAGATCATTCGCTATATATATATATATATATATATATATACTAGAAATAAAAATAACCCAAAATAGCCCTGATAACCCTGGGACACGCTGATATTAACATTATTGCCTTTTTATTTAACCCCATTTATGTCAACTGTCAGCACTCTGTTATTAATAAGCTGCAATTAAGTTCTGGGCTTTACCTCTAACTCTATAATAGTTCAGCTTGAGTAACAATGTCTGATAATCTACACAATCAAAAGCTTTAGAGAGAAAACCCCAATAGCATCCTGTAATCTCTCCCATGCCTTGGATTTGCCTAACCAATGCCACTCCTGCATCCGTAGTAGATTTACCAGCTGTATAACCGTATTGTTCGTAAACACACTCCACAAACAGACATAATCACCAATAAACCAAGCCATTTGACACACTCAAAGTTAATAAACAAAAATGTACAACCGCACACAAAAGTGTTTCAAGTAAATTGACGCAGGCAGTAAAATGAAAGATCGCGCCCATATTTCCACGTCATTGGCCCTCGACCGAATATAAATTTGAATAACTGGGGAACAGGATTTGTTTAATTTGAATTTCAAATTCTGTACCCGAGCGTACCGCGAAAACAGAGAAAAACGCGCTCATTCTGATATAATTAACATAAAAAATATGTTGAAAATAAACACGCGTTTGATATTTTCAAATGGATTCGAATGTCTAGAACAGGTACTGTTTATAATCTAGTTTGGCTTTGTGTACGAGTCTAGTAAAGTTAGCTTAGATTGTGTTGTGGGCTAACTGAAGTGATATTATTGCTGTTTTAACGAGGTTATTTTATGAAATTTTATGAAAAACTTCTTTACACACGCTTGACTTGGGGAGTAAGCTGATGAATGCGTGACGAGAGCGTTACGAAAAATGTGATCGGGCGAGGCGAACGGAAGTTGAGAAGGAGATATAAGGTAATAAAGATAGAAAGAGAGAGTTACGTTTCGTATATTACTGTAGGGGCAAGAGGGAGAGGTGTGAGCACACATTTTCTTTCTCTCATAGCGAGTTAAGTTTCTATATATGTATATGTAAGACACAGTGCAGGCCTATTGTCTGTATCACTCTGTGGAGCTAAACAAGTTTTACTTCAGTCGTGTGGTATAAAGCACACCCGTTTTTTTTATACAATGTCGAGAGGCATACTACTATACGTTTTAAGAGATGTAGGGCGCTTCAAAGCAGCCCGTGTGGGGAGTATTTGAAATTAATTTTAGCTTGGTAGCAGCACCCTTCCCTGAGAAAAAGGGTATTGACAGACGGACAGACAGACGGAAAACAAAGTGTTCTTGTTGCTTGTTGGTTGAGTGTCTTTTTGAGGTAAAGAACCCTAAAAAGGTGTATGTATGTATGTCCAGGGTGTAGATGTTTTCTGCCATGGGCTGTTGTAATGTATTATCGAAGGTAGAATAAAACATTTTAAATAAAAAAACTGAAACCAACTTCATTGAAATCGACGCCAGCGACATAAATAAGTGTCGACTACAATGAACTTGGTTCTCCTTTAATTTTTTTAAGTTTTATTTCATAGCTTTTTAGTTTATTACATCTCTGTAGTATCTACATAAAATGTCCATTACAATTCCTCTTCCCATTAAATAAATAAACGATAACAAACCATTTCAAACTTCTTCTTAAACAATTAGCTTCGTAACTGAAAAAAACTTATTATGACTTGATAACTTTTTTAAATGTAATGATGCCTTAAATATCAGTTTGTGAGTTGTATATTATTAACCTATTGATTATTAACAACTAATTATATATGCCAGTGAGGCATACTTATTTAACACCAATGTGTGGACCCATGTTTGTGAATGAATACATAAATTAATTAGAAAATAATCGTAAAAATCGGTTTACAATTGACGAAGATACACACATGAGAAATTCTTTTTTTAATAGTTTCTAAAAAACTGAGCACGGTAAAATCATAAAAACTTATGTGAAACCACTTTCGAAGTATACTTTATGTAATAAAAAAAAAAATGTCCGCAGTTCACATGCGATAGAAGAGAAACCTTCAAACATGTGAACTTAATAATCAGGACAATATTCTGCATTAGTTTTCGGCACACTTGAAAAATGATTTTATTAAAATAATATAATATTTAAGTAAACAATACACGTGTACGAAACACCACGGTTGTTATGACGCCTTATCTCAAGCTTCGTAATATGCAGGCGCGCACACACTCGTCCAACGCTCGGACCCTGTAATAAATACTAATTAACGCCTTCTATTTCATTCTCTCGCACGTTAAATCCTCCAGTAGGGCGATTCTACTAAAAAACTGCAATTGCACTGCAGCGCGGCGTGTGTCAAAAATGCATCATTTTGACGTTTCGTTAAGCGATCTGACAGCAGCGACGTTTAACAAACGTCAAAATGTACGCATTTTGACACACGCCGCGCTGCAGTGCAGTTGCAGTTTTTTAGTAGAATCGGCCTACAGATGTGTATCTGGTTGTCTCTGTTTACTGCCTGGTTGTTGTGTTCCAGCGTGTGAGTGAGGTCACCAGAACATGAGGAGTTGCTGTGTGTCGCTAGCGTTAATTGGCTATGATGACCACCTTACATCAGTCGGACTGTATCCTTGTTTGTTATCCGTCGTAGTATAAGAAAAAACCCTTGGAGTTTCTAAAAATATGGTATCTCTAAAAATCTCCTGTAGTTTCCGTACTGAACAGACAAATTGTAGTGAAACAGTCACAAAACATGCCATTGTCGCTTTATGACACTAAGTTTCGACGAAACGACACGTGTTTAGAATATTTCGTGCGATTTGCCGAGTTTATCGAGCGGAGAGATAGCGAGACGGCGCGGTGTGCACCTGCCTTTATGTTGTCCACAGTTTGGGTACAACTGCACGCTATTCAGATCGGTAGTTTTGTTTTTGGAAGTTTATGAACGCTGGTAAATACATTAAGTATCACTCGCGCGATGCCACCTATGGTACTAAAACAGCAACTCCTTAGAAGTTTACTAGTGAACTCTCTCACAGTCAAGAGCACAATAATTCTCCAGGGAGTGGTTATTTGGACGCCATTTTCTGTTAGGTGGGGGTACTTCTCCAGACGGGCTGCATTAATGCGCCCTACCTCTTTTGAAAATACTCAGGACAAAAGAAACAGATATGTACTTGTACACTAATGTTTTTCCTGTGTCGGAATCGAACCCACGAGCGTTGGTGTCAATGTCACGTTACTACGTCCGGAGGCATACGGCCCACCTGATGTAAAGCAGGTGCCGTAGCCTATTAACGCTTGCGATATATAAAAGTATCACTCGCGCGATGCCTCCTATGCTGCTTACACAGCAACTCCTTGGAAGCTTACTGGTGACCTCACTCATACGCAGGAACACAACAACCCTCTAGGGAGTTGTTATTTGGCTGCGGTTTCCTGTGAGGTGGAAGTACTTCCCCAAACGGGCTACTATGAAAGAAATGAAAACAAAAAAAAAACGATCTATTTATGTATGACTTCACGCCAAACCCTTGCGCTGTAGGTAGAGAGAACCGAGTGTCACATGCGCACCGCACTCGCTTCTATATCCCTCATTGCTCTTCAAATGCACTCTATAAAAGATCTAAGAAGATTTAAAATCTCTTCCCTCGTATAACATGAGTTTTCTAGTCGTAGACACGTAAACGGAATCGGATGTAGTTTCAGGATGTCTGAAATAAAATCCGCGTGTAGAGTTTGAACAAGTTGTAAAATTCCTCTTGTTTTCAATTTCATGATATCTGGCGTGTACGTTGAATATCATCTTTAAGAGGATGGCGACAATGTGCGCGTCAGTCTAATTGATTACGCAAGTTAAGCAACATCGACCGCACTCATCTATGGATGACTTTTGTTGTCTTGAATTTCTCGTGTTAGGAGGGCACGTGTTAAGATCGTAACTCTTAATATCGATAGATGTGAATCGTAAAGCTTATCTAAGAGAACCACAAATCTAAATCTATCTATCTATCACAGCAGTCCAACTGGGAAGTAGTTCCATCTCACAGAAGAACTCAGCCTTGGTGAATGTTGCTTTACTACGAATTAATAACAATACCCTTGAGCTCCTCATTAGTTGCTGTGATTACAGAGAGGGCGGGAACACGCGAGTGATATTAGTTGTATTGCAAGAGTTCGTAGACTACGGTAACCACTTTTTATCAGGTGGGCCGTGTTTTTTGATTCATCAGGTCTCGATTCGATTCATGACTCTAATCACTCATTCATCAACGGCAGTGGGTGGGTGCCGGCTGGCCCTAGTTTGCATGAACTAATTGGTAGCGGAAGCACACAGGGCAGGGGAGACCAAATGCAAGTTTTGTATACGTCTGTTAGGTCGGCCATGAACGTCATCTGTTAATTCCAGTAGCGATGTCCATACAAAATTACGAAAATTTTTTTTATTAGTTTTTTGAACTGAACTTTAATTACTTTTGACAAGTTTCTTTCGGCATTTCTTCTACGTGACTGGTCATTTTGGAAATGCAAGCAGATTAAAAAGATAATAACGTAAGAAAATTGATTAAGTTACAATAAGATAATATTTAAAATATACAAGACGTCGCGAGGGCCCAATGACAAATAAAGATCTTGTAAATTTGATCTTTTTGTCAGGAGTATTACGTGTACATAGGTGTATCCTAATTTTGCATGCCTGCGTCCGGTGCGAGATAAATGTGTACCTTTTGTTACGGGATGGAGGAAAACATAGTGAGGAAACCCGCACGATCAAGAAAATATATTTCTAACCTGCAATTTGATCTAACCTGCTTTGTGTGCTTCCGCCACCAATTAGTTCATGCGGCCTAGCGCCGGCCGGCTGACGGCACTGCGATGGATTTGTCACTTGTAGCATGTTATTCTTACGATTAACGTCTGCAACGCCTGATGATGCCTCGTGGAGAGGCGAAACACGTGTCGCAGCGACGACCAGGACAGTCGTGGCAGCGACGGTGGTGGTGGGGGCATGCGGATTCTGTTCCAGATGGCGGACGACCGCAGCAGCCGAGGCAGAGACTACCGGAGCAGCCATGGCAGCGTCGGCATGTACCATGTACTAACAGTAGTGGGTGGGTGCCGGCCGGCGCTAGGCCGCATGAACTAATTGGTGGCGGAAGCACACAAAGCAGGTTAGATCAAATTGCATGTAAATTTGACTTTCCCAAAATAACGCCTGAATCTATTAACTATTTCTAACCTATCTAACCTAAGAATATCGTAAGGCTTAGCGTAAGCGGACTAATGGTGAGATGATGGCGGATGAGAGATCGTATCATTCTAACTAAACACGCAGGTAAAGCAACGTCGACCACAGTCTGTCTTTGGACGAGTTCTGCTATCTCGAACTTCGAAGAGCACGTTAAGCCGTCGGTCCTGGCTATTGTCAATAGATGACGGTGAATAACCAAAATTAGTTGTTGAAAACACTAGTCTCCACCAATCTGCAGTTGAGCAGTGCAGAGTATGCTCAAAACCCTATTGGTTGTAGAAAGACCCGTATCTCTGCAGTGGGATGAGTGAGGGTTGATATGTGTGTGTTTGAAGGTAGCAAACCTCGCCAATCCGAATTAATAAACGGGATATCTTTAAAATTTTGAGCCCGAGGTTTTATGATTTATCTGGGCCAAAACACCCAGTTATGTACAAGTGAGATTGACAAAAAGGGGGTCAGGCCTTTGACTCTTGAAATGACAATGAACCACTTCAGTGTAGGCAACTGCAATTTAAAATAAAGCGAAATGTACGTCGATCGCGGGCCGCGCGATATCGCGAGAAATATTACACCTTTTTCGTATCGCTTTAATTAAACTTTGGATAACTGCTCCGCGCGCTGGGGATGCCTTTTAGTAAGTAACTGCTTTATATACAGATATCTTTTTTTATACAACGTCGGGAGGCATACAAATGCGGTCAACCTGATGTAAAGTATGTTCCGAAAGGCTTGCAACATAACCAGTCCTTAGTAATGTTACTCACTCGCAGGAACGCAGCACGGAGTTGTTTTTTGTTTTTTTGTGAGGTGGAGGTAATATCGCAGACAGAACGCTTTGATGCGCCCTACCTCTCTTAAAATCACTCAGACCAAAACAAACATGTTCATGCACACGAATGTTTGTCTCGCGTAGGAATTGATCCCACTGAGCCTTGGTGTCAAATTTATCTTATGAATTTTTATCTTATCTTTTATCACACCTGTCTCCCATTAGGATAGTTAGACTATGAAACACCAGGTGCACCAATACAAACTTGTAACTCTCGCTTCTTCTCCACTCACCAACCACTTCTTGCATACTCTTCGGTTTAGGGTGATTTTAATTTATCAATTGTTCAACGCCTTTTCATATTACCAATTTTATTCACCAGGTTCCTTATTCCTAAAGGATTAAGTTCAATTTTTAATTTGTATTTTTAGTTAAGCCAAAAACGGCCAAATAAAATTATAAAATAGGAACTTCTGTGTACACTCTGGGTTTAGATATATTTGTATGTATGTATATATTCACACCAGGTCCCTTGCGGAGTAGGCAGCGATAACCGAGCGCCATAAGACGCGGCCCTTAGGTACACACCTCACTTGCTTCATTATCATTCTTAGCTCTTAAACAGTTAATAGATTCAGGCGTTATTTTGCGAAAGTCAAATTTAGATGCAATTTAATCTAACCTGTTTTGTGTGTTTCATTGGTGGCGGAAGAATACAAATCAGGTTAGATCAAATTCATATCTCTTTTCATGCACGCTCGCCGGTTAATTAGAGGTGATGGTTCATACCATTGAAGCATATATTTGGTACCCGAAGCAGTTTTATAAAAAAGTGTACTTTTTTACGTTGTACGTTAGTAGCCAATAACATACCACCCAGCATCTTCTTCAAAAGCAGTCAGCGTGGAATTGAAGCAGCTTTCAATAACTGAACTGATCAATTACAGCTTTCAAATATTGGAGCATGTGTAGTGCGATTTATACCCCCACGGTGCCATTCGAAATTACGGCACGGCAACCCGCCAACTGAACTGTTACGGCGCCGTATGAATTACATACTGGAAATATGGATTTTGCTTCATTTTCTAGTATATGTGCCTCGATATTTTCATATCGTGTGACTCCACTCTCTATATATCCAGCCTTAAATTTTGCAACCATTTGTCGGCTATCTGTGTTGATCACTGGATTACCTGTAAACCCCAAGTGAAGTGGAGGACTGTGCAATCTTCAGCAACTTGCTTACTACATCAATCTCAACACATCTTACTGGTATCCCTTCAACCGAAGGGGTTTAGAGCATACTCCACAACGTTGTTCGACTGCGGATTGGCGAAGGCCTGTATTTTTAAGCCGCCCGGTAGTCACTGATTTAGCGTAACGACTGTCATCTATCGCCAACCCTATCCCACACACCACCAACCGCCAACCTTACTGTCATTTGAGAAGAAACGCGGGAGACGCAGCACGGCACTTGCTGCTCTGAGGCTCTCTGCGTGCCGTGGGCATCTCTAGACTCCCTAGATTTTTTTTAATGTCTCCATATGTCTCTTTTTCGCCTTCTCACCCTTTCTGGGGCGCACACGTATACACCTTCACTGCTGTCCGGAGGCCCTCGTGGATATTCCTATACGAGGTTCTACGTATTGTTCTCTCCTGCCTCCCTCTTGAGTTGAAAGGCTCCTCTACCCTATGGTTGTCTGGAAGATATCGCTATGCGATAAGACCGCCTTTTGTACTTTAACCCTTTACCGGGCACCGGAGAACTGTTGTAGCAAGCGTTTTTTTTTTCCAAATATTTGTAATCTTAAAATTATTTCTTATTTGTTTCTTCTTCGCCAATGGTCATTTCAGAAATGATGACAGATTATAAAAGAAAAATAGTAACATAAGAGAATTGATTACAAAACAATAAGATTATGTTTCAAAAAATGTAAAACGTGTTAAAGTACCCACGAGGGCCCAATGGCAAATAAATATTTTTTATTTTTTTAGGACAAAGTCAAACTTCGACTGAGACGTCCAGACGTCAAACGTCAACAGACGGATCCAACTCGGCAGGGCAGCGTTCGGGAAATAAAACACAATCTCGTCCAAAATACCTGAACGCTTGTAGAGTCTTCGAACAGTGAGTGTTGCTAGTGAACTGAGACATGGCATTTCACTGCAGGCTGTATGGGGAAGTTCAGTGTCGCTCAGCTTGCCATGGAAAGAGCTCTGCTCGGGGTTCCTCTGCATCCTAGAATCAGAAATGAGGATATCCAGTAGAACCGACGTGACAGTGGGTTGGCTACATAGTTCGTAGAACCTACAACAGACGGGAAAGAATGGTTCTCGAATGGCATCCACGAACTAGTAAACTTCAGTGCGAAACGACCCCCCTAAATGGAGCCACAACCTCAAGAGGTTTGTAGGGAGTCGATGTTGTGCATGTTATAAAGCTATTTACGAGCGAGGGTGATAAAAAAGATGTTTTAATGATAATATTACGTAACGGTGTGCCATGGAGTCTCCATTAAAGGCTACGTCTTCAGACTGGTTTTATTTCACTCATAATACAAGGAAATAAAATGTGTGAGGTGAGGATTGCCAGCGCAGTCATCTCGGTAATTGGATCAGATGGGTGGGAGCAAATACCGCCCGAGTGCCAATGTAGCGTTTCATCATTAATGTTATTTTAGGGTCCCAGAGGTGTTTAATTTCTATTTTATTTTCTAAAGGAGGTTTACGTAACAGATCACTATCGCAAGAAAAGTAGGGGACATCAAAGTAATGAGGAAGTGCCTCCTCCTCATAGGAAACCGCAGTCAAATAACAACACCCTGTAGGTTTGCTTTATTCCTGCAAGTGAGCGAGTTTACCAGTAAGCTCCTAAAATGTTACTTAGCTTTAGGTTGTTAAAGCTAAGTAACATGTTAGCTCATAGGCGATGATAACCACTTTACATCAGGTGGTCCGGTTTGTAAATGGGAATCTCCACCTAATAGAAGCCACATAGCAGCTCCCTGGGGCGATGTTGTGTTCCTGCGAGTAAGTAACGTTGCCATTAAATGAGAGGTTGCTATAATAGAGACGTGGTGGTGCACTGCGAGAGATAATTTTTCTATTGATAGCGTCCATATGCTACATTGATATACAAGGTCATATTTTAATGTTTTTTTATTATTCGATATTATTTTTAACTCTTTGAAAATCTTAGTATAAATATAAAACTTCAATATAATTAATAATTTGAGAAGGAATTCACACTAGGGATGTAACGGAGGTAGTTTTATCGGAACCGAAGGCGGAATCGGAGTTTTTAAAATTGCTTTATCGGAGTCGGAGGCAGGATCAGAAGTGGTGGCATGAGAGAGAACTTTTATTTAAGGACAAATAAAACATTATTTAGTCAAATTTTTTTCATTCAATTTTCAATTATAAAATAAAACACAAAAAATGAACAAAAATTGGCATATTTCCAAATAAACAAGAAATTAAAATAAATGAATTTAAACCCAAAGTAGCATATTAAGTACATTATATTAAATGAACAAAAGCTTTAAAACAAATTATATCAAATGAATTCGCTCCAAAAGTAGTGTATTATATTTTACGAACAAAACGTCTCGAAAAACATAAATATGGTTCTTTAGTGCCCTATAGAGCGTTTTTTTTGGAATTAGTCTTAAATACAGCGTTATTAATAAAAACAAAATGAGGGCGCCACTTGGCTTTGTGCACCCTCATAAGCCGCAAAAATCAAAACAAATATCTATAACCTATGGACGTGTCGTGTGCGTAACAAATTAACAAGTGAAAAAATAATTGACGATAGAGTGCACGTTGTGGGAGTCGGGGGGATTCCCCGCGCGACATGTATGAACCTGTTCATAACAGTCGACACAGGCCGCCGCCGCCGCTATGTTATGCTTCGGCCTCCGATTAAAACCTTCGATTTAAAAGTGTCGGAGCCGAAGTCGGAACCGAAAGTGTAATAATAATCGGAAGTTCCGACTTAACGGAACCGGAGTCGAAGCTCCGTAACATCCCTGATTCACACCATCGTGTAAGGTATCGTGTCTTACACAGATTGTTTTAAACAAAATAACTTTACTTCATTATTTTTATTCTGTATGTTGCTACATTTTTATTATAAAATAATATTAAAAAGTATACAGATACAAATGTCATTTAAATAAAAATTAACTTTCTAAAATTATTAATACAACATATATACTCTACACTAGCACATAAAGCTAATAGTTTGTTTGTTTGGACGCGATAATCTCTGCGACCAGCAGTTGTATTTACAAAATTATTTTGCTTTTGATTGCTCTTTAAGGACTATTGCTCTTTAAGGAAGTTTGTAAGCTATTCAACATCACAAAACGACCCTTAGAAGTCAAGAAACAAGAAAGAAAGTTAGGAAAAAACGGTTCCCACGGGATACCGGGATACGCGCCAATGAAGTAGCGGGTTTTTTTTTTATATACTACGTTGGGAGGCATACAAGCATACGACTCACCTGATGTAAAGCGGCTACCGTAGCCTATTAACGCTTGCGATATATTAATTATCACTCGCCCGATGCCTCGTCTGCTGCTTACACAGCAACTCCTTGGGAGCTTACTGGTGACCTCACTCACGCGCAGGAACACAACAACCCTCTAGGGAGTTGTTATTTGGCTGCTGTTTTCTGTGAGGTGGAGGTACTTCCCCAGACGGGCTGCTTTGATGCGCCCTACCTCTCTAAAAACTGCAGCACCTTTATTAATATACTATATTTTTTGCTTTATTATTATAAAGTACTATTAGGTACTTTATAATAATAAAGCAAAAAATTATAATATAAGTGTCCCTCCAGATTTTTTGTTTCAGAAATTCATGTAAAGTATGGAAATATTTGTCTAGCTGCCGATTGTTTTACATAATTTTGAAATGATTTACTATCTATTCCATCATCATCTCAGCCTGTATTCGTCCTCTGCTGAACATAAGCTCCCCCTCTAGAGCGCCACTCGTCTCGATCCTGTGCCACCTGCATCCATCGACTGTCTACAAACTTCTTGAGATCATCGCTCCATCTAGTGGGGGTCGTCCCATACTGCACTAGTACGGGGACGCCATTCGAGAACCTTTCTTCCCCAGCGGTTTTCGGTTCTACGATTTATGTGGCCGGCCCACCGCCACTTCAGCTTGCTTATCCTGTGGGCTATATCGGTTACCTTAGTTCTACTGCGGATATCCTCATTTCTGATTATATGACGCAGAGAAACCCCGAGCATAGCTCTTTCCATAGCACGATGAGCGACCTTGAGCTTCCGCATGTGGCCAATTCCAAATAAATTTAAGTTGATAAATGTAAGCCATTTATAAATATTTTTTTGAAAATTATCAAATTAATGATTGAAAAGAAATTGCCGTTTTTCACATCTCACCTGATGTAAGCTGATTCGCCATGATGACAAAAACTGTCTGGCTCTAGAGAATTTTTCATTTGTCAACACTTGTGTTGTGACAGAGCTGTCGAGAATTACTCGAAATTCACAGCGTTTCTTCAGAAAAAAAGATCATAATGTCAGGATCTACTTATTATGGGGTAGGTAGGTTAATGCTTGAATTTTGCCTCAGATCTATTAAAGACATTCACTATGTTTTAAAGAAGTTGACTTCACCTCTCATATATTTTATTGCATCCAAACCAGCAGCATCTGTTTCCGTATGCGTACAAAAATCAAGTGGAATATGTTCGCAAATACAGAAGCTGCGAAGACAGAAGGTATGGTCGTCGACATAATCCTGTTTATTCTTCAGCGCGATGGGGACGTGAGTGCCCGCGGCGCCTCGTCGGCGGCAAAGATCAGCGAGGGCAGAACGTGCTATTATCTGTCGCATACGTGCCTACTCGTACATAGCCACCGTGAAGACCGAACATGACTGTGAAAACTATTGATCATATACATTTTTTTATTTACTTATTCAAGTTATAATTTACAGGACCGTTTTCTTAACTAACATCGCCAAACAGTGAAACAGCGAAAAACAAACGCACTCTTTTTTACCTACTAGTTGTTAATAATATTCTTATTAGCATTCCTAACATTTTACGCAATAGAATTTAATGGTACTTATGCAAAGTAACATACGGATACTTTAACTATAATTTTAATTTGTTTGTTAAAATAATAAAAAGAAATTAAAATTATAACAATATTTGTATTATAATAACAATAGTTTAAACAAAGGGACTTGCTAACTGCAAACTAACCTTGTTTATAAATCCAACTTTTCCAAAAATACATCCAGTAGAATTATCTTTAATTTATTATGAATAAATAAATAATAAATAAATCTATGAATGTCACAGAAGCGAGTGAAGTATGCAAGGACCGAGTCTTATGGCGCTCGGTTCTCTCTGCCTACCCCGCAAGGGACTTGGCGTGAAGATATACATACATACATACATACATACATACATACATACATACATACATACATACATACATACATACATACATACATACATACATACATACATACATATATACATACATACATACATACATACATACATACATACATTATTCTTAAATGTATTCACAGATTTATAATATTCCATTTTAACATTTTATTATGGTGGTTCTTTCCCCTTAAAAGTCAAATTGCACTCGGCTCTGTAAAGGTTTTCATGGTAAAGTTCATATTATTACTAGGTATATGATCTTAGACTTGTAAACATACACAAAGAAAAAAAAAATTCAACAGCAATTATATTGTATACTTTAAAAGGCACCGGCAATATGTCACACTTTATGTACAGAATATTATAGTTGCCATTACATGCATCCTTTCTCCGTTTATCCTACTAATATTATAAATGCGAAAGTTTGTATGTATGGACTTAAACGGCTTAACAGATTTGAACGAAATTTGGCACGTAGATAGATTATAATCTGTATTAACACATAGGGTACGTTATTTGACTCCACGCGAGCCGCCGACAGAAGGTAGACAACCGTAAGTTTGAGAACCCGTGATTGTATTGCTAATATTTTGTCTAGATAAGTTCTAAATGTACGGCCATACGTACTCAAACTATAGCTGACCACAGCATCCACCAGCGTATCATACAGCGTGTATATATATTTTTTATCACAGACATATTTTAAGTGATTAAATTTATATAATAAACTTCATAATTAGTTACAGACGTTTTCGGTGTGTATTTTCCAGTTCATGCTACAGTTATTCCTAACTATTTATATTCATCTACTACTTGTATAGTGTGAACTTTAAAGCTATGTTTATTGTTATGGCTACAATCGTACGAATGACCAACAATGTTAAGTGTTCCACTGGGCTTTTTTATGTATGACGAATGTATTAACATGCATTTAGTTTAGTCCGCCCATTTTAAGATATTTTCAAATTCCTCCTGTATATACTGTTCTATAACTTTCAGCTCCCTGTCGGCGTACATTAGACACGTCTCATCAGCATACGTATATACCGCAATTTTTGACAACTTTAACATACTATTTACGTGTATTTATGAAAAAGTACTTCAGCTCGGGACAAAAACTTTTGCTATACAAGTATCAAGTCAGACCCAACGTGGAGTACTTAGTCCCCTATGGGCGGAAACACCTGTATACCAGCTGGGAACCTTGTGATTCGGTGCAAAGACGGAGCGATGAGAATTGTCCTTTGTGTGTTCTACCTATTATACAATGAGTTGTGTTCAGAGGAGTTGTTCGATATGTTGCCAACAACCGCATTTTACAATCGCACCGCTCGCTGACTGGGTGGGAATTTATCCTCACACGCTGAACGGTCGCATACTGTGCGATTCCAAAGAAGTATAGTTAACAGATGTTATTATCAGCACCTAATATCTTTTTTTTATTAAATTGTTTTATTAAAATCACCTATGTAGGATAGTTATTTTTATATATTTACTCGTATGTAGAACTTTGATTATACCTTATTATAGCTACCATTTAAGAAACTGGGGCTTATCAAATCTCTTAACTCATCATTGTTATAAGGAAGTCATTTTATGTGAAACTTGTCCCCTTTATCAGGTTATTTTCGTTCGAGCATCATTATTAATTACATAGTACTTTTTTTTATACAGCGTCGGAAGGCATACAAGCATACGGCCCACCAGATGTAAAGCGGTTACAGTAGCATATGAACGCTTGTAATATAATATCACTCACGCGATGGCTTCTCTGCTGCTAACACTCTTTAACTTTGCAACTCCTTAGGAGTTTACTGGCAACCTCATTCACACGCAGGAACACAACAACCCTCTAGGGAGTTGTTATTTGGTTGCGGTTTTTTGCGAGGTGGAGGTACCAACCCAGACGGAATGCACCCTACCTCTCTTAAAAAATGTCCCATGTCCCAACATACTTGACGGCAAACGAGTATACTGCACACCTGATTTAAAGTGTCAAGTATGCAGTAATATATCGAACTCGCTAGCGCAGCCGCGACGCCACTTTGTGCACCAACGCCCGTGGGTTCGATTCCCACACAGGACAAACATTTGTGTGCATGTCTGTTTGTCTTGGTTTGGGCATTTTTTAAGGGAGGTAGGGCGCATCAAAGCAGCCCCTCTGAGGAAGTACCTCCAACTCACAGAAAACCGCAACCAAGTGACAACTTTCTAGATTGTTGTGTTCCTGCGCGTGAGTGAGGTCACCAGTAAGCTCCCAAGGAGTTGCTATATTAGATACCCAATGTATTACAGGCGTTCATAGGCTACGGTAACCGCTTTACATCAGGTGGGACGCACGCTTGTATGCCTTCCGACGTTACATAAAAAAAGCATATACGTGTCACGCCCCATCTGCTCGCTGGCCAGTCTCTGAGGTCCGTTTTCATTTAGTATTCAGAGCCATTACTGTAATCCGTCTGCGGGTCGCGGCCCGCGCACCAAGAGCATCACAATTGGGCTATGTCGTCCTTAGGTGACGAACACGCTTTCATTTCACGCGGTCTCTATAAGCGGCCAAATTGTGCTATTATACGACATTATGCAAAGTTTTACAAATAATAAATGGGCCACTGCTTTGATGTTAATGAAGAGAAGTTGTTACGTGTGACAGGTAGAGATGGAAAAGCAGATAAACGCGTCAGAAACGAATACGGTAAACGGTGCGGTGTGTACAGATATCCACGATACGCTGTTTTGACGAGCTCAGTAGCGGAACTATCGAAACCAGTTGAGAATGCGCAAGCTTGCATTGCCAGAGGAACACCTGGCTCGTCAATTATATAACAATTCATATTTTTTATTTGTCAGCCATTTTGACCATGTTCCTTAAGAGATAGGAACGGTGTTCCTGAACATTACTATTCTACTTTTTTATGCTGAATCCGAATCTGAAGTCAAAATTCGAAAAAGACGCACACACAGACAAACGCACAGACAAACATATAGATTTCATATAGGAACGGTGTTCCTGAAAATTCAATATAAATTGAATTTTGAACGCGTAAAAAACTACTTCACTATTACCAGCCGTTTTACATATTTTTCGCGTTCACACAATGAATAAATAATAAATATACATATTGTCGGACAAATTACGCAGCGCCATCTAGCCCCAATGTAAGCGAAGCTTGTGTTATGAGTACTAGACATTTAAATTGAATTTCACATTGTATTATAATCTTATTGTATCAATTTTTATTATTAAAATAATGTTTGTGATTATTATTTGAATGACTTGACGCAAAGTTTTAAGAAATTTTTTAAACTAAATATTTGCACGCCTCCGTGTAGGCTGAACGTACAGCATTTAAAAATTGTAACCACCTTTTTGTATACTGCATTCCGCAAATAAATAAATGATTGATTGATTGACAACTGATAAACATACGTAAATACATTTTTTTTTTGTAAACACATAATTATTATACATACATACCCAGACCAAGACAAACAGACATGTTCATGCACACAAATGTTTGTACTGTGTGGGAATCGAACCCACGAGCATTGGTGTCAAAGGAAAGTAACAGCGCGTTTCGTTACTGCGCCACCGAGCTCGCCAAAACCTATTTCTTAATATATAAAAATGAATGTTTGTCTGTATGTCCTCTATGGACTCAAAAACGGCTGGGCAGATTTTGATAAAATTTTCAGTGAATCTTCAGGTTAGCCCAGCAGGTGATCCTTTGAAGTTTAGTAACGATTGGATCACCCGTGTGAAGCTGGGTCGCTAGTCTCTTTATAAAAGAGTCACGTTCTAACTCGTTGTTGAATGTTAAAATTTCTTTTCCTGCCGATGAGTGAGAGTTACTATTATGATGTCGAGAGGTTTCCACAAGTGTGATCGAGTTTTCTGCCGAAGTATATGTTCGACCTGCCTGCCTGTCTGTCTGTCAAGACAGACGTACAACAAAGTGCTTCTTTCTTTCAAAGTGCTTTTCTCAGGAACGGGTGGAGCGATCAAGCTGAAATACGAAATACTTATGTCCGTAATCCCTTCGAGCAGTGAAAAAATCAAACTTCTAAGTCAACCCAATCAAAAGATACGGCTGTTTATGTCTCGTTTATGCGCATATTTTGACACTCGCAAGGAAATCAAAACATCCCCTTGATCTAGAATCATGAAATTTGGTAAGAAGCAATGTCATGTAACACAAGTAAATGAAAGAAAAAAACGAAACCAGTAAATTTGTAGTTCCATCACAAAAAATAAATACTTCTTTTGCGACAATAATTTGCTAGAATTTTTTTACGGCATCTGTTTGTATAAATTAAAAAATCAAACATTCACGTGCCGCAGATGTATTCGCGGATAGTAGTTAGCAAATAGTAATCCAAATGTTATTTTGCACGAAGAAACAAAAACGGATTTCACCTCGCCGCCTAAGTGGGGTATCATAATGCCCTTCTTAGGTGGGAGAAATGATTTTTTTCGTAAAGCCCCCACAATAGTGATAGTATTTACTTGTCAACTGATGCAAATACACAATGGGGTTATCTGCCCAGGTGTTTATGTACAAATAGAGTCAGAGAAAACAATCACTATGTTCTATGCGACGTCACTGGGAGCTTTGAGCTTTTTTCGTAATATAAATCACTGGACATAAATCAGTACTAATATTTATTAATAATTTGGGTTGACCACTTAATGAGCTCGCTCGTAACTATTGTATAGAGACGGGAGAAGTGGATAGATTTAAAATATGCACAACCTGACAAAATATGTAACATCTGGCATCTAGAAGGTACTCCAATGAAGGTCGTCCGTCAACTGAAACAGAAACCGCATGCCCCCACCACCGTCGCTGCCACGACTGGCCCGGTCGCAGCGACACGTGTTTTGCCTCCACGAGGCGTCCTCAGGCGCTGTAGACGTTACTCGTTAGAATAACATGATGACCAGCTATGCAATTCTGTAAGAGCAAACATCCTTACATCCTCGGAAACATCGGCTGTTATAGCCTTGAATACAAAATTGCAATTCCTTAGTGTCGCTTTTCATGGTTGTGCGACACTAGCGCCGCAAGGCTGCGTTTGGAATTGGAATTCTACAAGGCAAACAGCCTCGCGTACGCTTACAGCCATAAAGAATACCAAATAAAAAGCCGTGATCGCAGTAGACGATGTCAAAGCTGTGACATCTGTGATCACAGCGACGCATACAGCCATTACGAGTCGCTTAGAGAATTGCATGGCTGGCCAGTCACACAAACCGTCAACGCAATCAGAAGATCGGCTGTTTATGCCTCGTTTATGCGCATATTTTGAAACTCGCAAGGGAATCAAAACCTATAGGGTACTTTCCGTTGACCTAGCATCATGAAATTTGGTAAAAAGCAATGTTATGTAGCACACGTAAACGAAAAAATCCGTCTTCAGTTTGTACATGATCACAAAAAAGTTTTTGCGATAATATTTTGCGAAAATACTTCTTTTACGGACCCCTCGGTACGCGAGTCGGATTCGCATTTGACGGTTTTTTTGTTTATTTTATACTGGACTAGAGATCTCTTAATCCTGAGTAAGATTTCTTCTATCAGACAAATATATAAATATTTGCATCGTATACAGAGATCTTTAGTTAGTTCTTCTTCTTCGCGTTATTCCGTTTCCCAATCCATTAGGATTGGCGGGTCCGCTACCTAAGCCTAAGGATTTAGCGAAGACCATAATTTTACATGGAGCGACTGCGGTCAGACCTTCACTACCCAGAGTGAAGACCAGATCTTTCTTAGGTCAGGTCCCACGTCTTTCGAAATATAATTCTTGGACGGACAAGTTTCCTCAGTATGTTTTCCTTCACCGTCGAGCAAGTGATGTACATAAATCCAAAAACACGAATTGAATGGTACTCGCTAGGATTCGAACCGAAGACCACTTGGTAAGTAGACTGGTTGCTTATCCACTGAGCAATCAGAGTATTTGTTATCTGTGTATATTATACACTAACTGCTGGCCTGATGTAGGGCTACAGTAACCATTTTACATCAGGTGCATGTGCAAATATAATATTTTGATGAGTTCGGTGACGCAGTTTAAGAGAGGTAGGGCGCATCAAAGCAGCCCGTCTGGGGAAGTACCTCCACCTCACAGTAAACCGCATCCATATAACAACTCCCTATAAGGTTGTTGTGTTCCTGCGTGTGAGTGAGGTCACCAGTAAACTCCCAAGGAGTTGCTGCGTAAGCAGCAGAGGAGGCACCGCGCGAGTGATAATTAATATATCGCAAGCGTAAAGAAAAAAAAAAGCTGTGGTGAAACGCGCTGTTACATTACTTTGAAAGCAACGCTCGTGGGTTCGATTCCCACACAGGGCAAACATTTGTGTGCATGAACATTTTTGTCTTTGTCTGGGTGTTTTTAAAAGAGGTAGGACGCATCGATGCAGCCTGTGTCAGGACGCATCTCTACCTCACTGAAAACCGCATCCAAATAACAACTCCCTAGAGGGTTGTTGTGTTCCTGCGTGTGAGTGAGGTCACCAGTAGGCTCCTAAGGAGTTGTTGTGCTAGTAGCAGAGATGACATAGCGCGAGTTATACTTAATGTATTATAAGCGTTTATAGGTAACCGCTTTATATCAGGTGGGCCGTACGCTTGTATGCCTCCCGACCTCCTCGCATTTATACCGCGTTTATTCTACGCTCACTCACTCGCCCTCTGCCATACTCAGCTCACTCTTCCATAAGTTAGCATTGGACAAAACGTAGAGGACACAAATTAATGAAAAGCAACGCTTTAACAATTTTACTCTACCTTTGTATAACAAAAAAATCGGCCAAGTGCGAGTCGGACTCGCGCACGAAGGGGTCCGTACCATTATCTATAAATATTTGTTTTATTTTAATTTAATTATTTTTTCTTAAAGTGAATATATAACTAAATATTCTGTGAATATTTCAAGTATCAATATCGAGCAAAAACGAGCAAAATAAATCACGTTCGTTGTATGGGAGCCCCCTTAAATATTTATTTTATTCTATTTTTTAGTATTTGTTATTATAGCGGCAACAGAAATACATCATCTGTCTATCTTTTTTCTTTTTTTTTTTTTATACTACTAAGGTGGCAATCAAGCATACGGCCTGCCTGATGTTAAACAGTCACCGTAGCCTATGGACATTTGCAACACCAGGGGCGTCACTCATGCGTTGCCGACCCTCTAAAAACCTCTTCACGCATTTCTTGAAGAACTCCATGCTGTAGTTCCTTGGAAATACCTCGGCTGGGAGCTCATTCCACAGCTTGAGTGTTCTCGGAAGAAAACTTCTCTGGAACCGCACCGTACGCGACCATAGCGGTTCAAGCGTGTGAGGGTGAACTCCCCGCCGTCGGCGAGCGGTGCGGTTATAAAAAGTAGCCGTCGGCATCATTTCGAACAACTCTTCAGAACACAACCCGTTGTACAATCGGTAGAACACACAAAGGGAGGCAAAGTCTCTCCTTAAACTTAAGGGTTCAATACCGTGTGTAAGCTTAGGATTGTCGACAATTCTCACAGCTCGTCTCTGAATCGAATCACACGGTCCTAGCTGGTATTCAGGTGCTCCCGCCCAAAGGTGACTGCAGTACTCCAAGTGCGGTCTGGCTTGAGACTTATATAATATAAGTCTTTGCCCCGCACTGAAGTACTGCTTAGCCCTGTTAAGCACACCAAGTTTTTTCGACGCCAGCTTGACCTTCTCCTCCAGGTGATTTCGATATTGCACATCACTGGAGATCTCGACGCCAAGCATCCTAATACTTTTGGTGACGGTAAGAGGTGTGTTCTGGAATTTAGGAACCACAGCAAATGGAGTTTTCTTAGCGGTGAACGCGCAAACTTGTGTCTTCTTGGGGTTGAATTCGACCAAGTTAAGCCGCCCCCAGTCGGATATTTTAGACAAAGTACCATCCATTTCAGACACAAGTTTGTCGCGGCTTTCCTCCACAAGGGAACGAGGGATGTTTGCACGGCCTGTATAATAAGTATCCCCGGTGCTGTCGTCCGCATAATGAATGCCATCAATTGACAACATATCATTGATATGCAGCAGAAACAGCGTCGGAGACAGTACAGAACCCTGAGGGACGCCAGCATTGATATCCATACTATCGGAGCATCCACCGTCAACCACGGCTTTTATGCATCTGTTGGATAAAAAGCTGGCGACCCATTTGCACAAACCCTCGGGCAGCCCGTATGATGGTAACTTCGATAGAAGACTCCGGTGCCAGACCCGATCGAACGCCTTCGCCATATCTAGGCTGATAGCCAATGCCTCACCTTGACTCTCTATCGCCAAAGCCCAGCGGTGTGTAAGATACACTAGAAGATCACCAGTTGAGCGACAATGGCGAAAACCGTATTGACGGTCGCTAATCAAGTCGTGATCCTCTAGGTATCCTAGGAGTCGTATATTTATCACACGCTCCATTACCTTGGAGAGAAGGGAGGTTATGGCGATAGGCCTGTAATTCGATGGGTCTGATCTATCGCCCTTTTTGGGCACCGGGTGCACATTGGCGGTCTTCCATGAAGACGGGACTTGCCCAGTAGAGAAGGAAAGCACGAAAAGGCGCGTCAGTACAGAACACAACTCAGGAGCACACAGCTTCAGCACCACTGCCGGTATACCATCCGGCCCACTCGATTTATGAATGTCGAGAGAGAGTAAGGCCCGCCGGACATCTCGCTGGGTAATGGAGATTTCCGGCATTGAGCTACCGCACCACGGGATGGTAGGTGGCACAGCTCCCCCGTCATTCATATTCGAGTTAGACGCAAAGAGATTACCAAGTAAATCGGCTTTCTCCTTAGCGCTATGGGCCAAACCGCCATCCGGTTTTTGCAGTGGTGGCATGGACGGTTGACAGAAATTTCCCTCGGCAGCTTTAGCGAGCGACCAGAAAGCACGGCTCCCAGAGGGAAAGCTCGCAAGTCGCTCGCCAACTCTGCCGACGAAATCGAATTTTGCTCTAGCGACCACCCTTTTACTGGACCTCGAGGCAGCATTCAGTTTGCGCTTCAAAACAGAGACTCTAGGATCCCCATTAGCATGCGCCGTGGTCCAAGCATCGTAAGCAGCCTGCTTAACAAGAATGGCTTCCTTACAACGCCGATTAAACCACGGCCGCTTTTTAGCTCCCGCAGTAGCTACAAGGCGACTGGGAATGAAGCATTCCATGCCATCCAATATCGCCGCAGCCACTGCGGTTGCGCAGGAATCAATGTCGTCTGATTCGAAGCACAGCTGCCTCCACGGGTACGATGCGTAGAATTCACGCAATCCATCCCAGTCTGCTGATTTATAGTGCCATACGCGACGACATCCGGCGGGCCGAGGTGGATCGCGTCTGGCACAAGGCACTTGAGTCCGGATGAGGCAGTGATCCGACGAGCCAAGCGGCGCATCCACTGAGATGTTATACTCATCCGGACGTGTGGTCAGCAGAAGGTCCAGTAGAGAGCTTGTATGGTCCTCTACATCTGGTATTCTCGTGGGAGAAAGAACCAGTTGAGAGAAACCATAGGCCAGAGCAAATTCATGAGCAGATCTCCCCGCGTAGTCAGTGCACCGAGAGCCAAGCCACTCGGCGTGGTGGGCATTGAAGTCTCCCAAAATCACTAACTCCGCGGAGGGATACTGTTCGATAACGCTATCAGTCGCCCTTTGCAGGCGCTCAAATAACCGAGTTGTGCCTGTATCACCGCTATGAGACCTGTAAAGGCACGCGTAGATTCGGGTGTGGCCGCCTTGATCCACTCGCACCCATAATATCGACAGGTCCCTGTCTTTAAGGTTATGCAATCGGCGACAACAAATATCTTCCCGGACGAACAAGCATACCCCGGCATGACGCACAAACAAGTGCTCCAGTTTGTACCCGGGGTAATTCAAGTAAGAAGTGTCGGCCGGTGAGGATATTTGTGTCTCCGTGAGGAAAAGAATGGTCGGCCGCGCGGTTTCCAGGTGATGATGGACCGCGTTGATGTTCGAGTGCAAACCCCTGATGTTGCAAAAGTCCACATACATTGTGGAAGGGGTGGCCGCTGTGAAACCATTTTTCCGTTTTTTTTGCTTTTTCATATTCATTTCATTCATTGGCGGTTCAGCCTCCCGGGGCGGAGATTAAGTGATCCCCGGGAACCCTACTAACCTGCGGGCGGCCAGCGGTCAACCGTTTCACCGGGTCTCCCTGACCGCCGCGCCAGCCTGCCGCGCCCACACTGCTAGTGGCGATTCGACATCCACCGGTCCTCCCGCTGTCCGCACAACGACCCCTCAGTTAACTGGCGACCTTACTCACGCACAGGAACACAACAATCCTTCCGGAGTTGTTATTTGGCTGCGGTCTTCTGTAAGGTGGAGGTGCTTCCCCAGACGGATATTTAGAGCAAGAAGTCATGCTATGCCCCCCCCCCCCCCCCCCCCCGCAACAGATATAGGGTCGGAGGAGGTGGAGCACAGCACGACTTCTCACTGGATCCCACCTCTCTTAAAACCTATCCTATCTCTTAAAAACTAACCTATCTATCTATAACTTCACGCCAAATCCCTTGCGGGGTAGGCAGAGAGAACCGAGCGCCACGTGACTCGATCCTTACATATCTCACTCGCTTCTTTAACATTCATTGCTCATGACTGACATCACCTTCTGATAGAACATGACCAATTTGGTCATGGTAGGTAAGTCTTGGCCTTCCCCGGCTCCTACATCCTTCCACTTTTGCATTGTATATCTGCTTCGTCATTCTTTCATCTTGCATTCTTTCTACATGCCCGAACCATCGGAGCATGCCTCTTCTTATTTTAACACCGACGCTCTCTTTCAGACCAACTCTATTTCTAACATCATCATTGCGAATACGGTCTGCGAGCCTTACGCCACAAATTTTGCGCAGCGCTCGCATTTCAACCGCGTTTATTCTACTTTCATGCTCTTTCTGCCATACCCAACTCTCGCTTCCATAAGTTAGCGTTGGGACCAACACTGCATTGTGTATAGCGAGTTGTGCCTTCTGGCTCAGGATTTTACTGCCAAGCAGTTTTCCCAACGCTCCATTCACACTATTCCCAGCACTCACTCGTCTTTCCACATCTGCGGTGTACCTTCCATCCCTGCTGAAAGCGCATCCAAGATATACAAACTCATCCACTTGTTCCAACACTTCATCATCAATCGTAATCCTTACATTAGTTCTGGATTCTTCTCTTTCAAATACCATTATCTTTGTTTTCTTCGCATTCAGTAGTAAGCCTTTCTCCATACAGTCGTCTTTCATCGCTGTGACCAGTGTTTGCAGTTTAGATGGTGTATCTGCTAATAGCACGGCATCGTCTGCATACAGCAGACAGTTCACCACTTGGTCACCCATGCGCAATCCCACATTCGTTGACCTTATTCTCTGCAGACAACTATCGAGATACAGGATAAACAGCCTAGCAGATAGCATGCAACCCTGTTTGACACCAATTTTGACATCAAACCAGGGTGACATGCCACCGTCTATCCGCACACATGCTGAGCAATCCTTGTAAGTGGACTGCACAGCACGGAGCAGTGAACCGTCAATCCCATATCTCGGCAATATGTCCCACAGTTCCTTTCGCACAACCCTATCAAAGGCTTTCTCAAGATCCACAAAACCGCAGAAAACCTTCCGGTCTATGGCCAGATGCTTCTCTACGATATTGCGGAGCGAGAAAACTTGATCCGTACATCCCCTTCCATTTCGGAAACCTCCTTGTGCGTCCCACAGCATTTCATCGGATTTCACCCTCATTCTCCTTTCAATCGCCTTTCCATATACTTTTGCTGCTAAGCTGATCAAACTGATGGCCCTATAGTTGGCGCAGTCCATGCGTGATCCCTTGCCTTTATACAAGGGCACGATGACTGCGCGTCTCCAGTCCATTGGGACCCTTCCAGTTCTCCAGCATAGGTTGCATAGGTACCAGAGGGCGTCCCGGACGTAAGTGCCACCTAATTTGATCATCTCAGCTGTGATCAGATCAATTCCCGCTGATTTTCCATTTTTCAAGCTTCGTATCGACCATTCGATCTCATCCATAGTTATGCCTTCGTTGGACGCCGTCAACGTGGAGTAAGCATCCGACTCACTCTCATTGCCAGCGTCCGAGGCATACTCATACATTTCCTCAAAATATTCACTCCACCGTTCTAACACTTCCTGAGTGTTGGCAAGAATGACACCAGCTTTAGACTTTATCTTATCCATTCTGGATGCCGACGAACCACTCCGAGACTTCTTTACCTCTCTCCAAAAGAGTTTGGTATTTGCCTCGAAGTTTTTCGTCAGCCTCTCTTCCTCATTCATAATTTGTCTTTCACGCTTCTCTTTCACTAAAGCCTTGGTTTCATTCTTGCATAGACGGTACATTTCTTTCTTCTTTTCTGTCATATTTTCATTTAAAGGCAAAGATGATACGTAATCCAGCCACGCTTTCCTCTTTCTTGCTACGGAGGATTCAACCTCCGCATCCCACCAGGCATCTCCTTTCGCTGTTTTACGTCTCTTTGCGCATCCACAAGCTTCTTTTGCACTATTCACCATACTTTCTTTCAAAACTTTCCAACAATCATCCACATCTGAGTCGGAGAGGCTTGCATTTGCAAGTCTCTCACTTACCAGATGCACATACATTCTCCTTACACTTTCATCTTGCAATTTTTCGCTCATTATCCTTTCATGATCTCCGAAAGGGATACGCACTCGCCAGTGCCTCCACTTCCTAAAAAGGCCCACAAACCGGCTTACCACCAGGTAGTGGTCCGTCTCAAGAGTGGGGCCTCTAAAGGCTCTTGTATCCATTAAAACATTTCGGAGACGTCTATCTATTAAAATCAAATCAATCACACTTTTTTGATCATTCCTTCTCCATGTATACGTGTGAATATCCTTATGATGAAATAAAGTATTCGACACGAGGAGACCTCGTTCCATACATAAATCTAGTATAGACTTACCTGCTTCGTTCACTCTCTTATCTCCATACGGACCAAGAACAGCTTCATAGTTGTATCGCTTGGTCCCAACCCATCCATTCAAGTCTCCACACATAATCACTCTTTCGTTCCCTTCGACTAAGTCCAGAACATCCCTCACAGACTCCCAAAACTTCTCCAGTTCTTGAGCACACGCTGAGCTTACGGGAGCGTATGCTGCAACCAAAAATACTCGCGTGATGCCCAGTTTAATACGAACCCAGAGAAGTCTAGGCCCTACCAAAAAGTAATATCTTACACCAGTGGCTAAGCGAGAGGAGAGTACGACACCTACACCAGCACTGGCATGATCGTCACGGTCTACTCCAGACCATAGGGCCATCATACCACCGGGCAGATCATCGGTGTCGCTCCCCTTGCGCTTAGTCTCTGTCACACATAAAGCATCCAAACGTCTATCATTCATTACGTCTATCAGTTCATTCGTCTTATCTTTCAATCCACCTCTCACATTCCACGTGCCTATGCGGCACTCGGCTCCCCTCGTCCCGCCGGAATTGGCGCTGCGTGGTGGGTGGCGGCCCCCACCGCCGCATGCAGCTGTATTCGCACCGATGGGGGCGGATCGGTGCGCGTCGCCTACGGGGGACGCCCTAATCCGCACGTCGGTGCGCTCTTGGTCCAGAATTGCAATCGACTGATTGGCAGGGGTCGCGAACGAGCACGCTTCTGGCACATGACCCCCAAACACATCATACATACACACATCATCTGTGAAAATTTCAACTGTCTAACTATCACGGTTCATGAGATACAGCCTGGTGACAGACGGACGGACGGACGGACGGACAGCGGAGCCTCAGTAATAGGGTTCCGTTTTACCCTTTGGGTACGGAACCCTAAAAACGAGTGTGCTTTAAACCACACGACTGAAGTAAAACTTTTTTAGCTTCATGGTGTGATGCAGACAATAGGCCTGCACTGTGTCTTACATATACGAAACTTAACTCGCTTTGAGAGACAGAAAATGTGTGCTCGCATCCCTCTCTCTCTCTTGCCCCTACAGTAATATACGATATACGATGTATCTGTCACTATTCTCCTGAGGAAGCTTGAATTAATGGTAATTCGAGGTATATGCTGGAATTGGTTCCGTAGCTATCTCACTGGTAGGAAACAGTGTACACGGGTAGATGCCGGGCTTAGCAGTCCCTGTGATGTGCATTTTGGAGTTCCACAGGGTAGCATTCTTGGCCCTACGCTTTTCCTCATCTACCCTAACGACCTATCAATGTTAAACATTTGTAATGCGGATATTGTAAATTATGCCGATGATACGGTAATCCTATTTCATGAGAGCTCTTGGGATGGAGTGCTTAGAGTTGCCCAGGATGGTACATCTGTGGTGTCAGATTGGCTCAATAATAACCTACTGACTCTAAATATAACTAAATCGAATTTTATCTGCTTTTACAAAAACTTCTCTTCACCACCTCCCTCGGTTCCGATTCTTAAAGTTCATTCATGCACGTCGAATGATGGATCGCGGCCACTAAGGTGCAATTGTCAGAGTCTCCAAAAAGTCTCCAGTACGAAATATTTGGGCATCACTACAGATGAACGTCTTTCCTTTAAGGATCATATAGTTGTCACAGCTGGACGAATTCGAAAATTCATATATTTAATGAAAATTCTTCGTAGTGTTGCATCGTTAGAATTGCTAATGACTGTTTATATGGCACTATGTCAATCTATTCTGACTTACTGTATATCTGTGTGGGGTGGGTCCGCTCCTACTCATCTGATCATGCTTGAAAGAGCTCAACGCGCGGTGCTTAAGACCATGATAGGAAGACCGAGACGTTATCCCACTATTGTTCTGCACGATGAGATGCAAGTTCTCAGCGTTAGAAGACTATATATTTTAAGAATATCACTTTTAGCACATAAGGAAATGCTAATATCAGAAAATTTTAACATAACGATAAAAAAACGCACATTTAGGTTACCATTACCAACTGTAAGAACTGAATTTGCCAAACGATTTAGCTCCTTTCGAAAGCCATTTATTTTGAATAAACTAAACAAATTGAGAGATATTCACAAGTTGAGTTTTCGCGACGCGAAAATGTCAATTGAAAACATGTTACAAAGCTGGACGTATCGAGAAACAGAGGACTTTTTAAACTGCATACAGTGAAATTATAATTTTGATTTGTTATTATTATTATTATTGTGAAAATTGCTATTATTATTGTTGTTATTATTGTTATTATTTTTAAATTAAACAAATATATATTATTTTTAAATCAACTTAAATATAATTTCTACAGCTTTTATGATTTAATAATTAAAGTATGTATATACATATATCGTTGAATGTAATTATTGACAGAATATTAATTGTGAAATAAGTATAGTTGATTCGTAAATGATAATATATGGTAGCATAATGGCATTTAATAATTAATTTTAAACATATAGGAAATTAATTTATAGTAGAATAAAAAATACCAATCAAGTCACATCTAGAAAGCAAGTAAGCTCAACGCACATCACTCCAGTATTCGCCAAGTGATGAATGTCATTTTATTATATGTACCGCTCGGTTCAACAAATTTATTGTTATCATCGCTTGCATAGGAAAGTACCCGACATTATAATAATGTGTCGAGTGTTTTAGTGTAGGCTTACGTGTTGGTTGCAACAAGAATTTGTTGTGTTAATGTGTAATGGTCTTTCTGAGGAAGTGAACTAAGTAAAATAGTTGCGTGAAAATAAACCTCATACTCAATCGCTCGTAAACAAATAACGCACCGTGCGTAGTTACGCTGAAGTATTTAATTCTGTATTTATTTAGTTTTTATTTGGTAAGGGTTCAGCAATGACACAAGGTCGCAGTACTTACAATAGTTGTGATAAAAAGTTCATAGTCGATTAAACAAACAACTGGTATGTATTAACGCTAAAAGTATTTGTAGTTTTGTATTTATTGAATTGTAATTTGATTTTTCTTAGTAGGTAATATAAGTTCCGCAATGATATAATGTTAATGTATTTAAGATTCCCACAGGACAGGCCTAGCCTGGTGTGGGAGTTTATGTAAAACACGTAACCAGATGTACACTAATTTTGAAATAAATAAATTTATTTATTTATTTAATATACGAAACGTAACTCTCCCTGTTTCTATCGTCACTAACTTATATCTCCCTCTCAACTTCCGTCCGCCTCGCCCGATCACACTTTTCGTCATGCTCCCGTCACGCATTCACCAGCGTACTCCCCAAGTCAAGCGAGCGGAAAGAAGTTTTACTTCAAAAATAATGATCTCAAAAATAGCTGTTCAATAGTCCGGGTCAGTGTCCGAGAAGCTCCCCTCAAACATCAGCCAAGCTACAAATCAACAACCTGGAGGGTGATATTTGCCCATAAAATACGTAAAAACAGTTTCGCTGTCCGTTGGTCCGGTTTCATCAAGGCTAATATTGCTTCACATAAATCGTTGCTACCCACGAGGTAGCTATACATAGTGCATAGTGCCGAACTAAGTTTAGTTAATATTTACTTTTTTTTTTTACTTTGAATATAGTGAATTTTACAGGCTCAGGCAATATTTTGCTGGGGTCAGCAATCTTATTTTTTTGTTATACTACGTCGAGAGGCTTGATGTAAATGTACGTGATGTACTTGATGTAAAACGGGTACCGTAGCCTATTAACGCTTGCTATATATTAATTACTAGCGGCCCGCCCCGGCTTCGCACGGGTGGACATTTATTTTTTAAACATTTTTGGATAAACGAAGAGTAAATGTATCTTTAGAGAGTTTTTTAAATAGTTTTTCTTAAGTAGCTTTTTTTTCAGACAAATTACTTTAAGTGGTACGTACTTAGTGGTATTTAATTTTTTATTAGTTTTTATCCATAACCCTAATTACAATCGGAAAGTTTATTTTTTATTTATTTATATTGTCTTTAGTTTTATTTTTACATTTCTTTTTTACATTTATTTTAATACATATAACATATATTTCGAGACTTTATATTCATTTAATTTAATAGGTTTTACTTTTTTAGCTTCCAATATGTCTACCTTAAGGCTGTATACTATATTGGCGGTGGTATTCGTAGATGGCAACAAAATACGAGTATATTGATTTTTAGGAATCCTATTCGAGAAAGTGCAACATATAATTGGCTATGAGTAAAGCATTCTTCTCTTAGGTCGATACCAAAGATCGAGAAAGTTTGTCCCTGGGATTTATTTATTATAAGGGCAAACAATACCTTTAACGTTTTAAAAGACATGGGCAAATCGGTTGGTATCATCGGGATTCGCGGAATGTGAGCTAGCTGTCCGGCCGTGGGACCGGTGATGATTGTTGCTATAATCAGATTGTCTCGTAATTCCTTTATCAAAAGCCTTGTGCCATTACACATATTGGGAGGGCTTAAATTTCTAAATCTAAATAACGTAATGGGAGTACCTACTTTTAATTTCAGTTCGTGTGGTGGCAAGCCGGCGGGATAGAGAGAATTTAAAAATTCTTGTATATAGTGCACTGTATCTTCGATGTTGCACACGTTATCAATAAATTTGTAACATTTAAAATCACCTGGTACTTTTTCAATGATCATTTTGTTTATCTCATTTACTGAGCTATTTTTCGGTGAGACGATCGCCCTCGAATAGAGCCAATCGAAATTTCTTTCTGTAAGATGTTCGATGTCGGGATAGATTGTCTCTATAAGGATTTCTAGACTGTGAACAGTTTGAGCCAATTCATTATCCAATAATACTTGGAGGCTATGTGCAATTGGAGATGGTAATTTTCCTCTTCCAAGTTTAAGTAATTTTTGTGAGAAATTGTCGTTGCCGTCATTACTTAAACGTGCTCTCATATTCGTGCGCAAATTGAGAGTTTCAATTGATTGCCACAAAGGTGATGATTTAAGGCACGCTTTTCTGAAAAGAACTTATTAACTGGAACAGAAAAAATGTGGTATGAAAAAGTCAAAACATTCAATGTCGGTAGCGCGCGAATGAGCCGCGCGGGTACCTATCTCATAGATGTGCGCAGCGCCGCCCGCTGCCACGCGCCGTGGCCGCCGGTGTCGCAAACAAGGGATTGAAACACAGAACAAAATCCGTAATATCTTTGGAATGGAATGTCCGATTTCGTTAATTCAAAGAGTAACCTACAGGCATTGAAACAGTCTTGCATACGAAATGATTTATTTGGATAAGGATTAATACCAAGATACGAATAATGTGGCCTAGTTTGTACCGGCGTTACTATAGCATATTTTAACATGAAAAAGTAGTTATTGTGACGTAACTGTAATAGTTAGACATATGGTATCACGGACTTTTTTGTAGATATTGCTTCGCAATATCGTAGAGAAGCATCTGGCCACAGACCAGAAGGTTTCTGTGGTTTTGTAGATCTTGAGAAGGCATTTGATAGGGTTGTGCGAAAGGAACTGTCGTGCATATTGCCGAGATATGGGATTGACGGCTCACTGCTCCGTGCTGTGCAGTCCACCTACAAGGATTGCTCAGCACGTGTGCGAATAGATGGCAACATGTCATCGTGGTTTGATGTCAAAATTGATGTTAAACAGGGTTGCATGTTGTCTGCTAGGCTGTTTATTCTGTATCTCGATAGTTATCTACAGAGAATAAAATCGAGGAATGTAGGATTACGCATGGGTGACCTAGTGGTGAACTGTCTGCAGTGTGATGCCGTCCTATTAGCAGAAACATCATCTGAGCTGCAAACACTTGTCACAATGATGGAAGACGAATGTATGAAGGAAGGCTTACTATTGAATGCGAAGAAAACAAAGATAATGGTATTTGAAACAGAGGAAACCAGAACCAATGTAAGGATTACGGTAGATGATGAAATGTTGGAACAAGTGGATGAGTTTGCATATCTTGGATGCGCTTTCAGCAGGGATGGAAGGTTTACCGCAGATGTGGAAAGGCGAGTGAGTACTGGGAATAGTGTGAATGGAGCGTTGGGAAAACTTCTTGGCAGTAAAATGCCGTTTTTTAAAAAAGGCGCAGCTCGCTATACACAATGCAGTGCTGGTCCCAACGCTTACTTATGGAAGCAAGAGCTGGGTATGGCAGAGAGAGCATGAAAGTAGGTAGTGGCGGAACGCCTGTAGACCGTATTCGCAATGATGAGGTTAGAAGCGGAGTTGGTTTGAAAGAGAGCGTCGGTGTTAAAATAAGAAGAGGCATGCTCCGTTGGTTCGGACATGTAAAAAGAATGCAGTATGAAAGAATGACGAAGCAGTTATACAATGTAAAATTGGAAGGATGTAGGAGCCGAGGAAGGCCAAGACTTACCTACCATGATCAATCAATCAATCAATCAATAATATTTATTTGCACAAAAATGTAGGTACATAACAAGGTGACATTTGAACAGTTTCCCGTGTACATTTTACCTTTTGTAAAGGCATGCAAATTATAAACGAAACTAAATACTGCTATTAGTCTAAATTGTTGTCAGATATTAATACATTGTAATGTCCAATATAAATCAAAGGATGTCATTTAAATAGTCATTAATTGAATAATAACATTTCTGCGATAAAATTAAATACAATTTTTGCTTAAATTCATTATAGTCAATTCTTTGATATTTTTTGGTAGCTTATTATATATTTTAGGAGCCATTCCAAATACGCTCCCGCTGAACATATGTAGTTGTGTTGTACGACATGTGTCGAATGTTGTGATTATTTCGTACGGAACTTATACAATCGAATTTGGTTAAGTTTGACTTTACAAAAACAGATAATTCGTATATATATACATTGCAGGAAAAGTAAGAATATTTAAGCTCTTGAAATATGGTTCGCAAGATTCAGTATGCTGAAGCCTACACATTACCCTGATGCATTTTTTTGCGCCTTGAACACTTTTTTTTTCCTGTGGCGTTACCCCAAAATATAAGACCATATCGTAAAGTGGATGCAACGTATCCATGATATGCTGTAAGAACTGTAGTTCGATTAGCTACTTTCTCTAGCATATATAAAGCGTACGAGAATTGATTGATCTTGTACAGATATGAATTTTCACGAATTAATATGATTGCCATGTCATGTTTTTGTCAATAGGTATTCCAAGAAATTTCGTAACGTGTGTCTCATTAATTAAATGTCCTAAGTATTTGATGTCAATGCCGATTGCATTTTTGCGTGGTTAAATCGCGATCAAATTTGTCGTGTTCTATCAGAAGGTGATGTCAGGAGCCCTAGAAACCGGCGAGCGTGCATGAAAAGAGTAATGAATATTAAAGAAGCTAGTGAGGTATGTAAGGATCGAGTCACGTGGCGCTCGGTTCTCTCTGTCTACCCCGTAAGGGATTTGGCGTGAAGTTATAGACAGATAGATATTTTTCCAAAGTATTTGTCTGATCATATATGTCAAATTCTTTTAATATTGTGTTTGTATTCCTGCCTCATATCAAACTGCTCATACATTGTATGTCTCCATCCATATATATCGTATGGACAGCCCTAGTGACGGAGCCCCGTATACATCACCGAAGCCCGACCAATTCCTTGACCGAAAAATTTATAACGGTCGTCTCTCGGTGATTTATATGGAGAGACATTCCCGGCGTATCAGTATTAAGTGAATGCGAGCCTCTATCCTTCATATTGAGGTGACTATTTCTCTTCCTTGAGTGTATATTTTTATCTGAAAAAGATTTTTATAGGTCTCGAATGGGGATCGTTTTCACATGGAAACATATATTAACCTCATTACAGCGACGGTCAGTTGAACTTACTTATGTATATTCATCTATATCTTTATGACAGATCTCTTGCAGGATAGACGGAGAAGATGGCAAAAGAGGTTCTTGAGTAACTAACCAACTTGAATATTAATAGCGATTTTTCCTAACTCTCGTTCATTTTCAAGGTATCTGACTTCATTGATTTGGACTGATTTGGTTAGTTGGATCAGATTTGGTCATGTTTTATCAAATTAATTTGGTCATGGTATTTGAGTATTGATCCTCATGGTTGCAAGGAGGGACCCACCCTCACATATCTGTCTCATCTCTCCCTCACTCTGCATTCTTTCTATCCAACTTCAGCAGCTGAATCTACGGTGCATGTTTTCCTTATCTTACTAGATACTCTCTATTGAATATTTAATAGATTCAGGCATTATTTTGTGAAAGTCAAATTTACTAGCTCAGGCCGGCACCCACCCACTGTCTGAAAATCCTCAAGTCCTCTTTCGAAAATAAATTCATTCATTCTGGCGAGACAGATGCGAGACATAGTACAAGACTTTGCATGTCTCAAAATTATTTCCAATTTCATAATAAAGAAATATATATAAATAGATAATAAATTTCAAAAAGGAGGGTTGGCGATGGGATCCTCTCCTAGTCCATTGATATTTGACTTATTTATGGATAATTACGAACGCGAACACATAATCAGTAAACCACACATATTCTATTACGACTTCGAATACAGGTACCAATCGTCAATTGAATATCTTTGTTTTTTTTTTAATTTTTTAAAATTTTATAAATTCCACCTAAAATTAAATTCACTTTAGAAATAGTTCACCTAACTTTTTAAGTTTAACCATAACTAAAAAATAATTCCTCCATCAATTTTCAATATATCGTAAACCTACTCATACCGATACCACGATTCCCGCGTCATCCAGCCACCCTTGGCAACACTCGGTGTAATATATCAGATCGTGTAGTCGAACGGTTATTTCAAATCTACCATCGATAAATTATTGCGTAAAAAGACGAGTTATATCGTTAATAGATTCCTGTACGCTGTTCCGAAAATTTCGACAAGTAAATACACTGCGAGTTTGTCATACGTGTAAAAAATCATTGACAAAATAGTTTATATATTTAGAAAAAATAACATACACATTGCTGTCAAATCCCAAAATTCACTCAAATCACTTTGTAATACTAAATATAAAATACCGCCTAATAAAAAATCCGGCATCTAAAAGCTGTTCTGCGATGAATGTGAACATGTTTATATCGGTCAAACTGGTCGTAATTTTCAAAAACGAGTTCACAAACACGTACTTGTGTATGAAAACAATCACCCAGAAAGGTCGCACTTCGCCGAACATCTCATAGATAAAAGACACAATTTACCTCCCACTAATACATAATTATAAAATTTTACACACAATAGATAAAGGTTTAAAACTAAATATTAGGAAACAATTAGAAATTATTAAATATAAAAATTCTAACATTACAAACAGACAGACCTAAGCAACTCCCCTCTATAAAATATCTTTTCTCTCACCACAGCCACACCCACCCTCAATTCAATATACGAGACGGCACTACGATGGATTTGTCACTTGTAGCATGTTATTCTAACGTCTAACATCTACAGCGCCTGAGTATGCCTCGTGGAGAAAAATACGTGTCGCAGAGACAACCAGGACAGTCGTGAAAGCGACGTGGAACACTCAGGTAAATGTTTTTTTATTAAATCATCATCATAACAATCAATCATCATAAACAATCATCAAAGTACTCTCCACCAACTTCTATACAAAATTGTATGCATCTGAACCAGTTTTCGAAACACTTTTTCCAGTAAATATAAAATAAAAGATAAAAATTATTTATTTGCCTTTAGACCCTCACGCGGACTTAGACACGTTTTATATTTTCAATATTATATCTTATCATATTTTATTTAAGTTTTTCTCTTTTTTAATCTACCAGCATTTCAAATGACCATTGGCGAAGAAAAAATGCCAAAAGAAACTTGCCAAAATAGGTCTTTTTTTTCCAAATCATCTTATACATATTACAATAAATATAATGATATGAGTGTACATATAGTGATATCAAGTGGTACAATTAAAGTTATATTAATTCATGTGCTGAATCATTTCCATACATCTCTGTCAGTTAGATATTCATCGATTCTATAATAACCCTTCTTACATAGAGTATTTTTGATGTGTCTTTTGAACATATTGTCAGGCAAGGACAGAACTGTTTCAGGTAATTTATTATAGAATCGAATACAATTTACCACAAAAGATCTATTAGTCTTAGCAAGCCGATGTACTGGCATACGCAATCTATTCCAAGTCTGCTACAGACGCCTCATTTATAATGATTGATGATGAGCCTGCTTTAACTCTTTGGTGACCGGAGTCTACTTTGAGGCCGCAAAAAAAGTACCGTAGAAGACCGCGGCCTCCAAGGAGGCTCCTGTCAACCAACGATTTTGAGGTAGGTTTAAACTTTATTTGTGACGGATTAGGGCCTAGAGTGGCTTATTACTTGTTTTTATAATGTAGTAAGTATTTCCAGTAGTGCCAACAAAAATTCACGACACTCTAGTGGCCAGATTTGTTTATCATATGACGGCACCATTCCACCCAGGCCTGCTTCTGAGTAATGATGAGGTTGTGCGGCACCCAGCGTGAAACTATCCTCCTCACGCGAAGATGCAAGTATAGAATCTCGAGAAGGCTTCCCGATCCAATCTACAGTATGTGCTGAACCTCCTGATACGTAACTCGCCTATTGTCTTTTGGATTAAAATTTTCACTGCTAGCACATTTTCTACCATAATAGCCATTAAAGGGCGACCACTTCTTTCTTCATCCCCCAAACTTAGTCGACCGCGCTTGAATTTGTTATACCAACGGTACACGGTTTCCTTGGAAGGGTCTTCATCCATGAATGCTATTTTAAATCTATCGTACGATTCGTCCAGTTTCAGGCGACACTTATCATAAAAAATCATCGCGCGAAAACATCCCCGGCGTAGATCCATTTTTCAATGAGACACGATAATTTAAATTAGCTCGCAAAAATGTGGAGGAAAATTTTGAAATTGGAACGTACCTATTTTTACTTATAAATAATCATATTTTAAAAATAGATTTTAACTGGCCAGTCTCTCATACATAAAAACATTTTTTCGCAATACTTTCTGAGTGACCTGGTATATATACTCTTTTAGATAAGGTCAATATCTCTGCCGTCGATTCGGAGGATTCTGTCATGGTTGAGGAACGGAAAGATCATGAATGAAAACAAATATTGTTTATTAAAACAATTTTAAAATTATAATTGGCACATTGCATATTCCTGATGGGTACCAAAAGAAAAACAATTCGAAACTTTCCTTACTTTCTACATTATAATCATCTCTTTCTAAACTCCCTTATGGGGTATAAGTGGTTCTCTGACATATATAGAGTCAAAGGCAACCTTTCCTGCACATAGTGCACCGTTCTAACAACGTGGCTCTAACAAAAGAGAGGTAGTGCGCTTAACCCGACAGGGGATAGCATTCACAACACGGAAAACTACCAAATAACAAATTTACGGATGCTTGTTGTGGTCTTGTGAATAAGGGTGGTTAGTTGTACACTCCTCAGGATATGCCGTATTAGCAGTAAGGACGAGCAACAGTTCCTGTATTTCTAAATAGGTTGCATTAAACAAATACCGTTGACTTACTTGACGGTTAGCCACCGAAACCTCAATTTTGGACAAGCAGCTGTTGAAAAAATCCGCGCCACTAGTGCGTGTCGCTCCCGTTTCATCGATATCGAGTAAATATGTAAATACAGCGGTCTGTCGTCGACACGCCGATATCGCTTGTTATTTAAATATGGCGCAGTAACAGCTTACGGGCTTTGTGAATATTGAAAGCCATATCTCACGTATAATTGTGATTCTAAATACACGTATGTATGTATATCTTCACACCAAGTCCCTTGCGGGGTAGGCAGAGAACCGAGCGCCATAAGACGCGACCCTTACATCCTTCACTCGCTTCTCTAACATTCATGTATCAACTTCCATTCATGTGCCTATACGACACTCAGCTCTAAATACACATTTACAAATGTTCAAGGTTGATAGAGCAGTGATAGCCTAGTGGATATAGAACCGGCCTTGTGACCAACAGGTTCGGTTCGAATCCTGGCATCATAATTCGTGTTTTCAGATTGATTTGCATATTTGTAATTATCACTTGCTCGGCGGTGATAGAAAACATAATGAGGAAACCTACACGTCCAAGAAATTATATTTAGAATGACGTGTGACCTCACCTGAGACTGATCTGGTTGTCCCTCAGGGTTGCGAAGGTCTGACGGCAATCACTCCATGTAAAAATCAGTGTCTTAGATAACGGGATAACACTAAGAAGAAGAAGGGAGACATACAAGCATACGGCCCACTGTTATGTTACTAGTTGAGGAAAAGGGAGTATTAAAAGCGATACAAATTTAATAGGGCTATTTTACAATATAATAAATATAAAAAAGGGTTCACTATAAGTTTGACTAAATAAGGTCTTTAAGAACTCGCATTTTAATTTGTCTAATCAATCAGTGGTATATCACTGATTGAATCACTGGCGGGTGCACTAAGTGGCCGCCGGCTATAGTGGTCGACGACTGTAGACGGCAGGTTAGCGTGCTAGCCAGCACGCAGATCCAGACGTAGAAGTTGTTGGTAATGGTGAGGATCGCCTTACGGACCAACACCGCAGCGGTATCTTTGTCAGCCGCCGTAGTCCACAACAGGGGCTGCAGGTATTATAATTTTAGATTAGTTAGATGTCCGGAGATTAACGGGTTTGGAAAAGTGAGTAATATCCCGACGGTTCACCACGTAGCCCACAGCAGGAGGCTGGGGGTCTCAGCCGCGGTGCACTGAATCTTTACTTCTCGAAAGCTTCCTCCAGACTGCTTGTTTTCTGTTTTTCGTCCTAAAATATATAATTATAAAAATTTGAATTTTACAAATGAAACTAATTTGACAACTGTCATAGAGTTAACAGAGACAATGTAATGTATGTTGAAAATATCTAATAAGGTTTTACAATATATATTATTCAAAAAGGTATTTACACCACCTGATGTATATGTAACTGTAGCTTATTATGATGATTCATGAGGTATTCCTCGCGCTCACCTGTTGCCAACACAACAACTCCTCAAGAGCTTACCAGTAACCTCACTCACTCTCTCCTATCACTCCAAGGAGTTGTTATTTTCCTGCGGTTTTCTGTAACGTAGAGATAGGTCTAGTCGGGCTGCTTTTATGCATCCTATCTTTTTATAGGCACTAAGACCAATACAAACAGTCATCCTCTTGTGCAAATGTGTCTTTCGTGGGAATGGACCCACGAGCCTTAGTTCAAAAGTAGCCATCGCTAACTCCTCGGCCACTAAGTTCTGAAATCAATGACGATACACTATTTCTGCTGTAGTACAGTAATATGTATTGACTAGCTCGGTAACGCAGTGGTAAGTAACGCTACTTTGACACCTACACTGTTGGGTTTGATTCCCATAATACAAGACAAACATTTGTATGCATGAACGTGTCTGTTTGTCTTGGTAAGTCCGCGGGAGTCAAACTTCTATTGCCTTAGTGTCTTTTTAGATTGACAATGCTTTGTATCCTTGCTGCATACAACCTACCTGGTGTATGCCATTGGTAGTTCGTTAACGCCTACCATACAGGAAATATTTAATTGCTAACACAGACCTGATGCACAAAAACTCTACATGAAATTGTTTTTCCTCTAATTTTATCTAATTAAATGTAATTGTCTATTTTCCCATACAATCTATCAATTCCGAGTTGTGTACATATGTGTTATTCACACTCATACATGTAGATATCTTAGGGTAGATATCTTAATTTGTGTTTGTAGGGAAATCATATTAGTATATAAGTAACATCCGATCTGAATACAAAGCACTTGATGCCCATTATAAATCAAACCACAAGTTAATAAATAACTATTTATTTAACGTTAATGGATCCATAAAAAGTTTGTTCAGTGTATCGTGGGTGATTTATTTTTGGTTTATTACCATAATTATATGCAGATTGCAAAAATACGATATTTTTCATGATTTAATAAGTTAGTGGGTAATAACTCAGGGGAATTATATATGAGCGGGCGAACAAAGTTTATCTTGTAGATGTGTGGTGCAAGTTATCAGCGATTCATTTTATTACCAAAAAGAATAAATAGCTCGTCGTTTCAGTTGATCAATTCCGAATAAGCTCAAGACAACAGACAAAGTTTCAAGTATGATAATATATTATGATCTAGTCTCTTGCTAGAAAATACTATATCACCGCATTCTTCCTAGCATTATTCCGTTTCCTAACCTATTAGGACAGGCTGCATATGTTACCTAAGCCTAATGATTTGGCGAAGACACTGATTTTTACATGGAGCGTCTGCCTTCAGACCTATTCTTCGGTTAGGTTACCCGGTTTCCCCGCGATGTTTTCCTTCATCGCCGAGTAAGTGATAATTAGAAATATGTAGAGAAACGTAGAACATATTTAGCGTTACATGCCCTCGCCGGCAGTCAAGCCAGGAAGTGTTGGTTAATAGGCTCAAACATAGCTCTACTATAAAATACACAATCTATCTGTCTATAAGTTTATGCTACAGCTCTTGCGGTGTAGATAGAGAGAACCGAGTGCCATATGACACGGTCCTTATATACTTCTCTCGCTTCTTTAACATTTCTATGGCTATCGTCTTCTGATAACACCTGAATATAATTTAACTTTTGAAACTTTTTCAAAGGTACTATTAATTAACATTGTCTTCTCATCAATTTGGGAGCTTTTGGTCAATAATTACTTATGCTGCTGTTGCTTCATACTACGCTATAAGCCAACAGCAGGGTCACTGAATTTAGGAACGTCAATTTATTTGTATACCTACCACCTTTCACTAATGAAGTACCTGTTACGCAGCGGCTACCGTATCTTACAAATAATTGCAACACAGGGGCTATCACTAGTATTTCTATCATGTTGCTTAATGTATAACCATTTTTAAGCCTTTTTTGAAGTAACCTGATGCTGTAAAATTATGTCTTACAAATGTGGCTTCTGTCAATACATATATAGAAGCAATCCTGAAGTTCCCTTTGACTATAATATTTTTTTTTTATACAACGTCGTAAAGCATACGGCTTACCTGATGTAAAGCGGTTACCGTAGCTTATGAACACTTGTAATACATTAAGTATCACTCGCGCGATGCCGCGTCTGCTGCTTATACAGCAACTCTTTAGGAGCTTACTGGTGACCTCACTCGCGCGCAGGAACACAACAATTATGTAGGGATTTGTTATTTGGCTGCGGTTTTCTGTGAGGTGTAGGTTTCCCCAGATGGACAACTTTGATGCGATCTACCTAACCTCACGGTTACCTCATCATCATCTTTGCGTAAATCTAAGCTTACTGGTGACCTCACTCGCGCACAGGAACACAACAATTATGTAGGGATTTGTTATTTAGCTGCGGTTTTCTGTGAGGTGTAGGTTTCCCCAGACGGGCAACTTTGATGCGACCTACCTCACCTCACGGTTACCTCATCATCATCTTTGCGTAAATCTAAGCTTTCGTTTCAGAGTCCGGAGTCCGCTTCCCGACTTCTAGTTCTCCAATTCGCGCGGACTTCAACATCCCTCAAAGCAATTACGTATGGCCCAACATGAACACACCATAAATACATGGTGTGATTCGTGTCTGCAGTGCCAACGCTCCAAGATACAAAGGCATACTGTTTCACCATTAGAAAATACATGTTAGCTTAATTTTTTCTCAAGGTCTATATATACATTTAACACAACAAAGAAATATTGCTATAACAAATTACATAATGTATTCTTTTGGTAAATATACTTGTTCTAAAGGTACGAATACATTACTATGCTGAATCCCATAATACGGAGAGTATTATGGGATTACTATAATACATTACTATGCTGAATCCCATAATACGGAGAGTATTATGGGATTCAGCATAGTAATGTATTCGTACCTTTAGAACAAGTATATTTACCAAAAGAATACATATGTAATTTGTTATAGCAATATTTCTTTGTTGTGTTAAATGTATATATAGACTGTTTATTATTATGTAAGTTAGTCAGTCCATAGACGTCAGAATATACAAACGTTCCTGAAAAACACTGGTTTTATTCAAACCCGCAACATGAGAATAGTCTTATATTTTGGTACGCATATTGTTTGCGCCTACTAGCATCATCTATCGGCCTTTGAGTGCAAAGTTATTCCTTTCCACCTTACATCCATTTTTTCCTTCTGGGTCCCGCGCAGACCTACATACATCCACGTCATACCTACATATTGTGAGACATAACCAATATTTGCGTTGGGCATCGAAACAAGGAGTGAGAGTCTGCCCGCCGCTCGCATCAAAGACGCTCGCTATGCACCGCATTATTACCATCCTATAGTTTAGTGCACGTAGTGTACCCCGTTTAATTTAATAATAGAAGATATTCGCATTATTAACTTAGTTATAGTGTTAATTACGTGTACTTTATGTAAAGTGAAGTATTTGTGAACGCCACGTGTCGCCGGAGCTCTGGATATTTGCCACAACTGCAGTTAACGAGACGGCGGAACATCCATCAGGTGAGTTTCACAATCCTCCTTCTCATCGCAAATATCTGCAACCTTTCATATTTTCCTTCTTTCTTCCAATAAAAAATACAGTCCACTAAAATAGTACAAGGTTCACTTGCATCGCGCGCACACCCATATCATCCCTCACACAGTCAATAATTTTAAAAGTATTGACATTTTGACTCTAATGTCGATGTTTCAAACTTGATTATTTGTTTCATCAAAAAATATTTTTCAGGTGACAATTACGGAAAGGAAAGACGAACGATAAATCAAAACGCTCTCCGCCTATGTGTAATACCGTACGCCGCTGGCGGCCGCTACCGAGTACCATCGATATTTGCATACAAATTGCCCTACACTCACTTCACTAGACTCTTGAGCGGGGATGGGAAGCGCGATTATAAATTGTCGATATGCATACTAACATCACTATTAATTTACAGTTGTAGGGTACGGTCGCTAATCACTTCTGTTCGATATAATAAATTTGAAACGTGTACATCGATGATAATAAATTTCGATTTTTCAATTACTAATCATTTTCTGAAGAGTAGCGGCGATAGCCTAATAAATAAAGAAGCAGCGTATTATATGACTGGTCGTCGTTCGATTCCTAGTTTGAGCATGTGCCATTATATTCGTGTTTTCGGATTTATGTACATATTTACAATCACTTGCTCGGCGGTGAAGGAAAACATCGTGATGAAATTCGCACATCGAAGAAATTATATTTCGGAGGCCTTGTGACGTATCATAAGGGATGTTTGACTTTCCCTCTAGGTTGAGAAGCTGTGACGGTAGACGCTCAATGTCAAAATCAGTATCTTCGCCAAATTCTTTGGCTTAGGTAACGGAGCCCCCTAATCCTGATAGAAGTAACTTATTACCACAACTATTTACTTGCATAACGATTGGCTTAACTAACTTCGACGAGCTCGGTGGCGCAGTGGTGAAACGCGCTGTTACGCTACTTTGACACCAACGCTCGTGGGTTCGATTCCCACACAGTACAAACATTTGTGTGCATGAACATGTCTGTTTGTCTTGGTCTGGGTATTTTCTATGTATAATAAGTATGTATTTACAAATAAAAATGTATTTACGTATGTTTATCAGTTGTCTAATACGTGCACCATGACACTCTTGTCAGAAAATTACACCACTACGGTATCAGGAACAAGGCTCTCGAACTTCTGTCTTCTTATCTGGGCAATAGGATACAGAAGGTCGCTGTTAATGGTAAAAGATCTTCGGGGTCCCCTGTAGTTATGGGAGTCCCACAGGGGTCAATTCTAGGTCCATTCTTATTTTTAGTATATATAAATGACTTACCTTATTATGTAAAGGATAAACATGAGATTGTATTCTTTGCGGATGATACCTCTTTGACATTCAAAATTAATAGACGGTTAGGTAATTATGACGAAGTTAACGATGCTCTCTCTAAAGTTATTCATTGGTTTAGTGTTAATAATCTGCTTTTAAATGATAAAAATACTAAAGTAATTAAGTTCTCAATACCTAATGTAAGACAGGTGGCTACCAATGTACATGTTAATGGAACTAATTTAGCCCCTGTGGAGACAACTGTGTTCTTGGGTGTAACAATTGACTCCAGACTACAATGGGGCCCACAAATTGAAAAATTATCAGGAAAACTAAGTTCTGCAGCCTATGCAGTGAAAACTATTAGACGGCTCACTGATATTGATACGGCTAGAATAGTTTATTTCAGCTACTTTCATAGTATTATGTCATATGGAATTCTTCTCTGAGGTAACTCCGCGGACATTAACACCATCTTTTATTGCAAAAGAGAGCCATAAGAGCTATCTACAAACTTGGTCCCCGGGAGAGCCTTAGAGAAAAATTCAAAGAAATAAATATTTTAACAGTCGCATCGCAATATATCTATGAAAATCTTTTGTATGTCAATAAAAACATAGACTCATTTTGTAAAAAGAGTGATACTCATAGCATAAATACTAGATATAAGCATAATCTTGTGTTACATGCAAGCCGTCTCCACAAAATAAGTAATTCTTTTATGGGGCAATGTATACGGTTCTATAACAAACTTCCCAGCAATATAAGAGAATTGTCAATTAACAAATTTAAAACTACTATTAAAGCCAAATTGTGTAGCAGGGCATATTATAAAGTATCTGACTATATTAATGATAAAAATGCCTGGGAGTGAGTCGATCCAATTATAATGTAATTAATAAAATATGTAAATTTGTTTGGATACCAAAAGAGGGATGTCTGAGTTTTTTGGCAGTATTTTTATCAGTGCTCACCTAGTCATAAACTGCACGGTAGGGAAAAAAATTGTGACGATTCCAAACAAATGTAGCCATTTTTACGGAATAAAAAGATTTTGACTTTGACTTTGAATACCCATAACACAAGCTTCGCTTACTTTCGGGCTAGATGGCGCTGTGTAATTTGTCCGACAATATTTATTTATTTAAGGGGTCTTGATTTCGTTTTCTTAACTAAGTGGTTAAATTTTCTTGATTCCGTTGGTTCAACTAAGTGGTTAAATTTTCTTGATTCCGTTGGTTCAACTAAGTGGTTAAATTTTCTTGATTCCGTTGGCTTAACTAGGTAGTTAAATTTTCTTGATTCCTTTCGCTAAATTAAGTGGTTAAATTTTCATCAGTGTTGTAGACGTAACTTTTGTACATCTAATGTTCAATTTGTCTAAATTGTAAAATACATAATTGAATTAAATATAAACTTCAACGTCATATTGACTAAATTTAAAGAAATTGCCGTATACTCCGACATTGCATTGTAGAGCTAGATTAGGTTCATGACCATGAAACTATGTACTATCAAAAGCTTGCTTTTGATTACTCATGTTTGAATAACAACCAAAAACAAATTGGCCGAGCAGCAGACCGCCATTGCCGGGTTTAGTTTGGCTTGTGATCATCTAAAGCAAACTGAGCTTGAACTTCAAAGTCATAAATGCCATTTGAACTAATGATATTAATCTAAGTTACATTAGAAATGATAAGATACAAATATATTAACCAAAATTGTTCTCCTCTGCTAACTCTGCAACTCCTTAGAGGTTGCTGTGTTAGCAGAGAACAATTTTTGGTGTGTTTTTGTATACTACGTCGAGAGGTATACAAGCATACGGCCCACCTGATGTAAAGCGGGTACCGTAACCTATTAACACTTGCGATATATTAATTATCACTCGCGCGATGCCTCCTCTGCTGCTTACACAGCAACTCCTTGGGAGCTTACTGGTGACCTCACTGGTGACCTCACACACAGGAGCACAACAACCCTCTAGGGAGTTGTTATTTGGCTGCGGTTTTCTGTGAGGTGGAGGTACTTCCACAGACGGGCTGCTTTGATGCGCCCTACCTCTCTTAAAAACAATCTGTGTTGCAATTGTATTACATTATCAGTAAACCCCTGAGGATTTGCTGTGTTAGACAGCAGCACCATAGCAGGGGTAGACGCGAGCGATTCTCCTTGTATAGCGTTTATAGGCTTCGGTAAACATATATGAAGCAAGAATTGCAAATTACTATAGCATTTTTTTACAACGTCGGGAGCCATACAAGCATACGGCCCTCATGATTTACAGCGGTTATCGTAGCCTGTAAACGCTTGTAATACAGTATCACTCACGGGATGCCACGTCTCCTGCCAACACAGCAATTTCTAAGGAGCTTACTGGAGACCTCACTCGCATGCACACAAATGTTTGTATTGTGTGGGAATCGAACCCACGAGCGTTGGTGTCAAAGTAGCGTTACAGCTCGTTTCACCTCTGCGCCACCGAGCTCGTCAGTTATTCAATTATTACATCTACCGACATGGATGGTTAGTCTTCCTGCGACTACGGTTCTTCCGTTACTTCGGTACTTCCGTTAAAAATTGTTAAATTCAATGTATAACAATCGCCGTATTCGACCACGTCGTATTCGACCACGAAATGTATGGGAAAACGTATATAACGGGTTCTGACTGCTCAATTACGTAATGTATAGTATTGTCTTAGGTTTTCGCGATTGTTATACATTGAATTTAACAATTTTTAACGGAAGTACCGGAAGTAACGGAAGAACCGTAGTCGCAGGAAGACTAACCATCCATGTCGGTAGATGTAATAATTGAATAACTGACGAGCTCGGTGGCGCAGAGGTGAAACGAGCTGTAACGCTACTTTGACACCAACGCTCGTGGGTTCGATTCCCACACAATACAAACATTTGTGTGCACGAACATGTTTGTTTGTATTGGTCTGGGTATTTTCTATGTATAATAAGTATGTATTTACAAAAAAAAATGTATTTACGTATGTTTATCAGTTCTCTAGTACCCATAACACAAGGTTCGCTTACTTTGAGGCTAGGTGGCACTGTGTGATTTGTCCGATAATATTTAAAAAAATATTTAACCAATGTAAGACAAATGTCACCTTAGTCTTCCTGTGACCACGGACGTTGCAAAGCATTCAGTCGTCAGGTTCAACAAAATAAATAAAACAAGCGATACTTCCGTTAAAAATTGTTTAATTCAATACGTAATGTATATTATAAAATCATAATTGTATTTTAAACGCTACATCTTATATTTTTACAAATGCTTTAATGTTAAATTGATTTATTAGCAGCTAAATCAGTTGCGATTCACGTTACTTGCTTTGTTCGAAAACAGCGGCATGAGTGGGGTAGTGGAGGGACTAGTGGGGTAGTTTGTCACCAATTATTTATAGTCTGCGCACTATTTGAGCGGATCATTCTTTGTATTAAACAACGGAAGTTGTTACACTGTCCAATATATAATAATAAAATAAGGAATTCTCGTACTTAAATAGTTTCTTTATTCATCTTTTTTTTTATATACTAAGTCGGGAGGCATACAAGCATAAGCAATATATATAAAACGGGTACCGTAGCCTATTAACGCTTGCGATATATTATCACTCGCGCGATGCCTCCTCTTTTTTCCTTGGGTGCTTAATGGTGACCTCACTCACACGCAGGAACACAACAACCCTCTAGGGAGTTGTTATTTGGCCGCGGTTTTCTGTGAGGTGTAGGTACTTCCCCAGGAGAGCTGCTTTGATGCGCCCTACATCTCTTAAAATAACCAAGACAAACAGACATGTTCATGCACACAAACGTTTGCCTTGTATGGGAATCGAACCCACGAGTGTTGGTGTCAAAGTCGGGTTATTCACGACTGAGCCACCGAGCTCGCCAAAAAAGTTGAAAGTTAAAAGGTATCTGTCAAAATGTATGTAGATTCCATACATATTGACAGATTACTTTTCTAATCAGTTTCTAATATTGCTTTCCGAGGCAGTATGAATACCCCACAGTGAGCCGTACAAACATATGATACCTACTTAATACATTAACAAATAAGCTTTATTGATTAGCGCCATCTATCGCATTGCTGGAGAAGCTGTACGAACGCTGACAAAGCACGTGCGTGTTCCACAATAATGGTGGACATTTACTTTGTCATTGTTTTCTCTTCCCAAAATAAATGATGTTGATGAAGATACATCGGAATAATAATAAATGTGATGATTGTAAGTCTGTCTATGTATGCCAAGTCTTTGTAGTCTAAGTAAAACCAAATAAAGACATTATGGTTTTTTTTATACTTATGAGTGATACTTATTTATTACAAGCGTTGATAGGCTACGGTAATTGCTTTACATCAGATGGGCCATACTTTACATGATGCCTGAATGCCTCCCACCAATGCTCTCTACCTGATATAAAGCACTTACCGTAGTCTACGAACGTTTGCAATACAATTAAGTATCGCTCGGGGGATACTACATCTACTCCTCACACAGCAATTCCTTAGGAGTTTACCGATGACCTCACGAGTACGCAAGAACACACCAACCCTCCAGGGATTTGTTATTTCGCTGCTATTTTTTATGCGAGGTAGAGCTCCTTCCCCGGACGGGCTGCTGTGATGCGCCTTAACTCTATTAAAGGACTTAATGGTTTTCTAAACTTAACTCAGTGGTGTTAATTTACGTTGAAGCGCACAAGACATGGCACTGTACTATTTAACGTTTAACATTTTTCACGAGCTCGGTGGCTTAGTCGTGAATGACGGAACTTTGACCAACGCTCGTGGGTTCGATTCCCACACAAGGCACACATTTGTGTGCATGAACATGTCTGTTTGTCTTGGTCTGGATGTTTGAAGAGAGGTAGGGCGCATCAAAGCAGTCCCTCTGGGAAGTACTTCCGCCTCACAGAAAACCGCAGCCAAATAACAACTCCCTAGAGAGTTGTTGTGTTCCTGCGTGTCAGTGAGGCATCGCGCGAGTGATACTTAATCGCAAGCGTTAATAGGCTACGGTATCCGCTTTACATCAGGTGGGCCGTATGCTTGTATGCCTCTCGAAGTAGTTTAAAAAAAAGACGGGCTGATTTGATAATCCCTACCTCTCTTAAAAACACCTAAATCAAGGAAAACAGACATGTTCATGCACACAAATGTTTGTCCTGTATGGGAATCGAACCCACATGGCCTGGTATTAAAGCAGCGTTAACCGCCGCGCCGCGGACCTCGTCAAGATTTGGAGAGACCTTTTCACTTCCAAAGTACCCAAGACACTTGATCCCCAGGCTGTAGCACTACATTACTTAAGCATTGGGCCATCCCGATTCTCGATACCTCAAGGGCTCAACTCCAGGAGGAGTGAACTACGTAACAGTTATTTAAGTAGTAAAGTTTTGGATCGATGACGGGATAACTGATCGGCCTTTGGGGAGGCTGTGTGTACTCGGATTGGGTAGTAGCTCTATTGTCTACTACATTAGAGCTGCTCAGAGTACTAGAAAAAAATCAAACAGTAACAAAAGTTATGCCCAGTAATAATACAAGTATGTTTAGTCACTAGATCACAGTGCTTTACAATACGTTGCGAGTGTTTATTCACTAGATCAAGTATTTTACAATATGTTTATTGATTAGATCGAGCGTTTTACAATACATTGTGTAAGTTTATTCATTTAGATCAATGTATTCTACAATACATTGCGTAAGTTTATTCATTAGATCAATGTGTTTTACAATACATTGCGTAAGTTTATTCATTAGATCAATGTGTTTTACAATACATTGCGTAAGATTATTCATTAGATCAAGGTGTTTTATAATAAATTGCGTGTATTTATTCATTAGAACAAGTGTTTTACAATACATTGCGTGTAAATAGTTAATAGATTCAGGCGTTATTTTGCGAAAGTCAAACTTACATGCAATTTGATCCAACCTGCTTTGTGTGCTTCCGCCACCAATTAGTTCATGCGGCCGGCCGGCCGGCGCTAGGCCGCATGAACTAATTGGTGGCGGAAGCACACAAAGCAGGTTGGATCAAATTGCACATTGCGTGTATTTATTCATTAGATCAAAGGTTTTATAATACATTGCGTAAGTTTATTCATTATATCAAGTGTTTTACAATACATTGCGTATGTTTATTCATTAGAATAATTAACAATTGCAGAGCATTATTAGTCATTACTCCGATTTCTTAGCGACATTCGAAGATCTCTGAATCATGGTTAAAACCATCACTTCCTTCCATTCTTTGTTCTCTACCTTGATTTAAACTTTTTCATAAGGACCGTGTTGGGGTTAGGGGTGGCGATATATGTATATACATTCGTGGCGGCATTCCATACACAATTATTGCCCAATCACCTAGTGACTACTCTGGGACTATTGAATATATTTTCCTCGCCGGCGGGTTTGCTGATTATTACACACATAATTAACTCCTGTTTGGTATCAAATATCTGTCCGACGGCATGGAAAAACGTTTTCGTTATTCCTTATCCTAAAGTTACCGACCCTTCTCTTTCTGAGTATAGTCCTATATCTATTCTTCCTATTCTCTCAAAAGTATTAGAAGACGCTGTCCACAAGCATCTTCATTCATATTTAGCTGCAAACGATCTACTCAACCCATTTCAATCTGGATTTTGTTCCTCACCTTACTTACTTCATGTTACAGAAGATATACGCAATGCAATGGACAGGCAAGAACTTACTGTTATTGTATTACTTGACTTTAGCAATGCTTTCAATTCAGTGGATTTAATGGTTTACTTGGCACTCTTCGTGTACTTAACGTTTCTTCTACCGCAATCTCATGGTTAGTCTCCTATCTCCAAGATCGACAACAGTGGTGCATCAGAATTGATGGCAACTGTTCATGTTGGCCCACCTTAATCGCCCGGTGTACCACAGGGCGGCGTATTAACTCCACTTTAAAAAAAACTTTTTATCACCGAGTTTTTTAATCGCATTACTCATGTTATTTCTTCTTCCAACCAACTGTAAGCAGATAACCTACAAATATACCGCTATTTTGTACCATCAGATATGTGCTCAGCAACCCAATCTGTGAATTCGGATATTGATGCTTTTAAGGACTGGGCTGCATCGTTTGGTCTACTAATTAACCTTCAAATCGAAGTCAATGATTATCGGCAGCAGTAAACCAGGTTTATTGCCAAAGATTGAATACAATGGCACCGACATACCGTACACTCCTAATTCAAAAAACTTGCGCCTTATCCTGGACTTTAATTTATCTTGGTCTGCTCATATTGATGAGGTTGGCAAAAGAATGCACTTTTCATTTCACTCCCTTAGACGTCTACAGAACTTTCTCCCTTTTGAACTAAAGTCATGCTTAGCAATGCCTTTCTTCTACCTTTTCTCGACTACGCCGATGTATGCTATTTGAACGCAAGTGAGGCGCTTTTAAATAAACTGGAACGTTTGCAAAATCTTGCAATTAGGTTTATAGGACTTAATAAATGTGATCACATTACTGAGTACCGTAACCGACTAAAATGGCTACCTATTCGTTTCCGCTGCAACATCTATATCCTTACTTTTCTTTATAAGATCCTCCATAACTCCCGCGTACCTCCGCCAGTGATTCAAATTCCGTCTCCCTACCACCCATTGTCGTCGTCTCTGCCATACCAAGACGCTACTGCTCCCAGCTGCGCAAACTGTTTTTTTTATAACTCCTTTACTTACCGTGCTGCCCAGCCGTGGAATAAATTACCCACTCCAATTCGTGAAAGCCCATCTGTATTTTCATTTAAAAAGAAATTGAAAGAGTATTGTCTTAGGTTTTCGCGATTGTTACACATTGAATTAAACAATTTTTAACGGAAGTATCGCGTATTTTATTTATTTTGTTGAACCTGACGTTTCGAACGCTTTGCAGCGTCCGTGGTCGCAGGAAGACTAAGGTGGTATTTGTTTTACATTAGTTATTCAATTATTACATTTACCGACATGGATGGATTAATTATATATATATCCGATTTACACAAAAAAAAATCCTTTTTCCACAGACAATATTGTCTGTGGAAAAATAATATGAAAAAGGAAAATTTGGAAGCGATACGTCAAGACGTCTCTGCGGTCTTACGTCAAAGCCGTCCGCCTAAACCGAATGTTCCTATGGACGAATTACTTGCTCTCAACAACCTACGCAAGAACCCAGACCTTACAATTCTCCGTGCAGATAAAAGAAACGCAACAGTAATCATGGACACGTCGGAATATATCAGTAAAATTCAACAACTTTTGTCGGATGATACTACTTATAAAAAGGTAAACAAAGACCCCACCGCAAAAATTCTCACTAGAACTAAAGAATTAATAAAGAAACACTCCGAAAAACTGAATCTAGACGTAAACATGCTTGTACCTTCTTGCGTTAAACCACCAAAACTGTATGGATTACCTAAAATACATAAAAACAGCGTTCCTTTACGACCCATAGTTAGCCAGATTGACACACCAACCTACAAACTGGCTCGACATCTATCGAAGGTATTCTCACAACTTCGTGGACATACAAGTGCATATGTTAAGGATTCCTACCATTTCATTAGGCAAATAAAAGACCTGAAGAAGAATTGACTAGTGATGAAACTATGGTCAGTTTTGATATACAGTCACTATTCACCTGTCTACCTGTACAAGACTGCATAGAAATTGTGAAAAGGAAGCTTTGTGAAAATGACATGCCTGAGGAATATGGAGAACTTTTAGAACTCTGCTTAACATCTGGCTATTTTTTTTGGAATGACGAATTTTACACCCAAATCGATGGCGTAGCTATGGGCTCTCCCATTTCTCCTGTTGTCGCTGACATTTTCATGGAAGACCTTGAGGAGAGAGCGCTGTCGATGGCACCGGCTGTGCCGAAGATGTACAAACGGTAGGTAGATGATACTTTTGTTGTCATACCCAAAGATAAAGTGTCTATATTCCTACACCACCTTCCATCAACAACAAAATCAAATTCGCCATGGAATTAGAGGCAAATAATTCACTAGCATTCATTGATATATTAATTACCAGGAAACTTGACAACTCACTTACTCACACAGTGTATAGGAAACCCACCCATACAGACAAATATCTCAATGGTAACTCACACCACCATCCATGTCAGTTAGCTACCGTAGGCAAATCTTTGTTTCAGAGAGCAAAGGCATTCGCGACGCTGAGCATCTAGAGGAGGAACTCCAACATGTCAAACAAGTACTGCAGAGCAACAGTCACAAACTCCCTCGCATGCGTCACAGAAGCCGCCCGAAGCCACCTACAGTTGAACGTCAACCTGCCATCTTACCATACTTAAAGGGAGTCACAGACAAAATTGGCAACATCTTACGGCGAGCTTCAATTAAAACTTATTTCAAGCCCCATAAGAAGATCAGTCAATTTCTAAGACCTATCAAGTCTAATATCCCCTTACAAGATGCAGGAGTATACAAATTAGACTGCGAATGTGGTTTATCATACATAGGGCAAACAAAGAGAAGCGTAGGTACTCGTGTGAAAGAACACATTGCTGACATGAAGAATAGGCGCGATAAGAACTCTGCAGTATGTGAACATACACTGGACCAGCCAAACCATTACATCCGGTTCGATAAACCACAAATCCTCGCCAAGGAGAATCGCTACATGCCGAGAATGTTGCGCGAGGCTATTGAAATAAGAAAACACCCCAATTTCAATAGAGAAGATGGTTGGCAAGTACCACCTACTTGGGATTCAGTCCTAAAAATAATCAAGTCCCAAACCCAAAGATCTAAAAAATGTTCGGACACTGTGAGCGATTTTTGTGTAAATCGGAACATATATAATTAATCCATCCATGTCGGTAGATGTAATAATTGAATAACTAATGTAAGACAAATACCACCTTAGTCTTCCTGCGACCACGGACGCTGCAAAGCGTTCAAAACGTCAGGTTCAACAAAATAAATAAAATACGCGATACTTCCGTCAAAAATTGTTTAATTCAAAATTGAAAGAGTATTATTTATCCATTCAGAAATAAGTGTATATGGATATGTATGCATATATATGTATGTATGTAAATGTGTGTCTTGTTTTATTATACGCGACAGAGCCCTAGCGGGAATCTTCATTTCACGACAAGATTTTTTTGTTTCCTAGTGGGGTTTCGATGAATTCCGGCTTTAACAGCATTAACAGCCTTTGAATCAATTATTTTAACTTTTACACTACAAAAAGTAATTTAATCGTCAATCGTTACTTGAACTAATTGTGCTAAATTCAGTTTTTAATCTATTTTTTGCCAACACTAGTATATGAACCCTTTGAAACCAATCTACAAATCACCACATGATTTCTGAAGTGAGTAACCCCAAAGCTAATGATACGAATGTAACATATAATAATGACGTCACTACAAAAATCGCTTGTAGAGTGCTGCAGCGTGGACGTGATATGTGAGATTATGACGTCATCACAAGTGCTCATTCGAGCGGCGACGGCCCGATAACGGGCCGATACATACGGTCAGTTAGAATGGCGAACTTGTTCGGATACAAGGTGCACGTAGCATGCGATATGTTTGAAGTCATATATAGCCTCACCTATACGTGGTGTAGTCAGCCGATCAGCAAACTTGGCGCTGGCAAATCTTGGATAAAACCGCAGCTGTATTTAATAAAATATCCAACCGGGAAAGTGTCTTACAAAAGGGTTTATTAATTTGATCAATAAATAACATTTACATAAAAACTTTTCATAGCGATATGACATAAAATTAACAATCATTACGCGCATCAAAGCAATCCATCTGGGGTAGTATCTCCACCTCACAGAATGCCGCAGTCAAATAACAACTTCCTGGAGAGTTGTTGTGTTTCTACGTGTGGTGAGGTCACCAGTAAGCTCCTAAGGAGTTTAGCATTATATTATATATTGTATACTTATATACATTCTGACGTTGTATAAAAAAAATATTAATTTTATTATTTACTTCACATCAGCTAAATATATTAACGAGACTGGAGTGGAGCTGAATCTTTAGATGTTTATTGTGTTGCTGCGGGAGATGACAAAGTAAAACGTTCTCAGGTTTATAGTTTTTACGTAGGGAGATATTCAAGCACACGGCCCACCTGATGTAAAGCAGTTATCGCACCCTATTAACGCTGGTAATAAATTAAGTATCACTTGCGCGATGCCATCCCTGCTGCTAACACAGCAACTCCTTAGGAGCTTACTGGTGACCTCACTCACACGCAAGAACACAACAACCCTCTAGGGAGTTGTTATTTGGATACGGTTTTCTGTGAGGTGGAGGTACTTCCGCAGATGAGCTGGTTTGATGCGCCCTACCTCTCTTAAAACATCCAGACGAAGGCAAACAGACATGTTTGTCTTGTATGGGAATCGAACCCACGAGCGTTGGTATCAAAGTCGCGTCGTTCACGACTAAGTCACCGAGCTCGACTTTATTAACCGCATGCAAGGATGTTTGTACCTGTATTCCATTCTACGTATCATACCAAACTGTAAAAGCAGTGATTGCACAGTGAAACAGGAACCGGCATAATGAGCAATGGTGCCCCGTTCAAATCCTAGCATGTTAATTCGTGTGTTCGGATTTATGTACATATTCGTAATTGTCACTTGCTCGGCGGTGAAGAAAAACATGTCATACAAGGAAACCAGCACGTCCAAAAAATATATATATACTTATATATTTTTTATACCACGTCGGGAGGCATACAAGCATACGCCTCATCTGATGTAAAGCGGATACTGTAGTCTATTAACGCTTGCGATATATTAAGTATCACTCACGCGATGCCTCCTCTGCTGCTTACACAGCAACTCCTTGGGAGCTTACTGGTGACCTCACTCACACGCAGGAACACAACAACCCTCTTTGGAGTTGTTATTTGGATGCGGTTTTCTGTGAGGTGGAGGTACTTCCCCAGTCGGGCTGCTTTTGATGCGCCCTACCTCCCTTAGTATATATATCGAAATACGACTGACCCTAAGAAAGTCTGGTTTTTCCTCAGGGTTGTGAAATTCTGACGGCACTCGCTTCTTGTCAATATCAGTATCTACGCCAAATCCTTAGGTTTAGGCAGCAAGCCCAGCCAAAACGGGATAAAGCTAAGATGAAACATGTATGTATCAAACTGATTAGAGGACTGCAACAGTTTGTCGAACTGTCGGGCCGTATGTCCCCGTTCAATCGTACGGTGACTACGGGATAACTTTGTAAGTAAGCATCATTTTTGTCACATGTCTCAATGGGGGGTACCGATCAGTGTCACTTGAAGCATCTTGAAGGCATTAAAGGTGTTATTTGGTCCATGTGTTCATAGATTGCGTTCAAGTAACTATTGACTATAAGTATATAATAATAATTACGTATATTTGCACTTGTTTCAACGCTAGATAAGAAATCCAGGTTAGGGTATACGAAAGGTCTCTCGCGCAGACCGTTTTTTTTATACTACGTCGGGAGGCATACCTTATGTAAAACGGTTACCGTAGCCGATGAACGCTTGCGATATATTAAGTATCACTCGCGCGATGCCACCTCTGCTGCTAACACAGCAACTCCATAGGAGCTTATTGGTGACCTCACTCACACGCAGGAACACAACAACCCTCTAGGGAGTTATTTGGACTTGATTTTTGTTGTCATATTAACATATATTGTTTATGATTGTATCGTATAGATGGGTTTATCGTACACTTTTGGTTATTATGATAAATTTTCATGCGGATTATAGTTTTCAGGATATTTGACCTTGACATTTACTTTACGTAACGGGCATTTCTAAGAAACTCTAGGGTCGGCAACGCAAGAGTGATACCCCTGGTGTTGCAAACGTCCATATGCTACGGTAACTGCTTACCATCATGCAGACTGTACGCTTATTTGGCACGTTGATGGTATAAAAAAAAAGTCGCCGGGTGGCATTACTCCTCGCGATAAGGATCAGTTTAAGCGTTGGTTTAATATTAAGTCAATCTTATTATTGACTTAGAACATGAGCTTGTGCTCGGTAGTATAATTAATTTTAATATTTTTAAGTCAAAGTCAAAGTCAAAATCTTTTTATTCCGTAAAAATGGCTACATTTGTTTGGAATCGTCACAGTTTTTTTTTTCACATTTAAAAAGCTATATACGCGATAACGTGTCTTCGTACCACCCACACTATGTACTAAATATAATATAATTAAATCTAGTTCAAATTAAAGCTGTTAACGTATTGTGGAGAGATAATAAAGAATTATTATTATTATTATAGACGTACACATAGGTATAGATCAAATTGATGACGTGTTGAAAAAGGAAATCAAAAGCACCCAAAACCGAAGAGCATGCATGAAGAGGTTCATGAGTGTGGAAGCGAGAGGGAAATGTTTGGATCAGTGCACCTGGCATTTCACAGTCTCTGCCTACCCCAATTGGAGACAGGCGTATTTTATCACCTTTACCATGGCGAGTGTTCTGAAAAACTGTTTTCTCTTATCCCACTCTCTCCCTTCCGTCATAGAACCACACGTGCAGGCTTGCGAGGTCATTGTTCCACTGTTGAGAACATTTCTTCACGTATCAAAAGGTTCGGCAACTCCTATCTTTGTCGCACCATTAAAAAGTGGAACGCCTTGCTGCACATGTGTCCCCTCCTTCCTACAATATGGGATCGTGAAGAAGCATTTTGCGGGTCAGCATGGCAGCGTCAACTGACAGGACACTGTGTAATCTTTTATCAGTTGCTGTTGGGATTTGGGCTCCTCTTTCGCTTACCATCAGGCAAAGAGGAGCCACTATGCTGAACTTGTATAAAAAAGAAGCGTGATGATATGTATGTACTTAGTTACATTTAACTATTAGCTTTATTCCGCCGAGCATCCTTTGCTATTTAACAGTGTGCACCACATGCACGTGAGACTGGCTATGGGCATTTGTTTTGAGCGAACGCCCTCATAATAATGATTCCAGGTGACCTGGTGAGATGCCTGCGTGAACAATGGGAACTGTTTCAATTCGTTAACGATCGCGGGTGGGTCGCGCACTACCGGCATTTAATGATATGCCGGCTTAATGAATACTCTCACAATACCGTGCCCTCAACGAATGGAGCAGTAAGCACCAGGGCCTGCTTCATCCAATACTTAATTTCCTCGTGGATGAAATGTTTGTTTGTCTGTTTATTCGGGATAATCACCGAGACGGACGACGGATTTTGGAGGACATTCACTGGTAATAGCGATGTTAAGTAATTTAAGCTAATTTTATTTTAGAAAAAGAAATAAGTGTCAAAAAATAAAATCCACGAATTTGTGAAAAAGTTACGCGGATGAAGTAACGGTTGGGGGGAGGGGGGATAATGTTTAACTAAAAATTATACTTGTAAGTAGTATTCGCAAAGAATATAAAAGAACATTTATCCCTTAAGAGGTTGTCTAGCCATCAACATCTATACTCTATCTATACTACCTACATGGCAATATGGTGTTCACCTTACTGATAACGGTAACCAAATAACAACCTCATGGTTTTCATGTTCCTGCAAGTAATTACTGCTACCAGGAAGCTTTTGAGTAATTGCTGTGTTAATAGTGGGGAGTAAAAGCGGGTGGGCGTTACTTCTTGTACTGCAAGCGTTCGTAGGCTACAGTAGCCATATTACATAGACTTATTTGCCTTCTTACGTTATGTAGAAAAAATATCTTTTGTTTATAACGCCTGAATGCAAATAAGCATATAGCTCCCTATGTATGTGATACATTCGAATACAAATCTACATCCGTCCACATCAACCCTTACTGATCTCACTGCAGGGATACGGGTCTCCCTTCAACCGAAGGGGTTTAGAGCATACTCCACCACGCAGCTCAAATGCGGTTTGGCGGGGGCCAGTGTTTTCATGCCGTCGGAGGGCCACCGACTCAGCTTAACGACTGTCATCTATCGACAACAGCCGGGACCGACGGCTGAATGTGCCCTCAGCAGGAGAAACTCGAGATAGAAAACCCATACATAGACATGCTGCAGTCGACATTGCTTTACCTGCGTGTTCAGTTAGAATGACACGCACAACGGCGACATCGAGCTCTCTCGCGAAGAAATATATTCTTCGAAAATTCTGAAACACCAGCAAATGGGTTAAGTATTTTGAACAAAAATATCCAATTTAATCTTAGCACTACCCTCGAATTTTTCAACCCTTATATACATGACAGGGTTCATTCTCCGAGTAAAGGGCTCAATCCCCCTAATTACCAACAAAGGGTGTACCTACAGTACATTTTTTAACGCTCTCGCAATTTACCCCTGAAATTTGCATACGCGCAGAATGGGCGCGCGGGAATGGCTCAAAAATGGAGAGGTAATAGTCGTCGAATGGTTCCGCTGACATTTGCCGTGAACCTCAGAAATGGGCGACGTGCTTGTATTATTTTGATCAACTTCAAAAACTGTAAATTTTTACTCAAATTACAATTACTTTTTTCACATAATAGGTTTTTCAACAACTGGCCTATGGATAACCTCGACATATCATTGTGTCGTATCGACGGGAGCGGATCGTTGCGCGTAAACTCTAGATGATGCCCTAATTCGTAAGCCGGTGCAGTTTTGGGGCCAGATTTGCAATTCGTAGATAGGCAGGGGTCGTGACGAATACGCTTTTTCCCACGAGCACGCTTCGCATTAGCGACACCTTATGAGCCTACTGGCAACTTCACTCGCAGGAATACAACGATCCTCAAGGGAATTGTTTTTTAGCTGCAGTTTTCTGTTAGATCGAGATACTTATCCTTTTAAGTACCAAATTAAACCCACGAGCGTTAGTGTTAAAGTAGTTTCATTTACTACTACGCAACCTTTGTCAAAAGCGTTTTGATGTTCTGTAGCGAAAAGGTAATTAAACATAAATTTGAAAACCCACGACATTATTATGATTATTATATAGAATATTAATAATAGACGTCGTAACCTATGTTGTAGAATGTACATTAATTAACAACTAAGCCACTGGCATATACTACATAATATGTACAGTCTACAACCAGAGGGAGACTTTGTACAAAAGTCGTCTGCGTGGGTACCTCTGTCTCACCTATTTCTACCGCCAAGCAGCTATTTTATATAGCTGTATTCCAGGTTGAAGGGTGAGATATGGCAGAGAAATTACTGGGTACTGTGATGAAACAGCCTTAGGTCACAAGATTGGCAGCGCGCGAGTAACATCCCCGTGGTGTTGCGAGCGTCAATAGGATGCGGTGACCGCTTACCGTCTGATGCGGGCCGCATTCTTGTTTACCAATCTAGTTGTTTATATATACCTATATATAACACAGGTTATACAGTATATAAAACTTGGAAACTTGAATTAGAATTTCTCTTTTCGGAAATAATGGAAGCTAGAGCTGGAGATGACAGAGAGAGCGTGAGAGTAGACAAAACACTGTGTTAGCTGCAGACAAAGTACCTGATGATGTTGCAAGAAAGAGAGCTGCTCTGTTGGTTTGGACATGTAGAAAGAATAACAATACTAATATACAACGTGAAAATAAAAGGATGTTAACATGTGCAAGATGTGGAAAGTGCATGACATGCAGAAAGGTACAGGAGACAAGAATGGAGAAGAGAAGGTACAACAACATATACAACATGGAAAAGGAAGAATGTAGGAGTCTACCACTTACCAGATTCTGTTATTCGAAGATGATGTCAGGAATCCTAGAAACCTGAGGGAGTCTTTTTTTAGAATATTGCACAACGTCAGGAAACACACAAATATATGGCCCCCTGATGTGAAATGACTACTGCAGCATATGAATGATTGGAACGCAAGTATCACTCGCGTCCTCTCTGGTGCTAACAATGCAGCTCATTGGGAGCTTACTGATAACCCCACTTTCCCAGTACTTCCCCAGTAGGACTGTTTTCATGCGCCCTACCTCTGTTAAGAACATACAAACCAAGACAATACTAATACAATACACAAATAGTTAATAGATTCAACTGTTATTTTACTAAAGTCAAATTTACATGCAAGTTGATCTAACCTGTATGGGTGGCGAAAGCTCACAAAGCGGCTTTTTTTATTTTTTATTAATGGGACAGGCCCACCATTAATTCCCACCACTGTGTCCCCTGTGTAGCCAGAATTAAAAGCGGTGACCACCAAAAAGGCAATGAACAGTGAAGTCCATTGCTGTCCCGAGGGTTAAACTACAGCTGCCTTGGAACTCACAACGAATTTCATCAGAAGAAATTTGTATGAGTAGGAAGTTTTCGAAGTGACACAAAGCGGGTTAGATCAAATTGCATATACACAAATGTTTGTTCCATGAATCGAACGCTTCTTTTTTTTTTCACGTCTTCGTGTTAAAGTAGCATTGCTAAACACTCCACTCGGGATCGTCAAAGTCAACGCGCATGAAAAGAGGCTTGTATGTTAAAGAAGCGAGTGTACAGAAAAATAACCATAATAAGCCTGCCATTAAGCTCGTAGGGATATCCACGGATTTTTCTCGCACGGCGCGGTAATCTCGTAGCGGCTCTACGCGGATATAAGTCAATTTAGGCGGGAGATACCTCGCGGACGGATTTTTTTCATTGGATCAAATAGGTATCATTACTTTTGCGTTTTGTTCCAAAGGTTTACGGAGGTGTTATAATATCCAATTAAAATACCACATTAGTTACACAATGTGAATACAATGACGAGCTCGGTGGCGCAGTGGTGAAAGACACGTCTTTGACACTAATGACTGAGGGTTCGATTCCCACACAGATGTACATTTGTCTGTTTGTCTTGATCTGACAGTTTTTTAAGAGAGGTAGGGTGCATCAAAGCATCTCGTCTGGGAGGTACCTCCACCTTACAGAAAACCGCAGCTAAATAACAACTTCCTAGAGGGTTGTTGTGCATGTGAGCGAGGTAAGCTCCTAAGGAGTTGCTGTGTTAGCAGCCGAGGTGGCGTCGCGCGAGTGATGCTTTATGTATAACAGGCGTGCGTAGGCTACGATAATAGCTTTACATCAGGTGAACCGTATGCTTGTGTGCCTCCCAACGTTGTATAAAAAAAAACTGTGTGTGTGTTTGTGTGTATCAGCTCCGCCGCACGACTGGAGTTAAGACTCCTTACGAATGATAATTATGATATATATCGAATAGAAAAAGAGGCTAAATTAACGTAACGTAACGGCCCACCTAATATAAAGCGGGTACCGTAGCCTATTAACGCTTGCTATATATTCATTATCACTCGCACGATGTCTCCTCCACTGCTTACACAGCAACTCCTTGGGAGCTTACTGGTGACCTCACTCACACGCAGGAACACAACAACCCCAAAGGGAGTTGTTATTTGACTGCGGTTTTCTGTGAGGTGGAGGTACTTCCCCAGACGGGCTGCGATGATGCGCCCTACCTCTCTTAAGAAAATCTACACCGAGCAACCATGGCAGCGTCGCCATGTTGCATCTACTAACGGTAGTGGGTCGGTGCCGGCCGGCGCTAGGCCGCATGAACTAATTGGTGGCGCAAGCACCCAAAGCAGCTTAGATCAAATTGCACTGTGTAATTTGTCCGCGAATATGTGTTTATTATTTATTTAATTTAAGTTACAGGATTTTTTAAACATTAAGGGAATATAAACGGTCTGCCCGATCTGAGCAGTTAATTACCGTATTTATGGACATTTATAATTTACCACGGGCACTGCTCATGAGTTACCAGCCCTGCAAAAATCAGTTCAAGCCGTTACTCTTGCATGGTGAAGTGAATTTATGTAATTATTATGTACATTAATGTTATATTAAATATTAATTATGCAATATTAAATAACACGATAAAAGTTTGTTGTTCAAATTACGAGCTATGAGTGTTAAAGAACCAACTGAAGTAAGGATCGAGTCATGTTGCGCTCTGTTCTCTTTGCCGAACTTGGTCTCTATTCTGACTCGAAATATATAAATGTGTATGTATTCAAGGCATATAGTAAAAGTTGCAGCAACGATTTTTTGAAGTAAAAACCTCTTTAGCGGCGTTGTGCACTTTTTATGATGAGTAAAGAATGTTAAACTCGCGTCAGGACACGTGACCCTGATGTAAGATTTTGGTGAGAATTAGAACTTAAGTTCGCTGCAGCGCTAAAACAATAGTTACCTCTAATTGACCAATTAAAACTTGAAGCGATAGATCGTTCATAGGGCATTATTTTCTCGTGACCAAAACGTTGTAAGCGCCATGAAATTCTTGGCGCATACGCGTTTCGTTCAACGTAGTTTATCAATATCGCTGTTTGGTCCGCATGTTTAAGTTAACACTTCTGCCGGCACTCCCGGAGTGCAACCCGTTTTTTTCTTTTACAACGGCGGATGACATACAAGCATTAGCCAACTGATATAAACCAGTTACCGTAGTCTATGAACGTTTCATCATCATCATCACTTCAGCCTGTATTCGTCTACTGTTGAACATAAGCCTCTCCTCTAGAGTGCCGCTCGTCTGGATCCTGTGACACCTGGATCCATCGACTCCCTGCAAACTTCTTGAGATCGTCGCTCCATCGTACGGGGACGCCATTCAAGAACCTTTCTATGAACGTCTCCAACACATTATATATCACTCACGTAACCCTTCTTCTCTAACACAGCTATTCCTTAGGAGCTTAGTCATGACCTCACTCACACCCAGGAACACAACAACACACTCGGGAATTGTCATTTTGGATGCGGATTTTTGTGAGGTGAAGGTACTTCCCCAGATGGGCTGCTTTGACGAGTATGTCATACTGACAGTCCAGCTAGGTAGTTCCAAATTTGAACAAGAGATTTCTCGTCGGATGGACCGCTTTTGGGAAAGGACGCATCACAGAGACACAACTGGGGAAATATCATTCCACCTTACAGAAAATTACACACAAATCTCTTGGGGATAATTGTGTTCATCGGAGTTAGTGAGGTTACCAGTAGACCCTAAGGATTTGCTGTGTCAGCAGCAAGGCTCCTAAGGATTTGCTGTGTCAGCAGCAAGGCTCCTAAGGATTTGCTATGTGCGATATTTAATGTATAATTTAAGCTGTGGTGACCACTTTATATTAGGTGGGCCGTATTTCAGTTCAGTTAGAAACATCATTCCATTTACGACCCGAGTGGCCGAGTGTTTAGTAATGATTACTTCATGCCAAAGGCTCGCGGATTGTCACCCAGAGGAAAACATGTCTGTTAGTTTTGGCACGGATATTTTATATATATATTTATTCTGTATGTATTTATAAAAAAAGTGTTAAAATAAGAAGAGGCATGCTCCATTGGTACATGTAGAAACATGCAGGATGAAAGAATGACGAATCAGATATACAATGCAAAAGTGGAAGGATGTAGGAGCCGAGGAAGGCCAAGACTTACCTATCATGAACAAATTGGTCGTGTTCTATCAGAAGGTGATGTCAGGAGCCCTAGAAACCGGCGAGCGTGCATAAGAAGAGCAATGAATGTTAAAGAAGCGAGTGAGATATGTAAGGATCGAGTCACGTGGCGCTCGGTCTACTCTGCCTACCCCGCAAGGGATTTGGCGTGAAGTTATAGATAGATTGATAGAGGTATTTATAAAAAAAAAAGTACTTATGAAATTGTACAGCACAAGCCTTTTTTGGGACTAGAGAGCGTAGTGTTTTTTGTACGGAAGTATTTATTTTTATATAGTTACACTAAACAAAATAACAATATAATATATTAGTGGAAGGATGATGAAGCCAAGAAAGACCAAGACTTACCTACCATGACCAATTTAGTCGTGTTTTATCAGAAGGTGATATCAGGAGCATTTTTTATAACCGCACCGCTCGCCGACGACGGGGAGTTCACCCTCACACGCTGGAACCGCAATGGTCGCGTACGGTGCGGTTCCAGAGAAGTTTTCTTCCGAGAACTCCCAAGCTGTGGAATGAGCTCCCAGCCGAGGTTTTTCCAAGGGACTACAGCATGGAGTTCTTCAAGAAATGCGTGAAGAGGTTTTTAGAGGGTCGGCAACGCATGAGTGACGCCTCTGGTGTTGCAAATGTCCATAGGCTACGGTGACTGTTTAACATCAGGCAGGCCGTATGCTTGATTGCCACCTTAGTGGTATATATATAAAAAAAAAACAAAATAGGAGCCCTAGGAACCGGCGAGCGTGCATGAAAAGAGCTATGAATGTTAGAAAAGGGAGTGAAGTGTGTAAGGACCGCGTCTTACGGCGCTTGGTTCTCTCTGCCTACCCCAAAAGAGACCTGGCGTGAGATATACATACATACAATATATTAAAACGTGAAGCAAACACTTTGTACCCCTTTTTATGAAAATGACGCGGATGGAGGAGTATGAAATTTGGAACAGTTAAAGTTTATATGGAGAAGTGCAGAAAGCTAACTTTTTTTATAATAATGCTTGAAAAATACATTATATTAATTAATATAAACGTTACACTCACTACCATGCGTTTGACACACAAATACATATATATCTTCGAGTAAATATATACCAACTTTTTTGTTTTTGGTTAAAGTCTGTGGTCTGTAATATTATTTGTCTATAGTTTTTCTAAATGTCAAACTTTTGTTTGTGGTTGCAGATGATCTGTGTTCAAACTGAGAAGAGATTAATATTATTGGTCTACTAGCGGACACTCGGCGTGTGTTATTACGCTAAAGAAAGAAACATATTTTGTTTATTTGACGGAAAAAAGCGAAGTTAGTTTATTTATAAACTTTTTTACCTTAATGCTAGCGCATAAACAATATTTTGAGTATTTTCTGTAAGTGTGTAAACATAAAGATTGAGTTCACCACTGTAATATGCATTAGAAGTGTTCATAGCTTAAGGTAACCGCTTTATATCGGGTCGACAGTATACTTGTTGTATAAAAAAGACACAATACCTATGGCGGTCAAGTCGAGAGACTTGGCCTTTTTTAACCTTGAGTATTCGTGACTGAATCTTATTTAAGAGTATATTGTTGTTGCCTCCATAAAAATATCCTCCATAACGTATATGATACATGCAAAATGGTTAATATTCCCGCCGCCAGTTTTACTTGACCTGTCTAAATCCACTAACTGTTTGCGTGTTTTAGTAGTATAGTTGGGAAAGTGGGAGGGGGTGGAAGTCAGAGTATAATGGTGGATGTAGTCTATGGGGAAATATTGTATGCACGCTTCCGTTACGGACCTTGGTATGATGTTAGCATGACGATAGCTGTAGCTTTATGTGCTTATATATATGTGGCAGTAACTCTGACAGTTTGTAAGTTATTAAATATACCAATAAATCCCTCAACTGATTGTAAGCCTGGGAACTTGGAGAACTATAGGCTATATTCGTTTTTTTATTCAAAATCGGAGGCGTATAAACATACGACCCACTTGAAGTAAATCAGTTATCGCAGCCTATGAACACTTTAAATGCATTAAGTATTCTATACGGGTTGCTTTGATACCTTAAAAACACGCAAAGGCAAACATTTTCGTGCACACAAATGTTAATATGGAGTAGGAATCGAACCCACGAGCATTGGTATCAATGCAGTGTTCCTAAGCATTGCGCCACCGAGCTCGTCCAATAAATAATAAATAAATATTCTCGGATAAATTACACGAGGTTCGAGCGAAAGGTAGAGTGCTTCAAAACAGCGCGACTGGCGAAGAATCTCCACGTCACAGAAGACCGAAGTCATATAACAGGTCACTAGAGGTTTGCTGCATTTCTGCGAGTTAAAGTTGCTGGCAAGCTCTCGAATTGCTTTATTAGCAGTGACGGTGGCAAAGCGCCAGCATTACTTGTATATAATGGAATTCACTTTACATCAGGTCGGACCTACGCTCTGTAAAATTTACGATAAGGGATCCGAGGTCGAAGCTCAGAAAAGTTCGATTACGCATATTTTTACGTATAATTAAAGTTACAATTTCTTCTGTGAACTGTGGACCGACGTGACTTGTGGAATGACCTCCCAGCCGAGGTTTCCCCAAGAAACTACAGCATGCAGATCTTAAAAAAGATAAAAACCATTTATTTTCCATTATTACGGGCACTTAGACATGTCTTACATTATTTAAATTAAATCATATTGTAACTTAATAATTTTCCAGCTTTTTTTTTTACTTTTAATCTCTCTTTTTTAATCTACCAGCATTTCGGAAATTACCATTGGCGAAGAAGAAATGCCAATATGGGTCCTTTTTTTCCATCGTTAAAATATATTACAATAAATATATGAGTGTACATATAGTGAAATCAAGTGGTACAATTAAAGATATATTAATACATGTGCTGAATCATTTCCAAACATCTCTGTCAGTTAGATATTCATCGATTCTACAATAACCCTTCTTGCACAGAGTATTTTGATGTACCTTTTGAACATCTTCAAGAAAGTCGTAAGGTTTTTAGAGAGTCGGCAATGCATGAGTGTCACTCCTGGTGCTGCAAATGTCCCAAGGGTACGCTGACTGGTCATCATCAGGCAGGCTGTGCGGCTGTCTGTTACCTTGGCGGTATAAATAATAGTAATAAGTAAGGTTGACAGTAGATGACAGTCATTAAGCCAAATCAGGTGAATTTAAGGAGTTTGAAAAATACTTGGCCTTGCCGATCCACTATGGTGGAGCCAGGTAGAGTGTTCTACAGAACGTAAAAACAGGTTGACGGAAGGTATTTATTTTGTATCTTGCGGGCCAGCATGGTAGCGTCAACTAATAGGACACTGTAGTCCTTTGTCAGTTGCCGCTGCAATTTGGGCTCCTCTTTTCACTTACCAACAGGCGAAACGGAGCCACTACGCTGAGCCAATATACAAAAAAAAACGTATACTGGTGTGAGTATTAGGAATAATGAGAGATAAATGCCTAAAAACAACCACCACTGGAAAAAACCAAGTTGATGTGGTGTGCCAAAAGTTGGATCGACGTTTACGTTAAAAAACTTCGACAAACAATTTCAAAGGAGGCCGCTCTGACAGCATATCGTGGGTATGTATCGTCATTACGGTGTTTTTATTGGGTAACTCAGTTGACCTAGAAACAGCTTTCAAGTTACAAAAAAAAATGTATCCCATCAATATGTAATGCGTGGTACACGGACAGATGCAAGCCTCTATTTCAAAAATTAAAAGAGTTGTCACCACTTTGTCGGTACATTATAATATCTGTCTGTTTGTGAACGAATATAATTTGACGAGCTCGGTGGCGCAGTGGTGAAACGCGTTGTTACGCTACTTTGACACCAACGCTCGTGGGTTCGATTCCCACACAGTACAAACATTTGTGTGCATGAACATGTCTGTTTGTATTGGTCTGGGTATTTTCTATGTATAATAAGTATGTATTTGAAAAAAAAAATGTATTTACGTATGTTTATCAGTTGTCTAGTACCCATAACACAAGCTTCGCTTACTTTGGGGCTAGGTGGCGCTGTGTAATTTGTCCGACAATATTTATTTATTTATTATTTATTTAATATAGTGACATATTTAAGAAGTATGTACGGATATGCATTCACGGCAGAAAAGAGGAAAATTTAAACATGTACTATATCAGCCACCCAGTAAACTAGACATATATAAGAAAAATGTACACAATATATGCATAGTTCTAAAGCCCGTAACTATTTGAAAATATTAAATAATATAAATTTTAAGTTTGTGGACCACTGTACTAAAGACGTTCAAGGTTACAAAAAATAAAACTATTATTAGGAGTAAAGCTGGTATATTTTCTTATATCAGCAATTATTTTCCATCCAAAGCACTTTCTTTTTGTTTTTCTCCCATGAAAATGAAGATTCACAAAAGAAGGACTAACCCAGACCCGGGTGTGCGTTAGTCCTTCTTCCGTGAGGGACACCCTCCGGTACCCGATGGGAGGGAGGAGTGGTGAACTCTCACGAGTACCTTTTCACACTTCTACTGAGTAAACACCGCCTAGGGACTGCCTTTAGCCGGGAAGGCTTTAAAGACTTCATCGGAGGCGATCGCCAAAGGGACTAACAGGGATAATTGGAAATATGTACATAATTCGAAAATGCGAATTTAGTAGTACATGCCGCCTCCAGAATTCGAACCGGTGACCAGTTGGCAAATAGGCCGTCTCCTTATCGACTGGGCTGCCACTGCCCGGAATCTACTATTTGTTATCCTCAAAATTAAAACAGAGGATTGGAAATAATGATACGTGGTAGATTTTTCAAAGGTATTTTACCAAGGAAAAAATCTACCTCCAGTAAACCTAAGAAACAGGTCTAATTTAGGTAGACGTAATCACCCACGCGAGTGGGTAGAAGGACTGTAATTCAGCCGACAATTATCTTAAAGACGTCGGAAATCCAGAGAATTCTACCGCTTAAATTTTTACTTCACAAGTTACAAGAGACGAGCGATTTTAAAATTAAATATAATTTTTTTAATGTCGACATTGAATTTGGCGCCTGTGTACATTACTGTCCACTGTTTCCACTGCGGGGCGTGGCACCACCAGAGTGGGGCCACGGGGTATTTTCTGATTTGTGACTCTACCTGTAGTATTGTGGGTAAAATTGCATTTCCCGTGACATTAATTGTATATGCTAAAGAAGCGAGTGAGGTTTCTCTCTCCCTACTTCGCAAGGTACCTGGCGTAAAGATACACATTTTTGACGAGCTCGATGGCTCAGTCGTAAATGACACGACTTTGACATCAACGCTCGTGGGTTCGATTTCCATACGAGACATACATTTTGAGTGAATGAACATGTATGTTTGTCTTGGTGTGAATGTTTTAAGAGAGGTAGGGCACATCAAAGCAGCTCGTCTGGGGAAGTACCTCCATCTCCCGGAAAACCGCAGCCAAATAACCTGTTGTGTTCCTGCGTGTGAGTGAGGTCACCAGTAAGCTCCTATGGAGTATGTGTTAGCAGCAGAGGTGGCGTCGCGCGAGTGATACTCAATGTATTGCAAGCATTTATAGACTACGGAAACCGCTTTACATCAGGTGGGCCCTATGCTTGCATACTCCCTTGCTCCCGACGTTGTATAAAAAAAGGTAACTAACATAACTGCCACGTTTCATTTCAATATAGACCATTCATCAATATTTTTTATTATATACAACGTCGGAAGGCATACAAGCATACGGCCCACCTGATGTAAAGCGGTTACCGTAACCTATGAACACTTGCAATATATTAAGTAACACACGCGATGCCACCTCTGCTGCTAACACAGCAACTCCTTGGGAGCTTTGCGGTGACCTCACTCACACGCAGGAACACAACAACCCTCTAGAGAGTTATTATTTAGCTGTGGTTTTCTGTGAAGTAGAACTTCCCCAGACGGGCTGATTGATGTGCCCTACCTCTCTTGAATACAGTCAATATGCTATTGAACGGCAAAAACACTGGATTAAAATAAGAAGCAGAGTAATTCAAGCCAGGTTCCTCGCGGGAAAATAAGCAGAGAGAACCGAGCGCTATAAAACGCGGTCCTTGCACACCTTTCTCTCTTCTTTAATATTCATAGCTCTTTTCATGCACGCTCTCCGATACCTTGGGCTCCTGATTTCACCTTCAGGCACAACACGGTCAATTTAGCTACCTATGGTAGGCGAGTCTTGGTCGTCCTCGGCTTCGACATCCATCCTTTCGTATTCTGTATCTGCTTCGTCATTCTTTCAACATGTCCGAACCAACGGAGCATGTTTCTCTTGTCTTAACGCGGTCACTTTCTTTCAGGGCAACTCGCTTTCTTAGATCATCATTGTGTGTCTGGTCAGCAAGCGTTACGCGACAAGTTTTGCGTAATGCTCGCATCTCGACCGCATTTATTATATTTTCATGCTCTTTCTGCCATATGCGGCATTCATTTTCATAAGTTTATTCGATTTCTGAAAGTTCTAAATATCTATAAAACAGGATTAGTTATCAAGAGATGTAGGGCGCGTGAAAGCAGCCCGTCTGGGGAAGTACCGCCACCTCACAGAAAACTGCAGTCAAATAACAACTCCCTAGCGGGTTGTTGTCTTTCTGCGTGTGAGTGAGGTCACCAGTAAGCTACTAAGGAATTGCTGTGTTAGCGCGCGAGTGGTACTCAATGTATTACAATCGTTCATAGGCTACGGTAATCGCTTTACATCAGGTGTGTTGTATGCTTGTATGCTTGTTCCGACGTTGTATAAAAGAAAAGTAAGATGAATAACAAGTAGCGAAGATAGCTAATACGACAAGGAAATAAATAATATCATCCACAATCTTCCACGAAATTGTTCAGGCTCCAATATTATGGCTGTAAATGTCTACACAGGTAGCACAGGATCGAGGCGAATGGCTCGCCAGAGGGGACCCTTATGTTCAGCAATGGACGAATACAGGCTGAAATTATGACGATGATAAAATGTCTGCAATGAAATACCCAAAATTTTTTTTTTTCATTTATTTTGACTTATGATAGGTACATGTTATCATAATACAGTATTATGTCAAACTGTAAAACAATTTGTTGGCATGGTATGCGCTCTTCACATTGGTTTATTTATACCTACCTAGCATTTACACTTAAACTATAAAATGATTTATATCCCCGCGCACGCCTATCAAATGACCGGGATTAAAACCCGTGAAATAAGACAGACAAATAATAATAATAAAAACAAAGAAATAAACTATACTAACCTACCACCGCCAAATTAGTCGCGTTTTATCAGAGGGTGATATTACCCTAAGAAATTGGCACGAGTACATATAAATAATAATATAAAAATTGTCGGACAAGGACAATATAAAGAGCTATGAATGTTAAAGAAGCGTGCGAGGATCGCATCACATGGCGCTCGGTGTCCTCCACCTATCCCGCAAGGGACCCGGCGTGAAGATATACATACATTTGAATTGCAATCTATCAGACAGTCACTAAAATCAATACTCATAAACAAATGTTATATAAAGATGATTCTGTCGATAATAAAACCACACCGGTCAGCCCTTCACTTCAATTATTGTAAATGACCTCTATCACATTGAAATTGAAATATTATGTACTAGTGTACTAGGACCGACACCGCGGGCGAGCCAAACATTTGCGCCAAGCTTTGTTGCCGATCGGCAACAACTCATTGCTCAACTACGTTGAACGAAACGCGTAAGCGCCATGAAAGTCACGGCGCTTTTGACCTTTTAGACATCTAAATTATTTCAGTGCTGCTGCGGACATTCTATCTATCTATCTATAACTTCACGCCAAATCCCCTGCGGGGTATGCAGAGAGAACCGGGCGGCACGTGACTAGATGCTTACATACCTCACTCGCTTCTTTAACATTCATTGCTCTTCTCATGCACGCTCGCCGGTTTCTAGGGCCCCTGACATCACCTGATAGAACACGACCAATGTGGTCATGGTAGGTAAGTGTTGGCCTACCTCGGCTCCTACAATCTTCCACTTTTGCATTGTATATCTGCTACGTCATTTTTTCATCCTGCATTGCTTCTACATGTCCGAACCAACGGAGCATGCCTCTTCTTACTTTAACACCGACGCTGTCTTTTCAATCATCATCATTGCAAATACGGCCTACAAGCCATACGCCACAAATTTTGCGCAGCGCTCGCATTTCGACCGCGTTTATTCTAACGAGCTCGATGGCGCAGTGGTGAAATGCGCTGTTACGTTACTTTGACACTAACGCTCGTGAGTTCGATTCCCACATACCTAGTACAAACATTTGTGTGCATGAACATGTCTGTTTGTATTGGTCTGGGTATTTTCTATGCATAATAAGTATGTATTTACAAAAAATATATATTGACGTATGTTTATCAGTTGTCTAGTACCCATAACACAAGTTTCGCTTATTTTGAGGCTGGATGGCGCTGTGTAATTTGTCAGACAATATTAAAATATTAATATTATTCTACTTTTATGCTCTTTCTGCCATACCCAGCTTTTGCTTCCTTGCTGTAAGTTAGCGTTGGGACCAGCACTGCATTGTAGCACTGCAGCGGACATTCATTTTAATTATTACCAAAATGAAGTAAGACTTTTACTTAGCATAGCTCCTCTAGTACAGAACATAATAACTCAATGCTCTATCAGAATAGCTACACACCCCACCCTACTTAGGCAGGCTTGCGTTGCGTTGAGTTACAGTGTGGCCTATCAGAATATTTGTCAAAATCCACAAAATCATCATTTCGAAAATTATGAGGAACAATCAGACAAACAGACAAAAATTATAAAAAATGCTTTTTGTTACATGTACCGTGTAATCATATGCATTTAGTAAAAAGCTATTATTCTGGCATTACAGTCACTTCAAATATATTTATTTGTATTGATTATATGTATATCTTCACGACAGGTTCCTTGCAGAGGAGATGCAGAGAACTGAGCGTCATAAGATGCGGTTCTTACACGCTTCACTGGCTTCCTTATCATCCATTGCTCCTTTCAAATATGCTCGCCGGTTCCTATGTTCTGGTGACATCACCTCCTGATAAAACACGGCTATTGACTGATCATTGTACATAAGTGAGTGTATATCATACCATCTGCAATTATATATAAGAATGCATAATAAATATATACATTTAAATGTACTATCGTAAATCCCGAATTAAAACCGAGGTTGTAGAAATAAACGCACAAAAGTAAACAGGAAATTACACGTAGATACTGTAAAGTACACGAAACGTAATCCAATGTAAAACAATTTGTTTTTCAATGTCAGGGTTGCCAGGCCATCGCAATATTGTTAATTTAATCGATTCTGTTACAATCGATATCTTTTTATTATGACTCATTTTCCCATGGGCTTCGTAAATTGAAGCGTTGAAACTAATCTATTATGAATCACTGAACTAATATTGAAACATGTCAATGCCAAACTCACTTGCAGGTGGTGCACCCTGATGTGACACAAAGATGAGAACTATGAATTTAAGAGCAGTAATAGCCCCGTGGTTAAAGAATCAGTCTATTAACAAACTGGTCTCCCGTTCGAATCCTGGCGGGGCATATACCACTAAATTTGTGTTTTCGGATTTATATACAAATATCGGTATATCACTTGCTCGGCGTTGAAGGAAAACATCATGAAGAAACCCACACGTAGAGGAATATATATTTCTAATCTAAGAAAGGTATGGTTCTCCCTCTGAGTGGTAAAGGTCTGACGGCAGTCGCTCCATGTAAAAAGCAGTGTCTTTCTTATACAACTTTTTATTCAAGTTGGAAAACATACAAGCATGTGAGCCACCCGATGAAAAGCTATTACAATATCCTATGAACGCTTGCAATATATTTAGTATCGCTCGAAAACTTTAGTGCCTCTGTTGCCAGTATTCTCATTGATGCTCCATCAAGGTCGTAGTTGAGTTTGCGTGATCAGATCCACTTTCGCTGAACGCCGCCGTCCCACAAGGTTGTGTGTTGTCTCCCACTCTGTTCCATATCAATGACTTGTTTCACGTGCGTAACATTAATTGCTATACAGATGATAGTACGGTGGACGCAAGGTAAAGCCAATATATCTCGAGATTGCGTCAACGAGTGCCGATCACAGCGTGTGTCTCAAATTGAGACCTCACTAGAACAGAATTAGGGTACACTAAATTTAGTTTAACTTAATCACCTAAACACAAGTGTGTCACATTTACCGCGAAATAGTCCCCATTTGTCGTAGCTCATCGATTAGCATTGGTGTCCTGGGTGTCGTCATATCGAGCGATGTACAGTTTCGCGGTCATCTGTAGAGCAAGGTTAAGTTGACGTCCAATTGGTAAGATAAATAAACAATACTTTACACCTCAACATCGCCTTCAACTTAAAAGGCCCGGGTCCGGCCTCACGTGGAATACTGTTCACATCTAAGTTTAAAGCCACATATATCTATAGCTTGGAAAACGATCCCAAGCTTATATGTGGCCTAAGTCTGACATCTTTGCTTTAATATCGTAATTTTAGTTTTCTGTGTCACTTGTATTAATTAAAATAATAGACTTAAAATATAATTATTTAAAAGAACTAGGGCGCTAGGTACCTCCACCTCACAGACAACCGCAAACAAATAACAACTACCTGGAAGATTTAGTGTTCCTGCATGTGAGTGATGTCATCAGTAAGCTCCTAAGGAGTTATTGTGTTAGCAAAAGAGGTAGCATCGCGCGAGTGGTACATTAATAATGTATTACAAACGTTCTTACGCTATGGTAACCGCTTTTCATTAGGTGGGCCATATGCCTACCGACGTTGTAAAAAATAAAATCGCCTTCAGTGTATAAGTTGAGCCCAACCCTCTAAATGTGTCTCTAATTTAATTATTCTCACATACACATCCTTGCGTTTCAGATATGCGATAGTTATTTGAAAATTATGTCTTCTTTGTGCATCATGAGGGGAACCGTGACAAGATGGCGGCAGGCCGACGGGAAGGTATGCAAATATAAACTTATACTATGTATCTAACTCTATTTACATGATGTAACATGCCCCTTGTGAGGTAAGCAAAGTAAACCGAGCGCTATGGAACATCAAACACCTTAAACATTCATAGCTCTTATGTTGATACTGTTGATTGTAGGCACTTGGTGGAATTTTGAAGACATCTCGACGACCGGTTTCGCCTTTACGGCATTATCAAGGTATTTTTTGATAATGCCGTAAAGGCGAAACCGGTCGGTAAAAATAATTATTAAATAAAATTGTGAAGTGGAATCTGTACAAGTACAAGTATTAACATTAACGCGATTCATAGCTCTTTTCATACTGGCTCGTCGGTGACGCAATCGAATCGAATTTAATTCATGTACAATTTTACAATTGTGTTTGAATCTCAATATAAATATAACATGCTACTGTAATAATAAAAGTCCTAAATAAGTAATTAAAAAAAAAGATAAAAATAATTTATTTGCCATTAGAACACTTAGACACATCTCTTTCTTTACATTAGATCATATTGTATAATAACCTATTAATTTTTCTATCTCTCATTTTTTTTAACTATTCGAAAATGACCAGTAGCGAAAAGAAATGCCCAAAAGAAACTTGCCAATATGGGTCTTTTTATTTATTTTCATCATCAATATATATTACAATAAACATACGTGATGTGGTAAAATTAAAGATATCATTTCCAAACATCTCTGTCAGTTAGATATTCATAGATTTTGTAATAACCCTTTTTTCAGAGTATTTTTGATGTACCCTTTGAACATCAAGTCAAGCAAGGACAGAACTGTTTCAGGTAATTTATTATAGAATGGAATATAATTTACAATAAAGGATCTCCTAGTCTTAGTAAGCCGATGTACTGGCATATGCAATCTATTCCCGCATCTAAGATTTTAACAAAATTTTGGAAAAGACTATATTTTTACGAGCATACATTATGTTCTCATAAGTATATTGAGAGGTTACCGTGAGAATATTTATTTCTTTGAATAGTTTTCTAAGTGAGTCCCTGCATGGAGCCCATGTTCTAAATAGAGTGGATGGCTCTCTTTTGTAACATAAAAATGGTTTCAATATCAGCCGCCTTTCCCCGCAACAGTATACCATACGGCATAATACTGTGAAGGTAGCTGAAATGAACTAAACGTGCAGTAGCCACATCCGTCAATTGTCAAATTCTCCTAACTGCATATGCGGCGGAGCTGAGCTTACTGGCCAGTTCGTTTATGCGGGAGCCCACTGCAATTTGGAGCCTATTGTAGTTCCAAGAAATAGAGTATCATAAATAAATTCTAGTACATTATTGTCAATGAGAACTTCTGTATTGGCAGATGCCATATTTAGTAGATTAAATTTTATACATTTGGTTTTAGTTGAATTTAATAAAAGATAAATACATGTGAACTAATTTACAATAGCATTTAGAATAGCAGATAGAACACTATTTACCTTGTCAACATTTTCGCACCGGCGAGCAACATTAAAAATTAAAGAAGTATTATCAGCAAATAGTAGTAATTAAGAGATGTAGGGCGCAACAAAGCAACCCATCTGGGGAAGTACCTCAACCTCAACCTGCGTGTTCGGTTAGAACGACACGCGCAACGACTCCATCGAGCTCTCAAATCGAGCTCAAATTTGTAGAGGAATTATATTTATATAATTTTCAAAATATATATGGCCAGCTCACGTGACCAAAAAATTTGAAAAATAATTTACCAAAAGTGTTTCCGAGACAATACCTGTTTAACCTGTTTCTTAACCCATTCGGATTGTCAGGGTTAAGGATAACCCTAAGGATTTGGCAGAGCTGTTTTTTACATGAAGCTGCTGCCATCAGATCTCCACAACCTAGAGGGAAAACCAGACACACGTCTTTTGAAATATAATTTCTTTAATACGCGGGTTTCCTCACGATGTTTCGCTTCACTGCCGAGCGAGGGATTTTTGTACCTGCCTGCATAAATTCGAAAACACAAATTTAGTAGTACACGCCAGGATTCGAATAGGACTAGTTGGTCAATAGCCCGGTTCCATCCACTGGGATATGACTGCTCTATATGATATTGGACACTGACATCCCAACATATCAGTACAATAAGAAGTGGGTCTATATGAAACCACTCTTATGGCAGTTCGTATGTCTAATATTTACTTTAAACGCTTGCTGACAATAATGATGAAAGAAAGAGAGTTGACTTGTAAGAGAGTGTTGGTGTTAAGATAAGAAAAGGCATGCTCCGTTGGTTCAGATATGTAGAATGAAAAAATGATGAAATAAGTATATATAAGATAGTGGAATGTATAGGTAAAACCAACACTCACCATGACTAAACTTGTGTTTTATCAAATGGTGATATCGGAAGCCCTAGGAACAGGCGAGCGTGCACGAAAACAGCTATGAATGTTAAAGAAACGAGGTGTGTAAGGACCACGTTTTATGGCGCTCCGTTCTCTCTGTCTATCCCGCAAAGGACTTAGTATGAAGATAGATATACATGTATACAATATTTATTTTCCAGTCCTTTAAAATATCGTTTCAAAATATTAATATCAAATTTGTCACAAAACCTCATCGCATTCCACTAAACGCGAAAGCATTGTAAAACTTTCCAACAACTACAAAATCTCGTACGTCCGAACATGTGGCGTGTGAAGCGTCCTTTTAGGAGCTAATTGTAGCAAAATGTTACTGAAACACAGTCAAACATGCATTATCATGTCACATGAACTTCGAGATTTATACATTCTTGGAATTGCAATTTTATAACGGCTTTAAATTGTTCTAATTATTTCCAGAACAAATAGGTTTCATACATAATTGCTGATATGAAAAGACTCGTTTTTATGTCCTCTTGAAGACTATAACATCTATTTAGTTGTTTGTTTTACAATAAAAGTGCTATTCTAACTCTTATTACGTGGAGAATAAAAAAAGCCGTCAAGTCCGAGTCCGACTCACGCTCTGAGCGCTCCGTAAAAAAGTATTTTCGCAATAATAGTTATTTGACAAGAGTGCAAAGTGGCTTTTTAAGCGCGTGCTTAATTTTGATGACCGAGCAAACGAAGGATTCTAAAATTGAATCACGAGCGATAACAATTCCCTGGACGGTTGTTGTGTTCATGCGAGTGAGTGACGTTACCACCTCACAGGCAACTGCAGCCAAATAACAATTCCCTGGAGGGTTGTTGTGAGGTGGTAGCGTCACTCACTCAAGTTCTTGTTTTACCTAAGGTTTTAACAATATGACGTGAAAAAAAAATGGCGCGCGCAAAGCAAATTAAAAAAGTACACCAAGGAGGTTCCGAGTCTGAGTTTTTAACAAATTAAAAAAAGTTGTATGATAAATTCGGCACCAAGGAGGTAAATAGGTTTTATGATGTTTAGAATTCACAAACTTAGTGCACACGATGTTCTAAATTCAATTTACTTTATCCTCTAGCGGATAAAATCGGCTTTTGCACTCAGATATCGAAGAGCAAAAATACTCTTTCGGAGATGGGGGGATGAAAAAGGTTTTTTTTGTGCTACATGACATCTTATCAAATTTCATGATTCTAGGTCAACAGGACGTACCCTATAGGTGTTGATTCTTGATTAATGCGAGTGTCAAAATATGGGCATAAACGAGGCATAAACAGCCGTATCTCATGATTGCGTGGACGTGGAAGTTTGATTTTTTCACTGCTCGAAGTGATTACAGAACTGAGTATTTATTATTAATTTCAGTTTGATAGCTCCACCCGTTCCCGAGAAAATAGGGTCATGACAGACAAACGGACAGCAAGTGATGATCCTATGAGGGATCCATTTTTCCTCTTATGGTACGGAACCCTAAAAAAAAGGACAAATTGGAAACTTGACTGCAACTTAGCTAGTCTAAACCATATTCTTCTCGCAAGAGGGAGTTTTTTTAGGATAGAAATTTAAAATCTACCCAAAAGTACTAGGCAACTCATAGAAGGCTGTATGCATAATAACTTCGAAGTTTTTATATATTACAAAAAAAATTAAGACTACACATCAGCTTTTATACTAAAGACAATTAAAAACGACTTACTTCCCTAAAAAATATTATTTTTATGACGCCATTTCATATTTCTAAAGATGAGTTGCTAAATTTCATTCCAAAAACGAGATCGTAAAGATAAAGGTACTGTTGCGGGGCCGTTATCTCAAACCCAAATACAATAACAAATTTAGGCACTGAATGAACTAATAGACATGAGTAAATACAATACAGATCGCTTTGAATAATCGCTGCACTTGTAACAATGCAACCATATGTTCTAACAGCAAAACCATTGTATTCTCAGACAGAATAGGTTCTAATCTAGACCCTTTGTTAAATAAACACGTTAAAGGCAATATTATTAATTATTGTATGACATATGCAACATATAGTTAAATTATAGACAAAATTATGAATATACAGGTTGATGACGAAACTACTATCGTTCTAATAATAGGGAAAATTACTGAAATTCAAAAAAAGGATGTAACCAGTGGATGGATAAATGGCACCATTTAAAAGAAAATAGGATATTGTTATGCGCACTACCTTATACATGTTGCCGGACACCAAAATTGAATATTACACAATAGTAACAACCTAAACCACTTGTCATGCTGTCATAATGATATTTTTTTATTTATTAACAGAAATAATTTTATTAGTGATTTTTATTTAACGAAACATATACTGTATCGTTCAAATCTAGAATTAAGATATCCACTTTAGTGGCTTACAATGTCAATTGTCTTAACAGTTTACATTGTAAACGACAGACTAAAATTAATTTTATCAATTTCACTGCAGATTTAAATTGCTCAATGAGACAAAAGGAAAGAAAAACTTAAATCTTGTACACCAAAATTTTTCTGGCTGTGAAAATGTAGTACAAATGTTTATGGAAAAATACAACATTGATATTTTATGTTTGACTGAGCATTGGTTAAAAAAGAGAGAGAAATGTCATTTAATATTAATTATTATAAAATAGTCAGTTGTTTTAGAAGAGTCTTCAATAAGAGGTGGGTCAATGCCTGTATTAAAAAATTACCAAAAAGCCAATGAACATTTGGATGTTAGAGAGCCTAACTCTCTATTGAGTGCACTATCGAGGTGTCTTGTGCTGAATTAGAAAATTATATAATTATTTGTGTATATAGACCTCCTTGTGGCGATTATTTGCTATTTGAGCAAGTAATGGAGGCTATTTTAAGAAAAGTTATCAAAAGTAAAAAAGACATAATCGTCTGCGGAGATTTCTATATTGATATATTAGTAGAAACGCAAACACATATTAGATTTTGAAATTTCTAAATAATTTTCGAGCGTGCATGAAGATCAATGAATGTTAAAGAAGCTAGTGAGGTATGTAATGTATTAATATTATAACATTGTTTAAAAATAAGTGCCAAGTGTCGAGCTTTTGATTGCGTAGATCTAAGTGTGGTCCCAGACTTGATGAAATTTAGTAAACTTGTTCTTTTAATCAAGTCAGGGGAAAAGACAGCAGGAGAATTACAGATCCATATTTATACTGCCAGTTTTGAGTAAAATATTCGAAAAGATAATGCTCGATCAATTGCAGCTCTTTTTTTAAGAACAATGACATTTTTCATGATGCACAATACTGTTTTACAGCTGGTAAATCAACTACGGATGTAGGAGTCGCATTGGTTAGGCATATCCTTAACGCATGGGATGCCATTGGGGTTTTCTGTGATCTCTCTAAAGCTTTTGATTATGTCGATCATCAGACATTGTTACTCAAGCTGAACTATTATAGAATTAGAGATAAAGCCCAGAACTTGATTGCATCTTATTTAAATAACAGATTGCAGACGGTTGACAATTCAATTTTTTTTTTCAATTCATTTATTCATAAACAATGTACAATTGTGTCTGAAATTGATAATAATAATATACATATTCCTAAAATATCTAATTAATACGTCATTACATTAGGTTATAATCACGAAGCATGTCAGGTAATCTAGTCAAGTTTTATATAAATTTAAATACAAGATGACAAATAATTTATGACGATACATGCTAGAGCTATGAGGCGAAACAGAAAAAGTTCTCAATTTTGTACACATTCTTTTCCAACAATAACCTTTTTAATTTATTTTTGAATGGTAAGAGGCCAATATTTTCTCTAAATTCCGCTGGCAGTAACTTGAAATATTTTACTGCCTGGTATTGAGGACAGTGCTTGACCACATTTAAGCTGGGTAGCAGATTGGATTTAAAACATTTCCTTCTGGATTTTCACGCTCAATCCTTTGATTTTCAGTTTCAAGAAAAGGAAGCTGCTTCTTAAAGTCAGTTAAAAGCACTAACAAATAAAGACAAGGTACCGTAAGGATTCGCAACCTCTCAAAATGTGGTTTACATGATTCTTGTGAAGATATTCGTACCATTGCACGTATAGCACGCTTTTGGGAGACAAAAGCTCTATTTATGTTATAGTCATAGCTTTGTCCCCAGTATTTTATGCTATAACGAAGCTTGGATTCTACAAGTGCAAAGTAGACCATTCTGAGCCTCTCCAAACTAATTTTGTCACGAAGACTACGTAATGCATAAGAAGCCGATGCAATAGTATTTTCAATTGATGATAGTTCTTTTTTCCAGTTTAAATACTCATCAATATATGTGCCCAAGAATTTAACATTATCGACAATGTCAATTTGTCTATCATTGAAGTTAATGCCTACGTTTGCTTGTTTTCTACTTGTTGATTTAAATAATATGATTTTTGTTTTACTTGCATTTAATTTTAAATTATTATTTGTAAACCATAAGTGAAAAGCCTTTAATGCATCATTCGTCTTAAGATTTAAGGATTCAATGTCAGTATCATGTATGATAGCATTAGTGTCGTCAGCAAAATTTATTAATTCAATGTCAGGTGCACTTTTTTTAATATAATTAATTAAATCATTTGTAAATATTATGAATAATATGGGCCCCAAAATGGATCCCTGTGGGACACCTCTTTTAATGATTTCAACTTTAGATTTAGCAATTTTTTTCCGGCCTTCCTCTATATTACTTAATTGTACAAATGGTTTTCTATTCGTGAGATATGAACGAAATAAATCAAAACATTTACCCCTAACTCCCAAGTGTTCAAGTTTTTTCATAAGTATGTTGTGATCTACACCATCGAAAGCCGAGCTTAAATCAAGAAATAGACCCGCCACCTTTTTCTTTTCATTAAGTCTAGATGTTACTTCTCCAATTAAGTTATCAATTGCATACAGACATAAATGGTGTTAAATCTAAAGGCAATAATGTTAATATCGGGTTGCCCCAGGTCTCCATTTTGGGGCCATGGCTAAAAATGGGAATAGTACACGGGTATAGTAATATTTGCTGATGATACCTCTCTAATTTTTAATATGTGGCCCGCCGGTGTGAAAATATTGACAAGGTGTTGTGTCTGTTATTGGTACTGATTCACAATAATCTTTTGCTAAACTCAGCTAAAACCAATAGCATCAAATTTTGTCTTCCAAATGCCTCAAATCCTTCTGCTAATACAGAAGTTCTCATTGGGAATAAATTAGAATTTGTTAATAATACTGTGTGTGTGTTTCTTGGAATTACAGTAGACTCCAAATTACAATGTGACCCCCATATAAATAAACTTGCCGGTAAGCTCAGCTTCGCTGCATATGCAGTTGGGAGTATCAGGCAATTGACGGATGTGGCTACTGCGCGCTTAGTCTATTTCAGCTTTCACAGTATTATGTCGTATGGTATACTGTTGTGGGGAACAGCGGCTGAAATTGAGACAATTTTTATTACCTATACTAGGTAATGTGAATTTATTGTAGTATCTAATCGACAATTTTAAAAGGGACCTATATTGGCAAGTTTCTTTCGGCATTTCTTCTTCGCCAATATTCATTACCGAAATGCTAGCAGATTAAAAAAAATAAGAGAATTGAATAAGATACAATAAGACTATATTTCAAAAAACGTAAGACGTGTCTAAGTGCCCGTTACAAACCAATGGCAAAAAAAAATTTATGTTTATTTTTATTAACGGTATTTACCCTGATTATAACCCTGATTAACGGATAATAATCGTTACTTTATAAATAACTGTCATAGTAAGTACCATATATCACTGTAAGTAAGCATACAATAATTGTGAGGAGTTAATGACTAAGATTATAATGACAATCGAGCTTTTTTATTGTTGATTGCTCGGTGTTTTTTTATTGTTTTTGTGTAGAACGACAGGAAAGATAAATATAGATAAGCCTAAAATGCAAAACCTTATCTTAACACCAAATGTTATAAACTGTTAGAGCCATCTCGGTCTCAGAGATAGGAACACAACATGTCTTTCATATATTATATCAATGCATTTGACATTGATATAATATATGAAAGACATGTTCATATAAATGATTTTAATTTATGCAAATGTAAATAACCATAGATAGATCCTCCGTTGTATGCTCAAAGTGCTCAAACGTAGTGAAGTTTTAGCTTCTGTTTCTTTTAGTTTTATTTGTCGACAAAATATTATCTTTGATTATGAATATGTATGTAAAATTATGATTACTACTAATGAATAGTTGAAAAGATAAAATAAATTATAGGTCTGATATAAATTATACGTTTAAACGATTAAAAGTTGTAAAAACTAAATTATTGAAGTTAGAATTTCATGAAATTTATAAGTTGACATAATTGGCGATACAGCAAATTGAAGTCAATTTGAGAACCTCCTCCAGAATAGCAGTAGAAGTACACAAGACCTTTTAAAAGTCATGAAATTGGCTATTTATGTCTGACGCAGAAACAACCATGTTAGTGCATAGTTAAACCAATACTCGAGTACAAAAACAGATAACTTTGTGGGATAAGTCCGCCTGTGTACCTTTCTCTTTTAGTACTTATTATTGTTGTACATAGGTAGATATAATAAACAAATATATTACAAACAGACATCAAATCTTTTAAATATAAATGTCACGCAATTTCTAAATATTTCAAAACTCTTTTCGAAATTGACCGTTATTGACTTTCGGATATTTAACCGTTATTTCCCACATCGTATTATTACTGTAATATGTGCAATTAATTAACATTTTTTTTCATTAATTACATGCTGTGTTAAACGTGGTATGTTAAGCGTGAATTCTTTACTGTCGATGTTGATACTTAAATCTTTTTGAGTTCCTCATTCAAAGCGAATGGCAACGGAAGCATATTATTTAAACTCCGCTGATTGTCACAGCGGTGTAGCCGTATCTTTTGAACCGCAATTGGTAGAGACTTTAAATTTTCACACTCACATTACATTTCACAATTGTGTATCAGTACGACCTCATTAATAACAAAAAAAAACTGGTTGTCTGTAAAGTCGGTTTACGGACGATAATTTTACGTGATAACATCATAAGAAAACGTTTAACAGTTGACAAAACAGTTCACGTGTAGGTTGTGTGCTGCCGCTGTTTCTCTTCAACTCGGACGCATCGGCCGATGGAGTGGAAGAGAGATAGATGCGTCACAAGCCGAATGCTTAGGTCGATCGTGCCTCTCTATCGCTTGTTCCGCACTCTCGCTTGCACGCTCGGCTCCGGCGGAACGTGACAAAGAGTCATGCTCTTTCGGGCGTGCAGCCGGCGTTCATCGATTTATAAAACGTTTTTACATCAATAATAAAAATAAAAAGTTTAAGGATTTAACAAGGTCCGGTTTTTTACAGCGTTTTTTCTACGCGGTGGCACTTGGCCGATTATTTTACTGTACCTTATCCTTTATTCACTATTTACCAGAGACATGTTAATAAAGGACCAGCCTCGTAGGATCATTCCCCTCTGTCATGGTACAAGATATTGTGATCCATTTCGCGCATAAATACTTAGTGCGTAATCGATTCTCTAACAGTCTTGTAATAAAGTGTTACATTAAAAATGCCAAACTGTGCAGTTATGTCATGCAAAAAAAGGTCGAACACCTCTAGTTTGCAAAAATATTGAGTTACCTTTCACATGCAAGTGTTATTTTATTTGCTTTCATATAAAAGAAATTAAAATGGTGTGATAACGATTAATACATGAGAAATCGATTCAGTAATCGAGTACTGATGCAATCGAATCATAATTCGCGACTTTGGTCGCATATCTACTATCCCAAATTAGCGTAAATTATACAAACAGCAAAACATAACCTCCTTCATGCTGTATAATAGAGATCATTTCGCTAAAGACAAAAAAAAGTATATAAGACGTTTCGTAATTTTGAATCTACCAGCTTCGATTTACGAAGAAGTTCAGCTATTCCACAACAGATGGCAGGCAGCGTTAAGAAAATAACTTTGAACTGTAGATGTCCCGAAATAAGTTTGACATTTCCTTAAAACATTATTTTCGTTTCTATGTAGTACTCGTAGTTACCTCGTCCCCCGTCAAAAATGGCAGAATTATTTACTAACAGAATCACGCGTATGGCGAGTCGTTTAGTAACATGTCTCTGCTATTTACTTCTTGTCTATTACGTATTAAAATACGCCAATATCCTGATGATACCACTGCGCTCTTTTCCTCATATACACTATTACCGTTCGGTGTGACAATCAATTTGGGGAAAATGCTGACAGCGCACGAATGAAGTGTTGTGAGAGAAAAGTGCTAAAACCGAGTGCTCATAAAGCTATAAACGTAGTAGCGACAAGACGTTCAAATCGGTCACGATTACTAATAATACGGGACAGCTATATAGTATTAACATTTTTAATAAAGCTAGTAATACAACAGTAATCTTTACAAGTTTTAGTCATTAATTTTGTTAAGTGGATTAGCGTTGATACCCAGTAATGGTAGTGCTATTAGTAGATGCTTGCCGTCGCTGCTATGGCTGCTCTAGCCGTCTTTATTCCGCCTTTCCAGGAGGCAACCTAATGCACTTAAGATGCTAGTCGTTACAATACCGTGCTATGAAATAACTTCTAGTTTTCATAGTAGTAAATTGATTGTAAATTCATAGTAGTAAAATAAATAAATTGCATAAATTGCTTTTATTCTTATTAGTAATTTGCCATTTAAAGTAAGAATTTTTCATCAATTAATTCTTCTTTAGTCATATTAAATACAGAACCCTTTAGTATTAGAATATAAGCCATGCTTGATCATTCGCCGCTTCCACAATTGTAGTTTAAGCAAGTAATATGTACTATAATAACCTTTATCCCATACAAAACAAAAAGTTGTTCCGACTGGAATATACCACTAGGTTTTTGGAAGAAGCGGCTCTTTGAGTTCCATTCAGCACAACTAGTTGATCGGTTTAGTTGGTTGGAATGGACAGAACGTTATTTAATTTTCACGAAGCCATTGACATAATTTGTCTATATATCAGCATACCTCATAGATCAAATAGTCCAAGGCCCATTCAGCCAGCTAAGTCGGACTTTAATGCAAACTGTATAAGTTGTACCTACAGAATGATAAATTTGCAAGCACCAGCCCCTAAAAAGTTCGATATTACAAACACCTATTAAATATTCTTCGCGCGTAACCGTTGAGAGCGTCTTTTCTCGCTTCACAATATAATAAACTTTGGTACAGTAAGTCAACTTAGAGAATGTGGTTGATTTAACGATAAAAAATTGTTTGTACAATATTTTTCGAAGCTTGCCAGAGTGTTCCCTTTATGTGCCTGTGTGAGGATCGTCGAAAATTTGAATTTGGCAACAGAAAAAAATAGACATTAGAAATCAAAGAAGCTGTTTATCCTGTATCTCGATAGTTGTCTGCAGAGAATAAGGTCAACGAATGTGGGATTGCGCATGAGTGACCTAGTGGTGAACTGTTTGCTGTATGCAGACGATGCCGTGCTATTAGCAGATACACCATCTGAACTGCAAATACTGGTCACAACGATGAAAGACGAATGTATGGAGAAAGGCTTACTACTGAATGCGAAGAAAACAAAGATAATGGTATTTGAAAGAGAAGAATCCAGAACTAATGTAAGGATTACGATTGATGATGAAGTGTTGGAACAAGTGGGTGAGTTTATATCTTGGATGCGCTTTCAGCAGGGATGGAAGGTACACCGCAGATGTGGAAAGACGAGTGAGTGCTGGGATAGTGGGATAGTGTGAATGGAGCGTTGGGAAAACTTCTTGGCAGTAAAAACCTGAGCCAGAAGGCACAACTCGCTATACACAATGCAGTGTTGGTCCCAACGCTAACTTATGGAAGCGAGAGCTGGGTATGGCAGAAAAAGCATGAAAGTAGAATAAACGCGGTCGAAATGCGAGCGCTGCGCAAAATTTGTGGCGTAAGGCTTGTAGACCGTATTCGTAATGATTATGTTAGAAACAGAGTTGGTCTGAGAGAGAACGTCGGTGTTAAAATAAGAAGAGGCATGCTCCTTTGATTCGGACATGTAGAAAGAATGCAAGATGAAAGAATAACGAAGCAGATATACAATGCAAAAGTGGAAGAATGTAGGAGCCGGGGAAGGCCAAGACTTACCTACCATGACCAAATTGGTCGTTTTCTATCAGAAGGTGATGTCAGGAGCCCTAGAAACCGGCGAGCGTGCATGAGAAGAGCAATGAAGATATGTATGGATATGCGAGTGAGATATGTAAGGATCGAGTCACGTGGCGCTTGGTTCGTTTTACCTACCCCGCAAGGGATTTAGCGTGAAGTTATAGATAGAAATCAAAGAGATAAGAACTTGAAAGTTAGATATCTGTTGCACTAAATTATCATATTATTATTTATGAAACGCTATCGTAACTAAAATAATATAAGTTTATTTAATTATACTAAACACACAAAGATAAAATAAGAAAATGATGAAAACATTACAAAACAGATATACAACGAGAAAGTGGAAAGATGTAGGACCTGAGAAAGGGCAAGCTTGTTATGATTGTGTTTTATTAAGTCCTGGCAGCACCGGCAAATGTGAATGAAAAGAGCTATGAATACTAAGGAAGCGATCTCCGCATTCCTGTTCATGTCCATCTATATATCTATATTTTCACGTGGTATGATAATATAGATAGATAGATGATTGAAGAGGCTGAATAAATTGTCCTCATTCTTGACTATTAAAACCGTAATTCAATGTGATGATATTATTGGAATTATAACGGCTTACTACATATTACATAAAGTACATAGTTATATTCTACTGATCAGCACCAATTCTACAATCAATATATAGGACCTGAGTGTACCTCGTGGAGAGAAGTATCACCATCAATACCACAGCCAGCAATTAAATGAGGTAGGGCACATCAAAGCAACTCGTCTGGGGAAGTACATCCAACCAAACAAACCAAAAAAATTAAAAGCCAAATAACAACTCTCTGAAGAGTTGTTGTGTTCCTAGGTGTGAGTGAGGTCACCAACAAGCTCCTGAGCAGTTGCTGTGTTAGCAGCAAAGGTAGCATCGGGCGAGTGATACTTAATTTATTACAAGCGTTCATAGGCTACGGTAACCACTAAACATCAGGGTGGGGGGGGGGGGGGGGGGGCGTATGCTTGCGTGCCTCCTGTATGAAAAAAAAGTTAGAGCAGACGCATGCATCATCTACTAAACATAGTACAAGCACAAAGACAACGCAGCAGCCGCGGTAGTGATGAATACAGCAGCCTTGTGGTAGCACCTGTGGAATGCTTTTACTTCGACGAGGTCGCGAGTGGAGCGGTTAGTAATGCTACTTTAATACCTTCACTCGTGAGATCGGTTCTCATACAGAACAAACATTTGTTTCCATGAAAAGATTTGTATGTCCTGCTCTGGGTTTTTTAAGGATACAGGATACGCTCGGACCAAGTCAGTGGTTCAGCTAGTCAGTGATAACACGTTTCACTGTAACCCATGAATTCAATGGACATTACTTACTGTGAGATATATTGTGGAGGGTTTCGACGATCCCTGAATGTTCAAAGTGCTACCATTTGCATCACAAAGCGGCGAGTGTTTGTCCGTCTGTCTCTCCGCTTGTTTGCGACGTTTTTCAGAGAAAAGGTTGCGTTAGCGGACTATGCATATTAAAGATACAAAGTCTTTGAGAGAAATTTATAACTTGAACTTTTATTAAATTGAATCTTCTTTATGGAATGCTTCTTTTAGTGTTTCTACTATAAACTTAAGATTTGAAGAGTGAGTTAAGTTATTGTTTTAATCAAATTTTTGACGACCTTGGTAGCGCAGCGGTTAATAACGCTACTTTGACACCAATGCTCGTGGGTTCGATTCCCATACAAAACAAACATTTGTGTGCATGAACATGTCTGTTTGTTTTGGTCTGGGTGTTTTCTAAGAGAGGTAGGACGCATCAAAGCAACCTGTTTGGGGAAGTACCTCCACTTCACAGAAAACTGCAGCCAAATAACAACTCTCTGGGTAGTTAACAACTCTCTGGTAAGCTCCTAATGAGATAGTGTGTTAGTAGCACAGTGCAGAGAGCAGAGTGATACGTAATGTATTACAAGCATTCATAGGCTTCGGTAACCACTTCACATCATGTGGGCCGTGTGCTTGTAAGCCTCCCATCGTTGTATAAAAAAACGTACATCTACCGCCCCTATTTTATATTTTTCTATTGATTAATTAGTAGTAATATTAAAAGGATAAAAAATAAAATTATTTATTTGCCTTTAGACCCTCATGGGCACTTCGACGCGTCTTACATTCTCTATATTGTTATTCATTTTATCTTATTAATTATTTGTAATTGTTTTGATTTCTCTTTTTTAATCTTTAATATATTCTTTAAATTTTCATTATATATATTTTTTTATTCTTAATTTATTAAGCATTTCAAATATGACCATTGGCGAAGAAGAAATACCATAAGAAACTTGCCAATGTTGGTCTCTTTTCAAACGTCAATTTCTGTTACAATAATTTTATGACAGTGTATAATGGTGACAAATTGTACACTTAAATATATAATATTAATACATGTGCTGAATCATTTCCAGACATCTCTGTCAGTCAGATATTCATCGATCCTGTAAAACCCTTGTTAAATAGAGTATTTTTGATGTGCCTTTTGAACATATTGGACATCTATTATGGAACATACCCTGGCTCATTCTGTGCCGGACTACAGGTTTCGCTTCAACCGAACTTAAGCTCCACCACGCTGCTCAACTGCGGATTGGTGAATTAACTAAGCGTAATGGATATCTATCGACATCCATGTAAAAAATCAGTGCCTTCGTCAAATCTTTAGTCTTAGGTAGCGGAGCCTGCAATCCTAATGGCTAAGGAAACAGAATAACGCTAACAATAAGAAAAAGAATATCTATCGATAACAGCCGAGACCGGCTCCGAATCATATATTAGCTCAAGATAGAAAATCGGCCAAGTGCGAGTCGGACTCGCGCACAAAGGGTTCCGTACCATTGTCTATATATTTGTTTTATTTTAATTTAATTATTTATTCTTAAAGTGAATATATAACTAAGTATTTTGTGAATATTTCAAGCGTCTACCTGTTGCCGTTATCAATATCGAGCAAAAATGAGCAAAAAAATCACGTTTGTTGTATGGAAGCCCCCTTAAATATTTATTATATTCTATTTTTTAGTATTTGTTGTTATAGCGGCAACAGAAAGACATCATCTTTGAAAATTTCAACTATCTAAATATCACGGTTCATGAGATACAGCCTGCCATGCAATTCTGTAAGAGCAAACGTCCTTACATCCTCGGAAACATCGGCTGTTACAGCCTTGAACACAAAATTGCAATTCTTTGGTGTCGCTTTTCATGGTTGTGCGACACTAGCGCCGCAAGGCTGCGTTTGGAATTTGAATTCTACAAGGCAAACAGCCTCGCGTACGCTTACAGCCTTATAGAATATCAAATAATTTAGCCGTGATCGCAGTAGACAATGTCAAAGCTGTGACATCTGTGATCACAGCGACGCACACAGCCATTACGAATCGCTTAGAGAATTGCACGGCTGGTGACAGACGGACGGACGGACGGACGGACAGCGGAGCCTCAGTAATAGGGTTCCGTTTTACCCTTTGGGTACGGAACCCTAATAAACCCATCCATAGACAGGGTGCGGTCAACGTTACTGTACCTGCGAGTACGATTAGAGGGGCACGCGCAACAATGCCATTGAGGTTTATGCTTCGAGCGATGTAAAAAGTAAACAGGCGCACGTCATAGGGTCATAAAGCTCTAATTACGATGCTTGAATTGTGTCCTTAAATTGATACCTTGCTTAAATACATACTATTTTTATATACAACTAGATTGGCAAATAAGCATGTGACCCGCATCAGATGGTAAGCGGTCACCGCAGCTTACATTAGGTACGCCGTATGCTTGTATGCTTTCCGGCGTTGTATAAAAAAAGAATGACTATTCGCTTGTGTTTAGGTTTTTAAATTGCACTGTCGAATCAGCGGCTAGCCAATAGCTTCTAATTCCCAAGGTATCGAAATATAGCTATGGTACACTGTTTCGTATACTTTAATCATGATTAGTATTGCTGGAATGTCGCCTTCTTTGAAAGTTTACGAGAAATTCAATTTCATAGCAGCTGCTGGTTGCAAGTTTTTATTATTTTTAGTTTTTCCTTTCAGAAATTGAGTTATTGATTGCTTTTAGTGTTACTTTAGTTTTTAGAACGTCAGGAGACACACTCAAGCATATAAGTTTAGCCAATAAACTCTTGCAATACATTATTTACTCGCGCGTGCCACCTCTGCCGATGACACAGCAACTCTGTGAGGTGGATACCTCCCCAGACGGGCTGCTTTGATGCGCCCTACCTCTTTTAAAAACACCCAGACCAAGACAAACAGGCATGTCCATGCACAAATATGGTTGTTCTGTATGGGAATCAAACCCACGTGCGTTGGTGTCTCCTAACGTAGTATAAGAAAAAAAAGTGAGAAAGGTCAGCAGTAAGCGCGAGTGATAATTGATGTATTACAAGTATTCGTAGGTTCCCAGTGAGGTCACCAGTAAGCTCCTAAGGAGTTGCTGTGTAAACAGCAGAGGAGGCATCGCGCGAGTGGTACTTGATATATTACAAGTGATGTGATATTACAGGTGGACCGGAGGCTTGAATGCCTCGTAACGTTGTATAAAAATAAAAAAATGGCGGTAGACTTTGATCACTTTCCACAGGAGTCGGTCGAGACTCCGATGTACCGTTTGCTGCGCCCTATTTGTGACACTAGACAGTTCTTTTTTTTTCATTCATATTTGATATATTGAATTTGATACAAATGGGAGAGCCAACGGCCGACCTCTCAACCCCACAGACGTTGGTGGAACCTCGTACTCCCGCTACGTGTTATTCATTATAATTAAATAAACATAACAGTTTTCTTCCATAAATTGAATAGTAAAGAAAACAATGTTTCTATTTGAGAGCATGTTTATCTATTCGAAAATTTTATTAAAACTTGGTATCTAATTTTAGAATAAAGTTTCAGTCAAAGAAAATATTGACGTTTTTAATAAAGAAAATAATAATTTGAATCGAAAATAGAATATTATATCAAAAGCTATCTTTACCTTTCTGTAAAGCAACAGAACCAATATTGTTATGAAAAAGAAACACAGAAAATATTATTTTCAATATACAAAGAGCGAAACGTTTTGTTGAATTTGACGAGTTTGCTTTTACGTGAGTGAAATTGTCTCATTTTGAGTAAACTGCTATTTACCGTGTATGGTTCATTAGTTGAACAGTAATGCTGGTATGCCAAATGCGCTCAATAAAAACCGATTATTATACATAATTATTTAATTAAGTCAGACAATTTAAATTGATGCAGATTATTGTTGCATAATTTCATTTTTATTGATATAAATTCAGGTCCGCTCCCATTATAAGACTGTGCATTATTATATCATCATGATCATCATCACATCAACCCTTACTCATTCCACTGCAAGGATACGGGTCTCCCTTCAACGGTTTTAGAGCATATTCCACCGCGCTGCTCAATTGCGGATTGGTGGAGGCCAGTGTTTTCAAGATGCCCGAGGGCCACCGACTTAGCCTAACGACTTTCATCTATCGACAACACCTACCGACGGCTGAACGTGCCCTCCGAAGTACGGAAAAACTCGACGTAGATAAACCCGGCTGCGGTCGACGTTGTATAACCTTATTTAATTTAATATTTATGTACAATTAGACACAATTTTGTTTATTGCTACAAGCGGCCACAATAAGCAATAATTACAATTTTAGTTACTTGTACATGGGTAGTAAATTTAAGTTACGTTTAAAAAAAAACATAAATATGGTTCTTCAGTGCCTGTATTGAGCGTTTTTTAGAATTGGTCTTAAATTATTTTAGCGTTATTAATAAAAACACAATGAGGGCGCCACTTAGCTTTATGCACCTTCTTAATCCACTGGGCTATTACCTGCTTCGATTATATTTGCACTACTTAATCAAATATAAAACTCATCTAATTATCGTATCGCTACACTCACTTCTTTTTTTTTTGTAATACAATTTAAAAATGGACCAAAAATGCAAGTTTCTTTCGGCATCTATTTTACCAGAGAGACTTTGTACAAAAGTCGTCTGCGTGGGTACCTCTGATTCACCTATTTCTACCGTCAAGCAGCTATATAGCCGTGTTCCGGTTTGAAGGGCAAACATCCTTAGGTCACAGGATTGGCAGCGCGCGAATAACATCCCCGTGGTGTTGGGATAGGCTGCGGAGACCGCTTACCATCTAATGCGAGCCGCATGCTTGTTTACCAATCTAGTTGTGTAAAAAATAAAAAGCATTTCCTGTTGGATTATAATTCTTTCATCATTTCTCAAATGCTGTTACATTAAAATAATCATTAATTTCTCATAGTATTCATTCAAAAAAAAAACTATTATTAATATAAATATAAAAGCGTCTGTCTGTTCGCAATAAACTCAAAACTACTGAACGGATTTTCATGTGGTCTCCACCAATAGATAGAATGATTCTTGAGGTAGCCGTTGGTGTATAATTTATTAATGTTTTGTGTATATCGGTTGAAATATGACGATAATTGTTGAAATTGTTGAAATTGTTGAAAATGACGAGCTCGGTGACGCAGTGGTGAAACGCGTTGTTACGCTACTTTGACACCAACGCTCGTGGGTTCGATTCCCACACAGTACAAACATTTGTGTGCATGACCATGTCTGTTTGTCTTGGTCTGGGTATTTTCTATGTATAATAAGTATGTATTTACAAAAAAAAATGTATTTACGTATGTTTATCAGTTGTCTAGTACCCATAACACAAGCTTCGCTTACTTTGGGGCTAGATGGCGCTGTGTAATTTGTCCGACAATATTTATATTTATTTATTTATTTAAATGTCGGAAAAAGTCAAGCCGTCTGGGAGCCTTCATTGGATATTATACGGATATACAGTATTAATTCTCATCCACATATTCGACGCAATAAATGCGACCCAAAGACAGAAAAAACATGTAGGCATAGTATGCTTTACTACCCGTGCGATGGCTGGGCAGTTCGCTAGTATTATACAAGTCACTAAGCAGACCGCACAGTACTGTAGTCTTTGGGCGGGCGAACCTGGATACCAGCTAGGACTGTGTAGTTTGGTTTAAAGGGGAGCTGTGTGAACTGTCGACAATCCTAAGCTTATAGATGGTATTGAGCCCTTAAGTTTAAGGAGAGATTTTGCCTCCCTTTGTGTGTTCTACCGATTGTACAACGGGTTGTGTTCTGAAGAATTGTTCGATGCCAACAGCATCTTTTTACAACCGCACCGCTCGCCGACGGTAGGGTGTCCACCCTCACACACTGGAACCGCAATGGTAGCGTACTGTGCGGTTCCAGATTTTCTTCCGAGAACTCTCAAGTTTTGAAATGAACTCCCAACCGAGATTATCCCCGGGTACTAGAACATGGGGTTCTTCAAGAAAGACGTAAAGAGGGTTTTACCGGGTCTGCAACGCCTGAGTCACGCCCCTGGTGATGCAAATGTCCATACAGACTATGTAAGTAATAACTGCTCACCATCAGGCAGGTGTATGCTTATTTACTACCTTAGTGGTATAAAAAAACTGGTTGCACTCCGCGAGTGCCGGCCGAAGTGAAAACTTGAACATAAACGTTGTGCATTTTTGAATATTTAGGAATGGTTAGGGAATAATTTCGCACGAATTGCTTTATTTATCAGTATAAAAGTACTATCATGTATGTGGTAAAATACAATATTCATTTATTGCGCTATCGTACACAAACATGACAATTTATATTACATTAAAAATTTAACACTTCATAACTATTACAATTATTTTACATTAAAAAGTTTATCTCTCTGAAAAATCAACTTTCATCCATAATTTCAACGACTCTTTCACCATCATCATTACCAGCATCATCATCGCTAATCTCTAAAACTCAAACACACACGCACACTCGCGCAAGCGTCCTGCGCCGCTTAAACCAAACAGCGATGTTGATAAACTACGTTGAACGAAACGTAAACGCCAAGAATTTCATGGTGCTTACAACGTTTTGGTCGCGAGAAAATAATGCCCTATGAACGATCGAGCGCTTCATGTTTTATTTGCTTAATTAGAGGTAACTAATGTTTTAGCGCTGCAGCGAACTTAAGTTCTAATTCTCACCATAATCTTACGGTCAGGGTTACGTGTCCTGACGCGAGTTTAACATTTTTTACTCATCCCAAAAAGTGCACAACGCCACTAAAGAAGTTTTCACTTTTACAAAAATATTTGTAATGGATAAGATGCAATAAAATGTTATACGTGTTCATTGTGTTGTGCTTGCAAAATACGCCATCTTTTTAGGTTTAGATATTAGTAAATAGCTTTCCCCGATCATAGATTAAGGTAAATAAATACAGGTCATAGATAACCCACTGCTTAGTTATGGAAGCGAGAGATGGGTATGGCATAGACAGCATGAAAGTAGAATAAATGCGGTCGAAATGCGAGCGTTGTGCAAAATTTGTTGTTGTTGCGGGATTACGAATGGGTGATTCAGTGGTAAACGATCTGTTTTATGCACATGATGCAAAATTAAAACCAGAATCACTATTTAAATTACTACCAATCCGCTTTGAGTGCTTCGGAAGCACACAAAATAGGTTCGATCGAATTGCGTGTAAATTTGACTTTCGCAAAATAATGCCTGAATCTATTTGAAGTTAATTTTAAAGAGGGGTAACCAGGACTAACACGAGGATTACGATTGATGATGTAGTGTCAGAACAAGTGGATAAGATGATATAACGCACAAGTACTTTTAGCGGAGATGTAAAGTCCACCACTGATGTGGAGAGATGAGTGAGTGCAGGGTACAGTGTGAATCGAGAGTTAAGTAAGCTTGCTGCACACAATATGGTGCTAATCCCAACACTGACTTATGGAATTGAAAGCTGAGCATGGGAGAGAGAACATGAAAGTATGCTTCTACTTCCATGCTCTCCCTGCCATACACATGTGGTTGATGTGCAAGCATTGCACAAAATTTGTGTCGTAACATTTGCTGGCCGCGTTCGCAATGGTCATATAAGATAGAGAGTTGGTCTGAAAAAGAGTGCCAGTGTTATGGTAAGAATATGCATTCTCTGTTGGTTCAAACATGTAGAAAGAATGCAGGATGAAAGAATGACGAAACAGATATATAATGCTAAAGTAGAAGGATGTAGAAACCGAGGAAGTGCAATATTCACCTACCACGGTCAAATTGGTCGCGTTTTATCAAAAGGTGATATCGGGAGCCCGAAGAACAGACAATCTAAAAAGAGTTATGAACGTTAAAGAAGCGAGCGAGTTGTGTGCATACCTTGTATGGGACCGGGTGTGAAGATATACTTATATATACAGATAGATTGGCAAACAAGCATGCGGCCCACATTAGATGGTAAGCGCTTACCGCAGCCTATTGACGCTCGCAACACCACGGGGGTTTTACTCGCTCTCTGACAATCTTAAGGCGGCTTAAGACTTAAGGCAGTTTCCTCACAGTACCCAGTCATTTCTCTGCCATATCTCACTCTTTAAACCGGAACACAGCTATATAAATATAGTTGCTTGGCGGTAGAAATAGGTGAGACAGAGTTACCCACGCAGACGACTTTGGTACAAAGTCTCTTTCTGGAAATACATATATACATACATACTAACAAGGTACAAACAAGGTATATAACAGAGGTAGGGCGCATCAAAGCAGCCCGTCGTTGGAAATACCTCCACCTCACATAAAAACGCAAATAACTTTCTAGAGGGTTACGATCCACCTGACGTAATACGTTGTATAAAAAAAACAAACGAATCCAAATAGCAGGACAACCATATATTGGCATATTAATGAAAATTGTAATAATCAATTTCCCACCATTTCCAAATTACACACGAATACCTCAGAGACATGCGATAACTTCCATTATTTTTTTAATATCACTTACAATCAATGATACTGTCAAAATTATTTATATCTATTAGTACAATACTGAACGCTATGTGGGACACGAACACAGAAAAATCGAAAATGACAAATAATAGTTCTCGCGAGAAACTTGCCAGTGACCAAATATATGACGAAATCTATTCAGAAAAAAAGACGACATCTAGCTTTCGTAATCTGATAATTTTGGAAAATTTCTACGGCATTAATCGATCCTTTCTCCTTGAAAGTCTTAACGAAAAGATTATATGCAACATTATTTTCTTTGTTGTTATCGGGGCTATCGTGGGAGGTTCAGTTTATGATTTTTATTGGTATGCATCTGATATGAATATAAGCATTGTGGTTTTTGAAGCGTTCATTGCTTTTGAACTAATTTACTTGGTGGCGTTTACGTTCGAACGCAAATCTTTCAAATCTCTTAAAAGATTGGACGTCAAATGTGGCGTAGATCCACAACATCTAAGACATTTAAGGAAAACTGTTAATAAAACTGTGGTCGTAGCTATTGCATCCACAGTCATAGATGTCATTGGCGGAGTGATTCTTATGGCAAAGAAAAGCGTTATTTTAACTTTCTGTATAGCGATGGCCGCTCAAGAAGCAGAACTAGAATTTTACAGTATTCTATTTGAAGGAATTAATTTAAGATTGTTGAAAGTTCAAACGCAGCCAATTAATTTTGCATGGAAGATGTACAGACATATATTGATAACTGCTTTAAATTTGAGTGAGGAATTCACGGCTCGGGTAAGCAAGATTTCATTATAACATAGTCATTTATTCACAAAAACATGGTATTTATGGGTGGTACATAATTGATAATGTATTCTGCCTTTAATGGCGAAGGGATAATTTAAAATAATAATAATAATAGACATATTACATTATCAAGATTTATCATTTATTTTATTTAACACATTTAATATATCATATTATATGATACATGCATATAAAACAATTGTATTCTTTGTTTACAATTTAGTTAGATCTGGGCTTTTTATTTTTATGCCGCCATATCTGGGAAAAGATGGGGCTACTTTTGATAAACATATCTGTATCCTTAGATGTAGAGGTTAGGGAGTGGCAGAATTTTAAAAGAAATTAATTAATTAAATTTTAAGAACAGCAGTTTACAATTACCGAGGTAGTCTTTCCCGTTTATTATTCTAACGCATCTCTTGTAACCTAATTGGATTTTGCACCTATATCAAGTTTCCCCATATGATTAGGTCATAATGTTATACAGAGGCAAAGTACCCGCGGTCAGTAATACCATTTCCTTCAATGCTATTGCTTCCAGCCTACAAAATACACATAAAAAATTGTCTAACTTTCAGCATAACTTAATTACGTTTGAATCAACTTCATTTAACGTAGTATTATTAAACTGTTATTTATGAATGAGAAATACTGTTATAATGTTTGGAAATTATCATTTTTTGTCTGTTCTGCAGTGATCTTCAGCTTATTTTCTTCTAACCGGTTATTAATATTATTCAATTCAGAATTCATGACCGAGACTACAGTTTTTTGTCACATTTTGTCTATACAGTGTTAACACTAGCAAATAAAATACAATTATATTTTATATTAGCATTAGGTAAGTCGTTTATATAACAATAGTTAAGGCGAGAGGACGTCGCCTTGTGGGACGCCTGTTTATTTAGTCTTAAGAGAGGTTTTTAAAGTTTATTCGTGGTATATTTCTGTATATGTTGACGGCCTTGGCTACGTAGGTTTTTTGTCCACTCATTATTATTTTCCTGATGCCGTTTTTCCTAAATTATTGTAATTAATTCGAATGAATTTTACCAATTCTTATGTCATATTATTTGGCTGCTTTGCCTTCGTTGGTATTCCGTTATTACTATAACTGATGTTCTCGCCAATAACAATGCTTTTAATTATTCTTATATTTATTCTGCCTGTGTTCATGTATAGTCTAAGCTTAGTTCTTACTAAGTGGCAAGTCTTAGTAAGTATTTCTGCATCAAGATGGCCTTGTGAGTGTACTAGAGATTACTTTGCACCCATATTAAAATACAAATCTGTAGATATACCAGTAGTAATACAGTCAACTTGATCTATACTATAGTTCTGACCAACCAATCGACTGCAATCTTTTAGTTCATGGAACTTCCGTCGGCCGGCACTAACTACCGTTAGCAGATGCATACGGTCGTCACCATGACTGTTCTGGTCGTCTGTATTGTCTTGTGTGTCTGTCTGTTCCGACTGCCTACGGCATGCATCTACAAGTTGCTTGGTGTGATTTCAGAGTAGCATACTAAATAATAATATTAATTTGATCTAACCTGTTTTGTGTGCTACCGCGATAGAATGTCAATTGTAGCATGTTATTCTAACAACTAACATCTACAGCGTCTGAGGATGTCTCGTGGAGAGAAACACGTGTCACAGAGATTACCAGGCCAGTCGTGGCAGCGACGGTGGCGGGTGCATGCGGTTTCTGTTCCAGATGGCGTACAATTGCCAGGATGACCGCAGCAGCAGAGGCGGCATGTTGCATCTAGTAACGGTAGTCATACTAATTGGTGGCGCAAGTACACAAAGCAGGTTAGATAAAATTGAACGTAAATATTACATTGCTCTGTTCGTCTCTTACCCGCCCATGGCAAGCAATTGGTATTATAACCTATAAATCCAAGTACTAGTAGGTGAATTTATAAGTATTGCGTATGCGTATTCTTCTCCAAGTTTCAAGTTATATCTTTAATAAATGAGGTTCGTGAGGTTTACATGTGAAAATAACAAGCAAATAAACAGAATTGCCTCGCATTTATTTCAGTTTCTTCTTCTCCTTCTTTCTAGTGTATCCTTCTTCCCAGTCTAACCCTAAAGATTTGACGAAGATACTGAGTTTGCCATGAAGCGACGGCCGTCAGACCTCCACGGCCAAGAGGCAAGTCTACCTTTCTTAGCTTTGGTTACACGTCTAGAGAGAGATGTTCTTGAAATTGCCTTGGATTGCCTCACGATGTTACGCAAATACGAATTTAGTGTTACTTGCCAGGATTCGAATAGAGGATTTTCACGAGTTCGGTTGCTCAGTCGTGAATGACGCGAGTTCATAGCTAATACCCTACTAAACCATCACTGAAGTCAACAAGAAGAAGTATTCTTTTTTAAATTATCAGTTACGAAATGACCAGTACCTACGTCTCTTATAGCAGGACTGCGAGTCCTAAGTCATCTTTTAAAATACGCGACATGGATCTAGGTGCTATCTTCTTCACAGATAAAATCTTTTGCTTTCGGATAGGATTTCTTCGAATTCTTTCCCTTACTGCTTTGAACACCTTTTTCGTACGAACACTACGTGGACGGCCAGATCTTTTTCTGTCACAAACAGAGGAAGTCTCATTATACCTATTAATAGCCCGGTACACAAACATTTTACTAATACCAAGCGTATGGAGAGTTTTAAAAAATGCATTTGGCTCCACACCTACTTTATGTAATGCAATCACAGCGATTCGGTTTTCTTTATCACCCCACTCCATTTTATTATCGCAAAATATTGTACAATGTATTGGCGCAAAAATGAGAAAACTCAATGAACAATCATATAAAAATGACAGATTCCAAATTCAAATGTAATATTTTGTTTATTTTTAATTGTAGCAGTATTTATGGTCAGACTAAGTATATTCCGCATACTAAGATTTCCCTATACTTCCACTACACATCACCACATCAACTCTAACTCATCCCACTGCAGGGATACGGGTCTCCCTTCAACCGAAGGGGTTTAGAGCATACCACGCTGCTCAAATGCAGATTGACGGAGGCCAGTGTTTTCATGCCGTCCGAGGGCAACTGACTTAGCTTAACGACTGTCATCTATCGACAACAGTCGGGACCGACGGCTTAACGTGTCCACCGCACGAAGAAACTCTAGATAGATAAACCCATCCATGGACAGGCTGCGGTCGACGTTGCTTAACTTGCGTGTTTGGTTAGAATGACACGCGCAACGTCGCCATCGAACTCTCACCCATACTTACCCTATACTTTTGTTCACAACAAAAATGTCCCCATTTCACCCCACTCCCAGTCTTCAGGGCGCTACCCTCAATATGCGCGATAGCCTGAATATGCTAGGCATGGATATTCGTTGTGACCTAAACCAACGAAATTACATCGAGAGCCTCATTTTAACAGCTTCAAAGAAACTCGGAGTCCTGAACAGGGTGCGCCGGTTCTTCACGCCGGACCAGCTTTGTCTTCTTTATAAGACTCAAGTTCGGGCCTGCGTGGAGTATTGCTCGCATCTCTGGGGCGGCTCCGCACAGTATCTTCTCGAGGCTCTCGATAGGTTGCAGCGACGGGCTATCCGCATAATCGACGACGAAGAGGTCCCAAAATACCTAGAACCTCTGCAACTTCGTAGGGACATAGGCTCCCTAAGTACATTTTACCGCCTGTACCATGGTGAGTGCTCTGAAGAACTATTTTCCCTTATCCCACCCTCTCCCTTCCGTCATAGAACCACACGTGCAGGCTTGCGATGTCATCATTCCACTGTTGAGGACATTTGTTCTCGTACTTAAAAGTTCGGCAACTCCTATCTCTGCCGAACTATTAAAAAATGGAACGCCTTGCCTGCACATGTGTTTCCTCCTTCCTACAACATGGGATCCTTCAAACGAAGCGTGAAGAAGCACTTTGCGGGCCAGCATGGTAGCGTCAACTGACAGGACACCGTAGTCCTTTGTCAGTTGCCGCTGCAATTTGGGCTCCCCTTTTCGCTTACCAATAGGCGAAGAGGAGCCACTATGCTGAGCCAATATAAAAAAAAATACTTAATGAGAAATAATAATATAAGTTTAATTATTTAACTAAATTTAGATACATATACTAGGGGCACACTAAAAGTTTTGCACTTCTAGCTAATCGGAACTATTTGAATTTCGAATGTTATATTTTTTGAAACGTTGCAACCTACTTAGTAAGAAAAACAAAAACAATTGGCGGGAATTCATTTGTTAATTGTTTTTTATCACACGTCAAAGTTCTACGTACGCAACGAAAATGGAATTGAGTCGAAAAGATTTTAGAGCGATGATTTTTTATGATTTTAAAAGTTCTCTCTCTCCGCAAGACTGTGCTGCTCGTCTTCAAAATGCTTTTGGGAGAGAAGCACCTTCATTGAGCACCGTGAGGCGATGGTTTGCTGAATTTGAGAGAGGTCGAGTTTCGTTACATGACGAATTTCGTGAAGGGCGGCCTTCAACTGCCGTCAACGTAAATAATGTGGCTACTGTTAAGCGGCTAATTGAAGAAAACCCGCGGATTACCTATGAGACAATTCGAGAACTATTGGGGATTGGCATGAGCCAAATTCAGAAAACTTTACACGAAGAATTGAAAGTTCGGAAACTTTGTTGTCGTTGGATCCCTCATGAACTGACAGCGGAGCAGAAGCGGGTTCGCGTGGAATGGTGCTCACAGATGCTACTGAAGTACGACCACGGACATTCTAATGCTGTTTATAACATTGTCACAGGAGACGAAACGTGGATTTATTGTTTTAAACCCGAAAAAAACAGCAATCTTGTGAATGGGTGTTTAAAAATGAGAACAGGCCAACAAAAGCGAGACAGGCGAGAAACGTTGGTAAAAAATGATCGCGTTTTTTTTCTCAGCTACGGGTCCCATCTGCACAATTCCACTTGAAGATCAAAAGAGTGTTAATGCCGAGTTGTATTCTACCATTTGTTTACCCAGGATGTTAGAAAAAGTTCGCGAAAGACGACCAAAAAGCCGCGTTCTCCTACATCATGACAACGCTTCTTCACACACGGCCAACAAAACAAGTCATTTTTAACTTCGCATAGCCCCGACCTAGTACCCTGTGATTTCTGTATTTTCCCCAAAATCAAAGATTTGATGAGAGGTTTCACTTTTACCAACTCCGAAGAGGCAGTGATAGCGTTCAATCAGCACGTAGAAAACATGCCTTCAGATCTGTGGTCCTCCTGTCTTAAAAAATGGTTCGATCGCATGAAAAAATGTTTAAAATGTAAAGGAGAGTATTTTGAAAAGCAATAAACATAATATTTTGGTTATAACATGTTGTTTTTTTAAGTTACGCAAAACTTATAGTGTGACCTACGTATATCATCGCGCCTGTCTCCCATTGGAGTAGGCAGAGACTATAGAACGCCAGGTGCACCGATCCAAACATACCTCTCTCACTTCTGCCACACTCATCAACCCCTTCACGCATTCTTTTCGGTTTTGAGTGCTTTTGATTTGGCCCTTATTCATTACATCACTAATTTGATTTATATGTGAGCGCTTAGGGCGGCCTCTACCTGTATCTTCGCTGATTACATTTTTAATTACTATTATCCTATTTTTCTTACAACTTGCAGATATTGATGATTCTCACGTCTTCATTGATCAACACAGTTGTTTACTCTGTAATTCTTCTTGTAATAGATCCTAACAGCAATTTGGTAAGTGAATATTTGATTGATATAATTCCATTGACTCGATGATTAGTCTGACATAATTTAAAAAAAAAATCGGCTAAGTGCGAGACGGACTCGCGCACGAAGGGTTCCGTACCATTCTCTATAAAAACGACAAAAAAAAATCACGTTTGTTGTATGGGAGCCCCCCTTCAATATTTGTTTTATTTTAATTTAATTATTTATTCTTAAAGTGGATATATAACTAAATATTCTGTGAATATTTCAAGCGTCTACCTGTTGCCATTATCAATATCGAGCAAAAAAATCACGTTCGTTGTATGGAAGCCCCCTTAAATATTTATTATATTCTATTTTTTAGTATTTGCTGTTATAGCGGTAATAGAAATACATCATCTGTGAAAATTTCAACTGTCTAACTATCACGGTTCATGAGTCAGCCTGCTGACAGACGGACGGACGGACAGCGGAGCCTCAGTAATACGGTCCCTAAAAAAGAGTGTGCTTCAGACCACACGACTGAAGTAAAACTTCTTTACCTCCATAGTGTGATACACACAATAGGCCTGCACTGTGTCTTACATATACGAAACTTAACTCGCTACGAGAGAAAGAAAATGTGTGCTCGCACCTCTCTCTTTTGCCCCTACAGTAATATACCAAACGTAACTCTCTCTCTTTCCATCTTCACAAACTTATATCTCCCTCTCAACTTCCGTTTGCCTCGCCCGATCGCACTTTTCGTAACGCTCTCGTCACGTATTCACCAGCTTGCTCCCCATGCTCAGCGTGCGGAAAGAAGTTTTACTTCAAAAACGACAAACACTTAAGTTCAGAGTATCCATAAACTTTTACTTGTGTTCATAAATGGTCATTAGTATTCATACAAGGTCCATCCATTCATACAAGTCATAGTTTTGAATCTCGAAACTGTTATTGTTATAATGACCTGCAATTTTTTTACCAGTAGGGTTATTACATAGCTTTTTGAATCGATCGTGTTACTCAGTTCTTTCCCTGTATTTTGTGAACGAATTTTTTTTAAAGAATGCAAGATGAAAGAATGTCGAAACAGATATACAATGCGAAAGTGGAAGGATGTTTACTTTGATTGATGCTTACCCCATAAGGTATCGTTTATTGCAGGTCTTCAAGTTGGTTGTGGTGATGGGCTGGCGAGTGCTCAAAAACCTCTACTCTATCTGGGTGCTGTGCCGCACGGCAGTCAGGACCAAGTGCATCTGCAACGGTCTGGTCTTCGCGCTTGTCGGCAGACTAGTTTTGTACTCTAAAGGTGAAACAATTTTTTTTTGTCCTAATTTTTTCCGATGGTTATGTAGGAATAGCTACGTAAACAACTGGGACTGCGGCTTCAATTCTCGCATACGAGCCTCTGAAAAAGTCCAAGGACTGTCTTTGGATGTGTCTATTTATCTCGATATCAAATATTTCCTTTTAAGAGCACATCACAGAGGTAGATCGCATCAAAGCAGCCCGTCTGGGGAAACATCTCTACCTCACAGAAAACCGCAGCCAAATAACAACTGCCTAGATGGTTGTAGTGTTCCTGCGTGTGAGTGGGGTCACGAGTAAGCTCCTAAGAAGTTGCTGTGTTAGCAGTAGAGGTGGCATCGCGTGAGTATAATGTATTACAAGCGTTCTTGCATGCCTCACGATGACGTTGTATTGAAAAAAAAAAAAAAGAAGTTGCAACAGAGGGGGCATCGCGCGAGTGACACTTAATCTATTACAAGCGTTCATAGGCTAAGGTAACTGCTTTACATCAAGTATGTTTGTATGGCTTCCGACGTTGTATAAAAAAAACTTCGATACATCGGTTCAGGTTGTTATCGATAAATGACTGTTTGTTAAGTAAAGTACCTTGGGAAGATTTGAAAACCCTGGCCTCCGCCAATCCGAAATTGAGCAGCGTGATGGAGTATCCTCTAAACTCTGATTATAGAGACATCCGTATCTCAGCTGTGGGATGAGCATGGTTTGATGAGGTGAATAATTACCAGTGGCCCTTACAGTCAAACATACTTATTTGCCACCTTTTTTAACATATTTATACTACGTCGGGAGGCATACAAGCATACGGTCCACCTGATGTAAAGCGGGTACCGTAGCCTATTAACGCTTGTGATCTGTTAATTATCACTCGCGCGATGCCTCCTCTGCTGCTTACCCAGCATCTCCTTGGGAGCTTACTGGTGATTTCACACGTATGAACACAACAACCCTCTAGGGAGATGTTATTTGACTACGGTATCCTGTGAGGTGGAGGTACTTCCCCAGACGGGCTGCTTTGATGCGCCCTACTTCTCATAAAACATCCAGACCAATACAAACATACATGTTCATGCACACAAATGTTTGCCTTATGTAGGAATCGAACCCACGAGCGTTGGTGTTAAAGTCGCGCGCAAAAAATGCCTGAGATGATTTTGTACGCCGAAATGTATATTTTCTTTATCGAAGGTAACGGTTACAAATATCCATTAAAATTACAATTATCTTAAAACTTAGAGAAACCTGTTGCCGTGTTAGCTGCAGGGTTGGCAACGCGCGAGTTATACTGTATTACAAACGTGATCGAGCGGCGTAGCGTTTTATCTCAACGTCGGGCGGGCGGCATGCCGTAGCATATCATAGGCTACGGCATGTTTCTATGACAGATGTATAAAAAAATCTTTACTGTTTTATGTACATATGGACCGTTTCGGTTTATTTATGCCGGGTTTTTATTAAGTATACGGCCCACTTGATTATAACTGGTTACCGTAGCCTATACGCTTGCAATAGCGAACATGGGACTAAATAATTTACTGGTAACCTCACTCACTCGCAGGAACAGGGTCCGGCTTTCTTTTATGAGGTGGAGGTCCTACCCCAGTCAGAAAGCTTCGACGCACCCTACCTCTCTCGGAAAAAACTCAGACCAAGACAATCCACCCCCGGAGACTTGATGTTAAATAAACCATTGTTAAGCACTTTACCATTGCATTCGATTTAGGTACATCTGTCTAACAGCTACGTCTTACCACTCATTCAGATTTCTTTCCTTTCTTCCGCTAAAAACATATTTTAAATATCAATACTATTTCTGCTATCAAAAACAAATACTTATTTCCCAAATTGAGTAATGCCCTTGATATTGGCGAATCTGTTACTGTATAGCATTTGCTCTTTTGATTTGAAACGTATAATATTTTCAGGAACACCGTTCCTATATGAAATCTATATGTTTGTCTGTGCGTTTGTCTGTGTGTGCGTTTTTTTAGAACATTCGAATTTTGACTTCAGATTCGGATTCAGCATAAAAAAGTAGAATAGGAATGTTCAGGAACACAGTTCCTGTCTCTTAAGGAACATGGTCAAAATGGGCGAAAAATAAAAAAAAAAATGAATTTTTATATAATTGTCGAGTCAGGTGTTTGTCTGGCAATTCAAGCTTGCGCATTCTCAACTGGTTTTTTTAACAGGTAGGGAGCATCATTGCAGCCCGTCTGGGGAAGTACCTCCACCTCACAGAAAACCGCAGCCAAATAACACTCTGTAAGGTGGTTGTGTTCCTGAGTGCGAGTGAGGTCACCGGTAAGCTCCTAAGGAGTTGCTGTGTTAGCAGCAGAGGTGGCATCGCGTGAGTGTAATGTATTACAAGCGTTCTTGCATGCCTCACGACGACGTTGTATTGAAAAAAAAATGAATTGAATTATTTTCTTGAGGCAGAAGGCACAGCTCGCTACACACAATGCAGTGCTGGTCCCAACGCTTACTTATGGAAGCGAGAGCTGGGTTTGGCAAAGAGAGCATGAAAGTAGGTGAAACGCGGTCGAAATGCGAGCGTCGCGCAAAAGTTGTAACGTATTGATTGTAGACCTTATTCGCAATGTTTTTAAAACAAGAAGAGGCATGCTCCGTTGCTTCAGACATGTGAAGTGTGCAGGAAGAAATAATTACAAACAGATATACAATATAAAATGATCATGTTCTATCAGAAGGTGCCTCAGGAGCCTCAGAAACCGAGGAAGAGCAATGAATGTTATAGAAGCGAGTGAGGTTTGTAAGGATCGAGTCATATGGCGCTCGGTTTTCACTGCCTACACCGCAAGGCATTTGACGTGAAGGTATACATTAATTCTTATCTTGCCCCCAGATTCGCACTCCGTTCTTCACCAAAAAACTGACCAGCTAATCTCCTGCATTCGATCACAGCAGCCTCGCTACCTCAGCGGGACAGTGATGACTTTGAACCTCTGTCTTCCTCTGGACCTTATAGATTTGAGTGTAAATTATTTGCTTATCATCGTGCAGGTGAGGACAAAGATCAAATCGAATACGCTGGTTAAGCAACGTCAATCGCAGTCCGACGGATGGGTTTATCTATCTCGAGCGTATTTCATATAGTAATTCATAGAGCTCTTAATTTATATTTTTTTTGTCTGTTTATATGTTGGTTATGAATGCTAAAGAAGCGAGTTAGCGTGTAAGGAACGAGACCTATGGCGCTCGGTCCTCTCTGCCTACCCCACAAGAGACTTGGTGTATTGGATATAGATAGAAAGATAACAATTTATATCACAGTTCGTCGTATTACCTGTGAGGGAGATTTAGTACAAAAGTCGTCTGTATGGGTAACTCTGTCTCACCTATTTCTACCACCAAGCAACTATATTTATATAGCTGTGTTCCGGTTTGTAGGGTGAGATATGGCAGAGAAATTACTGGGTACTGTGACGAAACATCTTTAGGTCACAAGATTGGCAGCGCGAGTAACATCTCCGTGGAGTTGCGAGCGCCAATAGGCTGCGGTGAGCGTTTACCATCTAATGCGGGCCGCATGCTTGTTTGCCAATCTAGTTTCATAAAACAAAAAAAAAAGTATTAAAAGGAACAACTTCTCGGTTCGAATTTTAAATGATTTTTAAGTCATTAAGATATTATTCATTCTGTTATAAAATTAATCACCTTATTTATAAAATTTTTAATTATTACCTTTTTTGTCTATAAATATATTCGTTAATAGTTCATTAACTATTTTAATATTAAAGCTGGGTCTATTTTACAAAAATAAAAGCTGTATTTCGATACAGCGCCATCTATAATTTTTTGCCGAAACTAATAAACTCGAAGCAAAAGCAAGCACGGTTATCCGCGGCTAACGCTGTAATCTGCGACGTAGTTATTGGATTTGAAGAATGAGATAAAATAATGTTATCTATCAGGCTGCAAGATACAAGCGCGCCATTTTGTAACAATATTGTTCACTTTCGTTCTTTTTATACCATCACAAAATACTGAAAACATAAACCTAGTTAAACATAATATTTCTATTGAAAACTGTTCAAAATATTGAATTTATTTTCGTGGTGCGTGGTTGACCATCAACTTTAGAGTCTAAGCCTTCCTTGCTCGTGGTGCATCCTGCTAACGAGGCGCTAGCAAAGTAGGCTCAGAATACTACACGAAAGTTCTCGCGTTTCTCTTATAGCGAGTGAGGTTACTAGTATGATACATCTTGTCTTACAAGCGTTCATGAGCTGTGGTAACCACTTAGCATCAAGTGGCCCGTTTGCTAGTTTACCTTAAAACGTTGCGTAACAAAAGGTTGATGAGACAAGTGAGGAGTTATTTGTGGCACAAGGACAGTGACTGCTCGACTTTGAATCTGAAGATGAAATGATGACAGTTAACCCCCCCCCCCCCCCCCCTAAATACAATAGAAAATTGGACCCTCGCGGGCACTTAGACACGTCTGACATTTTTTAAAGTATAATATCTTGTACCTTATTCAATTCTGTTTTTATAATTTTTCTTTTTTAATTTACTAGCATTTCGCAAATAAAGTTGGCTTTGAAGAAAAAAGAAGAAATGCCGAAAAAAACTTGCCAATATCTCTGTCTCTATTCAAATCGTCAATTTGATATTATAATTAAATCATATAATTAGCTCGGCAATAATGATGTCAATTGATTAAAGAAATATGTTTTTTTTATACAGCGTCGGGAGGCATACAAGCATACGGCCCACCTGATTAAAGCGGTTACCGTAGCCTATGAACGCTTGCAATATCTCACCTCTGCTGTTAACACAGCAACACCTTACCAGTTTACTGGGGACCTCACTTAGGAAGTTGTTATTTGGCAGCGATTTTTTAATAAGGAGCAGGTAATTCCCCAGACGTGCTTCTTTGATACGCCCTACCCAGCGACTTATCAAAAGGTAGACACGTTATGCACCAACATCATTGTATTTTAAAATGGCGGAAGTAGTACTATATCTACGTACAGTTATTTATTATGACACTTTGCTCTAACAAACAGACAAATTATAGGACATACCTGTCGTTAGAAAGAGATGAATAATCTTAATACATTTATGCTTTGTGGCGAAGTACGCGACCGTACCGCGACGCGAGAACGTGCCCGACTGAACGCGAGGTGGGCAATTACCTTACTTTCGTATTGCCATTCTAGAGCGTGTACGAATCTATAACTACTCGTATAAAAACATCTTAGGCCCTACCTCTCAATGTTGAGTTGGTTGACTTTACTGAATTATTTCCGGATATCAAGACACAACGTGGATGTCTAAACTGCACAAAATAAACTATGTTCTAATTTATGTTTCAGATCTACATGGCGTTCAAAAATGTGTGATCACAAAAGAGAAATCAACAAACACGAATGTTCAGTTCAAAAATCATCAGTTATATTCAATGCCAGCTATTGTCCGTGTCTTTGGGAGTTCGGTCTTTTCTTACAAACTAGTGTGTTTTGTCGATTGCTATTGTAATACCCCGATTACAGTTATCGGGGTGACAATATTAAATATATTTTAACTATGCTTAAACATACGTCTTCATTATTTTATACCATTATTATATTATTATAGAATACTACATTTGCTGTGGTTCCTAAATTCCAGAACACACCTCTTACCATCACCAAAAGTATTAGGATGCTTGGCGTCGAGATCTCCAGTGATGTGCAATATCGAAATCACCTGGAGGAGAAGGTCAAGCTGGCGTCAAAAAAACTTGGTGTGCTCAACAGGGCTAAGCAGTACTTCAGTGCGGGGCAAAGACTTATATTATATAAGTCTCAAGTCAGACCGCACTTGGAGTACTGCAGTCACCTTTGGGCGGGAGCACCTGGATACCAGCTTGGACCGTGTGATTCGATTCAAAGACGAGCTGTGAGAATTAGAATTGTATAAATTGCTAAATGTTTTTACTTTACTAACCTAATGACATATTGTTATGGAAGGGCGGCTCTTTCTGGCACAGGTGTTTTGTACACTTAAAAGAAAGAGTCAGCCATTGCTATTGTAAAACTTTGATGGTTAAGAAATAAATATTTTTTCATTTTTCATTTTCATACAAGCATACGGCCAACCGAATGTAATGTAGTTATCTATTAATATTTTAAATACAGAAGGCCGATTCTACTGAAAAACTGCAATTGCACTACAGCACGGCGTGTGTCAAAATGCGTACATTTTGACATTTCATTGCACGTCGCTGCTGTCAGATCGCTTGACGAACCATCAAAGTAACTGTATTTAAAATATTCATATTCATTTAATCACATAAGATTTGTTACATAATTCGAACACATTGCAGGTCACGTAAGGTGGTAGTATATTATGTTAACAAATCACCTTTACAAGGTATTCGTGATTTCAGATTCTGGATGTTACAGTACAATAAATAATTATAGAATTGAAATTACATTAAATCTACGAATATAGCACTAAATTAACAATAAGAACATATAAAAATAAATGTCACAGTAATAATAACCTATACAATTAATTGAAAGCCTGTAATCCTAATAAATTTAAAGTTTGTCACTAAAATATTCTTTGACATTGTAATAGGCTTTCACCATTAGCAGCTTGCTTAACTGGGCTTCAAATTTACCATCCTGGAGGGCCTTCAGTGTATTTGGTAAATGATTGAATACTTTAATCGCCATGTAAAAAGCATTATTTTGGTATAAAGCGAGAGTTGTAGTGGGGATGGTTATGTTATTCAGACGGCGCGAGACATAGCGGGTTGGTACATCGCCCAGTTTTTGGAAGTACCTAGGATGATTATATATTTTTGAATTCGTCGGCGTCGGCTAGTTGCCGACAATTCAAAAATTTATAGACCTGTAACTGTTAGGATTTTATATTTTACAAATAAAGATCGACACGAGATTCTCGGGGCAGTGAGTGTAATAATACGTAGACAGCGCTTTTGTAGAATAGACACAGAACTTACGTCAGTGGATATTATAAATAAACATGTCGGACAAATTAATTAATAGATAACTACATTACATTCGGTTGGCCGTATGCTTGTATAAAAATGAAAAATGAAAAATGTTTATTTCTTAACCATCAAAGTTTTACAATAGCAATGGCTGACTCTTTCTTTTAAGTGTACAAAACCCCTGTGCCAGAAAGAGCCGCCCTTCCATAACAATATGTCATTAGGTTAGTAAAATAAAAACATTTAGCAATTTATACAATTCTAATTCATAAAACAATTAGGTGAGATTGCGAGTAATACGTCAATCTTGTATGCCCCCCGACATTGTCTATGAAAGCTCGATTTGGCGAAAAATTTCGAAATAGGCACGATACCACCGTAAATAATTTAGCAATGTTTCAGTTTTTACCTTTTTTTTTCAAAGATTGTACAAAAGGCAGAAAACGATGTACCTTGTTATACTATTTTAAGATATCCTAAGAAATTTCTTTTGAAATTTTAGAAATTAAACATGACTTCAATTGTATTAGAAATAATGATTCTTGTACATTTTCTTTATTTTGTTGGGACCATTGTTATGTAATAAAATTTCTAATATTTCAAAAGTAGCTCTAGGATTATTTCAGAATAAATTTCAATTATTTACGATGATAAATGTTACTTCAATTGCAGATATTGTATATGACATAAACATTATTATTTCGTAGTTAATAGATTCAGGCGTTATTTTGCGAAAGTGAAATTTACATGCTTCCGCCACCAATTAGTTCTTGCGGCCTAACGCCGGCCGGCACCCAGCCACTACTGTTAGTAGATGCAACATGCCGACGCTACCATGCCTGCTGCGGTCGCATACAAGCACACAAGGCAGCTTAGATCAAATTGCATTATTATTTCGAGTTCAGTGGCTCAGTCGTGAAAGACGCGACTTTGACACCAACGCTCGTGGGTTCGATTCCCACACAAGACAAACATTTGTGTGCATGAACATGTCTGTTTGTCTTGGTCAGGACGTTTTAAGAGAGGTAGGGCGCATCAAAGCAGCCCGTCTGGAGAAGTACCGCCACCTCACAGAAAACCGCAGCCAAATAACTTCTCTTAGGTTCTTGTGTTCCTGCGTGTAAGGTCACCAGTAAGCACCTAAAGAGTTGCTGTGTAAGCAGCAGAGGAGGTATCGCGCGAAAGATATATGTACAACCCTTAATAGGCTACGGTAACTGCTTTACATCAGGTGGGCCGTATGCTTGTATGCCTCCCGACGTTGTATAAAAAAAAACATTATGTTACCAGAGGGAGACTTTGAACAAAAGTCGCCTGCGTGGGTACCTCTGTCTCACCTATTTCTACCGCCAAGCAGATATATTTATATAGCTGTGTTCCGATTTGAAGGGTGCGATTTAGCAGAAAAATTACTGGGTCCTGTGACGAAACAGCCTTAGGTCACAAGATTGGCAGCGCGCGAGTAACATCACCGTGGTGTTGCGAGCGTCAATAGGCCGCGGTGACCGCTTACCGACTAATGCGGGCCGCATGCTTGTTTGCCAATCTAGTTGTATAAAAAAAATCAATGTAAACTCAAAACGTTTCATATGCTACATATAACATAATTTATATATGTTTTGTATTAAACTTATGCAGGTATTATTAGATTGTTAAATGTTTATAGATACGAGTAATATGCAATGTTATTAATATATAATGTCATGTCATCATGTGGACTTGTTGTTGTGCCAGAGCATATTGTTTGCCCATTTAACAATAGGTCCCGGGTTCCAATTCGAATTCCACTAAATTAGTGTTTTCGAATTTATGTACAATCGACAAAGTTGACGGTTGACCCCCTTAAGGGTTATGTTTTCTTGCAGTAGTCAACGCGATCCTCACCTTTGTTTAATAATGTCCACCAATAGCATTTATGTGTCATACAACAAGAGATTTTTTCACTGACAAAACACCTTTTGTTTATGTAACCCTAAAAATGGTAGATAAAAAGAAATGTAGATGCAAAATCTAGCATATGGCAACTTAAAAAAAACCGTAAACAAAGAAATGGTTTCGACTTCTTGTCGAATTATTGTTTGATTCGACATTTATTAATATTTTTCTAGATGTGGCGAAAGTTTAGAGCTATAAAGTTTAATAACCATCACAAAAAAAAACCTTACCTTACTGGTTAAAAAATGAGCTCATTCCAAAACTTAATAGTTCTCGGTAGAAAGCTTCTCGTGAAGCGCACAGTGCGCGACCATTGCGGTTCCAGTGTGTGCGGATGAACTCCCAGCCGCCGGCGAGCTGTGCGATTGTAAAACGAGGCTGTTGGTATAATGTCGAACAACTCCTCAGAACACAACCCATTATACAGCCGGTAGAACACGCAAAGGGAAGCAAAATCTCTTGCTTGACCTAGAAGGAAAACGGTGGGAAACCAGCAAGACCTAGGAATTATATTTCGCTAAAAGTATGAACTAACCTAAGAAAAGTCTGATTTTCCTGCTGGTGCTGGGGGTCTGACTCGGACGGCAGTCGCACCATGTTGAAATCAGTTTCTTTGCCAAATTAGTGGTGTGTGTCCTGTTGTCCTGTAATATACCTTTTGTACTGTATGATAGAAGAACGATAACAAGCAGAAACAAGGAAGCGTAATTATTATAGACCCACCGAATATAAAGTAGTTTTTCCTATGAATATTTTGTAATTATGACAAACATTACAAGGTCTAGAAACCGCAGTTCATTGCAAATACTGAATTTAGAAAATCAAATAACACAAAGAAAATAATGAAAAGAGCTATGAATGTGAAAGAGGCGAGTGAAGTGTGTAAGGCGTGTCTTATGGCGCTCGGTTCTCTCTGTCTACTCCGCAAGGGGCCTGGCGTGAAGATATACATACATACAAATAACACAATATACTTATAAAAATATTCTAATTAATTATAATTATATTATTATTATGAGAGCTGGATGACATCGTTGCGCATGTCATTCTAATCAAACACGCAGGTTAAGCAACGCAACCGCAGTCTGTCTAAGGATGGGATTATCTGTCTCGAGTTTCTCCGTGCTCAGTGGGCACGTTAAGCCGTCGGTCCCGGCTGTTGTCGATAGATGACAGTCGTTAAGCTAAGTCAATGACCGTCGGGCGGCTTGAAAACGCTGGCCTCCGCTAATCCGCATTTGAGCAGCGTGGCGGAGTATGCTATAAATCCCTTCGGTTGAAGGGAGATCCGTATCCCTGCAGTGGGATGAGTAAGGGTTGATGTGTGTATGTGTGTGTGTGTGTGTAAACATTTACTTCTTTATACATGTGAATAAAACAATTTACACGAATCACACAAATTAAAAATAATTATAAATTACCTGTGTGTACTCACTATTATCCTTAGGGCCAAAGGCAAATAAACAGCCCGACTGATTGAGTACCTCCTCCTAACAGAAGACCCCAGTCATATAACAATTACCCGGAAGACCATTCTGTTCTAGCAAGTGAGTATGTTAGCATCGGGTAGCAACGTGCGAGTTGTACTTTTCATATCGCAAGCGTTTATAAGCAACGGTAAGCACTGTATATCAGATGGGGCGTACGCTTGTTTGATGCCCGACGTTGTATAAAAATTTAATTGATGAGAAAATATTGCCAATGACAACTATTTGGTAGAATATTGTTATTAACGTAAAAAGACATCGTTAAAAAAGCAAAAATGTCTTTGGTGTAGTGCCTAAAATAACCGAGTAAAGTTAGGCGTCCCTTGCTTCCCATCTGAATAGTGGAAAATATCAAACATTTTTGGATCCCTTTCTTCGTTGGAAGCACCACTTACAGAACAATGAAACACTTTGGAAGACAGTAACGCCGTTCTCCTGGACCCGCAGCCGGTGGTCCCTTCGATCTATAAACGTCACTCACACCAAAGGGAAAAGATAAAATAGTTAATTTAGTAGGCACCCTTAAAACTAACAGTTCGGACCCCGGCAGACCCTGGTCTGAAATATCATTATCCCGCATTCTGGACAAAAAATAGACTGACGCATCAAGGTCTGCATTAAGGTTTATTTTCGGCCATTTTTCTTCATTTTCAGTAATATATTATTGCTATGTGACGTCACGAGGTTCGTCCATTTGTCATGTTGGAGACGAACGTGGATTCAGACGTATTTGGATATGGTATCATATCTATATGTATGCATAGTCTTATGTTATATACACATTGGGATAACAGAGCCAGTAAATTACAACAATCTCACTTTAACGTTTGACAACCCAGCATTCGATATTTTTCTACCTAAACAGGCTTTATATATTAAAATTCTTAAAGATATTTATCACAAGCGACGACAGTCTAAAAATTCGTACTTGGAATTTTAGAAACAGATTTAAAATATGTTTTTACTGAGTTTTAGATGTTAAATAGTTTAATCCATAGTGTTAGAGACTCTTCTTGGTAGTTGTACACACATACTTGTGGAATACAACCTAGATTGTAATATTTTTGATTTGTATATTTTGTTTTGTAATAGTTGTAATCTGTTGTGTGTGATAATAATAAATAAATAAACATCTAACTTTATTAATTTTTCTTTAACAAAATGCACAATCATAAGAAGTCGTCATCTCGTTTCTCGTTCAACATCTATCACGCTGAATGTGTCCTAATGTAATCTAAAATGTTCATCTTATAACATAATTTATAATAATTTATTTAAAATATATATATATTAAAATTGTTATGACCCCACACTAGGCTAGGCCTGAATCGTGGTCATCAAAAACAGTTAAGTTTCCAAACAATGACTATAATGTAGCGGCGAACAGTAGGTAATTACAAACAAGCAACTTACAAACATCAACATTTGTGTTTTTTTTAAATTAACGACTAATTACACAAATTAGCCCGTGGCGCATCCCATACATTTAAAAATTTCGCGTTTTGGTTAGAAATATCAATTTTCGAGTTGTTTTGTTGGTGTCGATAAATGGCCTAAACACAAAGGATAGTTTTGGTTATTGTTTATCTAGTTCAAACAAGCCAGTCAAATGCAGGACGCTGTGAGCACATTTTCTTATATCCGGCCTCAGTCTACAGGACGCGTGATGGGTTAACTTTAACCTGAGTATTTGAGTATACGACACAAAAACAAAAATATAAAAATAATACACATTAAAGTTAAAAATGATACTACATGAATTACCCCAGAGGCTGGAGAGGGGTTATATTAAGATTATACCTAAAGTTGTGTGCATCTTAAGTGTACGTACGCGCAGGCGAGCCAGCGGAGTCAGCAGTGAATGTTCAATCTGCGAATTGGAATGTTAAGTAGTAATCCTCAGGATATTTTCTGTTTCGTCGTAATTTCGGGGTATCAACATGGTCTGTAAAACATTTCTTGTTTCAAATATTTTACAATACTTCAACACGCAGCGATTGGCTAACTTGTTGTATGTTAGGGGAAAGGGAAATGATTTAAAGCGCTGTGCTGTGGTGGTGTTTGTTGTCGTGTTTTAATATAAAATATGGTGAGACTAAAGCTGCTTTTCCACCGGTGAGGCTAGGCGAGGCGAGACGAGACCAGACGAGAAATTAGTATGGAAAAAATTCAATTCTCTCCTCGCACATCTTCGGTGGAAATGTGTTGGATTAGCGAGGACGAGCGAGACGAGAATTTAAATATTTCTCGATGTAACAATAAACCGTATTATTACGAGTACGTAGGTATTAAATTTTGCAACGAAAACATTATTCTCGCGATGTCTCGCGCGAGCTCGAAATGGCACAAATGTTTTTGGCACAAATAAATTTTTAGGTCTATTTTTAACCGACTTCATAAAAGGAGGAGGTTCTCAATTCGACTGTGTGTTTTTTTAGTATGTTACTTGATATATCGGATATATCGTCTGATTCTTCGTCCATTAACATGTTTAATAACATTAATTCACGGGGCATGTTACTGCAGCCGAGTGTTTATTGCAAGACGAACTGAACAGCACTGAATCTTCACTATGCTACTCGTACATGCTCAGAGCGATATCGCGCGAGGTCGCAATGGATAGTATTATCAATCTATTAATGGCAATCTTGTGGAAATGGGCCAGCGCGACTTCAATTCTCTTCTCGCCTTGTCTCGCCTCGCCTCGCCGGTGGAAAATCAGCTTTAGACACGTTTAACGGTGTACAGTGTAGCGCGCATTAGATACAACTGGAGAACACTCAATACTTGTGCCTCCTTGTATTGGTCAAGTGTACTGAACCTGTATGGTATCCTAAAAGACACCTTCAAAGCCGCCCTCTGGGTTTTTTCCAGTACTAACTGAGTAGATTGTGCAATGCCACCTCATGCCGGAATACAGTAATTTATTATCGATTGGCACAGGGATTATATATATATATATATATATATATATATATATATATATACGATTCTCAGGAGGGCCTCTGTGACATCTCTCAGCAGGATCACGGTGTAAATAAGTTTACGTGATCTGGCAGTTGTAATAGATATGTGCCTCTTGAAGTTCAGGTTTTCATCGATTTTCATACCGAGGTACCTTAGTGAGTTACCGAGATACCCTCTCGATACGGTACCACAGCTACAGTCCGGATCAGCAGAGGAGCGAAATAAATCATGTTCGTCAATTTTCAGACTGGATAACGCTGCAGGAAGAGAAGATACCGTCGTTTTATGGAAACACAAACACAACGCCTCATCGTGCCACGCGCGGCCTCCATTCCAGGACATTCCTACCCCATCGGCAATCGCTGATCCAGTAGAAGTGCCAGACCCACTGCCACTTCAGTTTGCCGATTCTGAGAGCTACGTCGACATCTTTAGTTCTCCGTCGAATTTCTTCGTTCCGGATTTGATCCCTTAGAGAAACTCCGAGCATAGCTTTCTCCATCGCTCGCTGCGCAACCTGCAGCCTGCGAACCAGCCCGACGGTAAGTGCATAAGTTTCTACACCGCAGGTCATTGCAGGGAGGACGCACTTATTGAAGACTTTATTAGGGTATTAGTGCAGTGAGGATGTGCGGAACCTTCCGAAAGCTGCCCAGCCCAGTCATAGATCTATCGATATCTTTATTGAAGTTACCGACCGAGGTAGACGTAGTCTTTAACTAGGCTAGGAATGACTAAGTCGTTATACATGACTTTTATCTTCTCGAAATTCATCCCTAGCCCCACGGATCGAGAAGCAGCATTGAGGTCGTTTAGCATTCGACTGAGATCCTCGAGCGATTCCGCCATTATGACCAGGGCACCGGCAAATGGGAGATGTGAAATAAATTATACTGGAAACGAATTTAACTTCACTAAAATATATTTTATATATCTCGGAAACGGCTTGAACTATTTGAAACAAATTTTATGTATACATTACATTTACATATAGATAAAATTAACAAAATCTCATTTAAATAGGAAATAGCCTTAGCTCGTCCATTTTTCCATCATCCATGTGCCGACTCATCGTTCAAGGGTTTCACGTATTGTGTGTATGAGGTTTTATACTTGTAATAATGCATCAGGTCAATGCCATGATGAATTATTGGCTGAAATGTACTTCCAGTGTATGAAAACTGAAAGCAGGATAATGGAGGGGCTCAATGGCTTCTTTGAGCGAACCATCGAGCCCCCGTCACTTTTACATACATGGGTAAAATCTTTTGAAGAGGTTTTCACAGGGCTGGTAACTCGTAGGTGTTACTTCTGGCTATCAGGTAAGTAAAAATATGCCTACAGCTTTCTCAATATTTTTTGTATAGCACTAAGGAGGAAAACAATCGTACGGCCAGCCTGATGGTAAGCAATTACCGTAGCCTATGGATATTTGCAACACCAGGGGTGTCACTCCTGCGTTGCCGACCCCGTAAGTACCTCTTCACGCCTTTCTTGAAGAACCCTGTACTGTAGTCTCTTGGGAAAACTTTTCACTTCACTTTATAAACAGTTGACAAAACAGTTCACGTGTATGTTGTGTGCTGCCGCTGTCTCTCTTCTACTCGGACGCGTCGGCCGATGAAGTGGAAGAGAGATAGATGCGTCACAAGTCGAACGCTTAGGCCGATCGTGCCTCTCTATCGCTTGTTCCGCGCTCTCGCTTGCACGCTCGGCTCAGGCGGAACGTGACACTTTTTCGTGCGTGCAGCCGGCGTTCATCGATTTATAAGACGTTATCACGTCAAAAATATTGGCCTAGTATTGCAGCGCCATCTACTAGGTCCAATTGTGAATCAAATATGCACATATTTTCTTATCAAAATCGATCCAGCCGTTTAAGAGAACTTAAGTGACAAACATATGTACCGAAGAATTTTGTATACCTTCACGCCAAATCCCATGCGGGGTAGGCAGAGAGAACCGAGCGCCACGCGACTCGATCCTTACATACCTCACTCGCTTCTTTAACATTCATTGCTCTTCTCATGCACGCTCGCCGGTTTCTAGGGCTCCTGACATCACCTTCTGATAGAACACGACCAATTGGGTCATGGTAGGTAAGTCTTAAATTTTATGCATAGATACTGCTCATTTATATTAATGGGATATTACAGTCTGTACGCGCAGATGCGCGGCTTAACTTACAATTGCACTAAAAATTTCAATTTCGAGGTACTAAAATCCAATTATTCAATAGCGCCCGAAGCCATTACCGCCCAAGGGCAGAGTCCATTATTCTGAGTTCATACCTCACTGCTATTTAATTGGCCGAGGTAATGAGATCCCTTTTCTGAACAGAATCACCCTCCAGAGACCGTCCAATTAGTTCTCTAAGAATGCGTCTGTCTCAATTCGTGCTTTGCCGGAACACTTTTTATTTATACAAATAGAAATGCGTTCATTACAACATCACACGAGTAAATAGCGATGATACGAGTACTTCAGCACCGAGGCGAGAAACTTTTATGCATGACCGTGGTTGTTTGTCTTGGTCTGGGTGTTTTAATAGTAAGGCGCATCAAAGCGACTGGGAAAGTACCTCCACCTCGCAGAAAATCGTAGCCAAGTAGCAATTTTCTGGAGGGTTGTTGTGTTCCTGCGTGTGAGTGTGGACAGTAAGCTCCTAAGGAGTTGCTGTGCTAGCAGCAGAGGCATTGCGCGAGTGATACTTAATGTATTACAAGCGTTCATAGACTACGGTAACCGCTTTAAATCAGGTAGGCGTTGTAAAGTGTTGCTTCCGTTTATATAAAGAAAATCAACAATACAATAATATGCTAGAACAATAACAACGGAAACGAAAAACAATGTAATTGTGTATAATTATATATATATATATACCGGTCTATTAACCAACTGCTTCCCGGTTCGAATCCTGGCATATACCACTAAAGTCAATGATATTGTATTTAAAGATGACATATATTCATACTGCGCGTCGTTTTGTTATTGTTCCACTACGACATTATAGTACTTACTTACTAAGCGTATATAGATTACAACAATGAAGAGGATAGATAATACGGAACGCATGATATAGAGAGAGATAGCTATCTGTCAAGAGTTGCGCTTGAAATACGTCAGCGCATCATAGAATAGCGCATATTAGACCAATTGGGTTAATTTCATTGCCTCAGTTTTTGGGCGCTAGTACGACATCTACCTCTTTTTAATACAATATCATTGACTAAAGTTGTATTTTCTGATCTATATACACAATTGCTCGGTGACAAACGAAAACATCGTGAGGAAACCAACCCGCACGTCCAACAAATTATATTTCGAAAGACCTAAAAAGGTCTGCTTTTCCGCCTGGAACGTAAAATGATCTTCGCCAAACCCTTAGTCTTGCTGAGGTAGCGGACATCGTCAATTCTAACAGATTATGAATCGGAATGACGCCAAGAAAATGATATACAGCGTGTCCTGGGATAAAGTGCAACCCTGAAAGGGGGTGAAAATAGACAGTCAGACCGCACGTGAAGTAAGTTGTCATCCATGGGCGGGAGCACCTGGATGAAAGCATCACGCTCACAGCTTGTCTTTGCCCTAATCAGGAGGTCGTTCTTCTGATTCGGGGCAAAGATAGCCTGTGAGAATTGTCGATGATCATAATCTCACATTCAGTAGATACAGAATTATTCGACAGCTTCTTTTTACAACCGCACCACTCGCCGATGGCGGGAAGTTCACCCTCACATGCTGAATCGCAACCTTCCTTCCGAGAACTCTCAAATTGTGGATTGAACAATCAGCCAAAGTTTTCCCAATAGACTGCAGCATGGGGTCTAAAAAGGCGCGAAGAAGCTTTTACAGGGTCGATATCACATGAGTGACACCCCTAGTGTTGCGGATGTCTGTAAGCTTTGGTAACTTGCTTACCATCAGACATACATGTGCTGGGGATCTAGAGCATTCAGTCTAGGGCATCCTGTACCGTACTTCTATTTGGTTGATGTGTGCTTTTAGTGCTTCACGGCCGTAGATACTAGGTAATAGGTAGGTCAAACTATAAGTTTTGCGTAACTTAAAAAAACCACATGTTATAACCAAAATATTATGTTTATTGCTTTTCAAAATACTCTCCTTTACATTTTAAACATTTTTTCATGCGATCGAACCATTTTTTAAAACAGGAGGACCACAGATCTGAAGGCATGTTTTCTACGTGCTGATTGAACGCTATCACTGCCTCTTCGGAGTTGGTAAAAGTGAAACCTCTCATCAAATCTTTGATTTTGGGGAAAATACAGAAATCACAGGGTGCTAGGTCGGGGCTATGCGCAGGATGGGTAACGAGTTGTACTTTTTCGGAAGTTAAAAATGACTTTGTTTTGTTGGCCGTGTGTGAAGAAGCGTTGTCATGATGTAGAAGAACGCGGCTTTTTGGTCGTCTTTCGCGAACTTTTTCTAACACCCTGGGTAAACAAATGGTAGAATACCACTCGGCATTAACACTCTTTTGATCTTCAAGTGGAATTGTGCAGATGGGACCCGTAGCTGAGAAAAAAAACGCGATCATTTTTTTACCAACGTTTCTCGCCTACCTCACTTTTGTTGGCCTGTTCTCATTTTCAAACACCCATTCACAAGATTGCTGTTTTTTTTCGGGTTCAAAACAATAAATCCACGTTTCGTCTCCTGTGACAATGTCATAAACAGCATTAGAATGTCCGTGGTCGTACTTCAGTAGCATCTGTGAGCATCATTCCACGCGAGCCCGCTTCTGCTCCGCTGTCAGTTCATGAGGGATCCAACGACAACAAAGTTTCCGAACTTTCAATTCTTCGTGTAAAATTTTCTGAATTTGGCTCATACCAATCCCCAATAGTTCTCGAATTGTCTCATAGGTAATCCGCGGGTTTTCTTCAATTAGCCGCTTAACAGTAGCCACATTATTTACGTTGACGGCAGTTGAAGGCCGCCCTTCACGAAATTCGTCATGTAAAGAAACTCGACCCCTCTCAAATTCAGCAAACCATCGCCTCACGGTGCTCAAATAAGGTGCTTCTCTCCCAAAAGCATTTTGAAGACGAGCAGCACAGTCTTGCGGAGAGAGAGAACTTTTAAAATCATAAAAAAACATTGCTCTAAAATCTTTTCGACTCAATTCCATTTTCGTTGCGTACGTAGAACTTTGATGTGTGATAAAAAGCAATTGACAAATGATTTCCCGCCAATTGCTTTTTTTTATTACTAAGTAGGTTGCAACGTTTCAAAAAATATAACATTCGAAATTCAAATAGTTCCGATTAGCTAGAAGTGCAAAACTTTTAGTGTGCCCCATGTATTGTGCAGTGTTTAGTATACATACTAAAGAGAGCCATCCCCTCTGTTTATAATACAGAGAATCTACAGAGAATCACTTAGGGAACTGTTGAAAGAAATAGTGTACTTATGAGAAAATGTTGCATGTTTGTGAAAATATAGACGTTTGCAAAAATTTGTGAAAAGCTTAAAAGCACAAAAAAGCTGCATATGCCGAATCATTGGCTTGCTAAGACTGGCAGATCTTTTATTGTATATTTTATTCTTTAATAAATTTCCTGAAACAGACCTGTCCTGTGCTGACATTACCTTTAAAAAGCATAGGTACCATAAATTCTTTGTAAAAAGGCTTGATGAATGATTGTATCGCTATACTGACATTAATTTATAGTAATATTTATTTAGGTGAACGTGTAAGTTTCCTCACGATGTGTTCCTTCACCGCCGAGTAAGTGATAAATATATACATGAATCCGAGTACATATATAGTGGCCCCCGCCAGGTCTCGAACTGGAGACCAGTTGCTTAATAGGCCTGTTCCTCATCCGCTAGGCTATAAAATAAGAAAAAGTATGCTCTGTTGGTTCGGACGTTCGTGCAAGAGAAGAAATATGAGTATTAAAGAAGCGAGCGAGGTATGTAAGGACCGAGTCATGTGGCGTTCGGTTCTCTCTACCTACCCCGCAAGGAACTTAGTTTGAAGATCTAGTAGTACAGATACCCTAGTTTGATGGTTTGATGCGCCCTCTCTATCGCTCTTTTTGTTAATTAGTCGGATGCACCATTTGTAGGTAATATGCAATTTGACCTAACCTGCTTTGTGTGCTTCAGCGCCGGCCGGCACCCACCCACTACCAGGTAGTAGATGCAACATGCCGACGCTGCCATGGCTGCTCCGGTAGTCTCTGCCTCGGCTGCTGTGGTCGTCCTCGCGATTAGCCGCCGTCTGGAACAGAAACCGCATGCACCCGCCACCGTTGCTGCCATGAGTACCCTGGTCGTCGCTGCGACACGTATTTCGCCTCATCACGAGGCAGCATGCTACAATTCTTGTACCACGTTACTCTAACGACTAACATCTGCAGCACCTGAAGATGGCCCTGGATCTATTAACTAGGTACTTGTAGTTAAGTTTGACTTTGACTCTAAAGATCGTAGAGAATCACTTATATCCCAGATATTTCCCATTGGGCCCTAGCTGGCACTTTGACACATCCAACATTTCGTGTAATAAAATATTATTGTATATCATTTACTTTCCGTAGTATTCTTTTTTAGGGTTCCGTACCCAAAGGGTAAAACGGAACCCTATTACTGAGGCTTCGCTGTCCGTCCGTCCGTCTATCACCAGGCTGTATCTCTTGAACCGTGATAGCTAGACAGTTGAAATTTTCACAGATGATGTATTTCTATTGCCGCTATAACAACAAATACTAAAAAATAGAATAAAATAAATATTTAAGGGGGCTCCCATACAACAAACGTGATTTTTTTGCTGTTTTTATAGATAATGGTACGGAACCCTTCGTGCGCGAGTCCGACTCGCACTTGGCCGATTTTTTTTGCTCATTTTTGCTCGATATTGATAACGGCAACAGGTAGACGCTTGAAATATTGACAGAATATTTAGTTATATATTCACTTTAAGAATAAATAATTAAATTTAAATAAAACAAATATTTAAGGGGGCTCCCATAAAACAAACGTGATTTTTTTTTACCGTTTTTATAGATAATGGTACGGAACCCTTCGTGCGCGAGTCCGACTCGCACTTGGCCGATTTTTTTTTAATATAGCAGCTTTTTATAAATGACTATTGGGAAGGAAGAAATGAAAATTGCCAATGTAGGATTTTTTTCAAAACCTAAATAAATATTACTATAAATTAATGTCAGTATAGCGATACAATCATTCATCAAGCCTTTTTGCAAAGAATTTATGGTACCCATGCTTTTTAAAAATAAATAAAACACGCGATACTTCCGTTAAAAATTGTTTAATTCAATTTCCTAAATCATCATTGCGAACGCGGTCTATAAGTCCGCTTGCATTTCGACCGCATTCCATCACCACACATCTTTATAGTCAAAGCCATGAAGGAAACAACCAATGGAGAACCAATGAAACGGAATTGCTTTGTAACTCAACTCACCGCTACGAGTCGGGGGCAAAGAAGAACGCGCAGCTCTTACTGCTCTTACTGCTAGCCAACGGATCAACATTGCGTAATTTTTTTTATTACTTAATTTTATTGTATGTATATCTTCACGCCAGGTCCCTTGCGGGGTATGCAAAGAGAACCGAGCGCCATAAGACGCGGTCGTTACACACTTCACTCGCTTCTTTCACATTCATAGCTCTTTTCATGCACGCTCGCCGGTTCCTAAAGTTCCTAATATCACCTTCTGATAAAACACGACAAATTTGGTCATGGTAGGTTAGTCTTGGTCTTCCTCGGCTCCTACATCCTTTCACTTTCGCATTGTATATCTGTTTCGTCATTCTTTCATCTTGCATTCTTTCTACATGTCCGAACCAACGGAGCATGCCCTTTCTTATCACACCGACACTCTCTTTCAGTCCAACTCTCTTTCGTACGTCATCATTTCAAACGCGGTCAGCAAGCGTTATGCCACAAATTTTTCGCAATGCTCGCATCTCGACCGCATTTATTCTACTTTCATGCTCTCTCTGCCATATCCAGCTCTCACTTCCATAAGTTAGCGTTGGGATTAGCACCGCGTTGCGTACAGCGAGCTGTGCCTTCTGGCTTTGATTTCGGCTGCCAAACTTTATTTTATTACTTTTATATATTACTATTTTATACATATTTATCACCCATCTCAAGCTATACGTACCTTATCCGTGATTGATGAGTCACTTACATTATAGAAGCGCGCATGACAAATAAAAACAAACATCGAAAACAAAACAGTGTACAGCCAAGTACCCGCCCAAGTCCAACCAACACTTCGACCCGATTATTACTGAGCTAAGAACATGAAGCCGCGGGCGGCGCGCCCCCGGCAGCACACGACCACACAGTCACCAACGTGGACCAGCAGATTTGAGTTCGTTTAAAATGATGATCTGCATGAAGCAACCATAAAGTGAAAAACTTTATGGTTGTAAAAGATCACTCGTATCCAAAAATATTTGGCAGAGCTGCGATAGCCAGCGGAGCCACATTACCCTCAAAATTGCCGTTTCGGGTAGACTGATGTCATCCAGCTAGCGTTTAGACGGTAATAGTGAGAAACTCCAAAATCGACACACTAATAGCTAACATATTGTAGTTTTGTATCCTTTAATTTGAAATTTAAATGTTCGTTGGTGAGGAAGAACGGTCCAAAATCGTTCCAATTAGAAAAAAAAACATATGGGAAAACGTATGGCCGGCCACTCTGCAGTGCAGAGTCTGCACTGCACTCCCATCAACAGAAAAAGTAACAGCACTCGTCGCTAGATGTCGTACAGGGTTCCATATATTTTTAAAAAATTAAAAAATTAAAAATAAAATATTTAAATATTTTTTAAATTTAAAAAATATCAGCTCTGCCTACACAGCTTGCTGTTATTTACTAGTTATACTCATACATGCAACAATGCTATCGTACGCACAATCACGTTAACCTACTTATCCGCTTATTGGCTAAAATATCCTCCTATTGGACCGTAGGCTCCCATGGCTGAGATATTTAGGCGCTACACAATGTTTTGATGATTGAGAGGTGCCTTAATTACCACCTACAAGTGGTGAACCTTACTAATTATCAAACGAGACCATAGGAAGCAATTTTTTAATCATGTTAAATTATTTTTATCATTACGACTTTTTATCATGGAGAGTGCTTGTCGGCGGCATTAAGTGCCTTAAGCGCTTACGTGAAATGACAGGAGTGTGCTACAGTGTAATAACATTGACCCTCTGGAGTGCCGGGAGCACCTCGTGGCGGTAATAGCACTTTAATTAACAATGTACGCCATCTGCGTCGATATTTCGTGAAAAAAAGATGGCCGCTTCGACAGAACGTAATTTATTTGCACCGTTATGGAAGTAGAGGTATTTCTTTTTATGTAACGACAAAATGAATAAATGTCAATGAAGCGACTGAGGTGTGTTACAGAGACATGGTGTGTGTTCTCTCTGCCTACCCCGCAAAGGATTTGGTGTGAAGATTTGTAACGTTGGGAGACCCTCAAACATACGGCTCGCTTGTAAAGTAGCTGATAGATTCAGGCGTTATTTTGCGAAAGACAAACTTGTATTTAAGTATATAATAATGGCAGGCAGGCGAGTGCGGTTTACTGTTGGTGATGTTGCAGGCGACGCCCCTAAGTCAAAGGCAACGGACAAGAACAACATCTGTATTCGTGAATCTCTGACATTACAAACAAAATCCCTTCTCTATAATAGAATAAATATCCCTTCTCTATAATAAATAATAAAATATAAATCAGATACCAGTAAAATATACACAATACGTTCCGTCAGCGTTATTAAGCGCTTTAATAAGCAAAACCTCTGAATAACTTGCATAATCGAGTCAAATTACTTATTCCTATTTGATTAATTAAGTCTTTGAACTAAATAATGGATTGGTGACTTTCAAGTTAAAGAATTAATAAATTACATAACACTTAACTCATTCTTTAACAAACTCACTTTAAATAAAATTAATCTGACGTGTATTCATATTAATTACGCTCCATTATTAAGAACATCCCTAAACTACTACATATTGTACGCAGTTATATATACCTGCTAGATATGATAATCACTAGCGGAGTAGGTATATTAAACTTAATAAGTAATATATTTAATATTCTTGAACATATAATGAACACACAGTTACAGAAAAATAAAGAAATGAGGTAGAATTATACTATACTAGCTGCTGCCCGCGGCACCCGCCGCCGCGGGCAGTCAAATAACAAATACGCCTATGTGTTAATCTAGATCATAATCTATCTACGTGCCAAATTTCATTCAAATCCGTTCAGCCGTTTAAGCGTGAAAGAGCAACAAACATCCATCCATACATACAAACTTTCGCATTTATAATATTAGTAGGATGTAAAAAATAACCTAAAATTCACTCCGCAATTAATAAAAACACATATATTCGAAAATATCACAGATACTTTTAAAACCGCATCAGAATCTAATGAAATCGTAACTGAATGTGACATATAGACCCCCTTCCACAAATAAAATGTTGTTTGTTAAGGAATTGCATACGTTATTCACTAGCACTAGTTCTTATGGGGAACCTAGTGACGATGGGCGACGTTAATGTAGATCTAAGCACTTTTTCAAATTCCAGAGAATCTTATGTTGACATGCTAAGCAGCACTTGACTGGTGTGGTATCACCAGCGACGTATCAAAAGGTAGACACGTTATACACCAACATTATTGTAGTTCAAAATGGCACAAGTAGTACTATATCTACGTACAGTTATTTATTACTAGTAAATAACAGCAAGCTGTGTAGGCAGAGCTGATATTTTTTAAATTTAAAAAATATTTAAATATTTTATTTTTATTTTTTTTAAAATATATGGAACCCTGTACGACATCTAGCGACGAGTGCTGTTACTTTTTCTGTTGATGGGAGTGCAGTGCAGACTCTGCACTGCAGAGTGGCCGGCCATACGTTTTCCCATATGTTTTGTTTTCTAATTGGAACGATTTTGGACCGTTCTTCCTCACCAACGAACATTTAAATTTCAAATTAAAGGATACAAAACTACAATATGTTAGCTATTAGTGTGTCGATTTTGGAGTTTCTCACTATTACCGTCTAAACGCTAGCTGGATGACATCAGTCTACCCCAAACGGCAATTTTGAGGGTAATGTGGCTCCGCTGGCTATCGCAGCTCTGCCAATGATACTTTGCTCTAACAAAGAGACAAATGAATCGTTAGATAGAGATGAATATATATCTTAAGACATTTATGCTTTGTGGCGAAGTACGTATAGCCGCGACGCGAGAGCGCGGCCAACTGAATGCGAGTTGGGCAATTACCTTACTTTAGTATTGCCATTCTAGAGCGTGTACGACGTATCTACGAGTATAACTATAAAAACGTCTTAGGGTATTACTGACTATACTCATATTTATAAGCCATTGAATAAAATAACCAAGTCGTGCATTGATCACATATTCGTGCGCCCCGCATCGCTGGAACCAGTCACAGCCGCAGTCGATACCGTAGTGGCAGATCAACGGGCTATTGTTGTTGGTTGCTGCGGTGAACGGAGTCGTCATAATACACGCTGCTCTAAATAATAAGCACACGGCATATTTTTACAAAAAAAACTGTTATTAGAGGAATTAAATAAAGTGAACTGGATCTGCACCACATCAAACCTTACTCATTCCACTGCAGGGATACGGGTCTCCCTTCAATCGAAGGGGTTTAGAGCATACTCTTAACGGCTTAATGTGCCCTCCGAGCACGGAGAAACTCGAGATAGAAAAACCCATCAGGTTGACGTAGCTTAACCTGCGTGTTTCGTTAGAATGACACGCGCAATGGCGCCATCGAGCTCTCAGCTCTCATCGAGCATCAGCACAAGAAATTTGAATTGTCCTGAAAAAATAAACAACTTCATTAAAAATACTTTCCATAACGCATACAAATCAATAAAAAACGAAACGGAATACAATCTATAGCAAAAGCCACCTTGGCTTAACGACAATATTATTAATTTGTATGAAAAAAGAGATAAACTGTTTAATAAATGGAAAAGGACGTAAACAATTTTAGTTTGAGATATGAATGTAATAAAGCTAAAAATAAAGTTCAAAAAGTAACAGAATATTATAGAAATATGTACTTTAAAAACAAAATAAAATATAACTGCAATAACAGTACTTACCGCCCTGGTTTGATACCAACATTGGTGTCAGACAGGGATACGTGCTGTCGGCTCGGCTATTCATCCTGTATCATATTTCTTATTCTCTTTTTTGTTCATATTTCTTATTCTCTGAAGACAACTGTCTTCAGAGAATAAGAAATATGAACACAGATTTCTTATTGCGATATATGCGAATGGGTGACTCAGTGGTCAACTGTCTGCTTTATGCAGGTGACGCGGTATTACTCGTAATAGCAGAATCGTCATCCGAACTGCAAACAGTAGTTACAACGACGAAAGATGATTGTATGAAGAAAGGCTTACAATTGAATGCGAAGAAAACCAAGATATGAAGATATGAGATAAGGTATTTGAAAGAGAGACATCCTGAACGAACACTAGGATTATGGTTGATGATGAAGTGTTGGAGCAAGTGGATGGGTTTGTATATCTTGGAAGCGCTTTTAGCAGCGATGGAAGGTACAGCGCTGATGTGGAGAGACGAGTGCAGGGTATAGCGTGAATGGAGCGTTGGGTACACTTCTAGGTAGCCGAAGGTTAAGCCAGAAGGCACAGCTCGCTGTACACAACGCGGTGCTAATCCCAATGTTAACTTATGGAAGTGAAAGTTGGGTATGGCAGAGAGAGCATAAAGATAGAATAAATGCGGTCGACATGCGAGCACTGCGCAAAATGTGTGGCATAACGCTTGCCGACCGCGTTCGTAATGATGACGTACGAAAGAGAGTTGTTCTGAAAGAGAGTGTCGGTGTTAAGATAAGAAAATGCATGCTCCGTTGGTTCGGACATGTAGAAAGAATCCAGGATGAGAGAAAGACGAAACAAATATACAATGCGAAAGTGGAAGGATGTTGGAACCCAGGAAGACCAAGACTAACCTACCATGACTAAATTGGTCGTGTTCTATCACAATTTGATGTCACGAACCTTAGGAACCGGCGAGCGTGCATGAAGAGAGCTATGAATGTTATAGAAGCTAGTGAAGTATGTAAGGACCGCGACTTATGGCGCTCGATTCTCTCTGCCTACCCCGCAAGGGACCTGGCGTGAGTATATACATACATACAATATCAGTAGAAAAGTCTGGCAGGTAATCAACGAAATTTATGACAGAATGACCTTGTGAGGAAGGCCAAGACTTACCTACCATGACCGAATTGGTCGTGTTCTATCAGAAGGAGATGTCAGGAGCCCCAGGAACCGGCGAGCGTGCACGAGAAGAGCAGTGAATGTTAAAGAAGCGAGCAAGATATGTAAGGATCGAGTCGCGTGGCGCTCGGTTCTCTCTGCCTACCCCGCAAGGGATTTGGCGTGAAGTTGTAGTAGTAGTGGTATAACCTTGTCAGTGGATAAAGTTATTTTGAAAGCGTTTAGTTCCCAAAATCTTACCCCTAAGGCAATTACCAATAAATTCGCAAACGCACCTCTGCTGCTAACACAGCAACTCCATAGGAGTACTGGCGACCTCACTGACACGCAGGATAACAACAACCCTCTAGGGAGTTGTTATTTGGCTGCGGTTTTCTGTGAGGTGGAGGTACTTCCTAAGACGGGCTGCTTTGATGCGCTTAAAAATACCAAGACCACAAGACAAACATACATGTTCATGCGCACAAATGTTTGTCCTGTGTGGTAATCGAACTCACGAGCGTTGATGTCAAAGTAACGTAACAACGCGTTTCGCCACTGCAGCACCGAACTCGTCATTGTCTCGGAATTTCGAGTAATAAGACGTTTTCTACGTGAAAAATATCGAATTTAACCAAAGTTATAACCCTTTGTTTGCTGTATAAGAAACCTTCAAAACATTTTCTCATCCAACTAAAAGCCACGACATCGCTTCAACTAAAACACAAAAATCTCAAGCAAACATCTTGAATAAAAACTGCGTTATTATTCAAAAGGGTACCGCTTATAATTTACCCAAGTTTACCCTTCCAAATTAAAAATTCAGAACCATGGAACACTTTCCAGCGAAGTAACAATCTCCGTAATTGAATTAGAAGTTCGCACCTCGAAAGTAACGGTGGATCCTTGACCCAAACAAATCTTCATACAAAATGGCTTTTTTGGAGGAAATGGCTCGTTATGAGCCCACGGTACCCTCGGCGAGATGACGCCCGGGGTGACAGCGACCTGAAAATTAACCCTTGATTGCTCGAAGGAAAAAACTCACTGTAGATTAATGTGGATGAGTCGCATCTAATTTTAATCAGATTTGAGTGACTTTTTTTATACGACGTCGGAAGGCATATAGCAGGCAAGCATACAGCTCACATGATGTAAAGCAGTTACCGTAGCCTATGAACGATTGTAATACATTAAGTAACACTCGCGCGATGCTTCCTCTGCTGCACAGAAACTCCTTAGAATCTTACTGGTGACCTCACTCACACGCAGGAATACAACGACCCTCTAGCGAGTTGTTGTTTGGCTGTAATTTTCTGTGAGGTGGAGGTACTTCTCCAGACGGGCTGCTTTGATGCGCCCTACCTCCCTTAAGAAATTGAAGATACTATATAGGAGTCATATCTATATCTAGAAGCCAGCTGCTTTGCAGTGTAGGCAGGAATCGAACACTACAAGAAGCAGACGACACACCTTGCCCGATGCTTCAACATTTTAACTTCTATTCATGCTCATCAATGCCCCTGATCTCGCCATCTTTCGCCTGTAGAGTTGTATATCTGTATAATCATTCTTTCTACACGCCCGAGCCAACGGAGCATGCCGTTTCTTAATACCGACAATCTTTCAGACCAATTCTCTTATTGCGTTCGAATTTATTCCTAAATTTTTAAACAAATGTACAATAGACGGAACTGCATCGCTGCGCATGTTACTCTAATCGAACACGTTAAGCAACATCGTCGGCAGGCTATGGATGGGTTTATCTCGAGTATCTACATACTCGGAGGGCATTACATCATGTTTCAATTTGTCATCAATACAAAATCGGGCTTTTAAAAACATTAAAAACTTCCGTCCTCCCTGGTCCTATCTTCATATTAAATTGAATCGAAATTATCAATGAAAGCGCAATATACAGGCGGAGTTATTTTGCGCATTGTGTTGGTAATTGGATACACAAAAAAAAGTAAATCGATGAGCTATTTAAAAATAACAAAGGCAGGAATCGAAAGCGTCCCTCCGTCCCGGCCGAGACATCTCGGAAAGAGATAAAAACACTTAATTTCCTAAAAATACTCCCATTTCCTTGTCGAATCGAATGTTTTTTTTTTGGCAAGAGAGGAACAAACTCAAACAAGTCATTGTGAGATTCTATTAGTTTGGGCGTAGGTTTGAAGTGAAATTAAATTTTGTCGGTAATAAGTATGGATAAATGGTGATCAATGAATAATAAATCTTATTATACAATTCAATATTTATTTCATTCCATAATGGTACAAAAGTTTACAATTCAATATATTAAAAGTATCGCATATACAGACTCTTCTCCGGCGCAACAGTAGGAGAGAGGAGGGAGGCATGTTTGATGTTAATGTTTTTTTATTGTACAACGTCGGGTGCCATACAAGAATACGGCCTACCTGATGTAAAGCAGTTACCTTAGCTTAACACTTGTAATATATTAAGTATCACTCGCGCGATGCTTTCCCTGCTGTTTACACAGCAACTCCTTAGGAGCTTACTGGTGACCTCACTCACACACAGGAACACAACAACCCCCTAGGCTAGGGAGTTGTTATTTGGCTGCGGTTTTCTGTGAGGTGGAGGTACTTCCCCAGGTGGGCTGTTTTGATGCGCCTTACCTCTCATTAAACATCCAGACCTAGATAAACAGACATGTTCATGCGCACAAAAAATGTTTGTCTTGTGTGGGTATCGAACCCACGAGCGTTGGTGTCAAAGTCGCGTCATTCGCAACTGAGACACCGAGCTCGTCACAAACACAGCCAGAACAAAAACAAACACAAACAAAACACACAATAAGGTGGGCCGTATGGTTGAATGCCTCCCGACGTTGTATAAAAAAAAGTTTTATCAGAAGGTGAGAGAGACAACTTGCTTGAAAAGAGCTACGAATGTTAATAAAGCGGGTGAGGTGTGTATAGATCGCGTCGTATATAACTCGGTTTTGTCTGTTTGTATCTGTAATATAGTATAGTATAATGTAAAAAAGTATAATATACTAAATTACCTCTTAGGATCCACCAAGCGTGCGTGTAATAAGCTATGAATATTAGAGAAGCGAGCGAAGTGTGTATGGACCACGTTTCATGGCGCTCGGCTTCGTCTGCCTACCCCGAAAGGGACCTGGAGTAGATAGATAGATAAAAAAACAATATTCGTTTGTGTGTCTGTCATAGTTGTTTCCGTGGCAGCTGTATATAGCTGCAGCTGTTGAAATATTGTACATGTATATATATGCAGTTATTTTATGCAACATCGGAAGGTATTCAAATATATGGCTCACCTGAAGTGGTAACCGTAGCCTGTTAACTAATGCAACACGAGGAGTATCGCACCATAATTAACTCCTCAATAGGAGTTACCTTCTTTGAGGTGGACTTCTCTGTTTCTAATTGCTCGATCTTATATACATATACGTCTAATTGTTTATTAGCTGGAACCATGAAGAAAATAGCTATTGGCGAGCCAATAAAACGATTTTGTTTTGTAACTCAAAAATAATATAAGGTAAAGTTGAACGTGCCTCTAGTTGGCTAGTTCACCTTAGTTCAACATCGCTTCGGTCATCGGCTTATTGGTTGAAATATCCTCCCAATGGAATCTCTGAGATATTTAGGCGCTAAAGCACTACATTTTGGTGAGCGAGGGTGCCTTTATGCACCATCAAGTGGTTGATTCTGGAACACTATTTCTGCTTAACGTGAGTTCGCCCGCGTGAATGTCAGTTGTTTTTGTGTATAAATAACTCATTATTATTATTTGGGTAAGTTCAAGGCCACCTCCACGTAGTGCACCCTGCTAAAGAACAAGCAAAGCTCTGGCGAAAGGAAGGTATGGTGCATGAAAGCAGCCGACTGAAACTTTCATCTCTCAAAAGACTGCAAACAAAATACAACTTTGGTTGGTACTGTTTATATTGAAAAGATGACAATAATTTTACAAAAAAAATATATATTCTTATTAAACTTTTGGTTAATTAAATAACACTTCTGTTTTAATATTCCACTTTCAATTTTAAATAAAAAAAATATGAATGTAATATAATAACTTTAATCTAAATTTAAACTTAAAATTAAACATGACCTTTCAGTTCAAACTTTGAAAACACTTTAAGCATTTTTTTTTTCTACCTAAAAATAATGAAATAAAATTAAAATATCACTCACAGTCAACGCAACAAAATGATTAGTAATATACTATTCTCAAACGTCAAGAAGATTTTTTTGATGAATGTATTTATTTATTTTTCCAAAAAGAAACAGAACGCAATTTATATGTTTATAATTACAGAACACCATCATGAAAAAACAATAATTTTGTTTTCCGTAAATGTAATCAGACACAATAGCTACTTCCAAATACTGGAAACATGTGGACATTGGTGCAGTGTACAAATTAAAATACAAAACCGCGCTTTGGATCCATCTCCGTCTTTGCAATGAATACCTATCACGATGGAAAAAATTACATTTGGGTGTACATCAATGCAGATGTCCTCGCCGTTAATATTCCTGTACAAATCTATTGATCCAGCTTGGATCGTATTTGAAATTAAGAAACGCCAAATGAAATCTCAACGCTAATGTTTGAAGAGCTAGATTTGATATAAAAAGCTTAAAAATAGAATAAATCCGTCGAGATGCGATCGTTGCGAAAAATCCGCGGTTTAATCCTCGTAGACCTTGTAAACCAAACCAAAGCGAAAAGAAGATGTAAAAAAGAGTTTTTTTTTTTAATTTTATGGTTTATTTCATATCACAATTTATTTTACACTGGTTATGTATGCCAAACTACATAGTAGTTTATTGGCAATGTTTTGTTCTCGCTGTATAATATTTTTTAATTAAGTATATTTCGACAAGATGCACGCCGTCACTGAAACATAATATTGCAAATATATTTTGGAATTGCTTGCATTAAACATATATATTTTCAAATCGGTCCGCCTTGCAACTGTTACACTGAATAAATCAAAGATTGACATCTAAAACGGACGTATGTGATATTTACAAACTTACATTGCTAACTTAACAATATACTAATTAGACATTAACCATACGCTATGGGCACAAAGCAGCGAACTGTTCGCTGGCACAAAGACAAGTAATGTTTAATAAGTTTGAAAGAGAGTAGATGCCGGTGTTACGAGAAGAAGAGCCTTACTGACATGTATAAATAATGAAAGAGGAAAGAATGACGGAACAGATTTACATCGCGAAAGTAGACGGATGTAAGACTTATCACAACCAAATTGATCATGTGTTATCAGCAGATGGTGTCGAGAGCCCGAGGAATAGGCTTCTTTCGCCTACCTCGAAAGGGTCTTGGCGTATAAAACTTTTAGTAGTTTTAGTTGCTTACACAGAACACTTTTATTGGCAATTCTTGCGTGTCAAGTAGCAGCAGAGGTTGATTTACGAGTATGTTTATTGCATAAAACTTCAATATTCCGGCACAGCACTTTAGATGTAAATAAGCTATTCAAATTATTAGGCGTCATGTACAGAAGTGTCCCGTCGTGACCCTTCGCCAATGTGAATGTGAGACGTAGATAAGATCAATGAGCTGGTAGATGTCATGAACAAGAGTTGTATAGAGGCATAATCCGTGAACATCATCGAAGATATTCTTCGTGGAATGATGGCCCTGTGGTCTGGGCTGAACTAAAATGCGAACGCGATCGTACACAGCACATGAACGAAGTCCTCAAGCTCTTAAGAAGTCCACAAGGCATATTTTGGAGCTAGCTGAAGGGAAACAAATTAATATCTGTTGATATACCTGAGTAGATAGAACAGGATGAAAAAAAAAATAGTCGTGAGGCTTATTTTAGATGTATGTAATAATTAATGTATTGAATACGTTATTCCATCATAAGTATATTCACACGTACACAAGGTGAAAGTTCATCGGAATGATCAAGAAAGCGTGATCGATGTAATAGATAGCGTGAAAGAAATATGTGGATGCGCAAAGAGACATACGAATAGATAATTGAAAGAGTCGATGCCTGATGAGACACGAAGGTAGAATTCAAGGAAGAGGAAAGCGTGGTCGAATTACATATTCTTTTAACACTTGAGTGATATCATACCAAAGTTTAAAAATGAGGAAGAGCGGCTAAAGATAAACATGGAGATCAAATACCAAACCCTTTTGCATGACGAATTGATAAGATAACGTGTAAAGCTGTAGTAAAAACAGTGGCAATTTATGTAGATGTCCAAAATGAGCACAGTCAGGCACTTCTGCTGTGCCATTCCATTGCCCGATGAAGACTTCTCAATGGTAGAGATTAATTTGTGGGTTCGGATCTTAAAAAACAGAACGTCAGTGGTAATCGATTTGTTCTCAATTAACATTATCTTTGATTAATTGTAATTGGAAAATCGAAATGGTTGCTAACATTTAGCGACACACAGTCCTCGTATCTTTGTTTAAAGACACGGGATTACGACTGCATCTCCTTTAGGGCCTTTCGTTTGATTACAGCTTAGCACCAATAATGTATAATAAATGGTTAAGAAGAGAATGACGGTAAAGTACAATACAATGGAATAGGTTGGGAGGTACTTCTAAATGAAACGTATGGCTCATGTTTTCTCACCCTAGTATATTTATTTTCTTATGTTTACCAACAGCAAACATAACAAAAATCGTATTCTTATTATATACTATACAATATTTTTAGATATACACAGCATTTATAATATCATAGAAAAGCATCTTGATATGGACAAGAAGGTATCCTGCAATTTTGTGGATCTTGAGTAAGTATTTAAAAAGGTTGTGAGAAAGGATGGTATATTTTGCCTAAATTTGGGATTGACGATTCCGTACTCCATAATTGTCCTGCCTACTTTTGAAGAATGTACAACTTACATGCATGATGCTTGTCGTCCTGGTTTTGAATTAACATCTGTACCTGGCTAGATATTTATCTGCAGGGAAATCATCTGTGAATGTCAGATTACTGATGGGCGACTATTGGTAATTTGTCTTGCTTGATGCTACGTTAATTGCAGTAAAATCATTTCAACTACACACATTAGTCACAATGAAAATCTAGGTATTGCATAAAATATAGTATTTGAAAGGCAGGAAACCAAAACCAACACAACGTACTACGTTGGTTCGGGTAAATGAAAATAATGTGGGAGGAAATAGCGACGGAACAGATATTCAATACAAAAGTAGAAGATGTAGGCGTCAAGGAAGATTAAGACTCATCCACGAAGACCAAATCGTTAGTTTTTTGATAAAACAACACCGATTTGGCAGTGATGATCTCGGTTTTTGATGAAAGCGAGTTTTTAAAACCGGTGAACTTGCATTACAAGAGCTACGAATGTCAAACAAGCGAGTGAGGTGAATCAGGATCGCATTTGTAGTGCTGTTGTCTTTGCCTACTTCACAAGGGACCTGGTATAAAAAAAAATATTAAAAATATTTGCCCCAAAAGTTAATAAAGATTGCAGTGTCGGCCCTTTCTATCAATTTCGACATTTTCGCTATTGAAGTATTGCAAGTTTCAAATATTCGATATGTTTGTTACAGCCCATAGACCCGTATATATTAAAACCTGCTGAGTTTGTATTCGAGAGACTTTGAAATCGAATATTCACTGTAATACAATCACATGATTTTTTAGAATCATTTTTTATTGACGAGGTACGATATGTTGTTGTATGTAAAAATCTGTATTAATTAATAAAGTACATGACATTGTCTCTTTGTAAGCAGTGGTAGCCCAGTGGATACGGCCCCGACCTATCGACAACCAGGTCCCCGGTACGAATCCTCGCGGGGGCCGCTATATATGTACCACGAAATTTGTCTTTTCAAATTTATGTATATATTTGTCACTTGATCAGAGGTGAAGGAAAACATCGTGAGGAATCCCACACATCCAAGAAATTATATTTCGAAAGACTTGTGGATCTAACCTAAGAAAGATCTGGTTTTCCCTCTGGGTTGTGGAGATCTGACGCCAGCCGCTCCAGCCATGTAAAAATCAGTGTTTCGGAGTAAGTAAGTAAGTAACGGATCCCGCCAATTATATCGTACCTTAAAATTATAGAATGATCAAATTGTTATGAATCTTTTCCAATCATAGAAAATCTGAAGGAAGATATAAGCTTGGCGAGAATTTGAAGAACATTATGAGTCGATATTAAAAATAATAAATTTGTTTTAAATATATTTTATCGTTTAATCTATAATACACACATGAACGAAATAGAAGATTATGACAATTTATTTACGAACATGACACAAATTATTTACTATTTAAAGACATTTAGAATGCTTCGAGCGTGCCCAAGCGCTTCATCCCTACGAATTCGAACGAATTAACTTGCGATTGATATCCAAATGAGCGCCGCGGATACGCACTGCAAGGTTTGGTAGTTCTTATTAACTGTTCTGATATCGTCCCCCTGAAATGCTTATTTGCTAGCTGACGAAGTCGAATGAAAGCGATTTGGGAGATCCGCTCGTGAATGATGTCAATGCCAACTTCATGGTCATTTGCGACAAATTGGTACAGATTTTTTACGTTCATGATTTTTTATTCGTAAAATTAAATTAATTTTCTAACTTGCACAGATATTTTTCAAGGTTACTAACTTTTATCCGTAAAATTATTTTAAGTTTCTAACTGACACAGTTAGACATTATCGAAACTCCTTTACATACAACTTAACGATGGAGTCCAAGGAAAATACTGAAGACTCACTGTCTGTCTGCCTGTGTAACTCTGTCTGTCCCACATCTATCTATACATCTTCCCTCCAACTCCCTTGCGAGGCAGTCTGAGGGAAACGAGAACTACATCACTCGGTTCTTGGTTAAGTCTTATCTCTCATAATCTTTCCGTATCCACTATATATAATTGAGCATTGTATAAATGACAGCTTAATGGAGGGCTTTTGTTTCCACCTCTACGTGCGCCGGCTATTATTAAATTTGATGAGCTCGACGACGTCGTTGACCGCCTTAACCAAATCGAACACGCAAGTTAACCAACGTCGAATACAGCCCGACTTTGGATGGATTCGATCTTCTCGAGTGCCGGATGTTTTCGATAGGCAACACTCGTTAACATAATTTACAAGAGATAGGAAGTATTATCCGGCAAAAGTAGCCAAATATTAAATAAAATAAATACCATCTACATAATACATATAATGGAGGAAATATAGTATAGTATAATATAATATATTTAATATATATAATATAATATATTTATAGGTTGTATAGTTTCTAGACGAAGCACTCGTGCGGATCAACACAACGTAAAACTAACATTATTAACAATTAATTATAAACATAACAAAAGGTATGGGCGAGCAAACCCTATACAGTAAAATTATTAACTATAAAAATAAATGTTTGAATGCTAAAAAAGTAAAATCGTATGTTTGAATGCCTCCCGATGTTAACAAAAAATTGACGGAATTTGAGTTTAACTATTGTATATCTTGACGAGCTCGGGGGCACAGTCGTGGATGACGCGACTTTGACCCAAACGCTCGTGGGTTCGATTTTCACACAAGACAAATATTTGTGTGCATGAACATGTCTGTTTGTCTTGCTCTTGATGTTTTAAGACAGGTAGGGCGCATCAAAGCTGTGTGGGGAAGTACCTCACGTCACAGAAAACCCCAGCCAAATAACAGCTCCCTAAGAGGGTTGATGTATTCCTGTGTGTGAGTGAGTTGCTGTATTAGCAGAAGAGGAGGCATCGCGCGAGTGATACTTAATATGTTGCAAGCGTTAATAGGCTGCGCTGGCTGTTAACCGCTTTACATCAGGTGGGCGTAAGCTTGTATGCCTTCCGAAGTTGTGTAAAAAAAAAGTCACCTGGAGGAGAAGGTCTAACTCGCGACCAAAAAAAATTCAGAATGGTGAATACCACGAAACAGTACTTTAAAGACAAAGACTTTCATTATACAAGTCTCTAGATAGACCGCTCATGGAATACTGTAGACACCTTTGATCGGGTATACCTGGATGCCAGTTCCACCTCGTGATTCCGTCATAGAACCACACGTGCAGGCATGCGATGTCATTGTTCCACTGTTGAGAACATTTCTTCACGTACCAAAAAGTTTGGCAACTCTGTCGTACCATTAACAAGTGGAACGTCTTGCCTGCACATGTGTTCCCTCCATCCTACAATATGGGATCCTTCAAACGAAGCGTGAAGAAGCATCTTGCGGGCCAGCATGGCAGCGGCAACTGACAGGAGACTGTGTAGTCTTTTGTCAGTTGCAGTTGCGATTTGGGCTTGTGAGAATTATTGATGATCCTGAACTCACATACGTGTATTGAGTCCTTGAAAGGATAGACTTAGGCTAGCTTTGTTTGTTCTATCGATTGTACAATGGATTGTGTTCCGAAGAGTTGTTCGATATGATACCAACAGCCCCGTTTTACAATCGCATCATGTGTTTTTTCTTGGATTCAAACTCGAATCCCAATAGTCGCGCACTGTGCGGCTCCAAAGAAGTATTCTATCAAGAACACTTAATTGTAGATTGGTCTCCCTGGCAAGGTTTTGCCAAGGGACTACAAAGGTTCTTAAACAATGGCGTGAAGAGATTTTTCCAGGACAGTAATGTACCAGCGACACCCCTGGTGTTACAAGTGTACATAGGCTAAGGTAACTGCTGGCCATCAGGCAGACTATATACTTGATTGCTCACTTAGTGGTACAGAAAACATAAACATTAAATTAATTAAGACTCTTAGATATTCATAGTTCGAGCCATTGGTGAGATATGGCAGAGAAATCACTGGGTACTGTGACAAAATAGCCTTAGGTCACAAGATTGGCAGCGCGCGAATAACATCCCCGTGGTGTTGCGAGAGTCAATAGCATGCATGCTATAGCCGCATGCATGTTTGCTAATCTAGTTGTGTAAAAAAATGAAATAAAACCATATAAATACATACGTAGTTTTTAATAAAACATTCACAATCAATGCCACGACTTCACTAACAGTATCATCAGTCGAATTCACGATGTTATATCGTACATAGAAAAAAATACCATTTCAACAACCAACAGTTTAAAATTTAACGTTTTCTTTTTTGTGGCGGCGATATAACGTCGCAGTCATTTGGCTCTATCTAAAATATTGCGACATAGCTAGCATCGTACAAGTATATATATATTTATGTTAGAACTGTTGAATTTTTGAATTTATACAATCAAACTAGGATCACAGTAGGGACGAATTATACACGTTAATCTTATATTTCCTTGGCTATAAAAACGCGATTTGAATAAAAAAACAATGCAAATCTTACCTTTATTGCTATGACACAAGATGCATGGGTGTATAGCTTGGTCTGTAGTTACGAGTATCTACCCTACAGTCGAGCTTGACGCGTATTGTAATTTACATAAAATTGGAATTTGGATATATAATCTTAGCGGTATATGGGATTTTTATACAATATTTTTTTAAGAGAGGTAGGGCGCATCTAACCAGCCCGTCTGGGGAAGTACCTCCACCTCACAGAAAACCACAGCCAAATAACAACTCCTTAGAGGGTTGTTGTGTTCCTGCGTGTGAATGAAGTCACCAGTAATCTCCCAAGAAGTTGCTGTGTAAGCTGCAGAGGAGGCATCGTGCGCGTGGTACTTAATGTATCGCAAGCGTTAATAGGCTACGGTACCCGCTTTACATCAGGTGGGCCGTATGCTTTTATGCCGCCCGACATAGTATAAAAAAAAATGTATGCTATATTCTATGTGAAAGGTCTAAGTATGAATCAGATGGACTAAATATGAAACATTAAACAACCTTCGCAGCCAAATAGGCTGCGATTTCTTGTGAGGTGGAGGTACTTCCCCAGACGGGATGCTTTGATGCGCCCTGACTCTCTTAAATATTGTTCATGGAATGATGATTATTCAGTAAGTTACACTAACCCTAAGAGTGCAGTGCGCTTACCTTCCGCTGAGTATGTTCTCATTGTGTCTTAATGAAAAAGCCCTACCAGGAAACTGCACAGAATGTAATGTTATGAATTATATCATAACATTATTCCATTGAAATGTGCGCGCAGCGAGGCCCCCGTAACTCATTATCCATCAGAAATAATTTCATTAGGAAACGTAATAGCATTTTCACTTACTGTCTGAAGGAACCAAAATTAATTTATAAAGTTGTCACGAATATCGCTTTAAATGAAATGAAGTTAACGTATGTTTTTGTTTGATGTTTTTTTTTCATAGTGAATGGCACATGTTCACATGGACAAAATTTTTAAATAACATGTAAAATTAAACATTTTCTTCAGTAAGTACTGTACAATACACAAACACAATACACTTTATTGCACCAAAAGAAAAATACATAAAAAAATAACAATAAAAAAAGTATCAGTACAACGGCGGTCTTATCGCGATGCGATCTCTTCCAGAGAACCTAAGGGTAGAGGAAAAGTGAAGAAACAAGGTAGGGTTGTGCCGTTGTGTTGTTGTTATAACTCAAAGGAAATAAATGATTATATAAAAAGACATAAATAAATACATAAATAAATATACATAATATACATAAATAAACACATACACACAAATTTATCAAATTGATACATACAATGAATATGCACACAGTTAATGAGACTGAGGGGAGAAACAGGAAAATTATGCTGATTACGGAAAGATAGTGAAGTTTGAGAAGATGTTTGTAGTACAATTGTAGATCTTACTGGACGCATTACAATCTATCTATCTATCTATAACTTCACGCCAAATCCCTTGCGGGGTAGGCAGAGAGAACCGAGCGCCACGTGACTCGATCCTTACATATCTCACTCGCTTCTTTAACATTCATTGCTCTTCTCATGCACGCTCGCCGGTTTCTAGGGCTCCTGACATCACCTTCTGATAGAACACGACCAATTTGGTCATGGTAGGTAAGTCTTGGCCTTCCCCGGCTCCTACATCCTTCCACTTTTGCATTGTATATCTGCTTCGTCATTCTTTCATCTTGCATTCTTTCTACATGCCCGAACCATCGGAGCATGCCTCTTCTTATTTTAACACCGACGCTCTCTTTCAGACCAACTCTGTTTCTAACATCATCATTGCGAATACGGTCTACAAGCCTTACGCCACAAATTTTGCGCAGCGCTCGCATTTCAACCGCGTTTATTCTACTTTCATGCTCTTTCTGCCATACCCAACTCTCGCTTCCATAAGTTAGCGTTGGGACCAACACTGCATTGTGTATAGCGAGTTGTGCCTTCTGGCTCAGGATTTTACTGCCAAGAAGTTTTCCCAACGCTCCATTCACACTATTCCCAGCACTCACTCGTCTTTCCACATCTGCGGTGTACCTTCCATCCCTGCTGAAAGCGCATCCAAGATATACAAACTCATCCACTTGTTCCAACACTTCATCATCAATCGTAATCCTTACATTAGTTCTGGATTCTTCTCTTTCAAATACCATTATCTTTGTTTTCTTCGCATTCAATTTTTATAATTTTTTTGAAATATAATTTTATTTTCAAACAGTGAACAATTTACATAACTATGTAATCATTAACAATATATAGTGAATTAATTTTATGCTAATTGATTTATTTTTACATACCTAATACCTACAATTTATAAATAGTCTTATATTGAATGATGATACAGACAAAGCTTTATTATGAATAAAAAGGGGAGGTGACATTTTACCTATTGGCAAGTTACAAACCCTTCCAAGTTTTAGGTGTAAAAGAACATAGTTTGTTTATTACAATAAAAAAATACTGAATGATTAAGCTGATAATCTAATCAGTACTTAGTTACGTCAACATTTTTATACTAACACACACACCCACAGCCATGGTTCTAAAATTTGTGACAGTATGTGCTACTATCCTGTTATCCGATTATAGATAACAGGAATTGTTTACAAATGCGGATTTTTTCCAATGACTGCGACATGGATTTATATTTCATATTAAAATTTTGATTAAAATACCTATTCGTGTATAGTAAATTTTATGTATACCACTACGTCTTACTTAATACACCTTATTGATAGCTATAACTAAAATTAGAATCTAATAACAGGCACATGACACATATAGTATCATTTAATTTGTAGTTGCTCTCGTAACATATAATTTCAAATATAATACACGCCATTTAAAGCAATTATAATTTCATGATCATTCATTACGTCTTAGTATAACAGATATAAATTCAAATTATTTCTTCGCATTGAAACTGCGAACATGAACGATCAAAGTTCGAAGTCAAAGCTACTTCGACAATCAGTTAAGAAAATTTGCATTTATCATATCTGAGCTCCATTGCGATCGCTTAAATTGCATGTTTAATTTACTTGTATAAAATCAAAAAAATCAAAATCCGGATACAACTTTCCGGTATCGGGCCACTGTAAATTACAATTTTCAAATAACTATTCAAACCGCCATAAACTGACATATATGGCATAATACATATGACTGTAATATGCATAGCACATAGTATGCATTGTACGATATGTCGCACGTCTGTATTTCTGGTGATCATAATACTACAAATAGTACAAGAAATATGTTCGTATATCGTACTGTGTATGCATACAGTTCTAAAGAAGCCGCCCAAGTGGTCGGAAAGGTACACCGTGGTTATCATCCCGCATCTGTAATGTGGTGTAAATGGTGAGTCTTATCAAGAAGTCATAAAGCTTCATTTTTATAATTTGTATATCGCACTATCGACAGATATACCAACACTTCCTCTGTTGAAGATCATAAAATTCGGGGCGACTGCGTGCTGTTAGAACTACTAAGGCTAATTAATGCTTTTAAAGCCAGAATTCGCCGGAACCCATTAGAAAACAAAAAATCTTACCCGCTAGAACTCTGTCGCCTATAATAAAACAAGACCTGAAACTCGGCGCTTATCGTCGTAATACAGAACATGCCCTAAATCAATCCCTACAGTTGGAGAGAGTGGATCGATCAAAACGCGTTCTGTCCCGATACGCAGGTGAAAGGCACAGAAATATCCTATTTACTGATGAAAAATATTTCACGATTGGAGAGCGCTACCACAAGCAAAATGACAAAGTGTACGCATACAGTTCTAAAGAAGCCGCCCAAGACTAGTGGTCGGAAAGGTACAGCGTGGTTATCATCCCGCGTCTGTAGTGGTTTGGTGAGGGTGTGTCTTATCAAGAAGTCATAAAGCTACATTTTTGTGGAAAAAAAAGTCAAGACTCAGCCAAAGCGTATCAAGAGACTGTCTTGGATCGTGTTGTGAAACCTCTCAGCAATACACTTTTTATAAATATACCGTGGACTTTCCAGTAGAACTCTGCACCTGGTCACAAGGCACGAACTACTCAAGCCTGGCTCGAAACCTACGTTCCGGGTTTTATCTGCTGGCTGGCTGGGCCAGATCTGAACCCCATACACTACAAATTATGGTCAGTTTTGGCATGGTCAGAGGATTTGCCATGCTCGAAACGACATGCCGCCATTGTGTCTCTTAAGAAATCTCTGTAGCAAGCAGTGGATAAATTTCCGATGGGAACAGTGCGTGAATCCATAGATTCGTGGCCAGACAGATTAAAGGTATGTATCAAAGCCAAAGGTGGACATTTCGAATAGAATCATTTTTTGTTTTCATTGAGACTTCCATAAATATGTACATATAAGTTTTATTAAGTTTATATTACTTCATAAAAAATACATGCATATTCATTTGTAACAGAGCTTATGGCCGGCCAAGGTATAAAAGTGGACCTGCATAATTAAAAAAACATAGATATATTGAGCCTCTGCGGGATACAATTGGGTACCATCTGTGCCAGACAGTGTTAGATCGTTTGACCACTTGTCAGATCAAAATTTAGTGTATACCATTCGACTTAGTAAGTTAGTTTTCGATTTCTTTTAGCAGTTCTATCAATTCTTTCTATATGTGAGTAACAGAATCACAGACCGCAACTGCGAGCCGCATGAATGCACACGTCTCCTTTTTATGAGTGTATATATTTGTACATGAGTCTAATTATAATTTTGTTGAAGAAAATTAATTAGTAATTAAAAGCTTCGTACCTGGAACCCAAAATTCCTGCTCCTTACAAGCTAAATTCGACTTTTGAAAAAAAAAAAAGTATTTACAAGTACTGTGTTTTGTAAGGTAACCAATTAGTGTATAAATATAGGAGAGCTCGATGGCGTCGTTGTGCGTGTCATTCTAACCAAACACGCAGGTTAAGCAACGTCGACCGCAGCCTGTCTATGAATGGGTTTATCTATCTCGAGTTTCTCCGCGCTTCGGAGGGTACGTTAAGCCGTCGGTCCCGGCTGTTGTCGATAGATGACAGTCGTTAAGCTAAGTCAGTGGCCCTCGGGCGGCTTGAAAACACTGGCCTCCGCCAATTCGCATTTGAGCAGCGTGGTCTCTAAACCCCTTCGGTTGAAGGGAGACTCGTATCCCTGCAGTGGGATGAGTAAGGGTTGATGTCGTATAAATATAAATTATATAATATTTTATTACATTATCTGATAAGTAAATGCTACTTGGTTGTTAGGAATACAATTACCGCGATGGTATATTTTTCTAAGCCCGGAGGTTGTAATGTGCCAAATTTTGTATAGTTCCTGCGACATGCTAAAAATATACAGAATTATAAACGATTTGCTTAAAGTGATAGAATAATTCTAGTAAGCTTAATCTACCCGTTCGTCAACTCGTAATTTCTAATATATTATGGCCATTACTACTTATTTTGAGTGTTTTTTAGGTAAAAGTACCCATAATTATAAGTAATTTATCTTAAGAGAACAATGGAAATAAAAAAAGCATCTCGTACAGAACGCCATTAGCTAAACAAACTATTTCCATTAAGGACATTTTTATAAGAAATTCGAAGTTACTCCCTTAAGAAAAGTCAATTGTAATCATACGTAATATAGCTCCTTAAGATTTGGAGATTTACGGATAGTCAGCGGGTATAGATATATACGTAACTTACATACTGTTTTCATAATATTTACATTTACCATATCTGTGCAAGGTAACGTAGAATTAAATTACAGTGAGAATCGTTAGTAGGTATAAAAAATGGAGGTAGGTGGCAACCCTGATAGTTACTTACTTTGATATTTTAATAAATAAATAAATACTGTAGGCCAAATTACACAGTGCCATCTAGTTCCAAACTAATCAGCGCTTGTGTTATAGTTACTAGACAACTGATAAACCTACATAAATACCTTTTTTCTTTGTAAATACATACCTATAATACATACAAAATCTCAGACCAAGACAAAGAGAACATGTACATGCACAAAAATATTTGTTTTGTTTGGGAATCGAACTCACAAGCTCTGGTGGTAATGAAGCCATCGCCAGCCATTTCAGCATCGAGCTTGTCATAATTAAAACATAAAATAGAAAAATTGATATATTAACTTTCTATCAATTAGGCTATTCATAGATCTATCTAACTATCTATAACTTCATGCCAAATCCCTTGCGGGGTAGGCAGAAAGAACCGAGCATCACGTGATTCGATCCTTACATATCTCACTCGCTTCTTTAACATTCATTGCTCTTCTCATGCACGCTCGCCGGTTTCTATGGCTCCTGACATCACCTTCTGATAGAACACGACCATTTGGTCATGGTAGGTAAGTCTTGGCCTTCCTCGGCTCCTACATCCTTCCACTTTTGCAATTGTATATCTGCTTCGTCATTCTTTAATTCTGCAAGCTTTCTACATGTCCGAACCAACGGAGCAAGCCTCTTCTTATTTTAACCCCGACGCTCTCTTTCTCTTTCTATCTTTCTCTCTTTTGACGCTATACATAGATGTTCCTCAATATTCAGTTGCTAGAAAAATAAGAAGGAGAACATGGCTTCTATTCATTGTAAGAAAAAAACCTATGTGATTAATTTCATAACAGAGCACCAATAGATTTTTCGTTGTCATCAAATTTCAATCAAAAAATTCACGCCGAATATTAAGTATTTGGTAGGTTTATGTTTTAAATTCATCCATATTGAATGAAAAACCTTTGTTAATTCCAGTAATTACGGCGAAAACCATGTACTGATAATGATGAAGCAACCCAGTAGCACCTATCTCAATTCTTTCTATTATCTATTATCAAGTTCTTTTTATATATGACTTCACGTAGGGTCCCTTGCGAAGTTGGCAGATAAAATAAATTATAAATGTATAATTACTGATGTTGTATTACATAAATAAAATCCATTCGTAAAATTGGATAGAAACATATTGCAATTATTAAGTAATATAACCAATCTTAATTGTTTTCATTCCAATTTGTTTCATTCCAGTTCGAAAAGGCAGGTGCGTTCTTTGAATTGCCAAATTGAAATTACAATCAATCACAGAACGCTGCCAGGAATTGACTGGGAATATATATACCTATAGAATTACATTGTTGAATTTCTAAAAGGAAAATGAATGAATATTTTTCGTATCGAAATGTATGTGTATTACTTTTATAGCAATTCGGTATTAAATCGGTATTAAGATTTATTCAGTTGACATAGTATTTGTTTCTGGATATGAATTGTGAGCTACATTTCTACGGCTTACAATTACCATATTGTAATTCAGCTATACATTTTTACATTCAGTATTACATTTCAAAAACAAGTGAAAAACTATAATTAATTAATTCTTTTGCAATCTACCAGGGTAGACTTATATTTACACATATTAAATGTAACATAATTCAAAATCCTATTGTATCTTATTCATTTGTAATGGTTTATTTGTTTACTACAGCATTTTAGATCGAGGAGTAAATATGAGGATATACGGAGTCGGTTACATATTCATTACTTACATAATAAGACTTTTTTTCAGAGAGTATATTATTAATATGACTTTTGAAAATATTGTCGAAAGGACAGAATTCTTCCAAACTGTTTATTATAAAAACAAATACAATTTACGACAAAAGACCCCCAGTCTTAGCAGGTCGGTATACTTATTCCTAACTCTATTTCTAGTCTATTTTTTATTGCGTCGATAATTTGTGCAGGTCTCAAGTAACTAAATATTCCACACAGGATTACTATGGACCGGAATTGCATGTCCTCTTCTGATGCGGAGCGACAGAAGTAAAACCTGACATTTTGTTTAAATGTAGTCCAGAAACTGTAATGTCAAAATCATATGATTCATAATTAATATAACTCAATTACATAAATGTATTTGGTCAAGTTTCTGTCACGTAGAACTGCCATTCTTTTTAATTTTTTTTTTTTGTTGAATTGTCATATTTAGATGTAGATTAGTTAAGTTTCTATTTGTGTGAGGAGATACATGATAATTAAATATAATTATCATAAATATATATTATAATTATATATTTTAGTTCATTCCCTCACGTAATTAATAAAATTTAGGTTTAATACTTTATACACATTTGATACAATTAAATATTCATTTAGATTCTAATAACATTTGACTTAGTGTTTTCACTTGTCATAAAAATATTTTGTAGCTTTGTAGATTCAACTTCAATAGTTTCGTAATTTAAGAAATTGGTCACGCATGATAGTTTGCTACGTGTCGAAATAAGCATTATTTTAGTATCTATTTTTCAGCTTAAACCTTGTATACTGGCGAGCAAATTTGCACAGTGAAGTTAGGATTTCGTGTTTTATCAAATAGGGTTTCCAGCTATCCTTTGGTTTTGTGTTCGCTATTAATATTACGATTTTTTTTGGAGAGTAACGACGTTCAATTTGTACCGTTTCATATGTCGCTTAAATATAGATAATCTAGAATAGTATTTTATCTGCCTTAAAATTTGGGCTCATTATTTGTAAATAATATTTCCGACTAACACCATTTTTAGATCAGGATCCCATTTTTTAAATTATCGCAAAATGTTGATATATACGTAATGTTAACATACGCTCAATGAATTGTTAATAAATTGAAAGGAAACAGTAACAATATAAACTTCCCAGAATAGTTTCCTATGTGATTCTTTGGAGCCCACGTTATGAATAGAGTCAGAGAGGTTTTATTTTGTGCAATAAAAATGTTTCACTATCAGCGGCCTGTCTCCACACCCGCATATATAATCACATGATGCTGTGAAAGTAACTAAAATAGACTAAGCAGGCAGTAGCCACGTTAATTGTAGTAAATTATCTAATTCTCCTATCTGCATATGAGGTGAAACTAAACAATATGTTTATTGCAAATGCCACATAGTTTTACTGGCAAATTATCACAAATGGAGTATCAAATTTAACAGAGGTACTTGAGTTACAGATACACGAGTATACAATCCGCCTGATGTAAAACAGTTGCCACAACCTATGTACGCCTGCAATACATTAAGCTTACTGGTGACCACACTCACTCGCAGAAACACAGTAACTCTCCATGGAATTATTGGTTGGCCACGGTTTTCTGTGAAGTGGAGTCACTTCCCCAGACGGGCTGCTTTGATGCGCCCTACCTCTCTTAATACTATACTTGTACAGATACTATACTCACATGAATATAACAAACTAAAAAACAACCTAAAGCTAAAATCCTACAATTTGAGATTATAAAAAAAATATGGAGCCTTACCTTGAGACAGTGATAGCCTCACAACTTTACATGAACGAAACTAAATTGCATTTCACTCAAACATACTTCATAATATATTACTAAGGAACGAAAGTTCACTCATATACATTTCGTCTCGCAAATATTAATTCTTCATTCAGAGAGAGCAATTTATGGGCCTTGGCCAACTGCCTCCCAAATATTTATATCCTAATTATGTAGTAATTTGTAGAATTAAGACGAGACCATATAACGGACAGTCTATATGCAGCTTTCCTTCACTTTCCTGGACGTGGTGACGATTTCAGTCCGTCGCGACGCGGCTGCTATGTCCGAGCTGCGAGCACACACTCCCCTGTTCACCACTGATATACTCGACGTTGACTGTCAAACATAAAAAAAATTTTTATTATTTTTTAAAAACTTATAAATAAAAAAATAACACGAAGCTTTCAAAAAGATATACATATTTATTACACCTCCACAAAAGTTTTCAATGATGGGTCAAATAATAGAGAATTTATTCCTTTCAAGTTGTTTACATAATGTTTGTACAGTGCATCATAAATTGTAATGATATGTCAAATTGTACAACTATAACACGTTATATTTTTATTTTATATCACTAAAGTGGCAAACAACTGTACGGCCTGCCTGAAGGTAAGCAGTCATGGTTGTTTACGGATATTTGCAACACGAGAGATGTCACTGATGCGTAGCCGTCCCTGAATTACAATAAATAAAATTAGCAAAATGAAATTAAGTTCTTATACTATATATTTAGTGTACACAAAATAACACATGATATACATAAAAAATATAAAAAGCTTATGTGTATCATTAAATGTTCATATTTACATTAAAATTTAATTTAAATTACATGTGTTAATTATTAAAGGGCTACTCATGAACGAAAAACCTAATTCGAGTTTTAAACAAAACCAAGACATAAAGACAGACGATTAGTGATGATGATAATGATGCTGAGAAGGCACCTCGTTGGTAAGACACAACTTTTGTATATTTTCACACATTTCCTTTCCTTTTTAACCGACTCCAAAAACGGAGGAGGTTCTCCATTCGGCTAATTTTTTTAGTTTTTGTTACTTCATAACTCCGTCCCTTATAAAAACGATTTGAAAAAATCTTTTTATTTGAAAGAGTATACTTTCAGATTAGACCCATTTTTTTCATATCATAAAATTCAGTTCTGATGGAGCCGGTTTTTTTTTGTTAAAATTTTCTATTACTATTGTTTGTATGGTTTATGCCACTAAATATTTATATCTTGTTTCTACAGAAGTTGTTTCTTCAAAGGCTCAAGCATATTTTTGCGAAAGAAGCTACAGAAGACAACAGGCAAATAACAGTTCTCTGGAAGGTTGTTGTGTTACACAACTCAAGTAACTCAATAACGCATAGAACACCGACTATGTCCATAGATATCGCCATAGATGGGGTGAATGTCCATCGTATAACGCCGAGCACTGTTTATAGTGACGCTGTTTGTTGTGTTCTTACGAGTGGGTAAGTTCAAAAGGATTTTGGAGCGTAATTAATGCGTAACAGTGGAGATAAACTACAGTTGATCAAGAATAATGCAGGTTGTAAATAACGTAGGAGGAATGAATGTCGAAAAAGATATATACAATATGAAAGTGGCACTCAACTCTCACGGCCAGATTGGTTATGTTTTATCAGATAATGATGATCAGGTGCCCCAATTTTAAGAGAGGTAGGGCGCATCAATCCAGCCCGCCTGGGGAAGTACGAGTACCTCACAGAAAACCGTAGCCATATAACTCCCTAACACAAGGAGGTTTCCTCCTTTTTTCTCGCTCCGCAATATCGTAGAGAAGCATCTGGCCATAGACCAGAAGGTTTTCTGCGGTTTTGTGGATTTTGAGAAAGCCTTTGATAGGGTTGTGCGAAAGGAACTGTGGGACATATTGCCGAGATATGGGATTGACGGTTCACTGCTCCGTGCTGTGCAGTCCACTTACAAGGATTGCTCAACATGTGTGCGGATAGATGGTGGCATGTCACCCTGGTTTGATGTCAAAATTGGTGTCAAACAGGGTTGCATGCTGTCTACTAGGCTGTTTATCCTGTATCTCGATAGTTGTCTGCAGAGAATAAGGTCAACGAATGTGGGATAGCGCATGGGTGACCTAGTGGTGAACTGTCTGCTGTATGCAGACGATGCCGTGCTATTAGCAGATACACCATCTGAACTGCAAACACTGGTCACAACGATGAAAGACGAATGTATGGAAAAAGGCTTACTACTGAATGCGAAGAAAACAAAGATAATGGTATTTGAAAGAGAAGAATCCAGAACTAATGTAAGGATTACGATTGATGATGAAGTGTTGGAACAAGTGGATGAGTTTGTATATCTTGGATGCGCTTTCAGCAGGGATGGAAGGTACACCGCAGGTGTGGAAAGACGAGTGAGTACTGGGAATAGTGTGAATGGAGCGTTGGGAAAACTTCTTGGCAGTAAAAACCTGAGCCAGAAGGCACAACTCGCTATACACAATGCAGTGTTGGTCCCAACGCTAACTTATGGAAGCGAGAGCTGGGTATGGCAGAAAAAGCATTAAAGTAGAATAAACGCGGTCGAAATGCGAGCGCTGCGCAAAATTTGTGGCGTAAGGCTTGTAGACCGTATTCGCAATGATGATGTTAGAAACAGAGTTGGTCTGAAAGAGAGCGTCGGTGTTAAAATAAGAAGCCATTCCGCCGTAATAAGTCAGACAAACGGACGTGTAGCAGATTTTTTTTGAAATTTTATAATTTACATTCAGGCAACTATCACTGTTGAGCTATCGGTGTAAGTTTCAATTTCTCGCTCCGAATAGTGCGTAGATCAGTCGTTCCGTCAGCAATCGAAGATTATCACAGCTGGGTGGCGGCTCTTCACCTCCTCGAGTACAAGAGAAGGGCTCTGCATTTTTTGTCTCCCGCAAGTCCGTTCGTGCATTATCGTGCGGTATCGGTCATTGCCGCCGCATCACCTGATTGTATCCACAGATTAATTTGCGATACAGAGACTTCGCTAACATGAGTAACAATAACATTTTGAAACCAGCGGAATTGATACAACATAGCTCTGTGCTTGACGAAATGAGCTTAGATGGGTCGACAGTGGAAAAGGAATCACCACCGTCGTATGTGACTCTTCGTAGTGGTGTAATGAAGTCAGACCCAGCTTTAAATTTACACAAGGAAATGCAATCGTTTCAGAAGTCACTATTTGCTAAACTCGAAGCTGGGTTCAACAAGCAAGATGAAAAATTTTCTAGATTGATAAATGATTTCGAGAATATAAAATTATCGATTGAGTACATGAGCAATAAATATGATGATCTATACAAACAAACTCAAACTTTGACTGGGCGTGTCTCGGCACTAGAGAAGGAGGTTTTATCAGTCCAATCGAATGTTGCTAGAATCTCAAATATTGAAACATCTGTTGAAGCTTTCGAGCAGAGGTCTCGACATTGCAACGTCGAGATTAGTAACCTCCCAGAGAAACGTGGCGAGAATCTTATTTCTATTATGGAGGATATTCCAACTATCATAAACCAGCCTCTCCGTAGACAAGATATTGTCGCTATACATCGTGTTCAGCAAATGAATCCAAAAAGCAATCGTCCAAAAAATGTTGTCGTGAAGTTCTCCAGCCAAGTCATACGTGACAACTTAATATCGGCAGCTCGTCTCAGGAAAGGTTTAACATCCGAAGAATTGCATATTAGCGGACCTTCATACAAGGTATACCTTAATGAACATCTCACTTTGAAAAATAAGATATTATTTCGTCAATCACGCGAAGTTGCTAATCAGAACGGTTATAGATTTGTGTGGATTAAACATGGAACAATATTTGTTCGGGCAAGTGATTCGTCTCCCGTCCACGCTATACGAACGGAAGGAGACTTACTTAAAATATCAAAATAAAAATAATAATTTCTTAGTTGTTACCCAAATATTGAAAACGTATAATTATGTGTATACTTTAGTTTCAATGTGTTTAATTTCAAGTTTTTTAATTTATCGTTGCAGCCTCTCTTTCGATAATTATTCTGTGCTAAATAAAAATAATAATTTCTTAGTTGTTGCCCTACTATTAAAAACGTATAATTATGTATTTTAGTTTCAATGAGTTTATTTTCAAGTTTTTTAATTTATCGTTGCAGCCTCTCTTTCGATAATTACTCTGTACTACTAATGTTAGTTTGCACTGTGAGAGTGAATTACTTTTCTACCCGTCTATATGTTATCGACACTGGCGATGTAAGTAAAAGTAAATTATTTCTTATAATATATATACATTATCAGTTTATTATGACGATTTGTATGAAGCCGAGTACATGTTATGTGATTTCTATACCCAAATTATCTTCTTGTCGCTATACAAGGAATTTAAATATAACATGCATTATTTCTTTGTTCAATATTTTTCTTTTAAAAATGACTGATCAAATAACTGTCTATTATCAAAACTGTAAAGGCATTAGAACTAAATTGAATACATTGTATAGTAGTATTCTGTCTGAGTGCTATGATGTGATTATTCTGTCGGAAACATGGTTAGTTCCAAAAATCTTAGACAACGAGATTACTGATTCGCGTTATATTGTGTTTCGCTGTGACAGAGATCGAATGACTACTGGCAAATTAGATGGAGGTGGAATTTTAATTGCAGTACGACGCGGTCTTGATGCTGTTCGACTCACTCTTGAGTCCTCAACTAAATTACCTGCCATTATAGATTATGTGCTTCTCCGATTTTATAATCCCGCTCAACGCAGGTATCACATAATAAGTGGAGTGTATATACCGCCTTCACAAACTGCTTCTACTTATGAATCATTCTTAGGCGCGTTACAGAATGAAGTTTTGAATACAGATATCGATAAAATATACATAGTAGGTGATTTTAATCTGCCTCTTTTGCAATGGCAACAATCCTCGCCATCTATATCAGTACCTATACCTTCCAGCTATGTTAATAATTCTATCTATGAACAGTTTGTTAGATTCTTGTCACTTATAAATTGTAATCAGCACAACAATATAACTAATAGCATGAACAGAATATTGGACCTTTTTATATCTAATACTAATTCATGTTTATGTGAGCCAGCGTCATATCCCTTAGTACCAGTGGATCCGTTACACCCCCCCTTTCATGTATCAGCAAACTTTAACGTACCTTCTAAAACAATGCCCCGCCGCCACTCACCTAGATATTACTTTACAGACGGTAACTATATTGAAATTAATAATGCCATTGCAAATATTGACTGGAACAATATCTTAAGTAATCTTCCAGTCGAAGAGGCAACTAATTTATTTTACGAAAAAATATATGAAATAATATCAAATCATTTACCTTTAAGTACTAGTAAACCTAAAAAATTCCCACCATGGTTCTCTCGGCCGTTGATTCACGTTTTCAAAAATAAGCAGAAGGCATGGACCAGATGGAAGAAATACAATAATATATCCGACTATGAGGAATTCTCAGCACTGCGGCATAGATTTAAATTGCTCTCCAAAGAGTGTTTCAATGCATATATAGACTCCATAGAAAAGGGCCTGCAATCTGACATTAAGCTATTCTGGTCATACATGCATGGTCGCAAGGAGCAAAATGGTATTCCAAGCAACATATCGTATGGTGATAAGGATACAGACAATCCCGAAGAAATTTGTGACTTATTCTCAAATTATTTCAGTTCCGTTTTTGAACCTTGCGTTCGTAATGATATCGACCTGGACTCTTTACCGTTCTCTGATGTCTGTTCTCTTATAAGAAACCTTTATTTTTCTAGAGAGGATATAGTTAAAGTACTCAAGGCATTGGACGTAACAAAGGGACCTGGGCCTGATGGTATTTCTCCGTTTTTTCTGAAACATACAGCTATGACTATAAGCTTGCCTTTATATATACTCTTCAATTCAAGTATACGCGAAGGAACGGTTCCTCTTATATGGAAGTCAGCTAATATTACTCCAATTTTTAAAAATGGTTCTAAAAATGACGTCAATAATTATCGGCCGATATCCTTGATTTCGTCCTTGTCTAAAGTATTCGAGCGATTAGTGCATAATGCCATATATCCCCATTTACACCATCAATTATTACAGGAACAACATGGTTTCGTTGAACATCGTTCTACCATCAGTAACTTAGTACTTTATACGAACTTTTTATTTGAGAATATGGATAATCGAATATAGATAGACTCAATTTACACCGATTTCTGCAAGGCCTTTGACAAGGTCGACCATTGTATCCTGTTACGCAAAATTGCTTTTAATGGTATCCGTGGTAACTTACTTCGTTGGTGCTTATCTTACATAAAAAATCGAACACAACGCGTAACAATTAATGGTTTTAGCTCATCAGAGATAAACGTAACTTCTGGTGTCCCACAAGGATCCATACTGGGGCCGCTTTTCTTCTTATTATACATCAACGACATCAATAGTTGTTTCAAAAATACACGATTTCTCTTATACGCCGATGATTTGAAAATTTTCCGCACTATTCAAACCATTGAAGACTGCGAGAAAATTCAAGATGATCTCAATCGACTATCTAATTACTGTACCATAAATAAATTACAGCTAAGTTTAAATAAGTGCAAATCTATTACTTTCACCAAGAAGGTAAATGTCTTAAACTACACCTACAGTTTGAATAATATAACTCTGGAAAAAGTTAATAACATAAAAGACCTTTGAGTCTTCTTCGATTCGAAACTACATTTTGACTTGCATATTGATTATGTAACAAACAGGGCTTTCCAAATGTACGGGTTTATCATGCGCGTGTGCAGTCCCTTTAAGCGAACTTCCTCGTATCTTGCTCTTTTCAAATCATTGGTTAGATCTCAACTTGAGTATGCAACAGCTGTATGGAATCCTTTCTACTCTAAATATGGTGATCAACTTGAGTCTGTACAGAAAAAATTCCTGCGGTCGGTGAATTATCGTTGCCACCATGCAAAGTCATCATATCGGTCAAGTCTTACTAAGTTCTCATTAACTTCGCTTTCTCACAGGAGATCCCTTATGGATCAAATGTTATTATATAAGATATGCCATGACAAATTTGATTGCATACAACTCACCAATCAAATATATCTACGTGTTCCAAGTGGTCTCCAGCGTATACGTGACTGTGAAGCCGTGCGTTTATTCGCTCCAAAATTTTGTAGAACTAATGCAGGGGAGCGTGCCCCCTTACATCGTCTAATGTCGTCATACAATTTCGAATTCAGAGATATAGATATATTATCACTCTCACAAGCAACGTTCAAAAAACACATAAACGATAAGTTATCTAATATTACTTAGTTAAACTGTGTTAACGCCAATTTTTTTTTTTTTTTTCAATAATTTATGTTTATATTGCTGCGTCTATTATAATTTGTCCTATTGATTTTAAATTACTTTTGTGGATAACGGTGCTGGTTGTACGATCACTTTATATGTTTGTTTGCATGACTTTAGAATTTAAGCCTTATTGTACAATTGTTTGTTTTCCTCAATAAATAAAATAAAATAATAAAATAAGAAGAGGCATGCTCCGATGGTTCGGACATGTAAAAAGAATGCAAGATGAAAGAATGACGAAGCAGATAGACAATGCAAAAGTGGAAGTATGTAGGAGCGGGGAAGGCCAAGACTTACCTACCATGACCAAATTGGTCGTGTTCTATCAGAAGGTGATGTCAGGAGCCCTAGAAACCGGCGAGCGTGCATGAGAAGAGCAATGAATGTTAAAGAAGCGAGTGAGATATGTAAGGATCGAGTCACGTGGCGCTCGGTTCTCTCTGCCTACCCCGCAAGGGATTTGGCGTGAAGTTATAGATAGATAGATAGATATAACTCCCTAGAGAATTGTTGTGTTCCTGCGTGTGAGTGAGGTCTCCAGTAAGCTTCTTAGGAGTTGCTGTGCTAGCAGCAGAGGTGGCATCGCGCGAGTGATACTTAATGCGTTATAAACGTTTATAGGCTACGGTAACTGCTTTACATCAGGTGGGCCTTATGTTTGTATGCCTCCTGACGTTGTATAAAAAAACCTGTGAGCATGCATGAAAAGACCATGTTCAACAAGAACCTCTGTTTTCTCTGCACTGGATTATAGATAGATAGTAAGTTTACTATCTATCTATCATCCAGTGCAGAGAAAACTGAGCTTCTTAGTTAAGTTAAATGTAAAATACGTCGTGGGAGAACCAGCTCACATCACGTGGTGTACCAACGGATGTGTTGGTTCTCCCACGACGTATTTTAAAAAGGCATACTTACCAGGCTCTGTGGGAAAATTGACCGTTCAGTGTACAGCTTGTGAGGGTCGTAGTCCCCTGGCGGTGTCAGCATATTGTACTCCTCTACCGATTTTCTATCTAAAATCACAAAAAAAATTAATAACATCATAAACGATTCCAAATATCGAAGACGTCGAAATTTTTTTTATACAACATCGGGAGACATACAAGCATGCGACCCACCTGATCTAAAGCGGTTACCGTAGCCTATTTAAACGCTTGCAATACATTAAGTATTACACGCGCGATGCCACCTCGGCTGCTAACACAGCAACTCCTTAGGAGCTCACTGGAGACCTCACTCACAAGCAGAAACACAATAATCCTTTAGTTTAGGGAGTTGTTATTTGGCTGCGGTTTTCTGTGAGGTGGAGGTACGTAGGCGGGCTACTTTGTTGCACCCTAACTCTGTTAAAACATCCAGACCAAGAGAAACAGATATGTTCATGGACATAAATGTTTGTCCTCTGTGGGAATCGAACGTCGATGTCAAAGTAGTGTAACAGCGCGTAAAAGATTTGTTCTCAAACACAAGGAATACACAAGGTTTCTTTGCTCATTATTTTATGGTAGTATGGAAAAAAAGATAAATGTTTTTTTGCCGATGAATAAGGTACAATTTGCCTTCGGTATAATATTTAAATCGACTTATTCAGCTATGTTTATAGCATGCAAAATTTAGATTCGCAGTTGAACTGAGATATCATTATATATAACAGATAAATTAATACATATGTCAAATTAATTCTATGTCAATCAAATATTACTAATAATAATTGTAGTATGTAGATTCTATTGTCGGATCCTACCAATTTTTGAGTATTTTATTTAGATATGTATTGTGCTTAACTATTTTTAGTAACAGTACCAATATTTTCATTTCTTGTGTATGTAAAAAAATAAACAAGTTTTCAGAGACTATATGCGAAAACTATGTAAATGTGTATATCTTATGTTTAACTAGTAACTAATTTTAGATGATATCATTACTGTTTTGTTTTCCAAATAAAATAAAATAAAATAAAATTACTATTTACCAGAGGGAGACTTTGTACAAAAGTCGTCTGCGTGGGTACCTCTGTCTCACATATTTCTACCGCCAAACATATATATTTATATAGCTGTGTTCCGGTTTGAAGGGTGAGATATGGCAGAGAAATTACTGGGTACTGTGATGAAACATCCTTAGGTCACAAGATTGGCAGCGCGCGAGTAACATCCCGTGGTGTTGCGAGCGTCAATAGACTGCGATGACCGCTTACCATCTGATGGCTGCATGCTTGTTTGCTAATCTAGTTGTATAAAAAAATTACTTTACTGAGTAATATGCCTTTTGTAATTAATATATTTCTATTCTCATGAAATTTAACCACATTTTCTAAGTCATAATTTCTTTCGTAAATGTAACTATTTGTTGTTTGTTCATTTTATTATAGATGCAAAATGAGAGCATTTGAACAATAAAATGATCCGATCGACCAATTTGTATGACGCTGCCATCTGCACTGTCAATGTTACTTGTCAATAGATCGAGACAAGCTTTTTGACGAGGCAGATCATTTTTTAAATTCACGTAATAAATATTTTTTTTAAATAGTATGTAAGTGACATCAATAATTTTCCTTTTTTAAAAATGTATAACTCAGGCAGATATTTTTTCAAGTTAGTGGCTTTTATGACTTTTATGTTTTTAAAATAGGCAATGTTGAGTATAAAGAGATGCTTTGAGTGTATACAGTCAGTATGAAATAGTTAATGAAATCCGAACAGATCGTGATATATCTTCATTACTACACAAATAAGGATATTTGATACTTTTACTAAATGTTTAATGCTGACTGTACTAAAAATTAAGCAGTAAAATAAAAATAAGTAAAACTGAAGAAATTCCAAAATCTACGCGGGCGAAGCCGCGAGCATAAGCTAATAATGTATAAATATTTAAGTTACCGGTAAGAATGATTTTTTTTATTATTGTATTTCAAGTTGAATAGTAACTTTTTTTTATTAATTTATTTCATAGATATTATTAATATTATTACTTGAATTGTCATTACATTGAAGTGACAGAGTCAGATGTTTCATTTAAGATGTTTTAATAAAACATTCAAAGAGATTTTTCTACACGCGACACCATGATGCGTTTACCGACTTCACCTTTTTTATTGTTTGCCTTGAGTAAAATAGGTTCGTATCCCCTAGTAACAAATAATAATTATTAGGGTATATGAATATAGTAATCAAAAAACATTTATTAATTCTTGTGATTAAAATTTATTAACTTTAAATTTGCCGTGTGGGGCCGGCATAGAATTGCACTACTCCCTCTCGTCCCGTGAGTATCGTAGGAGTCGGCTGAGGGAATCACTTCATCGGACGACGGGCAGCAGCGTCACCTCATACACTGCCTCAAACTGCGATCACCAAATTTCATCCAAATCCGTTCACGTGTTGAGGTGTGAAAACGAACAAACATCCACACATACATCCATACAAACTTTCGCGTTTATAATATTACAGTACTGTGACCGTGGCCGGTTCGATAACGAAAATTTCAGATAAACCCCGCGTGGAACACCCCGAATTGCGTCAATACCGCGAAATATGATCGTAAAACGTGCGTACGTAGAATGCTAATGATAGAGTTGTAAATAAGCCTGCATGATTTTGACTGAAAAAAAAATGTGTTGACGTGTTAAAAAGGTGCCAAAGTATGGTTGAAAACGAATTGACGACACTCGAACTTTTGACACGCGCCAGTGCAGCAGTGCACTGATTAACAGTAGACAGGCGAAAAATGTAAACAAACACCAGCGCATACGTGACACCGGTAGGCCGATTCTACAAAAAATACCTGAAACTGCAGCTCTGCAGCACGGCGTGTATCAAAATATACGCATTTTGACACGCTACAGTGCAGTGCAGTTGCAGTTTTTTAGTAGAATCGGCCTACAGGCACAGATAAGTTGAAACCTGTCACTCGCGGCAAAGATATACTTAGTCTGGCCATAAATACTGTTACAATTAAAAATAAACAAAATACATTACATTTGAATTTGGAATCTGTCATTTTTATATGATTGTTCATTGTGTTTTCTCATTTTGGCGCCAATTTATTGTACAATATTTTGCGATATTAAAATGTAGTGGGGTGATAAAGAGAACCGAATCGCTGTGATTGCATTACACAAAGTAGGTATGGAGCCAAATGCAATTTTTAAAACTCTCCATACCCTTGGTATTAGTAAAATGTTTGTGTACCGGGCTATTAATAGGTACAATGAGACCTCCTCTGTTTGTGACAGAAAAAGATCTGGCCATCCACGTAGTGTTCGTACGAAAAAGGTGGTCAAAGCAGTAAGGGAAAGAATTCGAAGAAATCCTGTCCGAAAGCAAAAGATTTTATCTCGGGAGATGAAGATAGCACTTACAACCATGTCGCGTATTTTAAAAGATGACTTAGGACTTGCAGCCTATAAGAGACGTACTGGTCATTTTTTAATTGGTAATTTAAAAAAGAATAGGGTGGTAAAATCGAAACAACTACTGAAGCGGTACGCAAAGGGAGGTCAAAGAAAAAATTTGTTTACGGATGAGAAAATTTTTACAATTGAGCAACATTTTAACAAACAAAATGACCGTATTTATGCTCAAATCTCTAAGGAAGCTTCCCAATTAGTCGAGAGTACAACGTGGGCACTAACCGACTTCAGTGATGGTTTGGTGGGGTATTAGCTATGAAGGTGTGACTGAGCCATACTTTTGTGAAATAGGTATCAAAGCATCGGCACAAGTGTATCAAGATACCATTCTTTAGAAGGTAGTGAAGCCCCTTAACAAAACCATGTTCAATAACCAAGAATGGTCCTTCCAGCAAGACTCGGCGCCGGGTCATAAAGCTCGGTCTACGCAGTCTTGGTTGGAAACGAACGTTTCGGACTTCATCAGAGCTGAAGATTGGTCGTTGTCTAGTCCCGATCTTAATTCGCTGGATTATGATTTATGGTCAGTTTTAGAAAGTACTGCTTGCTCTAAACGCCATGATAATTTGGAGTCCCTAAAACAATCCGTACGATTGGCAGTGAATAATTTTCCCATGGAAAGAGTGTGCGCTTCTATTGATAACTGGCCTCAACGTTTAAAATACTGTATGGCAGCCAATGGAGACCACTTCGAATAAGCTTTTTATATTTTAAATTGTTTTATATTTATGTATTAAACTAACACACTGTAAAAGTAATAAATGTTATTTGCAATAGAACATTTTTTTTCTTTGTTTCAGTATTTATGGCAAGACTAGGTATAATACTACAGCTCGCGGGTGTGTGCGGCACGAGAGGCGTGGTGCGTCAGACAGCGCTAATGTCAGCCACGTAATTTACTTGTTTACAGAGTATATGGATAGGTGTTACGAGCAAATAAATAATGGGTCGCGATAGGATTCAGTGAGTGGGGATGGGGTAGGTGCATTCGGAAAAGTTTGTTCGAATAAACGCGATTCGCATAAACGGGAGTTTACTGTACAATGACAGTCCGAATCCAAGAAAAAAACATGGTTATTTTATATGAACATGACGGAGAAAACCGCAGGCTAAAGCAAGATTGCTTAAATCGATTGATTGTTTTGAAGGCTGTTTGTTTACATATTTTTTACGATTTGACAATCCATTTATTACAACAAACATGTAGACATAAATTGGAATTAAGTAAACAAGCGAGACGGTTCTCATAAATCACTCACGCTAAGTTCACATTGACTTTTTTCTAAAAAAGCGAGGTAAAAATAATATTTTTGCGAGTGCTCCATGTCACTATCTGTTTAAAGATTCATCGCTTCGAAATTAAAATATGTCGCTCGAGATGAAAGAATCTGAGATGATGGAAAAATATGAACTCAATTATTATACATTATCTAAATTACATAAATTTATATAATACGGGACTTACGGCGTAATTTAGGGAAAAATTACCTTTGTATTTCCCGATGTTTCGGCCGAGTTGCATCAGCCGTGGTTGCGGGCGGACTGGCGGTGCGCGGCGTCGCCGGCTGCGCTCGGAGGTATTTTCTTCAACTACCCTCTCTTGGTTTTTGTATTTGTCGTAGTCACTACACACGACACTAAGTCCACGGGCGCATTCGACGATAAATGGCGAGATTTTAATTTTCCTATCCCTGGCTGCCACGCCGGCGACAGTAGACCTAGTATAAAGCGGCAGAGTTCGTTTGCTTAAACGCGCTAATTTGCGGTATAGGCAGAGGGCCGAGATACCGAGCGCCACAAAATACCATCCTTACAGACTTTGCGCGCTTCTTCAACAATCATAGCTCTTTTCATTCATACTCGCTGTTACCTAGGTCTCCAGACCTGATAAAATGCAATCAATTTGGTCTTAGTAGACGAGTCTCTCATCTCCTACAGCGTTTATTTCCCCCTTTTTTTTCTTTTCTTTTCTCTTCGACACTCTCAAACTAACTGTCTTTCTTCAACTCAGACAGTAAGCGTTATTATTATAATATACGGGTGTCTTTTATTTCTTAACTAGCTGAAGCCCGCGGCTTCGCACGCATGAGATTTGTAGTTCGATCGCGTTTTTGTAGTTCGTCAGTTTTTTAGTAGCCTTTATTTCTCTGTAGACCTGGAATTCTTTCTGTTTAAAATGAAAACAAAGTTTACGGTCGTAGAGCGATTTTTCAATTTTCATACAGCGCCATCTATGGACCTTTACGGGAGGGAACGTATATTTATTATATTTTTATTACATAAAAGATGCGTAGTTATTTTATGTCACAAAAAATACGTATTCTATGAAAATAATAAAAATAAAATTGTAAAGTCCCCCGAAGGGGAAGATATTTTCCCCTAATTTTAACAGTTTTTCATTTTTTACGCAGGAACCCTAAATATTTACAGGATAAAAAGTACCCTATATTCTGCTCTAAACAGTCCTCTACCTACCAGTGAAAATCCCGTCAAAATCGGTTCAGCCATTTTGAAGATTAGCCCGGACAAACAAACAGACAGACTGACAGACAGACAAAAAAGTTAAAAATGCGTATTTAGGCTTTGGTAACGTGAAAATAATAATATGAGCTTAAGATAAAGGCTTTATTTTGAAATCACAGACAGACACTTCAATTTTATTTATATGTATAGATAAATTAAATTGTTAATGCTCTATCTACTTATATACCGATACAAAAAAAAAATCCGAACAGTTTGTTTTAGCGCGCTAATCTCTGGAACTATCAGTAGGATTTAAGAAAATCTTTTTGCACTTGATAGCTCAATTCTTTCGGAAGGATATCGGCTATTCAACATTACGTTACGACCCTCAGAAACTGAGAAAAAAGAACGAATGTAAGAAAAAGCGGTTCTCACGGGTTACGGGATACGCTCCGGCGAGGTCGCAGGCGATAACTAGTCTTATACAAAGAGGAATCAGGATATCCGTTCACTACAAACTAACCACATGAATGTTGTGAATACGGCAAATTGCAACGTTGTTAATTATTTAATGGAATATATCATATTTAAGCCATTGTGAATACGCATATTCATCGCTGAATTTTCCACATAATTATATAATCACAAACGAAGTTAATTCGACAAACTTTCCAGAGTTAATATGCATAAATACATTTAAAATAAAATAATATCGGACAAAATACACCGGGCCATTTACACCAAAAGTAAGCTAATCTTGTGTTTTGGTATACTACAACACAAGCTAAGCTTACTTTAGATTGAAATACGTAAATAAATGTTTTGTCTATCTATCTACTTTGTAGCATTTTACAGCACTAATAACTTCTTATTAGCTGGTAAAGCCCGCATTAGATATTAAGCGGTCACTGCAGCGTAATTGATGCTCGCAACACCACGTGGATGTTACTCGCGCGCTGCCAATCTTGTGACCCAAGGCTGTTTCGTCACAGTACCCACTAATTTCTCCGACATATCTCACTCTTCAAACCGGAACACAGCTATATAAATATAGCTGCTTGGCGGTAGAAATAGGTGAGGCAGAGGTACCCACGCAGACCACTTTTGTACAAAGTCTCCCCCTGGTAAAACTTCTACTGGTTACTAGGGGTATTTATAGCGAAAAGCTGGCCAAAACTCAATTTTATTTGAATTTAATTTTAACTGGCGTAAATATGATATTAGAGTAGTTTTGGGGTTTAAATCTCAAAAAATGTACTCTGAATATATGTTTTAGATACAGATTTACAGGTTTATAGAAGAAAAAAAAAATTAATATGAGAAATAGGTTAATCAAATTCCTCCAACTCGTCATCCAACGATTGGGTTAAAGTTTCGTCTTGTATTATATCAATTTCAGCAGGCGAACGTAAAGTCAGGGTTTCTTTTGAGAAAGGTTCTCTTTTTCTTTGCACAGTGCTTGTTTAAGAGTAAGTGATTGAATGCGAATCAGATACTTTTATAGATAATTAAATTGACGAGCTCGGTGTCTCAGTCGTGAATGACGCAACTTTGACACCAACGCTCGTGGGTTCGATTCCCACACAAGGCAATCATTTGTGTGCATGAACATGTCTGATTATCTTAGTCTGGATGTTTTAAGAGAGGTAGGGCGCATCAAAGCAGCCCGTCTGGGGAAGTACCTCCGCCTCACAGAAAACCGCAGCCAAATAACAACTCGCTAGAGGGTTGTTGTGTTCCTGCGTGTGAGTGAGGTCACCAGTAAGCTCCCAATGAGTTGCTGTGTAAGCAGCTGAGGAGGCATCGCGCGAGTGATAATATATCGCAAGCGTTAATAGGCTACGGTACCTACTCGCTTTACAGCAGGTGGGCCGTATGCTTGTATGCCTCCCGACGTAGTAAAAAAAAATACTTTTCTGTGGTGAGGTGCTAGCTAATGTTTTATTAACTTCTGACGCTTTAGGAGATGATGTTATTTTTTTTAATTGCATTGGAAGCGTCACTGTTGCCAGATGCCCTTTAACTGATTTGAACAGCAAAAGTCAGCTCCGGTACACTATTTTTTTCTCGTAACTCTTCAATCTTGCGACTTTTACTGCGGTCACTACATTCTTGAAATTGATTTGGCGGCCTACTTTGAACTTATGAATTATTCCAAAGTATTGGTTTCACTGTACCATCCAGTCATTTTTTTTTTAAACAATCTTCTTTATGGAGCGTTTGACACGGTATCTGTGCCTATTTTACTGAGAAAACTTGAACTCATGGGTATCAGAGGTACAGCTCTGGACTGGTTTCGTACCTACCTCTCGAAAAGGAAACAACGTCACCGAATAGACAGCTTCGTTAGTGGTGACTGTGAAGTAACGTACGGTGTCGCGCAAGGGAGCATCTTAGGGCCCACGCTGTTCCTGATCTACCTTAAAGATCTCTCATCACTACAGCTTCATAATGCAAGTATTATCAACTATGCCGATGATACTGTCATTATCTTTCACGATCGCACTTGGAGCAGATTGCTCCGGACTACTGGGGAGGGTCTGAGTATTGTTAAAGACTGGCTTAGTAAAAATCTCCTAACTTTGAATACTGCGAAGTCAACTGTGGTCTGTTTTCACAAAAGTGCTTCCACCAGTCCTCCACAAAATCCGGAAATCAGAGTTCACTCATGTACATCGAACAATAATGTTCCAACTGCAGCCCGATGCAACTGTGAGTAATTACAAAATGTGGCTAGTACTAAATATCTAGGCATCACTATCGATGAGAACCTCAACTTCAAAGAGCACATAACTGCCCAGACTAGTAGGATAAGGAAATTCATCTACATAATGAAACTCTTATGTGATGTTGCATCATGGGCTCTCCTTAGAACGGTATATATCACGTTATGTCAATCGGTACTGTCATATTGTGTCCTAGTCTGGGGAGGCGCATCTATAACCCATTTGATCTTACTGGAGCGTGCCCAACGTGCGGTACTCAAAACCATGCTAAGAAAGCCTAGCCGTTTTCCAACGGCTCTGCTATATGAGGAGACTAGGGTACTCAGCGTGAGGAGGTTATACTTGTTATCCATTATACTGTTAACACATAGAGAGGTTCGATCATCAGTGAATTACGACAGACTACTATCAAAACGTACATTTAGGCTCCCACTTCCAAAAGTAAACACCACATTTGCAGAACGTTTCGCCGTCTTTAGAAAGCCTTTAACTTACAATAGAATTAGTGCCCTGTTGCCCCTTTACAACTCAACCTATCGTAAAGCAAAAGCAAAGACTGAAAGGGAACTATTGAATTGGACTTACCAGTACGCGGAGGATTTCTTGGTTACAGTTCAGTAGAACTTGAACCATAGCACCTAGTATTATTTATCTATGTTTGGAATAGTCTTAATATGAATAGAAAATAAATATGAATAAAAACTAATTGTAAAATTATTGAAGGAATTATATTTTCATATATTTATATAACGCTCATATTATTTTAGCTGTAGTCTGGTTTACCAAATTGTTTGAACTAACTCATTTTTAAACAAATTACTACTATTATTTCCTATTGTTAAATATTTTTATTAATCAAATTACACATACATATTTTTTGAAGAATGATTGTCAATAACACCGATCTATTATAATATCTATTGTATTAGCGTAAGTACCGCAAGTTACTTTTGGTAATCTCATTATTAAGTTCCCACAAGACAGGCTTAGCCTAGTGTGGATAATTAGGAAAATTGTAAAATGAAAGAATATTTGTGAATAAAAGTATTTGGTATTTGTATTATAGGATGCCTGGATGAACATTCGATTTTTTTAATTGCGATCTAAAATGACACAGTTATTTGTACCTGTTGCTAGCGCTCATAGTCTACAGTAACCGCTTTACATCAGGCGGACCGTATCCTTGTTTGCTATCCGTAGTAATATAAAATAAAGACAGTTATTTTATCTCTGTAAGTAAGTGAGGCTACAATAAACTCCTGAGAGTTGCTGTGTAGATAGCGGGCGTGGCAGCGCGTAGGATGTGGTGACTAGTTAACATCAGGTACGCCGAATACTTGTAAGCCTTCCAACGTAGTATAAAAGAAAATCAACTGATAAACATACGTAAATACTTTCTTTTTTTAAATACATACATATGATACATAGAAAACTTTTACACCAAGACAAACGGACATGTTCAAACCATTGAGTTATTACGTACTAGAGGAGATATCTTAAGTCTTGCTCCATTTTGGTAACAATTAAAACAGCTAGTGTCCGCTGCAGCGCTGAAATAATTTAGATATCTATCTCAAAGATTCGAAGATACAGCACTAAATCACTTCTAAGGGGAATTTTTCGCCACCAAAAGGTCAAAAGCGCCGTGATTTTCATGGCGCTTACGCGTTTCGTTCAACGTAGTACAGCAATGAGTTGTTGCCGATCGGCAACAAAGCATGGCGCAAACATTTGGTTTGCGATATCGGTTCTAGTACATAATAATTCAATGGTTCAAACACATAAAAAATTGTCCTGTGTGGGAATCGAACTAACGAGCGTTGGTGTCAAAGCTGTGTTCCTAACCGTTATGCCACCGAACTCGTCGAATGAGTAATACTCATCAACTGTAGCCCTTATGGAACAACAAATTGAATTGAGAGTATTCAAGTAGATTTCTTTGAAATTGTATTAATGCTTTTATGTCTTTTGGCGTTATCTCATCTTCTAATCCATTGGCGGAGTTATTGTTTTTGACATGAAGCGACAGCTATCAGACCTCACGCGGCTGTTCGAAATATAATTTATTGGACATGCGGGTTACCTCACGATTGTCCTTTACCGCCGTGCGAGTGATAATTACAAACATGTAATACATTAAGTATCACTCGCGCTATGTCACTCTGGTGCTAGCACAACAACTCCTTAGGAGCTTACTGGTGACCTCACTCACATGCAGGAACACAACAACCTCCTAGAGAGTTGATATTTGGCTGCGGTTTTCGGTGAGATGGAGGTACTTCCCAGACGGGATGCTTTGATGCGACATACCTCTCTTAAAAAAATGTTAATACATATTTATGATAGGAAACATCCAGAACAAGATAAACAGACATGTTCATGCACACAAATGTGTGTGTGTTATAAAAGAGGTAGGGCGCATCAAAGCAGCCCACGCATGGGGAAGTACCTCCACTACACAGAAAACCGCAGCCAAATAACAACTCCCTAGAGGATTGTTCTCTTCCTGCGTGTGAGTGAGGTCACCAATAAGCTCCCAAGCAGTTGCTGTGTAAGCAGCAGAGGAGGCATCGCGCGAGGAATACTTAATATATCTCGAGCGTTAATAGGCTACGGTACCCGCTTTACATCAGGTGGACCGTATCCTTGTATACCTCCCGACGTAGTATAAAAAAAAATGTGTTAACAACACTCACCGTAATGGCACGGAATGATGTCAGGGTCGGTCTCCTCTACGTCTCTGGTGTCCTTCAGCTCGTACTGGCTGTTGTACTCCAGTTTTGGAGAGGCAGAGTAGCTGTTCAGGTTGTCTTGCTTGGCGAAGGACTCCACACTTCGCTCGTGGTACAATTCGGTGCTAATAAAAATAAACTAAATTAGATTATTTATTTATTAGACAAAACAATAGAATACAAACTTAAACATTTGCTCATATTATGCACCCATCAGCATGGCTCGTCGTTATCCAATTGCAGCTGTACACATCTTAATGCTATGATTAAAATTTAAACAAAGGTCACAGTAAGGCTGTTAACAAAAAAAAAGCCATCAAGTGCGAGTCCGACTCGCGCACCGAGAGTTTCGTAAAAAAATATTACCTCATATATTTCACAATTTTTTTTTATGATGTAACTATAAATTACCGGTTTTCAGATTATTTCCTTTACTTGTGCTACATGACATTGCTTCTTACCAAATTTCATTATTCTAGGTCAACGGTAAGTACCCTATATGTTTTGATTCCCTTGCGAGTGTCAAAATATGCGCATAAACGAGGCATAAACAGCCGTATCTTTTGATTGCGTTGACTTAGAAGTTTGATTTTTTTCACTGCTCGAAAGGAGTGCAGACTTGAGTATTTGATATTAATTTCAGCTTGATAGCTTCACCCGTCCTTGAGAAAAAGGGTCTCGACAGACAGATAGACGGACAACAAAGTGATCCTATAAGCGGTCCGTTTTTCCTTTTCGAGATACGGAACCCAACAAAATAAAACAAAATATACATTTCTTTTAATTCTAACAGTAATGCACTTCACAGTGCATTATAAAGAGCATCCCTTTTTTTATACTACGTAGGGAGGCATACAAGCATACGGCCCACCTGATGTAAAGCGGGTACTGTAGCCTATTAACGCTTGCTTGATAAGTATCACTCGCGCGATGCCTCCTCTGCTGCTTACACAGCAACTCCTTGGGAGCTTACTGGTGACCTCACTCACACGCAGGAACACAACAACCCTCTAGAGAGTTGTTATTTGGCTGTGGTTTTCTGTGAGGTGGAGATACTTCCCCAGACGGGCTGCTTTGATGCGCCCTACCTGTCTTAAGAGATCTCTTAAGTTATCTCTATACGAACCCAACTTTTGATGAAATATATCAACATTATCGGAGTCTCGTTGTACAATTTACACATTCTGTTCAGTGGACTATTTTGAGATACATTATTTCTGGCTAATAAAAGCTCTTCTGTATCCCACAGAAGAATATTTGTATACGGACAGAACGCCCACCGGCCTTTATGTTAATATGTTATAGCATACCACAATCTAATTTGGTGTCGACAATCCCATACAACACCGTCAAATCGATAACCTTGCGTCTTTTCTGTAAACTACTCGGCTTAGAATGCGTAAGTCTGTTTTCATAACATTTTTATTGCCGTCTAAGACCCCATCTTTTTGTCACGTATCTTAAGAAACCTGCATGTATTGCTTAGAGATCATATCGGTGCACAATACTCAAGTATACTGCGAACTGAAGTTGTATACAGTTTAAACAGTGTGGTTATAGTTTTAAATGGCTTTGTAGTTCTATAAATAAATCCGGTTAATTTTTAGACCTCATACTCATTTAGTCGTAATGGTTGCGGAACGTCAACGAGGAAAACCTCGTGAGGAAACCCGCATGTCCAAGAAATTGTATTTCGAATGACGTGTGACCTAACGTAAGATTGATCTGGTTCTCCACTCAGGGTTGCGGAGGTCAGACGGCAGTCGCTCCATGTAAAAATCAGTATCTTCGCCAAATCCTCAGGCTTAAAAAACTGCGTGTTCTACTCCCTCGACCGTAGCGTGCGCGAGTAAGTAACTTCCTATACTGCAAGCGTTTATAGTAATATGGTTTATATGTTATACAAAGTGAGTGAGTCGATCCAATTATAATGTAATTAATAAATTATGTAAATTTGTTTGGATACCAAAAGAGGGATGCCTGAGTTTTTTGGCAGTATTTTTATCAGTGCTCATCTAGTCATGAACTGCACGGTAGGGAAAAAAATTGTGACGATTACAAACAAATGTAACCATTTTTACGCAATGATGTTATAAAAAATATCATTGTTTTTACGGAATAAAAAGATTTTGACTTTCAAAGGTAGAGTAAAATTGTTAAAGCATTGCTTTACATTAATTTGTGTCCTCTACGTTTTGTCCAATGCTAACTTATGGAAGAGTGAGCTGAATATGGCAGAGCGAGTGAGTGAGCGTAGAATAAACGTAATAAATGCGAGCCTTGCGTAAAATTTGTGACGCTTGTAGACCACATTCGCAATGAAACAACGTTCGCAAAAAAAGGTTGATGTAACAAACAAAGTTGGTTCGAAAGAGTGTATCGGTGTTGAAATAAGCAGAGGCATGTTCCGTTGGTTCGGGTGTGTAGAAAGAAGTACGAGGGACGAATGATTAAACAGGTACACAACTCTACAACGTAGGTGAAAGGCACAGAAATATCCCCTTTACTGATGAAAAAGTTTAACGACTGAAGAGCACTATAACAAACAAAATGACAAAGTGTACGCACACAGTTCTAAAAAAATCACTTACTTGAGTGGGTTTTTCGAGGCACGAACTTCCTAAGCCTGGCTCGAAACCAACTTTCCGATCTTTATACGAGCTGAAGACTGGCCTCCGTTTTGCCTAAATCTGAACCCTTTAGACTAAAAAATATGGTCAGTTTTAGAGAACATAGCATGCTCGAAACGATATGCTGACATTGTGTCGCTTCAGAAATCTCTGAAGCAAGCAGTGGCTAAATTTCCCTTGGAAACAGTGCGTAAATCCATTGATTCATGGCCAGACAAATTAAAGGTCTGTGCCAAATTAAAGGCTAAAGGTGGCCATTTTGAATAGAATCATTTCTTTATTTGCCGAGTCTTCCATAAATATGTACATATACCTAAGTTTTATTAAGATACATTACTTCATACATTAAATAACTAGACTACATACGTACAAAGTATTTGCCGAGATAAAAGCCTCACAGACACGTCTCTGTATCGAGATTAATAAGTCTTCATACACAGTTAAAAGCAAGAACAATTTAAAATAGTATAATTGTTATATTTAACAGCCACTAATTAAGGTCATAAAACCGCCTCAACAACAGTCGTCTTACTAGCTCAATGCTTGAGTTAAATAGATCTAAATTAAGATCCCAAGTAAAACCAATAAATTAATTGTCTTGTCCGCCACAACACTGAATTCGGCTGATAGTTGGAATTAACGGAGTTAGAGAAATGGGTATATCCTCACGGTTAGCTTTAGAGATTTTTATGAAGAAGCTCGGAGCAATCCATTTTATTTACGTTTATTTTAAACAGAAATATTAGATCAGCAATTACACATCGCTTTTCCAAGGACAAAAGATGGTGACCATTATTAGACCGTAGATAATCACTTCTGTAATATATGCCCCATACACCAACATAGAAAACTCATGAATTTCTTCTAGATATTTTCAATCCGATTAATGTAGACTTTATATCTTGGGTTTCAAACTTGTGACGCATACTCTAAGTTACTGCGCACAAGAGCGCAATATAATATTTTAAGCGTTTTAGCTTATTTGAAATCTTTAGAAGATTGTTTTAAAACCCTTAATGCTTTAGACACTTCTGAGAGAGATATGGTAAACAAAAGCGGCCCAAGCAAAGATCCTTGTGGGACTCCACTGAGTATACAAACACAAATACAAATGATTGATTCAACAAATGAATCTTGAATTATCTATGCAGGTCCCCGCACTCCAACATGTAATATTTTTTTTCAAAAGTACGCCAAGATCGATCCTATCAAAACGCTTGTTACAGTCGGTGTAACTGATATAAACTTGTGCTCCCTTGTCCATCGTCTCAGTAGGAAAATTATTGAGCAGGACTAGATTGGAAGTAGTGGTTCTCTCTGCTCACCCCGCAATGGACGAAAAATGGAATTTCAAGAAGGTAAACGTTTTTTTATTCATAAATTATATACTTATAGCTCAGGTGCTATAAATGAAGGCAGGGGTGCTTTTTAGTTTCTTGATAAATGGACTCGGTCATTATTGCAAACAAAACGAGTAATTGGTATATATAGTATCTAAACATATACATATAATTGCCTCCCTATTCTTGACATATTCGTCTAAATTCCACCATCCTACGCAGTCGGGGATTTATCTCTCTCAAGAATACTCAACGAAAACATTTTGTCATAATTACAAAAGGCATTAAGTATTCTTTAAATATCAAGCTACATACTATTCATCTTTATATCTTCTGTCCGTGTGTGTGTCACTGAACTCCTCCGAAACGGCTAGATCGATTTAAATGATATTTTTAGTGTGTCTTTAAGTGGTTGGTTTAGAATCATAATTGAACCCGATAGGTGACGTTACAATCGGGTTCTAGGAATTATTTTTTATTTTCGGGTAGGACAGCGTCTGCCGAGCCTCTAGTCTATAGTTATATATAAAAATAAATGGCCGTGCGTGATTACATATAAACTCGAAATTGACCTAATCGATTTCAATACATGTATATACATATATATATATATATTATTTATCGCCGGGAACATGCAAGCATACGGCCCACCTGATGTAAACCGTAGTTTTGCAAACAAAGCAGTACATTAAATATCATTGAATAAATTGTGGCTGGTGGCACCACGTGTAGGTTTGACTTCGGCTCTAAATGGGATCGGAAGCCAACTACAACCAAAATACGAATTTATGTCCCAGAATCACATGGGATACAGTTTAATTTCAGTAGTCCCACATCAGCCCTTACTCATCACTGTCCAGGGATACAAGTTTTGTTTCCACCGAAGAGGTTTACTCCACTCCGCCACGCTGCTCAAATGCTGATTGGCGGAGGCCACTGTTTCCGCCCAATGACTACAGCTTAACAAATGTAATCTATCGACAACAACCGTAGGTCCCGGCTGTTGTCCATACGACCTTCTGCAGCATAAAGAACCTCTGGGTAGGAAATTCATCCACAGATCAGCTGCAGTTGTCGTTGCTTAACCCACGTGTTTGATCCTTAGAGAATTAGGGACTAGTGTGAAGGCAGAGGTGCTTTTTAGTTAATTGATAAATGGACTCGATCATTATAGCAAACAAAACGAGTAATTGGTATATATAGTATCTAAACATATCAACACGTCATCGAGCTCCACAATTTCCGACAAAATTAAATGTTAACAATCTTGTACAAAAAATAGTCATCGACGTCGAAATTAAAATTCTTTAATTAAGCCCTTTGGGTACATGGACACGTCTCACATATTTTATCATTACGATTTTGATGAAAAATTTCTTTTAATTTTTATAGTATTAAGAACGGTAAAAGATAATAGATCAGTGGGGACCCATTATCGTCGTCTATAACATTGTTAATTAACTTACTAGAAGTCCCAAAATGTCAGAAGCCCTAGGAACCGGCGACGATGCATGTTAAAGAGGCGAGTGACATGAATAAAGACCGCGCTTTTGTGGCGCTCAATTCTTTCTGCCTACCGCGCTGGGGACCTCACGTGATATACATACAAATAACCGTACCTATTACACTATACAAAAAAACGAAGTTCTATATATAAAGATGTCAAATGGCAAATTTAAAGATGTATTACTTTATGTACTGAATCTCCTTCTACATCATCTCATATACCGTTTCTATTATATTATGATTGGTCAGCTACCTAAGTCTAAAGATTTGGCGAAGATATACAGATACAAATATCTTCATTGGGGGAAAAATAGAGCTACAAGATGTATAATAATGTATGTGACAGGTATACTTCATATCTCCGCGCTTAAGCACATTTACACCATATACGGTTATATTTACCCAGTAAAATGGATTCAGTCTTGTCATAACTTCTAGATTTAAGCCAAGTTTTTTTTTTTTTTTTTTTAATTTATTATTCAAGAGAAAATCACAAAAAATCTTATTTCTAAGTTTCGCCAAACTGTGAAAGTTTGTCGGCGAACAATGCACTCACTTAACACCTAACGAGTATATAAAAATAGGCAAAGTCACCTCCACAACAATCATTTACACATAAATGACGCTGAATTTATTATATATTTTTGTTATGGAAGGCATGCAATAACAACTTTTTTATTGTATTTTTAAAAGAGTTTTTACTTTTGCATTTGTTTTCTATGGTAATGCTGTTATATATTCTTGGTATTAGGTACTTTCTGGTCCTTTCCCCATAATAATTACATGCATGTGGTTCAACATATTTTTTCTTATTTTTATTTCTTAATTTACTATTTAATAAAGCCTCACTTTTATATTTAACGCAATCATATTGTTCAATTGCTAACAAATATTTAATTTTTTCGTGAACAGGTAGAACATTACATTTCTTAAACAGCAAATTATAGTTTTTGTTACAATTATCCTTGGTTTTTTTGTCAATTAAAAATTTTAACAGTCGTATCTGCAGATCTACAATTCTATCTAAGTATGTACTGAAGGTACGTCCATATGCACAAAGTCCATAAGTTAATACCGAATCAGCAAGGGCGTGGTACAGCATGCTCAAAATCTTTTTATTTAATACATTTTTTAACTGTCTAAATTTGCACAAAATGGCTCTAAGTTTATTACAAACATTTTTGATATGTATTTTCCAGCTAAAATTACAATCTATTGTTAAACCTAAATATTTATATTCTGTTACAAAGTCAAGACTATTACACCTACAGTTAAACTTTTCTTTATGTAAACATTCGTATGTATGCCCAATAATATTAACATTTCGTGAAGGTGTTTTAAGATATGGAGAATGCAACAACATACATTTTGTTTTTGCTACGTTTAATATGATGCCATTATCGTGTGACCATTTGAGTATATTCTCAAAATCCTCTTGTAAATTTTTCTGTATGTTATTAATGTCCCGATCGGCGTATATTAAGCATGTGTCATCCGCATACATGTACATAGAACAATTTTTTACAACATTACTCATACTATTCACATGCATAATGTACCCGACCGGGCCATATACAGAGCCGGTTGGTACACCATATTTTACCTTTGCCTTATCTCCTATTATTTCTTGTATCTTAGTTTGTAGGATTCTATTTTCTAAATAACTATTAAACCATTTGCTCACCGGTCCACGCACTCCACATTCTTGCATAGCTTGAATTAGGAGATCGTGGTCCAAAGTTTCAAATGCCTTTTTGAAATCAATAAATAATACTACTACATACTTTCTTTCATTTAGATTCTCATTAACATCATCAGTGAACTCGCTTAATGCCGTGTATGTGCTTCGTGCTTTCCTAAAGCCATGTTGCTTATTTGATATTATTTTCGTAGGTATCAACTTAAAGTTTAATTTTGATTTATTTACTGTCATAGGATATATGTTGGTATATTTGTTAACTTCATTGTAGAGATAGGCTGACTGGTAATTGCCTTCTAGCAAATGTGATGCGAACACTAACTAAGGGAGCTATCACATATTTACTTCTTCCGCTCAGTTTTTTTGGATCGTATTTTATAGTTTTATGTATTTTTAGAACAGTTTACTTAACATATAATTTTCTTCGAAAGTAGATCGCATATTTTATAAACATATTCAGTGAAAAATCTGTAACGCTTGGAACACATTACTTTCAATAATGATCTTTGAGCCCGCTATAATTCCAAAAAAAAATGTTTTAGTTGCACCAACCCATATGGGAATGCAGTACAGTAATAGTGGATTTAGCTAATGATTCATATATTTGATTCAGAAGCGCTTTTTGCGCAACATATCTGAGTTGTTTAAATGCCCATATAAGTTTTCGAATTCCACCCATAACTAATTCTATATGTGCGTGCCAGGAAAGCCACTGGTCAATTAGAATACCCAAGTACTTGATATAGTTTACCTTAGAAATAACGTTGCAGTCACAGGTGGTTTTATAAGCATTAGTGTTACATGTACATATTTTAATTTTGAATTGATTTCCCGGCTGTGATCGCATGTAATTGGAAAAAGCTATGTAATTTGTTTTAGAAGTATTGAAAGTTATCAAATTTGAACTTAATAAGTTAGCAGCCAGTCCTTTCACAGTATAAGCACGGACTACATCCCATGAAGACCCAAAGGAAATAACTGCAGTGTCATCCGCATAAGTTTCATTGTTGGGGTCATTACGTAATTTTTGTAGCATAGAATTTCTGTTTTTACTTTAAAATTCCCGGTGTTATCCACGGTTTAACATCTATGTACTGCATGGAACTGCTACAATAGAAGTATTATTAGTTAAGCATTGTTTTAGCTAGTCTAATGTCAGTCGCTGGTTTTCGTCTCTATGTAGCCATTGCAATTAGTGATATTAGTTAGTTTAAGAGGAATATTTTTATGATCGGTGTTATTAGTATTCAATACGCAGACAGTTGCTGACGTTTTGCTTTTGTTAATTTTTAACATGAAGTGGTCCAAATAGCTATTATGTTTATTTGAAAGTGTGTGGCCGGGAAGTGAACCGTCCATAGCAAGCATGTTGAGATAGTAAGACGTAGAGAATTGTACGCTGACATTGAATTTCGAGAAGTTCATCTGCAATATTGATATTAATAATATTAACTTCAATCATTCGTATATTGTAGTAGTATTGAAATAAATTTATAATTAAATTGCTTGGATATTAATAAAATAATTGATCGCTAAATGTATACTTAGTTAATATTTTCAGTATTGATAAAAATGTAAACAAATATGTTGCATGGATGATTATATAACTCGTACCTATGTTGCTATGGAAGAGCGGGGTCTTCTAATACAAGCGTTTATTATACCACCAGTTATAATTATATTTTCATAAGTTTTAACGATATAGATTTTTACACGAAGCGGCTGCCGTTAAACCTCCGTAACCCAGATGGAAAATCAGACCTTTCTTAGGTAAGGTCACACTTCTTTCGAAATATAGTTTCTAAGACGTGCTGATTTCTACACGGTGTTTTCCGTCACCGCCGAGCAAGTGATAATTACAAGTATATGCATAAATCCGAAAATACGAATCTACTTGTATACCAGGATTCGAACCAGTTGGTCAACATCGTAGTTCTTTATCCACTGAACTATCACTGCTCAATGTGCTGAATCATTTCCAGGTCTCCATGCAATCAATTCTTATACAGACGGAGACTTACAATCATGGTAATCAGGAAGTGAATACTCACGATGAAGGTGGATGCTTGTCCATGTCCAGCCGCCTCGCTGCGTGCCTGCGATATAGAGCCGTGATCACCCCGCAGACACCTGTGCACAGGAGGGCTGCCACGGCCAGCAAGGAGACCAGCATCGGAGACAGCGTCACTGAGGTACTGACCCCTGCGGGAAGAGGACACTCGTGGTACATTGCGTGCTTGATCATCGCTTATAGTGCAAAAAATGATCTTGTACAATGTTGAGAGGCATACATACATCAGGTGGCCTGATGTAAAGCAGTTACCATAGCCAATGAATGCTTGAATTACATTATTATTATTTATTAATTTAATGAACACCAACATAATAAACCTTAATACTAAATATAAGGCTCCGTAACATGTACGTTCAGCTTAATGCTATTATAGTTATAGGTGAAGACTGCATGCGTTTTTTAAAACAACAAAAAATAATATAGGATTGAAATTAAAAATTAAAAAAAGTATAGCTTCACAGAATACGAAAACTAAGAAAAGAGTGACTTTTTAAAGCTGCGAATGCCACGCACGAATAGACCAACATCCGTAGTCTTGGATATGCTGTTAAATTCTCTAACGAAGCGATTTAAAGGCGCGTTTTGTCCAAGGTTGGTTCTGCCATATTCGGCCAAGAGAATGTTAAATTTTGATGGCCGCGGAAGCCTTAATGGCATTGAGAATGTGAGCGTTTGTAACAATTCCATTAAGTATCATTCTTGCGATACCATCTCTTCTGCTAACACAGCAAGGCCTTAAGAGTTTACTGGTGATCTCATTCACACGCAAGAACACAACAACGCTCCAGGGAGATGTTATTTGGCTGTAGCCTTCTGTGAGGTGAAGGTACTTCCAAAGACGGGATGTTTTGATGAGCTCTATTTCTTAAAAATATTCAGACCTAGACAGTCAGACATGATCATGCAACCAAACGTTTGTCCTGTATGGGAATCAAACCCATGAGAGTTGGTCTCGAACGTTACTAACCACTGTGCCACCAAGCTCGATAAATAACATATATGCGCTTACTGAATCTGTAGATCATTTCTCATATTTGGACATTTTGACGAAACTAGTGGCTGAGTCATTAACACTAATGGGTTCAAATCCCACATAGGACAAACATATCTACGTATGAACATGTCAGTTTATCTTGGTTTGATTATTTATAAGAAAGGGCGGAGCAAAACAGTCCGTATAGAAAGTACCGCCACGTCGCAGAAAACTGCAGCCAAATAACAATTCCCAGCTCCCATGCTCCCTCCTGCGACTGAATGAGGTTACCTGTAATCTATAAGGAGATGCTGTGAGAGGTGGCAACGTGCGGGTGATACTTCCTATATTGCAGGTGGACGTAGACTACGGTAACAACTTTACATCAGGTGTGCCTTACTTGTATGCCTTCCGATTTTATATAAAAAAAATATTTGGACATGTCATTTTGGATTGGGATTTTAAAGACTCATTTTGTAAAAAGAGTGATACTCATAGCATAAATACTAGATATAAGCATAATCTTGTGTTACATGCAAGCAGTCTCCACAAAATGAGTAATTCTTTAATGGGGCAATGTATACGGTTCTATAACAAACTTCCCAGCAATATAAGAGAATTGTCAATAAACAAATTTAAAACTACTATTAAAGCCAAATTGTGTAGCAGGGCATATTATAAAGTATCTGACTATATTAATGATAAAAATGCCTGGGAGTGAGTCGATCCAATTATAATGTAATTAATAAATTATATAAATTTGTTTGGATACCAAAAGAGGGATGCCTGAGTTTTTTGGCAGTATTTTTATCAGTGCTCACCTAGTCATGAACTGCACGGTAGGGAAAAAAATTGTGACGTTTCCAAACAAATGTAGCCATTTTTACGAAATAAAAAGATTTTGACTTTGACTTAATGCCTCTCATGTTGGTTACAAATTGCGGAAATACGTACAACGCAAAGCTTTATCATATATTTTTAAACTACACATATGAGCCTCAGGTAGACGGTCACTTAATCTTCCCACTTCCCTCCAGGGGATGAGACACTCATACATGTTGTATGTACCAACACTTTGGCGAAGAAAATGTAACGTAGAACAATTAGGTGTTTCCAGCGTCTCAGGATCCCTTGCCGGGTAGCCTTAAAGAACCGAGCGCCACGGACCCTATCCTTACAAACCTTACTCGCTTTTTTAACATACAATGCTCTTCGTTTTTAACGCTTCTGATGACCTTTTGATAAAACACAATTAACTTGGTCATGGTAGGTAAGACTTGACCTTTCTCCGCTCCTAAATCTTTCTACTTTCACGTTGTATACATGTTTTGTAGTTCTTTCCTCCTGCATTCTTACGAACCAAACCAACGGAGCATGCCTCTTCTTATTTTAACATCGACGCTCTTTCAAACCAGTTCTGTTCTAACATCATCATTGCAAATACGGTCTACAAGCGTTACGCCACAAATTTTGCGCAACGCTCGCATTTCAGTGCAGATTACGGCACTTACCTAACTACTTTATCATGAACGGATTGTTGTAATTAATAGACGTACGAGTATATTTCAATATAGGAAACTAAACAATAAAGTAAACATGTAATATGTAAGACTGCTTGTTCCTATCTATACATCTATACAGATAAATAAAATTGGAGTGTCTGTTGTAATATTAAAATAACCGCCTTTTATTAAATGCATATACACGGTACGTATACCAAAATGAATATTTTTACAATTTTTGTCTGTCTGTCTGTCTGTTTGTTCCGGCTAATCTCTGAACGGCTGGACCAATTTTGACGGGAGTTTCACTGGCAGATAGTTGATGTAATAAGGAGTAACTTAGGTTACTTTTATTTCAGAATAAATATTTATTTTTATTAATATAAATAAATAATAAAAAAATAACTATTCCACGCGGACGAAGTACATAATACATATCTATTATTATTTTGCTGTTCGCTATTTTACTCTGCTTATTTAGGTACTTATAACAAAATCAATTAAATAAAGTTTTCGTTAAATTCCGCGCGGACGAAGTCGCGGGCACAGCTAGTTAAATATATATATATATATATATAAAATCTCTTTTTGAAATATTGTCTGATTCCCTATTGCCCCATGGATCCACCATCGCTGCTGTGATTCTCTTTCTGTGTGTACATAATATAACAGTATACATATTCTTACCGCCAGTATACTTATCAGGAGGCCTCAAAGCTATTGTATATAGGTTGACCACTTCGCTTCTACCCTTGGCGTTGGCAGAGTACAACGCCAGGGTGTAACTGGACTGTATGTCCACATCGGGCACGTCGAAGATCGGAGAGCTCGTCGACGATACATTAGCACGGACCTGTGGTAAGAAGAATATGTTAACAGGATTCACATTGCAGAAAAGAAATTAAGAGAGGTAGGGCGCAACAAAGCAGCCCGTCTGGGAAAGTACCTCCACCTCACAGAAAACCGCAGCCAAATAACAACTCCTTGAAGGGTTGCTGTATTCCTGCTTGTGAGTGAGGTCACCGGTAACCTTAATGTATTGTAAGCGTACATAGGCTACGGTAACTGCTTCATCAGGTGGGCCCTACGCATGTATGCTTCCTGTCGTTGTAAAAAAATAAAGAGAAAGCGAACTTACCTACTTATACCCTACCCTACCTGTATATTGATCAGTCTGATGCCACCAGCCATGCAATTCTCTAAGCGACTCGTAATGGCTGTGTGCGTCGCTGTGATCACAGATGTCACAGCTTTGACATCGTCGACTGCGATCACGGCTTTTTATTTGGTATTCTATAAGGCTGTAAGCGAACGCGAGGCTGTTTGCCTTGTAGAATTCCAATTCCAAACGCAGCCTTGCGGCGCTAGTGTCGCACAACCATGAAAAGCGACACTAAGGAATTGCAATTCTGTTTTACGTCACTCGCTACTTCGACTAACGTCTTGGTAGAAATTAGAATTAAAACTTGTCATTCGCATGTCACTACTATACTACTGTGGAGCGCAGTAACCTCCGTGCACATGTAAATTATGTAAGTACAATTTTTGATGCCCTAAGACGAGGTGTAGATGCGGGGGTTTAATTGAGGAAGCGGGGATCCGGTCGGAAACCAGAAGGTTATGGCGGTAGAAATGCGGCCCAAAATGGGATAGCGGGAGCGTATTGGCGGTAGTGAAAATAGGATGCGGTACTGGATTAGTGGTGGACACAGCACTTACCAATATTCTTCCTTTGAAGAGTTTCGGCAGTTCCCAGGTGGCTGAGCGCGGGACTCCAAGCGACGGTTTGCGAAATGTTCTTATTATTTTAGTGTTAACACCTCACCCCTGTGCACAGGTAACTACGTCAGCGGTAAACACTATTTTCACCAACAATTAAGTAAATTATACAAAGTTTTAGCGGAAGAACAGACCATGCCGTCCGTTCAGTTCGAAGCGTTTTTTCTACCTTCTTTTCTATTTTAAAAATTCTCTCAGTGGCGCCATCTTCAAGCGGGCGGTCAAATCTTCTCTCTCCCTTTCTCTTATCTCAATGCTGTGTGAATGAAAGGGAAGGAAATAGGATTGGTAAGGTTCGCGGGCGCGCCAATGAAATCACTGCATGCGCCAGGGAGTTTTCAAAAAACAAACAAAAAGCGGCGCTTTCAAAGTGGCGCGAACATCCTCCGGCGCCTTGAGAAACTGCGTTTCTCAAAGGAATGCGAGTGCGGATAAATGTATATCAAATACAAATGCGGATGCAAAAAAAATAAAAATGCGGATTTATAGTATATTAGAAATACAAACGCGGATTTAAAGTATATTAGAAATATAAATGCGGACTTAAAGTATATTAGAAACTAGAATATGATTCGACATTATGCGGTATTGTTATTGTGATGGAAGCGGGCTTAATTTTACCATTGGCCTTTTTAGGAGACCATTCCGCGTCTTAACTAATGCTACGCGGACTACACCATCCGAACCGGGATATGTCCTCAATAACTCCCATTGGCCAACGCAGCGGCGGAATGTTGTCCTCGTGTATCAACACGACAGTACCTACTTTAATATTTTCCACGTTCTTGAACCATTTTTGGCGAACTTGTAAGTTATTTAAGTATTCTAAATGCCATTTTCTCCAATAAGAATGAATCATTTGATCTAGAAGATTTTTACGCGTATAAAGCGGAGTGGAAGAAATTGGCGCGAGCGGCAAGTACTGTAAAGGCGAGGCCATAATGAAATGCGCAGGAGATAAAGGCTCGGGGTATGGGTCCTCTAGTAGAACACAAAGCGGGCGTGAATTCATAATAGTCTCTACTTGAAGCAAGACAGTCAGAAGCTCCTCGTAAGTGAGAAGTTGGCTGCCGATAACGCGGTATAAATGAGTTTTTAAACTTTTAATATTAGATTCCCATATCCCTCCGAAATGCGGTGCACGGGGGGGAATCATATGCCATTCAATACGGCGAGAGACGAGCTCGTCCGAGAGCTTGTCCTTATATTCTGCGGAATTCACCAGACTATAAAGTTCTTGCAACTGAGATTTAGCGCCAACGAAATTCGTTCCGTTGTCGGAATAGAGGCAGGAAACTGGACCTCTACGCGAGATAAACCTTTTGAATGCGGAAAGAAACGTCTCAGACGATAAGTCAGAGGCGAGTTCAACGTGAACGGCTTTCGTGACTAAGCATATAAAGAGACAGATATAGGCCTTCTGGCTGCGCTGACCACGGCGTCTACACAGCGTTATATTTAGAGGTCCAGCGTAGTCTACCCCAGTATGTACGAAGGCTTTCGTCTCTTGAACTCGGCATGCGGGAAGATTAGCCATTTTAGGACTTGAATGCGAAGGTGTGTTTTTAAAACAAAAATTACATTTATATATGAGTTGTCGTATAATTGATCTAGCGGACAAAATCCAATATTTTTGGCGTAATAGTGAACTGAGAAGAGCGGCTCCTGTGTGGCAATTAATGCGGTGATAATGTTTAATTATGATATAAGTTACGTTGTCGTGCTTAGGCAGCAAGATAGGATGCTTCGCATCAAAAGGTAGGTTTGCATTGGACAACCTGCCGCCTACTCTTATAAGTCCGTCCTCTGAAATGAATAAATCTAATTTATTTAGCGGTGCGGGAATTGAGTTATTATTTTTATTAATATTCTCAATTATATGCGGAAAGTGCGTAACTTGCACGGAACGAAGTATATACGTTTCAGCGGTAAGTAAATACGCGGTTTCAATATATTTAGAGCGGGTGAGTATTCGTAAGAAACGTAAGACGTAAACGATTATGCGTAATAATTTATTCCAAGACGAGACACGGCGTCCAAGCATGTTAAGCGGAGAGGATTCCACAACAGGAGAAGAAGCGGTTACCGCGAACGTTTTACTATTAAGTTCGGGTAAATCTTCACACTTTTCAGGTTCAAAGGACTTTATAGGCCACTCGTTGACTGGCGTATTCAGCCAGCAGGGACCCTTCCACCATAATTCCTGCGTCAATAATTGCTCGGGCAGCAGTCCTCTGGACAAGCAATCAGAAGGATTCTGTACACCGGCAACATGGTAAAAAGCTTTAGGATCTAAATTTTCGTGACACTTGGCTACGCGGTTGCTAACAAATATGTTCCATCGATGTGGAGACGAATGAATCCAGGAGAGAGCGATTTTTGAATCTGAAAAGGCGTAAACCTTCTGTATAGGCGTGCGAGAGGAATAAGTGTCATGTACTAATTTAGTCAATTTTGCCATCAATACGGCGGCGCAAAGCTCTAAGCGAGCGAGGGAAACTACTTTGATTGGGGCGACCTTTGACTTCGCACAGACAAGGCGCACATGGATCATCCCTGTGGGATCAGACACATGTAAGAAAACTACACTGCCGAACGCTTTCATACTTGCGTCGGCAAATGCAACAATATTCACCGTACAACCTTGTGTTACGGATACGTGCCGCGGTATTTTTAAGTTAGCGAGAAGCGGTAATTGCTCTCTGAATTTAGAGAACGCAGCGGTGATGTGTGTCGGGGGCTCATCATCCCACCCAACCTTTTGGAGCCAGAGTTCTTTTATAAGAAGTTTTGCGTATAGGATCACGGGTGCCGCGAAACCTAAAACGTCCCACAAGCGGGCAATGAGAAAGGATTGACCTTTTTGTGCATAAGCGGTCGTCATTCTTGACCTTAAAGACAAACATACATACATACATACATACATATAACATAAACATTTTAATTAATTGAGAGGAGGCCTCAACAGCATCAGATTCATTCATAATAGAACTAGCTAGATCATCCATGTACAGATCCTTTTCACCTATGGCAGCGGATACTGGGTAGTTATCACGTTCGTCGTTACAGAGCTGTCGCACGGTGCGCATAGCAACATATGGGCTTGATTTGAGACCAAAAGCTACGCGGTTGAATTTAAAAGTTTGAATAGGCTCTGCGGTATTAAAGCGGTAAAGAATTTTTTGATATTTCTGATGCTCATCGGTTACTAATATCTGAAGATACATTTGTTTTATGTCCGCGGTTATGGCAACTGGAAAAAGGCGGAAATTAAGTAAAATCAAAAATAAATCGCTTTGAAGATTGGGTCCGGTATGTAAAATATCATTTAGAGATACGCCATTATGGCATTGAGCACTTGCGTCTAGAACAACCCTAACCTTCGTAGTCTGTTTGTCCTGTCTGATCACGGGGTGATGAGGAATCAGGTAACCTCCGTTGCAGTCATCAGATGATGAAACGGGAGATAAATAATTATTATCGATATAGTCTTTAATTACTGCGTCATAACTGTCACGCAAATCTTTATCGGCGAATTTGCGCTCCAGCGATAAGAAGCGGCGATGAGCGGTAGCGTAGGAATTACCCAAACAACTGGGATCCTGAGAAAAGGGTAAAGCGGTACAATATCGACCAGAGGAGTCGCGAGAGACGCTGGACGCGTATATGTGCTCACATTCCTCCTCGGGCTTACTTAAATGTTTTATTGCGGGGATCTCCTCTAGCTCCCAAAATTTGGAGAGAGAAGCGTCAATATTATTCTCCACACCAGTGAAGAATGAAGCGGTAGATGAGCATATGGCTTGCTCACAAACAGTAGCGGTAGCGGAATTAACGGCGATGTCACCCATGAAAATATAACCAAACACGGTTTCTAATGCGGGCGGTGCGGGGGGAGCTATGACTTTACCACTTAGAAGTATAAATGGAAACAATTTTGCCCCAAGAACGAGCTCAACCTCACCTGGCATGTGCCAGAGTGGGTCGGCCAGCGGTAGGTCTACCAGATGGCTGATTATGGAAGTGTCAACATAATCCACTGGTAAACGATCAGTAATGGTGTCGATTACTATCGCGGTTAAACTAAAATTATGTTTATTATTTTTAGCGGAAATAGTTAAATTCACATATCCTATAATGGGACGAGACGTCAAACCAACTCCCTTTAAAGTTGAGTTCGAAAGCGGAATAATGTCTAAATTTAGTTTTTTACAACAATCTATGGTTATTAAATGGTTTTGTGAAGCATTATCAATTAAGCAACGAACTGTTTGTTTTATATTTTTATCGTTATTATGAACGTGAACACGCGCGGTAGATAAAATTACTTCACTAAGTTTCGTGGTACCGGTCGATACATTTGACGCGACAGGAACGCGAGCACACAGCGATACGGGCGCGCGGATCGTGGTAGCGGGCGTGGAGTCGACGCAATGCCCCGTAGGCTCGCTGGTTGCTTGCGCGCGGCCGCTCGACGCGGCGGTCGGGGTTCGTTCCCCGATATGTAATGACGGCGTTGTCATTTTATTTTCGGAATCGAAATGCAACAATGTGTGGTGACCTTTACTACACCGTTTACATGTATATTTAGATTGACAATTTAATGCGGAGTGAGATAAACTAAGGCAGTTTATACAACCTCGTTTGAATTTAATAAAATCAAAACGCGGCTTTGATTGCATCGATTTAAATGCGGGACAATGATAAAGTTGAAAATGATCAGATGCATTACACAAAGTACATGACGAGCGGTTGTTTGAGTTATTATTATGAGTTATGAAGGTGTGGACTGTATTTGGGCGGGTTGAATTACTAGAATTCGAATTATTATTACGAGAATTGCGGGTAAATGAATTACAGTTATTATTAGCGGAGCGGTTTAATAAATTATTTGTACTGTTATTAGCGGATGTTCTTTCTAATATTTTTACTTGACTTTTAATAAATTTGACGAAATCTGTGTAACTGGGAATATCCTGGTCTCTAAAGGCCATCTCAAAGGCCTGAGCCGTATGCGCATCCGTTTTGCGTAAGGCCAAATTTAACAGAATGAAATCACATAGATTTTTAATATTTAATTGCTTGAGTGCAGCGGCAGCGGCATCGAAAGACTCGATGAAATTACTTAACGAAGCGGAATTATTTGTCGCGTTTTTAATGTTCATTAATATAGAGATGTAATGTGAACCTAATGCCCTGTTATCTTGGTACCTTTTTGTAAGGTTTTGCCAAATAGATAAATAACTTTCGCCAGACGGAATTATGCCTGCGAGTACGTTCAAAGCATTTCCCGAAAGGCTACCTACCAAGTATTGAATACGATGTGCATCAGTTAAATCAATATTATCGTGAATGTTTGTTTTAAAAGATTCGTAGAATACTGACCAATTATCTATTTTGCCATCAAAGCGGGGTATATTAAGTGGGGCTAGTTTTATTGAAGCCTTATTTGGCGACTGCGTTACAGAACGAGATATGGAACCCTTATCTTGGGTTAAATTCGCACGGTACCTTTTAATGCGAGTGAAAAGGTCGTCAAAGACGTTAAGCGTCTTATAATCAGGTTCATATTTAGGGTTTAATTGCATATTAATCCCGTTAATTTCATCCAACGATTGAATGAATTCTGTGCGGTGCGTCTCGATTATTTCACTGTCCGACAAGAAAGATTCGCCTGTGCGCAAGTCAGTACTCGCCGGCGACAACTCTTTACCAAAGTTATATAATTTAGTCATGCGTTCAAATATAGCACCATTTTTGGCTACTAATACTTTCAATCTAGACACATTTGCCTCCATTGTGAGAAAATGACAATGTGGGATTATTTAAGCGTAATGACGTATGAACACGTTTTATAGAATATATATAGGACAATGAAAGTTATTGAGAGAACAAACCCAACGAGCTAGTGGCGAGTTTGTTTATATACGGTTATTGCGGTAAGATGCCAGAATATATCTCGGCTCGTATGGACCAACAAATGTAGATGCGGGGGTTTAATTGAGGAAGCGGGGATCCGGTCGGAAACCAGAAGGTTATGGCGGTAGAAATGCGGCCCAAAATGGGATAGCGGGAGCGTATTGGCGGTAGTGAAAATAGGATGCGGTACTGGATTAGTGGTGGACACAGCACTTACCAATATTCTTCCTTTGAAGAGTTTCGGCAGTTCCCAGGTGGCTGAGCGCGGGACTCCAAGCGACGGTTTGCGAAATGTTCTTATTATTTTAGTGTTAACACCTCACCCCTGTGCACAGGTAACTACGTCAGCGGTAAACACTATTTTCACCAACAATTAAGTAAATTATACAAAGTTTTAGCGGAAGAACAGACCATGCCGTCCGTTCAGTTCGAAGCGTTTTTTCTACCTTCTTTTCTATTTTAAAAATTCTCTCAGTGGCGCCATCTTCAAGCGGGCGGTCAAATCTTCTCTCTCCCTTTCTCTTATCTCAATGCTGTGTGAATGAAAGGGAAGGAAATAGGATTGGTAAGGTTCGCGGGCGCGCCAATGAAATCACTGCATGCGCCAGGGAGTTTTCAAAAAACAAACAAAAAGCGGCGCTTTCAAAGTGGCGCGAACACGAGGTTCAACCGGATGGGAGAGGCGTCCCGCGTCCTGATTCACTCTCTTCCGCTCAGAAATAACGCAATATTTAACAATTTTTTGAAATTTTATAAAACACGCTTAAAACTGCAATAAGAATCTGCCATTTAATTATTTAATAACAATAATTATATACTTTAAGATATCAAAACGGCAGACAACCTGCGATCACGTTTTAAAAGTCAATTTTAATGTTTTTGGACTTCTGAACACTCCCAAAGGAACCATCGTCGGCCATAGCGAATCCCCATTTCACTTGCGGCAGGTCTAATAGCATAAACTAGCATCAATATGCTGTTTGCTAAAATACCGTAAGTCTGCCGATCAGTGGCTCTTAGACCATAACGTGTATGCAACATTTTAGTTCAATCGGAAACCGGGACAATTTTAACAATACAATACAAATTAAAAAATCTTTATTTGTTCTCTCACATAGGTTATACAGTACAATTTGAGATCAAATCTAAGATGTACATTACATGAAATTCAATCTCATTTCAATCAATTCGACGAGCTCGGTGGCGCAGTGGTGAAACGCGCTGTTACACTACTTTGACACCAACGCTCGTGGGTTCGATTCCCACACAGTACAAACATTTGTGTGCATGAACATGTCTGTTTGTCTTGGTCTGGGTATTTTCTATGTATGATAAGTATGTATTTACAAATAAAAATGTATTTACGTATGTTTATCAGTTGTCTAGTACCCATAACACAAGCTTCGCTTACTTTGGGGCTAGATGGCGCTGTGTAATTTGTCCGACAATATTTATTTATTTATCTATGTGAGAGACTGGTTTCTGTACTAGGAGGACCTGTATGATTACCAGTCTCTCCAACACTGGACCAAGTATATATTAATAGGTAAGTACCTCTTAATGACAAAAATAGGTAACAAATAGGATTTGGCTTCTTCCCGCGCTTTTGACGAGTGACATTGTTTATATACTTGAAAATTTTTACAATTCAGTATAAAATTAGTTTTGTGTGACAATTTCGATAGTATTTTGTAACATAAGTGCTAGTGAAATTATACAGTAATGAAAATACTCAAATATAACACGTTTATGCATTGAATTAAACATTTTTTAACGGAAGTATCGCGTGTTTTATTTATTTTGTTGAACCTGACGTTTCGAACGCTTTGCAGCGTCCGTGGTCGCAGGAAGACTTAGGTGACATTTGTCTTACATTGGTTATTCAATTATTACATTTAATTGTTTATATATGTTCCAATACACACAAAAATCGCTCACGGTGTCCGAAAATCCGTCCGTTTATGCACTTTGTGGGAGACGTGAAAAGTTCATTAAGAAAACCTTGTAAAAACACTTTCGTTTTACGGGTGGTATTTAAACTGGGTTGATTGGGTCTAGTTTCCCTAACTTTGATACTGGCATAAAGTAGCAACACTATTGCCATATATATATATAATAGGATTTGGTTACTATTCAAGTTAACTTCTTCATCATCAAAAAAGCTATTAAAAGCATATAAAAAGAAAGCAAGGTGGGTGTTCTGCACCAATGAAAGTTGTGGCCGGAGAACAATCTTTTTCTTGACCTTTCGAGTGTCCGACCCCGCGGTTTGCTTGAACAGGAAGCTTTAAACGTACTCTTTATACTTAAAGCTTACGTTTATGGTGTACTTCCTTCTCACGATATTACTACTTACTCGATATTAAAACCCTCGGGTGGTTGCAAAGTTATTTTCGAGGAAACGCAGTGTTTTGAGAGAAAATTTGAGAGTCCTGTATTTTACGAGCTCGTCGGCGGAGCGGTTAATACCGCTACTTGGACACCCAGGCTCGTGGGTTCCCAAGGATAAACATTTGTATGTATGAGCATGTTAATTTGCTTTGCTCTGGGCGTTTTTAAAGGTCTACGCAGATGACGATGATTTTAACGAGCTCGGTGGCTCAGTCGTGAATGACGCGACTTTGACACCAAAGCTCGTGGGTTCGATTTCCACACAAGGCAAACATTTGTCAGCATGAACATGTCTGTTTATCTTGGTCTGGATGTTTTAAGAGAGGTAGGGCGCATCAAAGCCGCCCGTCTGGGGAAGTACCTCCACCTCACAGAAAACCGCAGCCAAATAACAACTCGCTAAAGGGTTGTTGTGTTCCTGCGTGTGAATGAGGTCACCAGTAAGCTCCAAGGAGCTGCAGTGTAAGCAGCAGAGGAGGCATCGCGCGAGTGATACTTAATATCGCAAGCGTTAATAGGCTACGGTACCCGCTTTATACCGGGTGGGCCGTATGCTCCCCACGTAGTAAATAAAAAAAAGCTATAAAGTATAATGCAAATAATTGCTCTCATTCAAAATATAACTTACCAATAAAGAAGGTAATTCAAGCACTTCCATGAAGAACATTTGCGGTAATCCTCCGTCGAAGCCTTCCTCGCATTCCACTTGCAAGCAGCTGCTGTTGTGGTTCAACACTGAACAGTTCTGCGGAGGCATTGGACGACCTGTTCATATTACCAACAGTTAGTGATATGATATTTTGTTTTTAGGCACGGAGGTTCCACGAGATAGCCACTGATCAATACGTCGATATATTGGTACGCCATTTAACCAAAGCCCCTGGTCATCCTACGGCTAGATTATCCCTTCAATGGAAATAGCTTCGAGCATATCTACGCTGGTCCGATGCAGGTCGGTGGAAGTCAGAGCTTTTGATCTGACGTATGCCCAGCGCCTTGGTTTAAAGTTTATTTGTCATCTATATCAGTTCTGAAGAGTGTGTGACACGGCACATTAGTGTACCGTGGACTTAAGATGGCGTATCAGGGAAATTTATGATGAGCTCGGCGGCTCAGTCGTGAATGACGCGACTTTGACACCAACGCTCGTGGGTTCAATTCCCACACAAGACAAACATTTGTGTGCCATGAACATGTTTGTCTTGGTCTGGATGTTTTTAAGATAGGTAGGGTTCTACCTCACATAAAACCGCAACCAAATAATAACTCCCTAGATGGTCGTTGAGTGAGGTCGCTTGTTGCTTGGTTGCTGTGTAAACAGCAGAGGGGGCATCGCACAAGTGATACTTAATATTATTACAGGCGTTAATAGGTTATGGTAACTGCTTTACATCAGGTAGACCGTATACTTGTATGTCTCCCGACGTTGTATAAAAAAAAATGAGGCAAGATATGTCAGAAACTTAAAATAATACCTTTAGTAGAAAATAATACTTTTAATGTAGTGATTAGTAATGCTACTACGAGACGCTCGTGGGTTCGATTTCCACGCAGATTCTTGGTCTGGGTGTTTTTAAGAGTAGTACGGTGCATCAAAGCAGGCCTTCGCACCGCCCACCTTACAGAAAACAGTTGCCAAATAACAACTCCCCGGGAAGTTCTTCGGTCGTATCCTTTGTTTTATGACCTGTTATTTTTTATACGTCGGGAGGTATACAAGCATACGGCTCACCTGATGTAAGGCGGTTACCGTAGCTAGTAAACTACTACTACTATAACTTCACGCCAAATCCCTTACGGGGTAGGCAGAGAGAACCGAGCGCCACGCGACTCGATCCTTACATACCTCACTCGCTTCTTTAACATTCATTGCTCTTCTCATGCACGCTCGCCTGTTTCTAGGGCTCCTGACATCACCTTCTGATAGAACACGACCAATTGGGTCATGGTAGGTAAGTCTTAAATTTTATGCATAGATACTGCTCATTTATAGTAACGGAATATTACAGTCTGTACGCGCAGATGCGCGGCTTAACTTACAATTGCACTAAAAATTTCAATTTCCAGGTACTAAAATCCAATTATTCAATAGCGCAATAAATTGATCATGGTAGGTAAGTCTTGGCCTTCCTCGGCTAGTAAACGCTAGCAATATATTAACTATCACTCACGCGATGCCACCTCTGGCGTAAGAGTTTACTGGTGACCTCACTCACACGCAGGGACAAAACGATCCTCTAGGAAGTTGATATTTGGCTGCGGTTTTCTGTGAAGTGGAGGTACTTCCCCAGACAGGGTGCTCTGGTGCGCCCTGCCTCTCATAAAAAAACACCCTGATCAAGACAGACACGTTCACGTATACAAATGATTGTTCTGTATGAGAATAGAACACTTTAGAAAAAAACTCAACATAAAATTCCACCCTCACCATCTTGATGAGAGGCAATCTAATACAGTACGCTATTTGAGGTATTTTCTACCACGTCCGGTGAAATTGTGGAATAAACTACCCTCAGCGGTGTTCTCGAACAAATACGATATGGGTGCCTTCAAGAAAAGAGTCTATGTTATAGCCTATGTATGCAACGGATCAGTGACCATTTGGTATTGCCGATGACTATGGACGGTGGTGACCACTTACCATCAGGTGACCCACATACTCGCCCCCCCCCCCCCTCTAATAAAAAAAACCCACAGCGTTAGTGTTAAAGACGCGTTAATAACCGCGGCGGCACCGAGCTCGTCAAAATAAAACACCTTTATTTATCAGTATAGATAAGGGAAGGCAAGGTATCACACAACGTAGAGTGACTCTCGTTGACATCATGCAGTACTGAACAATGCGGATTCATAAAAGACACGAAGCTCTACAGACGGAATACGGATCATAGTTGTAGAAGATGTGTTGAAGTTAACCGAACGCTGTCCAGCCGAGTTTGATTCGTCTGTTAACCGCTCGGTCCAGGTAGACATATTTGTCACCAACTTAGAGCTTAATGCTTCCAACCGTGACCGGCATAGGTTCTTTTGCATGTGACCTACTATATTATTGTTTTCACTGTTAATCTACTCTACATTGTAGACCAGTAGACCGTATTCAAAATCTTGGCATTAGAAACGGTCATCACCGGCAACATATACTGTACCAAGACCTTGCACTTCAGGCGTTGAGGTATTTTGGACGAGAAGGTGTATCGAAGTTTCCCGAACGCTGCCCAGCCGAGTAGGATCCGTCTCTTGACCTCTCGGTCGAAATTGTATTTCCCTATCATTAATCATCTCCTTAGCATGTCTTTGGCAGTTACATGCTCATCACATGCATTTTGATCTAACCTGCTCTGCGTGCTTCCGCTATCAATTAGTTCATGCGGCCTAGCGCCGGTCGGCACCCTCCCACTACCGTCAGTAGCTGCAACATGACGCATGTCGCAGCGTTGAACAAGATATTCGTTCCAGATGGTGGACGGCGGCAGCAGCTGAGACAGAGACTACCGGAGCACCCATGATAGCGACGGCGTATTGCATCTACTAGTAGGTAATAGGTAGTGGGTGGGTGCCGGCAGGCGCTAGTCCCCATGAACTTATTGGTGTCGGAAGCACACAAAGCAGGTTAGGTCAATTTGCATGTAAATTTGACTTTCTGGCAAAATTACGGCTGAATCCATTAACATGTTCAACAATTACGTGTCATACAAGGATTTCTTAATTCAGAGGAGTTACCTGCAGCGACCAGTTTGTAGACACATGGTGTATCCTGCCTCCCGACTGCGTTGGTGGCGGAGCACAGCACTGTCCCGAAGTCCATGTCTGTAGCCGGCGTGTAGCTCAACGTAGACTTGTGCAAGTGCTTTGTGTACAAACTAAGGATATAAAAACATTTATTCAGTGCATACAGCATTTATTGGCAAATACCGTGAGCCGAGGAAGCCCAAGACTAACCTACCATGACTAAATTGGTCGTGTTTTATTACAAGGTAATGTATAGGAACTGGCGAGCGTGAAGGTAAAGAGCTATGAATGTTAAAGAAGGGAGTGAGGTGTGTGAGAACCGCGTCTTATAGCGCTCGGTTCTTTTTGCCTACCCCGCATGATGGCATGAAGATAAACATATATGCAAAGAACCGTACGGCTTGCCTGATTGTAAGCAGTTTTTTAACAACGTCGGTGGAATACCAGCATACGGCAGACCTGATGTAAAGTGGCTACCGTAGCCTATGAACCGAAGCCTATGAACGGTTGCAATATAGAATGTATCGCTGCCGCGATGCCACCTCCGCTGCTAACGCAGCAACTCATTAGGAAGTTACTGGTGACCTCATACACAGGAACACAACAACCCATCTTGTTTCGCCGTTCGTCTTTGTCTGGATGTTTTAAGAGAGGTAGGGAGCATTAAAGCATCACGTCCAAAACCGCAGCCAAATAACAACTCGTGGTTGTTATGTTCCTTCAGTAAACTCCTAAGGCGTTGCTATGTTAGCAGCTGAGGTGGTATCGTGCGAGTGATACCTAATGTAGTGCAAGCGTCCGTGCCTTCGGATGTGGTATACAAGTCATAGCCGGTGAGTATAGACAAGATGTGAATCCTCGGCTGCATCCTTTGCAATTTACAAAAGACATTTCCCACGAAAACCTGACCAAGTTTCCAATGATTATAGATCGAAGCAACACCCCCCACTCTTCCTACCTGGATGACAATTCGTGTTCCTCCCCCGAACTATTGAAGGTCCAAGTGAAGCTGGTCGGCGGCGGGCTCGAGTCGACGGCACAATGCAGTTGGACAGTTTCCAGTTTCAATGCGCCGTACACTTCAAATTCATTGTGATTGTCGCAAACTGGAGCATCTGTGTACACAAAACAATTAATGTTATTACATTAATTGTTTCGTTCCACACAAAAGCACTAAAGAGAGGTAGGGCGTATCAAAGCAGCCCGACTGGGGAAGTACCTCCACCTCACAGAAAACCGCAGCCAAATAACAACTCCCTAGAGCAGTGATACTTAACCTTTCAGTGATGAGGGACCATTTAACAAAATTTCTGTCTTATCATGGACCACTGAACTGACTTAATGTCCAATAAATATAAGTGAATAAAGGGGATGTGCTATATATAAAACGGACATATAAAATTTCAATGCCGAGGGTTTTTACGAAAATTTTTACATGATTACATAAGTATTCCTTTACAGCGATTTTTGTGCCTGCATATTCTAAGAATGGCTTCGCGGACCACTCCGGATGGTTCCAGGGACCACCAGTGGTCCGCGGACCACCGGATAAGAACCGCTGCCCTAGAGGGTTGTTGTGTTCCTGCGTGTGAGTGAGGTCACCAGTAAGCTCCTAAGGAGTTGCTGTGTAAGCAGCAGAGGAGGCATCGCGCGAGTGATACTTAATATATTACAAGTGTTAATAGGCTACGGTGACTGCTTTACATCAGGTGGGCCGTATGCTTGTATACCTCCCGACGTTGTATAAAAAAAAAGCAAATCACACAAATACTTTTTTAAACTATCAAGTGGCACACTGTCCTGCACTGTACTGGAGGGTTATAGTATTCCTGCGAGTGAGTGGGCTCGCCACTATGCTGCTAAGGAGTTTGTGTATTAGCGACAGGAGTGGCAACGCGTGATCGATACTTCATGTATTGTAATCGTTACATACACTATGGCAACCACTTTGTATCAGGTGGGTCAAATGCATGTATGCCTCTCCACGTTGTGTAAAGAAAAAGATTTGACGACCTCGGTGGCGCAGTCGTAAATGACGCGACCTTGACACCAACGCTCGTGGGTTCGATTCACACACAAGACAAAATATTTGTGAGCGTGAACATGTCTGTTTCTCTTCGTCTGGTTGTTTTTAAGAGAGGTGGGGCGCAACAAAGCAACCCGTCTGGGGAAGTACCTCCACCTCACAGAAAACCCGAGCCAAATAACAACTCCCTAGAGGGTTGTTGTGTTCCTAAGTATGAGCGAGATCACCAGTAAGGTCGTAAGAAGTTGCTATGCTAGCAGCAGAGGAGCCTTCGCGCGAGTGATACTATTATTGTATTATAAGCGTTCATATGCTACATCAGGTGGGCTGTATACTTGTATGCCTTCCGACGTTGTCTAAAAAAAATCGGCCAAGTGCGAGTAGGACTCGCGCACGAAGGGTTCCGTACCATTATTTATAAAAACGGCAAAAAAATCACGTTTGTTGTATGGGAGCCCCCCTTAAATATTTGTTTTATTTTAATTTAATTATTTATTCTTAAAGTAAATACGTAAATAAATATTCTGTGAATATTTCAAGCGTCTACCTGTTGCCGTTATCAATATCGAGCAAAAATGAGAAAAAAAATCACGTTTGTTGTATGGGAGCCCCCTTAAATATTTATTTTATTCTATTTTTTAGTATTTTTTGTTATAGCGGTAACAGAAATACATCATCTGTGAAAATTTTAACTGTCTAACTATCACGGTTCATGAGATACAGCCTGGTGACAGACGGACGGACGGACGGACGGACAGCGGAGTCTCAGTAAAAATGATACATGTCTTACATTTTTCATAAATAATCTGTTTAAAAAATGAAAGGTGTGTCTAAGTGCCCGCGAATTAATTTTCGTCCCATAATCGCAGTAATACATTAACCCAGTAAATTAAAGCCACTCACATCGTATTTGCAAAGACACGGAGTTGCTGGCGGCACTGCCCTCGTGGTTGTTAGCTACGCAGGTGTACTCCCCGGCATCCACCCTGGAGATGCTCTGCAGTACCAGGGTCTGGTCGCTGAGGATGACTCCAGCACTGGCGTTGTGGTGGAGCTCCTTGTCCTTGTATCAAGACACATTATAATTAATATCAATTTAGGAAGCCCTTTGGCCAAGTGGTTATCAATGCCGTTTTAACACAAAGGCAATGGTTCGATTTCAGGGATAAACGTTTGTGTGCATGGACATAGTAATCTTATATGCAATTTCTTATACTAATTGGTGGCGGAAGCACACAAAGCAGGTTAGATCAAATTGCATGTAAATTTGACTTTCGCAAAATAACGACTGAATCTATTAACTATAGTAATCTTATACTGAGCGTTTTTTAGTAGTTTTAAGCGGTAGGGCGCATCAATTTAACATAACTGGGTAGTATCTCAACCTCACAAAAAACCGCAGTCAAATAACAACTCCCTGGGTGTTAATAAATAATCCCATCCATAGACCGCCTGCCCTCGAAGTAGCTTAACTTGCGTGCTCGATTAGAGTAACACGTCCACCGACGCCATGGACCTCCTCACATGTTTCCTCTCCGGTATCTGACGTCATGGATTTTGGTGATGAGTGACCCTTGGTGATCTGACTTCAGCAAAGCTTCCAAGACATTCAGCATCACCTGTCCTTTTACCACCACAATGTGAAGTACCTCTAACTCACAGAAAACCGCATCCAAATAACAACTCCTCAGAGGGTTGTTGTGTTCCTGCGTGTGAGCGAGGTCACCAGCAAGCTCCTAAGTCAAAGTCAAAATCTTTTTATTCCGTAAAAATGGCTACATTTGTTTGGAATCGTCACAATTTTTTCCCCTACCGTGCAGTTTATGACTAGGTGAGCACTGATAAAAATACTGCCAAAAAACTCAGGCATCCCTCTTTTGGTATCCAAACAAATTTACATAATTTATTAATTACATTATATTTAGAATCGACTCAATCCCAGGCATTTTTATCATTAATATAGTCAGATACTTTATAATATGCCCTGCTACACAATTTGGCTTTAATAGTAGTTTTAAATTTGTTTATTGACAATTCTCTTATATTGCTGGGAAGTTTGTTATAGAACCTAAGGAGTAGCTGTGTAAGCAGCAGAGGAGGCATCGCGCGGGTGATACGGTGACAGTTTTACATCGGTTGGCCGTATGCTTGCTTATATGCATATAAAAAAAATCTATAGCACCTTCAAGGTTTTGACGCAAATAAATCACTTTAAACTTGGAGAAAAGTGATAATTGTTTGCAAAAAAAACTCCCTATATTTACGAAAACTGATGTAAAAGTTTCTCTTATGGTTGTCTGTCTGGGCAAGTACCTCCACCTCACAGAAAATCGCTGCCAACTAACAACTCCCTAGAGGGTTGTAGTGTTCCTGCGTGTGAGTGAGGTCACCAGTAAGCTCCCAAGGAGTTGCTGTGTAAGCAGCAGAGGAGGCATCGCGCGACTGATACTTAATATATCGCAAGCGTTAATGGCTACGGCATACGCTTTACATCAGGTGGGCTGTATGCTTGTATGCCTCCCGCCGTAGTATAAAAAAGAAATAGACGAAGGGCGCATTAAAGCTACCCGGATGGGAAAATATCTTTACCTTACTGATAACTGCAGGATGGACTGATAGGATGTTGTATTTCTGCGAGTGAGTGAGGCTAGAAACAAACTCCTAAGGAGTTACTGTATATGTTCTCTGCTATGTTGTGTCAAACTAAAGTTGAATGGGATATAATCATCTTAACAGAATGTTGGTTAAAAACGGAAAAAAATCTTCCAATACTAGAAGACTACAACTTTTCTGCTACTAGCTGCAACTATACCCAAAATGAAGGAGTAGTGGTCTACTATAAAAAATATATGCATATCACTATGGAAGAACCTCCTCTAAGCGACGCTAACTGCCTCGTCATCAAGCCAAATAAAGACACAGTTATAATAGCCATATATCGTCCATATGGATACAAAGATATTAACAAATTCATTAATTCTCTTAGCTCCTTGTTACAAAAGTTATCACATTACAAAAATATTATTTTAACAGGAGACATTAACATTGATATTAGCCCAGCAACTAACGACAAATATTCATCCGACTACCTAGATTTATTGGCCTTCCATGGTATACTCCCAGCACATTATTTACCCACCCGCGGCCATACTTGCCTAGATCATTTTATGATAAAAACAAAATCTTATAGCACATTGTTATGTCGTCGAAACGCAACTAACAGATCATAATCCTGTTACTTTATATCTTACCCAAATGCCTAGAATAAAGAACACTGAAAGGATAGGCACCCGCTTAGATACACAAAACCTCAATGAGACGATAAAAAAACTTGACCTTAACCCTATCTATAAGATGACAGACCCAGATGCAGCAACAATATTTCTAATAGATCTATTATCCTCAGCTATAAAAGATAATACCGTTGAAAGCAACACTTCTAAACGAAAAAAGATAAATAAACCATGGTTGACACCGGGTCTATTGCGTTGTCTTAGGAACAGAGACAATCTATATAAAAAGTCTAGAAAATACCCTGAAAATGAAATTGTAGGGACGACCTATATACGATATAGAAACTATTGCAACAAAATATTAAAAAAAGTAAAAAGAGCATACGAAAAATCGGTAATCAGAAATGCAGGATCAAATGGTAAAAAACTCTGGGAAATTATAAAAACAGTCACGTACTCCGGTAAATGCATTGAATCATGTACGGAACTTATTAATAATGCAGATCCTCAAGCGAACGTAGATTCTATAAATAATCACTTTATCAATGTCGGAAAATCTCTAGCTGAAAACATTACAAAAATCACAGGTAATGAATCTAGCAAACCGGTATTCAGCAGAACATGCAAATCTATAGTATTTCTACCAACTGACGAAAAGGAAATTGAAAAATATATAGTAGGCCTGAAGCCTAACTGTGCCGTTGGATTGGACCTAATCTCAAGTAACTTATTGAAGCAGTACAAGGATATTCTGATTGCGCCAATTACTCATATCTGCAACCTTGCAATCAGCACTGGCAGATTCCCGCAAGCATTAAAACGAGCGTTAGTTATACCAATACATAAGAGTGGAGACAGAGACCATGTCAACAACTACAGGCCTATAGCAATCTTGCCAACTATTGCTAAAATATTGGAGCGCCTGATGAACGACAGGTTATCTAAATTTTTAGAATTTCATGACATATTATCCCCCCACCAGTATGGATTTCGCGCAGGAAAATCCACAACAGATGCCGTACATCACCTGGCAGACTATATTGTCAAAAAAACTGACAAAAAACGTAAATGTCTCGGCGTGTTCCTAGATTTAGCTAAAGCTTTTGACACGGTCTCTGTGCCCATCCTATTAGATAAATTATGGAATATTGGCGTGAGAGGAGTGCCATGGGAATTGTTTAAAAGTTATTTGACAAACAGGACACAACAAGTTAAAATAGGAAAATGGCACAGCAAGGAACTTCCAATCCACCATGGCGTTCCTCAAGGGAGTTCGATCGCCCCTACTTTATTTCTGGTGTATATAAACGATCTGTGCAATCAAGAACTTGCAGAGGGAAAAATTATAACTTTTGCCGATGACACTGTATTACTTTTTTCATCAGACTCTTGGAGTAAAACTTTTACCCGTGCTCAGAATGGACTGGACATTGTTACCGACTGGCTCAGGGAAAACATGTTGACGCTTAATGTAGATAAGACTCAATTGATGACTTTTTCATTAAAAAAACAACTAGCTCCATCATTTTCCTTAACAGCCCACAAGTGTCAGAATCCAAATGGCAACAATTGTTCGTGCTCCCCCCTACAACAGACAGAGTCCATTAAATATCTTGGTGTTACCATTGATAACACTCTTAGCTTCAAACGCCATGTCGAATCTTTAACAAGTAGAGTACGCAAGTTAATCTACATATTTAAAAATCTACGACATATTGCTGATCGTAAATTATTAAAAACCGTGTATCATGCTCTCTGCCAGTCGGTGACGGTGTATTGCATCTCAGTATGGGGTGGGACTGCAAAAACACATATTCTGAAGCTAGTAAGGGCTCAGCGAGCTTTACTAAAAGTCAGCTCCTTTCTACCATATAGATATCCAACAGTGGATCTTTATAAATCCTGGCAAGTCCTAACTATTCGTCAACTCTTCATCTTACAAGTCATTTTAAGAAAGCATACAACTTTGACTTTTAATTCAGATCGGACAATAGGAAAACGCAGGAAAGGAACCATATGCACCATCCCACTCTTTAATACTAATTTTTCACATAGGTTTTTCTGTTTTCTTGGGGATTACTTATACAATAAGGTAAATAATAAACTAGCCATATATCCTCTAACAAAATTCCTCTGCAAAAAGGTGGTCTCTGATTGGTTGCTGACATTATCATATGACATGACAGAAGCACTTCTTATACCTAAAACGTGATTTTCTCATTTACACACTCGCACACATATACACGCGCACACACAAGCTCGTTCACAAATACCTTACACTCACTACTAACAATTCTCTTACATAAAATTCTTAACCATAAACTCTTTGATAATTATATCGACTCACGTGCATAAAGAAAAAGTATTAAGTTGCAAATGAAACACGAGTAACACGAGTAATATATTCATGTTTTAATCATAATCATAAATCATAATCATAATCATAAATCTTTATTTGCATGAACCACGGTATAGACAGATGTTACAATTCAGGTAGTGCAGTCGTGTTTCACTGACAAAATAGTAGCAGGCAAATTAAGTTATTAAGTTAATTGTAAATAAGTTAATAATAAATAGGGAGCCTGGAACGTACATAATGGTCATGTCACGGGGTGGGAGCCTGGCGACTTGTAACTCAGGTTATTTTTTTAACCTATCACAGTCACCAGTCTCCCACACTATGTACTAAATATAATGTAATTAAATATAGCTCCAATTAAAATTGTAAACATATTGTGGAGAGATAATAAAGAATTATTATTATTAAAACTGTGTTAGCAGCAGAGGTGGCATCACGCGAGTGATACTTAATGTGTTGCAAGCATTCATATGCTAAGGCAATTACTTTATATCAGAGGGACCGTAAGCTTTGATGTTTTTTAAAAAAAGAAGGGACGCATTAAAGATACTCGCTTGAGGAAATACCTCCATCTCACTGATGACTGTAGGCAAATAACAACTCCCTGGGGGGATCTTGTGTTCTGAGGATGAGTGATGCTACCACTATGCGTCTGAGTGATTGCTGTGTTCTGCTTGTACATAGGCTACGGTTGAATTTACCTCAGGTGACCCGTATTCTTGCATGCCACCCGACGTAGTATAATTAAAAACTAAAAGGTTACCACTAATCACTCTCCAGCCATGCAATTCTCTAAGCGACTCGTAATGGCTGTGTGCGTCGCTGTAATCACAGATGTCACAGCTTTGACATCGTCTACTGCGATCACGGCTAAATTATTTGGTATTCTATAAGGCTGTAAGCGTACGCAAGGCTGTTTGCCTTTTAGAATTCCAATTCCAAACGCAGCCTTGCGGCGCTAGTGTCGCACAACCATGAAAAGCGACACCAAAGAATTGCAATTTTGTGTTCAAGGCTGTAACAGCCGATGTTTCCGAGGATGTAAGGACGTTTGCTCTTACAGAATTGCATGGCTGTTCACTTACGAATGACGTCACCCGTTCCGATATCAATGCACTATTTACGAGGCACTTTTAAATGAATAATCTTATATATAAACTTGCTTATGTCCGCGGCTTCGCACGCGTATATTTTGGAATTTCGGCAGTATTACTTATTTTTATTTTACTTCTTATTTTTTTGGACAGTCGGTATTAAATAGTTAGTAAAAGTATCAAATATCCTTATTTGTGTAGTAATGAAGATATATCACGATCTGTTCGGTTCTCATTAACTATTTGATACTGGCTGTATACACTCAAAGCACCTCTTTATACTGAACATTGCCTATTTTAAAAATATAAAAGTTTCAAGCCACTAATTTGAAAAAATATCTGCCTGGGTCGAAATTTAAGAAATCCTTTCTTATGTCCCATATGCATTACAAAAGGAACCTCTTGATGAGTCAGTGAATTAGACAGGAAGTCAATTTCTATTAATATAGATTAGCGTCTCGTTCAAACACAATTTCAAACCCCTTTTCACCTCGCCTCACCGCGCTAAGGGTGGAATTTTTGTAAAACGTTTAAACCGCTTTTTATGGATTCTAATAGAGAGTATTTGCAAGTTTCAAGTCACTAAACTTCAAACTGTCAACCCCCTTTTCAGCCACCTAAAGGTGATATTTTGAAAAACGCTGAAATTACTTTTTTGACGTCTTGATTGAAAGTATATTTACAAAGTCTAAACTACTATAAAAATCAATTTCTTAACACTTCAACTTTTAATTCAAGAAATAATTTTGACCCCTATTACACACTTAAGGGGTGGAATTTTTGAAAACGCAGAAACCATTTTTTTCAATTCTAATAGATAGTATCTGTACAAAGTTTCAAGTTACTAACTTCAAAAAATATTTCTATTCCATACAAAGCGTTAACCCTCTTTTCAGTTCCCTAAGGATGGAATTTTGAAAAACGCTGAAATTACTTTTTTGACGTCTTGATTGAAAGTATAGTTACAAAGTCTAAAGTAGCTGACTTTAAAAATAATAAATTTTGTAACAGTTCAACTTTTAATTCAAGAAATAATTTTGACCCCCGTTACACAATTTAAGGGGTGTAATTTTTCAAAACGCTGAAATCACTTTTTTTGGATTCTAATAGAGAGTGTACGTACAAAGTTCCAAATCACTAACTTCAAAATATATGTCTACTCCATACAAAAAACACCCTTTTCAGGCCCCTAAAGGTTTGAAAAACGCTGAAATTACTTTTTTCACGTCTTGATTGAAAGTATATTTACAAAGTCTAAACTACTATAAAAATCAATTTCTTAACACTTCAACTTTTAATTCAAGAAATAATTTTGACCCATATTACACACTTAAGGGGTGGAATTTTTGAAAACGCAGAAACCATTTTATTCAATTCTAATAGATAGTATCTGTACAAAGTTTCAAGTTACTAACTTCAAAAAATATTTCTATTCCATACAAAGCGTTAACCCTCTTTTCAGTTCCCTAAGGATGGAATTTTGAAAAACTTTTTTGACGTCTTGATTGAAAGTATAGTTACAAAGTCTAAAGCAGCTCACTTTAAAGAAAATCAATTTCTTAACAATTCAACTTTTAGTTCAAGAAATACTTTTAACCCCCATTACACCCTTTAAAGGGTGAAATTTTTGAAAACGCTGAAATTACTTCTTTTTTATTCTAATAGAGAGTATTTATACACAGTTTCAAGTCACTAACTTGAAAAAATATTTCTGCTCCATACAAACTGTCAATCCCATATTCAGCTTCCTAGGTTCAAGGGTTTGGCCTCGGCGTTGAGTCAGTGAATTAGTCAGGAACTCCATTTTTATATTTTTATATTTATATATATATAGAAGATAAGGAAGAATTATGAAACAGATATACAATGCGAAAGTACAAGGATGTAGGAGCCGAGGAAGACCAACACTTACCTACCATGACCAAATTGGTCGTGTTTTATAAGAAGGTGATGTCAGGAGTCTAGAAACCGGCGAGCATGCACGAGAAGAGCAATGAACGTCAAGAAAGAGAGTGAGGTGTGTAAGGGTCGAGTCGCGTGGCGCTCGGTTCTCTCTGCCTACCCCGCAAGGGATTTCAAATCAAATCAAAAAAAAATCAAAAATCGTTTATTGTGCATGCTAACTATTTGTTTGTACACCGTTAATGATATTACAATTCACAATTTATATTAACATAACAGCAATTATCATGTGGGTATACAAATATGAACATTTCTTTACCTTCCGTACTAGTCGAGACTGTGTTACGGCAAGGTAATGAAACTCGCTCGTTTGTCCACTAGTGAAGGTATACATTAAAACGTTAATTTACTTTGTATGCTAAAGGTAAAAGAAACAGGTTTCGAGTAGTCAATAATTTGCACAGTATATGGTAAAAAATCCGAGAATATAAAAATAAAGAAAAAATAAAACTGTATCACTTATTTTAAGCTGCAATAGAAAAACAAAGTATATAAATTGATGATTTTTCGGTGGAGTCAGTTTTGATGTTTAAAAAGTAAGTATATATGTAGGTAAATAACTATGTGATTTAAATAAACTAATTTAAGTAAATACGTTATTGAATAAATATATGTATATTTGAACAGTATCATTTTTTTTTATTGTTTATAAATATTATATATTGAATATGTATTTCTATATATATGTTAGGTAGGTATATTTATTATAACTATAATTTTATGAAACAATGTAAATATATATTAGTTTATGTCAACTGTAGAGACATTGTATTAATTTTGCCAAGATTCTCTCACTCTGCTACTTTATTGATTTGGCGTGAAGTTATAGATAGATAGAAATATATTCAATTGTAAACTCACCCCCTTATACCAAGTAAGTCGAAGTATTTTTGGGTTCGCTTTGACGTCACATTCGAAGTAGACGTCCTCTCCTTCTTTGATGAAGCCAGGGCTCAGGATGGATCCCAGCTTCAAGGTCACGATGGGAACATCTGTAACAAAACAAATATTACAGAATATAATTTATACATATGACGTGCAATTAACAATTAACTAATATGATTACAATTAAGCATCTTGTCAGGATCTGACTTGTATGTGAGCACTCAGTGGGTATCGTGCTATGAGATAATTTGAGCGAGAAGAGTACTTTGGTATCATTTTTTTCACACGTGCTTTGCCCTTCCCCTTATATTCTTTCTGCATGTTTCGGGCATGCAGAAAGAATGTAAGGGGAAAGGCTGACGAACAGATATACAACTCGGAAGTAAAAGGATGTAGGAGTCGAGGAAGGCCCAGACTCACTTACCACGACTAAAGTGGTCATGTGTTTTCAGCAGGTGATATGATAAGCCATATAAATTGGCAAGCATGCATGAAAAGATCTATGAATATGGAAGTGAAGTGTGTAAGGATCGCGTCTTGTAGCGCTCGGTTCTCTCTGCCTACCCCGCAACGGACCGACCGTGATAATATAGTAACATAAAATTATATAATTTACAAAATTGTAAAACAACTAAAAATCTTTACTTTGATTTCATACTATGTAACCACAGTGATATATCGCTGAGATTGTTATGAAATATTTTTTTTTTACTCATGCGGGATAAGTAATATCATTGCGGCCGTTGTTACGGGTGATAAGTCGCCATTTGCCCATTTTAAAATTACAACACGAGTTTTGAGTAAACCACGCTCCATTTGAGTGAGACAAGTAAACTTGGCGCACGCAAATTGACGAGAAAAAAAAACGAATATCGCTCCTGGACCCCAATTTTGAACGACGGAATAGTTCCGCATTCGTAATAAAAAATTGTATCTGCAACTCGCACGATGTTATCGATTGCCCACCCGAGCGAATGAACTCAACTTCGCTCTCGTGGGCAATCGACAACTTATCGCACTAGTTGCACAATATACTATTTTATTTCAGTTTTTCGTTTCACCATTTCTGTCTCGTAAAAGCAAAACCTATATAACACGCTACAAAAAAAAATTGCGTCATTTTGACGGAACCATAACCTCTGAACCATAATCTCTAAACCAAGATAATGGTATTTGAAAGAGAGACAACCAGAACGAACACTAGGATTATGGTTGATGATGTAGTGTTGGAGCAAGTGAATGAGATTGTATATCTTGGAAGTGTTTTTAGCAGCAATGGAAGGTACACCGCTGATGTGGAGAGACGAGTGAGTGCCGGGAATAGGGTGAATGGAGCGTTGGGTAAACTTCTAGGCAGCCGATATCTAAGCCAGAAGGCACAGCTCGCTGTACACAACGCGGTGCTAATTCCAACGCTAACTTATGGAAGTGAGAGCTGGGTATGGCAGAGAGAGCATGAAAGTAGAATAAATGCGGTCGAGATGCGAGCATTGCGCAAAATTTGTGGCATAACGCTTGCTGACCGCGTTCGTAATAAAGACGTGAGAGAAAGAGTTGGTCTAAAAGAGAGTGTCGGTGTTAAGATAAGAAAGTGCATGCTCCGTTGGTTCGGACATGTAGAAAGAATGCGGGACGAAAGAATGACGAAACAGATATACAATGCAAAAGTCGAAGGATGTAGGAGCCGAGGAAGGCCGAGACTAACCTACCATGACCAAATTGGTCGTGTTTTATCAGAAGGTGATGTCAGAAGCCCCAGGAACCGGCGAGCGTGCATGAAAAGAGCTATGAATGTCACAGAAGCGAGTGAAGTATGCAAGGACCGCGTCTTATGGCGCTCGGTTCTCTCTGCCTACCCCGCAAGGGACTTGGCGTGAAGATATACATACATACATACATATACATAACCTCTGTGACTAGTATCCGTGGAACCCTTAGAATCATTCGAAGACGTAACAGATGCCACATACCCAGATACGCTTGAAAAATACAGAACCCTGTTTCTGTTGTGGCGCAGTAAGCTAGAAATCACAACTACGAATACATCAGAAAGGATCAAATCACTTATGTATATTGTTGTAGTTGTATTAAACGGTGCGCGTCCCTGATGCGCAGGCTCAGGGCTAGCCGCAACACCATCCTAAATGCATTTGCAAACAGGTTTGATTGTCAGTACATGAACCATTGTTGTATGGTACATGTACGGACAAACAAACAAACAACTATCTGCTATCAAAATTATTAACCTTGAATTTTAATAATATAATACAAAATTTAATCATATGTTATAATTTAATGATAATTTTGAAATTTTATTTAACTTTAAATTTTTTATTAGAAATTTTAATAAACTGTACAATTTATATGACTACTATCGCTATAACTGCTGAAATAAATGAATTTGAATTTGAATTGTGCAACTGCGATAAGTTGTCACTCTAGCGAATGAGCTCTTGTGGGCAATCGACAACATCGCACGAGTTGCAGATACCTACTATTTTTCTTTGCATACTATATTCTTTACGTCGCCCACTACTCGGCGCCTTACTCGCTACGTATACTTACAGTACACGTTCAACCTCCACTTGTCTTCGATGACCACGTCAGGGAGACGAGGGTTCTCCGCCCTGCACACCAGGTCCTTGTCGTGGTCGTCGGACTCCGGCACTAGCGTGAGGACGCTTCGAGTCGCATTACTCTCTGAGAACTAACAAGAAGAAAATAACATTAACCCATGCTATCAATAAACGGTTAATAAATTTAGGTGTTATATTAGATAAGGCGGTTATTGCGTTTTTCTTTTTGCTGCACCGTAAAAATATCGTAGTCAGCCTCAATACTGACTACGTAATTGATTACGTACGTGATTTTTAGTGAGTATCAACCTACCAAAGATTCTAGCTTTATATAACCTACATCAAAATGTGACTGGTTAAAACGAATAGTTCCTAAAATAAATACTTCTTTGGAAATGCTTGCTTAAATCGTTTTGCCTTGACTAAAAAAATTGCCACGAAGCATATTTGCTTCAAGCGACATTAGCCTTTCCAGCCTCGATATGGTAAAACAAAAACATTAACAAAAGTATTATACACGATAAATATATAATAAAGTGGTACCACTGAATAAATCTTTTTTTTATACTACGTCGGGAGGCATACGGCCCACCTGATGTAAAGCAGGTACCGTAGCCTATTAACACTTGCGATATATTAAGTATCACTCGCGCGATAGTCAAAGTCAAAGTCAAAGTCAAAATCTTTTTATTCCGTAAAAATGGCTACATTTGTTTGGAATCGTCACAATTTTTTTCCCTACCGTGCAGTTCATGACTAGGTGAGCACTGATAAAAATACTGCCAAAAAACTCAGGCATCCCTCTTTTGGTATCCAAACAAATTTACATAATTTATTAATTACATTACAATTGGATCGACTCAATTCCAGGCATTTTTATCATTAATATAGTCAGATACTTTATAATATGCCCTGCTACACAATTTGGCTTTAATAGTAGTTTTAAATTTGTTTATTGACAATTCTCTTATATTGCTGGGAAGTTTGTTATAGAACCGTATACATTGCCCCATAAAAGAATTACTTATTTTGTGGAGACGGCTTGCATGTAACACAAGATTATGCTTATATCTAGTATTTATATTATGAGTATCACTCTTTTTACAAAATGAGTCTATATTTTTATGGACATACAAAAGATTTTCATATATATATTGCGATGCGACTGTTAAAATATTTATTTCTTTGAATTTTTCTTTAAGGCTCTCCCGGGGACCAAGTTTGTAGATAGCTCTTATGGCTCTCTTTTGCAATAAAAAGATGGTGTTAATGTCCGCGGAGTTACCCCAAAGAAGAATTCCATATGACATAATACTATGAAAGTAGCTGAAATAAACTATTCTAGCCGTATCAACATCAGTGAGCCGTCTAATAGTTTTCACTGCATAGGCTGCAGAACTTAGTTTTCCTGATAATTTTTCAATTTGTGGGCCCCATTGTAGTTTGGAGTCAATTGTTATACCCAAGAACACAGTTGTCTCCACAGGGGCTAAAGTAGTTCCATTAACATTGACATTGGTAGTCACCTGTCTTACATTAGGTGTTGAGAACTTAATTACTTTTGTCTTTTTATCATTTAAAAGCAGATTATTAACATTAAACCAATGCATAACTTTAGAGAGAGCATCGTTAACTTCGTCATAATTATCTAACTGTCTATTAATTTTGAATGTCAAAGAGGTATCATCCGCAAACAATACAATCTCATGTTTATCCTTTACATAATAAGGTAAGTCATTTATATATACTAAAAATAAGAATGGACCTAGAATTGACCCCTGTGGGACTCCCATAACTACAGGGGACCCCGAAGATCTCTTACCATTAACATCGACCTTCTGTATCCTATTGCCCAGATAAGAAGACAGAAGTTCGAGAGCCTTGTTCCTGATACCGTAGTGGTGTAATTTTCTGACAAGAGTGTCATGGTGCACGCAGTCAAACGCTTTAGACAGATCACAGAAAATTCCCAAGGCATCTTGCGAACCTTCCCATGCCGCGAATATACTTTTAAGCAAATGAATCCCTGCGTCTATAGTTGAACAACCTCTCGTAAATCCGAACTGTCTCCTATGAAGCAAATTATGTGTATTGAAATGTCTGAGCAACTGGCTAAGCATTAGTTTTTCAAAAATTTTACTGAGAATGGGCAGTATGGAAACAGGTCGAAAATTCGAAGGGTCCGAACTATCACCAGATTTAAATAATGGAATGATTTTACTATGTTTCATCAAGTCAGGAAATACACCAGATGCCACACAACAATTGAAAATTGTAGCTAAATGTGGAGCGATTGAAATAATAATAGAAGATATGGTTTTGACAGATAGACCCCACAGATCTTTAGTGTTTTTCATATTTATTGATTTAAAAGCGTTCAAAACATCTTTTGGGCTTACAGCTGAAAATTCAAATATTGTGTCGCATTCTACCACGCTCTGTTTGAGAACCAGTTCAGCAGCTATAGAAGAAGACCTAAGATTTCTCGTAGTAATAAGAGGAATGTTAGAAAAATATTTTTCAAATTCAGTTGCAATTTCTACATCATTTTTGATATCTATATCATTTATCGTTAACTGAAAGTCGCGACTACGTACTTTCGCTCTACCCGTCTCATTATTTATCATATTCCAAACAGATTTAATAATATTTGTTGAACCAGTGATTTTATTTCTTAAATATATAGATTTAGCATTGGAACAGGCTCGTTTAAATATTTTAGCATAATTTTTTACAAGTTCTTGAAAAGTCGGATTGTGATTACAGGTCCTTTCTTCATAAAGTTCATACAATTTATTCCGACTTTTATAAATACCAGGAGTTGCCCAATCACTGAATGTCATACGGTCACTTACAGACAGTTGTTTTGGAGTAAAGATTGCATTAAATTCACTAGTGATTAAGCTAAATAATGAACAGTACAAGTGGTCCGGAGTACCGTGATAGGGCAACAATACAATTTTTTCTGCTATATTAGACTTAAATCTTTCTAAGCGGCTTTTACTAAATGGTATATAATTTATTTGCTTTCTTTGTATTTATGAAGAATTTGGAAATGAAACCAACTGACCTGAATGGTCTGACTGAACTTTATTAATTATAGATTGATACGAAGGTTTTACATTACTAAATATATTATCAATACATGTAGCACTTGTAGCAGTTACTCTTGTTGGCTCTGTAAAAATATGATGCAAATTGTTTGATTTAAATAAATTTAAAAAGTTGTAGGTAACAGTATTTTTCTCCAAGATATTTATATTAAAGTCTCCACAAATTATAACAGTTTTATGGCTATTAGATAATTTATTTAAGGCATCCTCCATGATATTTGAAAATGTTTCAAAGGGCGTGCTAGGAGGTTTATACAGGTTCATAACAATGAATCGTTCCAATTCAATGCATGAAATCTCTACAACTCGCTCAACAGAGAGGCTCACAATGTCACACCTTTCTTTAAATTTAAGCAACTTATTTAATAATATTAAAGAGCCACCATGTATATATTTCTCTCTGATGAATGAGCTTGCAACCTGGTGGTTATTGAAGCTGAAAATGAATTGATGGTGTTTTAGCCAGTGCTCAGTTAGACATAAAATATCAATATTGCTACAATTCATAAACAACTCCAATTCTAACTCCTTTCCTATCATCCCCTGAATGTTTTGGTGCACCAGGTTGATACAATTATTATTATTTCTATATTCTTGATAATTTACAATTGATGGGGATATTGTATTATTATTACTTTTAGTTTCATTTTGAATACTGCTATTATTACTATTTACATTGCCAGAGTAAAACTCTATTGTCTTGTAAGCTAATTTAAAGAATTTGGAATACCTTCCAAGGTACCATTACATAATGTCAAATTATCGAACTGCTCAAAAGAAGCAGGGTTGTTAGCCAAACTTTTGGCTGGTTTCTTAAAACAATATGATAGCGAATCTGCTATTTGTCTTTTATAAAAATTGCTAAGATAAAATTTATCTTCTGTCAAATTATAATGTTTATTATTAAATATATTTATGTCAAGTATATGAAATTTGTCATCATATAATGTCAATGTATGCATTTTATCATTTAATCTATACCTAGATGCATTTTCCGCCTCGGGCAACAAATGACTGTATGGGAAAGTAAATAAAAACACTTTTCCCACATTTAACTGTTGTAACATATTAAAATATTTAATCATTATATATTTGTTTAAATTTCCTCTCCTCCCAATAAAAACAATTAAAGTTGTGTTGGGGTGGTAATCCCTCTTAACTATTTTATCAACTATTTGAGTGAAACTGGCTCCAGGCAAACAATAATTGGTAACCAGTTTTCCTGATTTTTGTAATAATAATTGGCCCATGTTTTTACCTATTTCATCACTATACATTATTATTTTGGAGTTATTATTTTCGCTATTATTATTTAATGATGATGACATCTGTTTAAAAGCACTACTATTAATGGCCTCATTCACATTGTGGCTATGTACTTGAGATAGTTTCGAGGATTGAGTTACCTGTGAACATTTCATCGGAGTTCGGGTTAATTCATTCCTATTGTACAAGTTACTAAGAGACGATAATTTTTGTTCATTTTCTCTCAAGTCAGCTACTAATCTATCCATGCCTACACTGTATTCATCAATATCTCTTTGAGCATCCTCATATTTTTTAGTCATTAAATCTAAAGAATTATTAAGTGTTTGGATCTCAGATTGTAGATCTTGAATGATGTTTTTGTATTCCCTATTATTACTATTAAATTTTATTGTACATACACTACATACACTAGCATGTTTATCCTGTGTGTTCGATACTACAGGCTCATCACAGGTTAAGTCAATTGTCAGTGACGGTGGATCATTCATATTTGAGATGGCAGAATCAGTAACTAAGTTTGGAGCGCTATCTAGCAATTCATCGAATAACGACTGGGAATGAACAACTGTTGATTCCTGATGGGAACATTCCAGCTGATCAATTGTGCTTAGTGCCTGTTTTAATTTGGTTTCTAGCTGAATATTGCGTTCTAGAGTGGTCTCAAACTCAACCCTACATTGATCAAAACTACCTACCAAAGACTGCAATGTATTATTTTCTTCCAAAGCATTATCTAACTCTAAATTAATTTTCACTATCCTTTCCTTAAGTATAGTATTACTTTTAATAATTGACAGTGCTTCCAACTCATTGTCATCTCGCTCATTTTGCAATTTTTCTGACAATTCCTTATATTTCTTTAAATCTTTTAAAGTTAACAAAAATTTATTATTTAATTCTTTGTATCGTAGATACCTCCTCTGCTGCTTACACAGCAACTCCTTGGGAGCTTACTGGTGACCTCACTCACACAACAACGCTCTAGGGAGTTGTTATTTGGCTGCGGTTTTTTGTGAGGTGGAGGTACTACCCCAGACCGGCTGCTTTGATGCGCCCAACATCTATGAAACATCCAGACCAGACAAACAGACATGTTCATGCACACAAATGTTTGCCTTGAGTGGGAATCGAACCCACGAGCGTTGGTGTCGAAATCGCGTCATTCACGACTGAGCCACCGAGCTCGTCATAAGTCAAGGAACTTTCGGCGCTATTTTAACGCCTCCATATTTATATTTTTTTTGTACAACTTCAAGTGCACCAATTATTTCGGGGTCTAAGTGACTCACTATGTCAAGTGACGCACTTTAGAGGCAAAGCCAAGCTGCACCTACACGTGGTGCACTTGATGTTGTACAAAAAAAAAAATATGAATGCGTACAGGGTAAAATGAACAAGCACCATTTTGAATTTTTATCACATAATAAAAACAATGTTTTAATTAAAAACTAATAGTTACAAACACTGATAAAATAATATAAATTAAAAATTTTGTAAACCCCCGACCCAAAAACACCTATAAAAAGTAAAAAGGATATCCTGGCTGCAGCATCAGCTCATCGTGTGGTAATACAATTGCATTATGTAGAATCAAAAATATTGACCAAGTACAAATTAAAACACGATATAATCTGCTATTATTTTATCAAGAGTGTACTAATAAAAATGTCAGGATATCCCCTGACTGCAGCAAGTCCCTAGAGGGTTGTTGTATTCCTGCGTAGTTGTGGAATGAACTTCCAGACGAGGTTTTCCCAAGGGACTACAGCATGGGGTTCTTCAAGAAAGGCGTAAAGAGGTTTTTACAGGGTCGGCAACGCATGAGTGACACCCCTAGTGTTGCAGTAGTCCATAGGCTAAGTCGCTCGGCTCATGACGAGCTCGGTGGCTCAGTCGTAAATGACGCGACTTTGACACCAACGCTCGTGGGTTCCATTCCCACACAAGGCAAACGTTTACGTGCATGAATATGTCTGTATGTCTTGGTCTGGATGTTTTAAGAGAGGGAGGGCGCAGCAATCAAAGCAGCCCGTCTGAGTCTTGAGTCAAGTTCCTCCACCTCACAGAAAACCGCAGCCAAATAACAAGTCCCTAGAGGGTTGTTGTATTCCTGCGTAGTTATGGAATGAACTTCCAGACGAGGTTTTCCCAAGGGACTACAGCATGGGTTTCTTTAAGAAAGGCGTGAAGAGTTTTAGAAGGCCGGCAACGCATGAGTGACTCCCCTGGTATAGCAAATATCCATAGGCTACTGTAACTGCTTACCATTAGGCAGGTCGTACGCTTGATTGCCACTAACTATAAAAAGGTACCCCGCACGGGATTTGACGTGAAGTTACAGATAGATAGAGAATGCGGTCGTAACAAACCGAGTGCCATGTGAAATTACACTGCACAGAAATCGCAAACGCCCAGTTATCCTAAATACCATTAGAGGACATATACTATGAACATATAAAGGGAAGAAACAAGGGTGTATTTACTAAGAAAATCGTTACCTTTACGAGCCCTTTATTGTTATTTGTATAATTCCCCGAGAATTGCGACAGAAAAACTGTGTGTAAATAACAAAGTGTAATTTTTTTTATATATCTTCACGCCAGGTCCCTTGCGGGGTAGGTAGAGAGAACCGAGCGCCACAACACGCGGCCCTTACACACTTCACTCGCTTCTTTCACATTCATAGCTCTTTTCATGCACGCTCGCCGGTTCCTAAGGCTCCTGAAATTACCTTCTGATAAAACACAACCAATTTGGTCATGGTAGGTTTTTGCATTGTATCGCTATCTACATGTTCGAACCAATGGAGCATGCCCTTTCTTATCTTAACACCGACGCTCTCTTTCAGTCCAACTCTTTTTCGTAACAAAGTGTATAATGATCGCAGTATAACGACCTTTGACCACCATTTCACCGGAGGGAGACTTAAAGAAAGAAAGCATTATGTTACCAGAGGGAGACTTTGAACAAAAGTAGTCTGCGTGGGTGCCTCTGTCTCACCTATTTCTACCGCCAAGCAGATATAGGTATTTATATAGCTGTGTTCCGGTTTGAAGAGTGAGATATGGCAGAGAAATTACTGGGTACTGTGACGAAACAGCCTTAGGTCACAAGATTGGCAGCGCGCGAGTGACATCCCCGTGGTGTTGCGAGTGTCAATAGTGGTGACCGCCTTGCATCTAATGCGGGTCGCGTGCTTGTTTGTCAATCTAGTATAAAAAATAGTACGTCAATGGTGGTCAAAGGTAGTTACACTGCGATTGTATATATTATGTCACCTCATATACACCTATGAGGTGAATAGCGTATGAAGAGGTAATGAGACCAATATTGCGTAGTAACTCAATTGACCCCTAAGGGTCAAGTATAGTAGAATGCGCGGCTCTTAATGGTAAGTTCAATTAACAGCCTAGCCTTTTCTTTTTTTTTATACTACGTCGGGAGGCATACAAGCATACGGCTCATCTGATGTAAAGCGGGTACCGTAGCCTATTAACACTAGCGATATATTAAGTATCACTCGCGCGATGACTCCACTGCTGCTTACACAGCAGCTCCTTGGGAGCTTACTGGTGACCTCACTCACACGCAGGAACACAACAACCCTCTAGGGAGTTGTTAATTGGCTGTGTTTTTCTGTGAGGTGGAGATACTTCCCCAGACGGGCTGCTTTGATGCGCCCTACCTCTCTCTTTTCACTAAATAACCGTTCAACCAGCGGCCTTAGTGATATTCAGCCTCATTATCTTCTAATGCGTCTAATACAAAAATGAATGATCGACCATCAGCCAGCCTAAGATCACAGGCGATAGAAGCGAAACCTTCAAAAATGTGAACTTCAAGGTAATGAGACGCATGTAGAATTTGAGGAGTTGGATAATTGTGAGGTTTATTTATGATGATATTGGTCATGCTTGAAAAATATACTTATAAAAAAAATCCTACAAATTTAAAACCTCCTATTTTTTTAATTGGTTAATAATGAAAAATAACGCAAGCGGACAAAGAGACACAAAAAGTTCTACATCTTCAGTAAGGTGGAATTACTTCTCCAACGCTTTGATACGTCCTCCACTTTCGTCAAGCCTCGTTAGGAACGCAAATGAGTAACGTAATCCAACGACAGATGGTGAAAAATTCACTAACGAATAAAAATTTAATAAATAAATAAATATTGCCGGACAAATTACACAGCGCCATCTAGACCCATCTAGAAGTAAGCGAAGCTTGTGTTATGGGTACTAGACAACTGATAAACATACGTAAATACATTTTTTTTTTGTAAATACATACTTATTATACATAGAAAATACCTAGACCAAAACAAACAGACATGTTCATGCACACAAATGTTTGTACTGTGTGGGAATCGAACCCACGAGCGTTGGTGTCAAAGTAGCGTAACAGCGTCCTCTTTTCGGTTAAAAAAGGTTTCGAGTTAAGTAAAAAGTCAAAGTTGCTTAATGAGTAAGCAACAAACGGAGTTTCTGGGAGTCGGCCGATGTTCACCCGTAAAAAAATATACACAATTTCGTACTCATCTTAACGATGCAGGATTTTCAGTAAGCCGGTACATTTTCAGGAGTTCGAAACTTTCCTAATTTAATTTTTCAGCCGCAGTATACATTACTGGGAACCGGTATAGAGGGCGTCGATATTAACGTGGGGAGGGGGAGTATACAGCGCACACTGCAAGTGATACATACTTATAATTTAAGAGAGGCATGAGAACTCGATGGCGTCGTTGCGTCGTCATTCTATCCAAACACGCAGGTTAAGAAACGTCGACCGCAGCCTGTCTATGGATGGGTTTATCTATCTTGAGTTTCTCCGTGCTTCGGAGGGCACGTTAAGCGTCGGTCCCGGGTGTTGTCGATAGATGACAGTCGTTAAGCTAAGTCAGTGACCCTCGGGCGGTTTGAAAACACTGGCCTCCGCCAATCCGCATTTGAGCAGCGTGGCGGAGTATGCTCTAAACCCCTTCGGTTGAAGGGAGACCCGTATCCTTGCAGTGTGATGAGTAAGGGTTGATGTGGTATAGCGCATTAACAGACTTGGGAAGTACTTCCACCTTACAGGAAACCGTAGCCAATTAACTCCCTTGAGGGTTATTGTGTGTGTGATTACGAGTGCCTGCCTCCCGATGTTGTATTGTTGATTTATTAAAAGACTAAAAAGCACGCCGCTGTTATTTCTAAAAATTAATGTAGATATTTCTAGCAATAATGCCGTGCGTTTTATTAGATAAATTAATATAAAATGCAATATATAAGGTGTTTTTTTTTTATATGCCCGAACTTCAATGGGAGAAAGAATATCGTTTATTTGTTACGATAGACAAGAAACTTCGTGTCCCGGCATCGTCAAAAAAGTTTGAGAAATCAAATAAATAAAGTGCCTACTTGGTTCATGGTGCATAATGATTTCCCCGTCATCGTCATCATCATCATCAGTTGTTAATAATTCAGTTTGACGGGGTCGATGCACGGGTCGCGGGTCTAATCGAACACGCCATTTATGCAGCGACGACCACAGCGTTTATAGGCTACGATAACCACTTTACATCAGGTCGACCGTACGCCTCCCAACGTTGTATACAAAAAAGAAATACCTATGACTATGCCGGTAGAGTAACGCTGATAGCTACCTATCTATTTAAATAAAAATGGAAATTTAGAACACTTACCGGATATAACAGCTGATCCAATTTTCTTAAAAAAGGTCACAAACTTTCCATCACACTTTCACACAGGCTTTGGACTGTCAAATTAATGTAATAACGTTAAATTTGAGTATTTAGTGTTTGTTACGACAACATTAAAGACTAGATAGACGTGGTTTGATATTGAAAAATAAAAAGCTATCGGATAACGTTTGTTACATTAACTTGGCTTGTTTAAAAGTTCATCAGTTTATTTACAAGTTATTTACACATCTCAATCACGACACTAAATACAAAATTGTTGCACAAGCGCACCCTGGCGTTCTATACAAAGGTTCCTATCCACCTCATGGCGTACGTAACGTCCAGATACTCGCGAACACGCAAGGCGTAATAGGCTGGTGATCCATCGTGCTGGAAGTATAAACCCCTTAGATGTTCAAGTGGAACATTTTCCAGCATACTGTCCACTTGTGTTTGCAGTAGGTGAAGACAGGTATCCGAATTCCGTCTCTCTAAAAAAACTGGTCCTAACACTCTGTCACCGAGTATACCCGCCCACACGTTCACACTAAATCTGCGTTGGAAATGATCTGGCCGCACTACACGAGGATCAACATCGGTCCAGTAATGTGCATTATGTATGTTAAACATACCAATGCGTGTGAAGGTTGACTCGTCTGTCCACAAAATGTTGCGGCGCTCCGCATGAAGCCAACGATAGAAGTCAACGCGAGGCGCATGATCTTGTGGCATGAGTTCTTGTACCCTAATGAAGTGGTATGGATGTAGCCCTTCATCGTTAAGTAACTGCCACACGTAACTGTTGCTCACATTGAAAACGGCAGTATGGCAGCAATGGTGTGATGGCTCACTCGTATTCCGAACCTTTGGTCGTACAAGTTCACCGCTTGTGCAGTGATGTTATTAGACTCGCGATAACAAAGTACCATTTGGAGATACTCCTGATTAGCGTAACGACGTCCAGGCATGATTACGGTCACGCGTACTAGTGTAATGCGCGACACTCGAAAACACAATGACGGCCGGCCGCGCGTGCGCCTTATGGCGTAGATGGCGCATGCGCAGACGGCGTCTGCGTATTGTACCTGCGTACCGTATCGCATGGCATGCTTGTAAGTATTTTCCTAGCTGGTTGGTTTCATACAACAGAAAGCTATTTTTTATGACGGCTTTTTTTTTCTATGAAAGAATTTGTAACACGTGGGGCATAAAATATATTTATTATTATAATCAGCATACATAATACTATTTCCCATTTCAATTTGGGCATATTATTTAAGAACATCATATATAATCAGTAGATTATAATATTTTTAATTAAAAAGTAATTTCAAACATATAACTTGTATATATTTGAAGAAAGGGTGTATCATAGCCCGTCTGGGGAAGTACCTCCACCTCGCAGAAAACCGCAGCCATGTAACAATTGCCTGTAAAGTTGTTGTATTCGTACGAGCGAGTGAAGCGACCAGTAACCTCCTAAGGAGTCGCTGTATTAGCAACAGGGGTGGTAAGAGATACTTCCTGTAGCGTAAGTACCTAGTGTAGAACACTACAGGTGGTGCGTGCTGACTACAAACAAAACATAAATGGGTTAAGACAGAGGAATATACAATTTTGGTTCATATATAATACCATCTTTACAGTCATTGCCAACTTATTAACACTGTGTTAGCAGCGGCGATGGCAACGTTAGGTACTCCTTTTATTGTGAGCGTGTTGGCTACGGTAACCACTTCGCATCAAGTACACGTATGTTTGTATGCTTCTCAACATTGTCTACAAGAAGCAGCAACTCTGGAAAAGGTCGACACCAACCGAAGGTCCCCCCCCCCCCCCCCCCCCCCGCGTAACATTGAGTTTTCGCACCTAAATATCTCAGTGATTCGAGTCTACAGACCGAAGGGAGGATATTTCGACACCAACGCTCGTGGGTTCGATTCCCACACAATGCAAACATTTGTGTGCATGAACATGGCTGTTTGTCTTGGATTGGATGTTTTAAGTGACGTAGGGCGCATCAAAGCAAGTCTGGGGAAGTACCCCAACTCACAGAAAACCGCAGCCAAATGACAACTCCCTACTTGCCTCGCGCGAGTGATACTTAATATATTACAAGTGTTAATAGGCTACGGTAACTGCTTTACATCAGGTGGGCTGTATGCTTGAATGCATCCCAACGTTGTCTAAAAGAAATAACCAATAAGCCAATTAATGACGCATTATACATCCGTGAACTGGCCAAAAACAGCTGTGCGTTCCACTTTGCCTTCCGATCCATACCGGTGATTTTATTTATAGTACAAAATCGTGTTATTCGGTCTCCATAGGTTATCTCATTCACGGCAGTTATCTATCGACTACATCCTGTTTAGTAATGTTTTGGAACTGGAGGTCATGTAGAGATTTGTTAGTAGTGAAGGGTATGGACTGCGAGGGTTCCATGGATATTAATTTATATAATAGGCAATTTGATCTAAACTACTTTATGTGAAAGTAGAATAAATGCGGTCGAGATGAGAGCATTGCGCAAAATTTGTGGCATAACGCTTGCTGACCGCGTTCGTAATGAAGACGTGAGAGAAAGAGTTGGTCTAAAAGAGAGTGTCGGTGTTAAGATAAGAAAGGGCATGCTCCATTGGTTCGGACATGTAGAAAGAATGCGGGACGAAAAAATGACGAAACAGATATACAATGCAAAAGTGGAAGGATGTAGGAGCCGAGGAAGGCCGAGACTAACCTACCATGACCAAATTGGTCGTGTTTTATCAGAAAGTGATGTCAGGAGCCCAAGGAACCGGCGAGCGTGCATGAAAAGAGCTATGAATATCACAGAAGCGAGTGAAGTGTGCAAGGACCGCGTCTTATAGCGCTCGGTTCTCTCTGCCTACCCCGCAAGGGACTTGGCGTGAAGATATACATACATACATACTTTATGTGCTTCCGGCAGTGCACCCACTACCATTAGTAGATGGATGTAGCTGCCATGGCTGCTCCGGTCGTCTCTGCCTCGGCTGCTGCGGTCGTCTCTGCGACACATCTTTCGCTTTTCCACGAGACATCACCATGCACTGTAGATGTTAGTCGTCAGAATAGCATGGTACGAACGACTAACATCAACAGCGCCAGAGGATGTCACAGCAATGTATCGAGGACAATACCTTCATGTTTTGTTTTCAAAATAAAAAGTATCTACATATATTTACTTCTATGGAAATCTGTCAATATTTCTATGATACGACTACGAGGATATTTTAACATTTCGCCGGTGTTTCAGACCTATAGAACTAATGCACGAAACAGAAGAGAGATATTAAGTTTAATGCATAGTACTCGTTCATTACAACAGCGAACGATTAAACTTATTTATTTATTTAAAACCTTTATAACACCATTACAGTTTACACCAATGCAATGCTATAAGTTAAGTATTCATAAGAGATTTATAGTACAATATGAGTACAATCTTACTGTTACATACTATACGGTTTCTAAATATTTCTGTGTGTTCATGATTTTCGGCAGACTAGTGTGGAGAATATCTACATCTTTTGCAATGGCATTTAAGATTCGAATAGCTCGTGACAAAGGGGCGAATTTCAGTAGGTTAGTTCTAGCATAAGGCATTTTCAAGTAGCGGGTTGGCGACGCGCGACCATCCGGGACTTGCAGCTGGATCATCGCTAAAAGGTCTGGGTGATGCACCCATCCGCGTAAAATACTTATTAAATATTTTGTTAGTGCAACATCCCTCCTCACCCCTAGTCGGATGTACCCTACCATGCCTATGACAAACAGACTTGGATACATCGGCGGGTAGTAGGGATATGTCCCGTACGCTTTACGATATAAAAATCGAGTAAATTTATTTTGGACTTTCTCGATCATGAGACTATATTTCTCTTCATGGGGATTCCAAATAATTGAACTCGTTTCGAGATGACTTCGAACAAGTGCATTGTACAAAATTTTGACAACTGTAGTGTTGTCGAAATCCTTACACTGCCTCAATATAAAACCTAAGTTCTTGAAGGATTTGGCACAGATGTCTGTTTTGTGCTTACGAAATATCAATTCAGGCACCATTTCGACACCTAAGTCTATCATGTGATTTACGCGCGGTAATACTTTTAAATCCATTTCATAATGAAACTTCAGCGGGGATCTTGCACGACTGTAAGTCATCACGCGGCACTTTTCAATGTTGAAATACAGCTTGTTCGCCCTACCCCACTGTCCACATTATCAATATCCCGCTGTAATAGCCTACCATCCGAAGTATCGGACACTGACAGAAACAACCATCTTGCCCCCTCTACTACAGATTATAGACGAGCTCGGTGGCGCAGTGGTGAAACGCGTTGTTACGCTACTTTGACACCAACGCTTGTGGGTTCGATTCCCACACAGTACAAACATTTGTGTGCATGAACATGTCTGTTTGTCTTGGTCTGGGTATTTTCTATGTATAATAAGTATGTATTTACAAAAAAAAAATATTTACGTATGTTTATCAGTTGTCTAGTACCCATAACACAAGCTTCGCTTACTTTGGGGCTAGATGGCGCTGTGTAATTTGCTCGCCAATATTTATTTATTTATTTATTATTTAAACTTCAGGACGTGGTATATGACAGAGTCTCAATCATGTGTCAAGTCTCTAGTCACAAATCTCAACTAAACTCGTGGAGAGGTGAAGCACATGTCACAGTGACGACCGAAGTAGCCGGGGCTGAGACCTCACCCATCTACTGACGGTAGTGGATGGGTGCCGGCCGCACTAATTCGCATGGACTAATCGGCAGCGGAAGCACACAAAGTACACACATCAAAAGTGTCTAGGGATCAACATATATTTTTGCAATAACTTTTCTCCTGATTGATATTAATTAAAATTTTCTTTAAGGATTCATCAAAAGTGTTCTCGTTTGTCTACAGTAACGATAAACCAAGTCACCTTTGCATTAACAAAGAAATTTGCCATTTTCATAATAAAGGGATTTTTGACATTTGAACCACTAACATTAAAGTTCGAAAAAAAGACTGAAATAACAGTTTTCTTTGAAATTTTATTGGGTAACTTAAACTTGGAGGTCTTCGAGTTGTGATTTGAATGTATCGGTCTTGTCTCCGTGTGGTGCAGCGATACCGTCCTCCATGGCGCTCAGCCACGGTACCAGTGCTTCGGTAACGTGTCCAAAGTCGACTGATAACACTCTGACTTGTATTCAGAGCTAAAGCCACAGTACGTTGCCGGGAACCAGCTTCTATCATTCCCACGGCTCTGAGCATTTCTTCCCTGCTTAAATGACGTCGCCGCTCCATAATAACGTTGGTTTTAATCAGTAGTAGGGAAACAATAGCACTAATAATGTCTTCAATGCGTTGTATGTTTTTATAGGGAAAATATTGACAGCTGATTTTCATCTTTTACTCGAATTTGATTGACAGTTCCTGTTTCAAATTATGAAATGCACCAAAAAGGATCCATATAAATTTATAAAATCATAAATTTATTACAAAGCCACTTCTCAATCTCAAGAAATCCGCATAAAAATGCTTGATCCCTAGACACTTTTGATGTGTGTAGTTTAGATCAAATTGTCTGTAAATTTGACTTTAGCAAAGTAACGGCTGAATGTATTAACTGTTTCGTATGGGTTATACGTCGCTGGGAGCCTCGAACGGTGAGTTTGGTGCAGAAAGTTCGTCAGGTTGCGGTCAGCGCGGGAAACAATTTCTGAAATTCTCTGAAGAATTTCGCATATCAGCAGGGGATGGGCTATGGCCAATGTTGTACTCACGTATTTAATTTGACATGCGTAACGACGCCATCTTTGTTATCTAATTAAAACTTCAAATGAAAAATTCAAAAACACATGTTAAATAGAATAATGCCAATGGCTTTGTTGTTAATTATTGTGCCTTCTGCGACACACTTTTGACGAGCTCGGTCGTGAATGACGCGACTTTGACACTAACGCTCGTGGGTTCGATTCCCACGCAAGGCAAACATTTGTGTGCATGAACATGTCTGTTTGTTTTGGTCTCGATGTTTTAAAAGAGATAGGATGCATCAAAGCAACCCGTCCTCCACCTCACAGAAAACCGCAGCCAAATAACAACTCCCTAGAGGGTAGTTGTGTTCCTGCGTGTGAGTGAGGTCAACAGTAAGCTCCCAAGGAGTTGCTGTGTAAGCAGTAGGGGAGGGATCGTGCGAGTGATAATTAATATATCGCAAGCGTTAATAGGCTATGGTACCCGCTTTACATCAGGTGGGCCATATGCTTGTATGCCTCCCGACGTAGTATAAAAAAAAGAAAAACATTAAGTGTAACCTAAGTGTATGTATGTATATCTTCACGCCAGGTCCCTTGCGGGGTAGGCAGAGAGAACCGAGCGCCATATTACGCGGTCCTTACATACTTCACTCGCTTCTGTAACATTCATAGCTCTTTTCATGCATGCTTGCCGATTCCTGGGGCTCCTGACATTACCTTCTGATAAAAGACGACCAATTTGGTCACGGTAGGATAGTCTCGGTCTTCTTCGGCCTACAGCCTTTCACTTTTGCATTGTACGTGCCGCATTCTTACTACATGTCCGAACTAACGGAGCATGCCTTTTCTTATCTTAACCTGAGTGTGCTGTTAACATAACATGTTTGACGACTCCGGTGGCGGAGCGGTTAATATCGATACTAGACCAGGGCTCGCGAGTTCGATTTCCACACAGTAAAAACATTTATGTGCATTAACACGTCTGCTTTTCTTGATCTAGGTCTTCTTAAGAGAGACAGGTGCATCAAAGAAGCCCGTCTGGCGAAATACCTACAGAAAACCGCAGCCAAATAACAGCACTCTGGAGGGGTTGTCGTGTTCCGGCGAGTGAGTGAGATTACCGGTAAACTCCTAAGGAGTGGCATTGCGCGAGCGATATTTAATATATTGCTAGCGGTATAAGCTACTGTAACCACTTCATATCAAGTGAACAGTATGATTGTATGCCTCCTGACGTTGAATACAAAATAAATGAATTGTTACCAAATATCGAAAAAATGGCTAGCGGAATTTTCACTTTATTCACTATCCATCGACGGTTATTAATGGGTACAACTATTTCAGTTGATTGATCAAACGAGCGTGCGTAAGTTTTCATTTTGTTTTCACCGACATTTATTCGTGTACACAAACACGGAATTTGATTTAGATGTGGACGGGTGGTTCTTTGCCATACCAACATCTGTTGCCGGAATAATTAACAGAAACCATTTTGTACTCACATTTGGACGTTTGTTTGAATCTTTCCGTTGATTCCGTTCGATTGGTTTGTTTGTGTTTAGAACGTACAATAAATTTCAATAAAAAAAAATAGACCACTGATTGGTAACGATGCGGTTTATGGCGGACTGTGTGGTATAATATGTACAGCGAGGAATTTAAAACAGGGAAACTATATACTGGGTACAAAAAAAATAAACTTTTCCTTTCTGTGACCATCCTGGTGTTGCAAATGTCCATAGGCTACGGTGACTGTTTACCATATTCCAGACCGTATGCTTGTTTTCCACCTTACTGCTATAAAAAAAAATCGGCCAAGTGCAAGTCGGACTCGCACACTAAGGGTTCCGTACCATTATCTATAAAAATCGGCCAAGTGCGAGTCGGACTCGCGCACGAAGGGTTCCGTACCATTATCTATAAAAACGTCAAAAAAAACACGTTTGTTGTATGGGAGCCCCCCCTTAAATATTTGTTTTATTTTAATTTAATTATTTATTCTTAAAGTAAATATATAACTAAATATTCTGTGAATATTTCAAGCGTCTACCTGTTGCCGTTATCAATATCGAGCAAAAACGAGAAAAAAAATCGGCCAAGTGCGAGTCGGACTCGCGCACGAAGGGTTCCGTACCATTATCTATAAAAGCGGTAAAAAAAAACACTTTTGTTGTATGGGAGCCCCCCTTAAATATTTGTTTTATTTTAATTTAATTATTTATTATTAAAGTGAATATATAACTAAATATTCTGTGAACATTTCAAGCGTCTACCTGTTGCTGTTATCAATATCGAGCAAAAATGAGCAAAAAAAATCACGTTTGTTGTATGGGAGCCCCCTTAAATATTGTTTTCATTCTATTTTTAGGGTTCCGTACCCAAAGGGTAAAACGGAACCCTATTACTGAGGCTCCGCTGTCCGTCCGTCCGTCCGTCCGTCCGTCTGTCACCAGGCTGTATCTCATGAACCGTGATAGTTACATAGTTGAAATTTTCACAGATGATGTATTTCTGTTGCCGCTATAACAACAAATACTAAAAAATAGAATATAATAAATATTTAAGGGGGCTCCCATACAACAAACGTGATTTTTAGGGTTCCGTACCCAAAGGGTAAAACGGAACCCTATTACTGAGGCTCCGCTGTCCGTCCGTCCGTCCGTCCGTCCGTCCGTCTGTCACCAGGCTATATCTCATGAACCGTGATAGTTAGACAGTTGAAATTTTCACAGATGATGTATTTCTGTTGCCGCTATAACAACAAATACTAAATAAAATCGGCCAAGTGCGAGTGGGACTCGCGCACGAAGGGTTCCGTACCATTATCTATAAAAAAGGCAATAAAATCACGTTTGTTGTATGGGAGCCCCCTTAAATATTTATTTTATTCTATTTTTTAGTATTTGTTGTTATAGCGGCAACAGAAATACATCATCTGTGAAAATTTCAACTGTCTAGCTATCACGGTTCATGAGATACAGCCTGGTGACAGACGGACGGACGGACGGACGGACGGACGGACGGACGGACGGACGGACGGACAGCGGAGCCTCAGTAATAGGGTTCCGTTTTACCCTTTGGGTACGGAACCCTAAAAATAGAATAAAATAATATTTAAGGGGGCTCCCATACAACAAACGTGATTTTTTTGCCGTTTTTATAGATAATGGTATGGAACCCTTCGTGCGCGAGTCCGACTCGCACTTAGCCGATTTTTTTTTTGCTCGTTTTTGCTTGATATTGATAACGGCAACAGGTAGACGCTTGAAATATTCACAGAATATTTAGTTATATATTAACTTTAAGAATAAATAATTAAATTAAAATAAAACAAATATTTAAGGGGGGCTCTCATACAATAAACGTGATTATTGCCGTTTTTTTAAATAATGGTACGGAACCCTTCGTGTACGAGTCCGACTCGCACTTGGCCGATTTTTTAGTATTTGTTGTTATAGCGGCAACAGAAATACATTATCTGTGAAAATTTCAACTGTCTAACTATCACGGTTCATGAGATACAGCCTGGTGACAGACGGACGGACGGACAGCGGAGCCTCAGTAATAGGGTTCCGTTGTACCCTTTGGGTACGGAACCCTAAAAATGACGCAACTCTGGGAAAGGTCGACATTAACAAAGGGGAAGGTCGCCCTCACTCACCAAGACGTTTTTAGGGTTCCGTACCCAAAGGGTAAAACGGAACTCTATTACTGAGACTTCGCTGTCCGTCCGTCCGTCCGTCCGTCCGTCTGTCACCAGGCTGTATCTCACGAACCGTAATAGTTAGACAGTTGAAATTTTCACAGATGATGTATTTCTATTGCCGCTATAACAACAAATACTAAAAAATAGAATAACATAAATATTTAAGGGGGCTCCCAACAACAAACGTGATTTTTTTGCTCGTTTTTGCTCGATATTGATAACGGCAACAGGTAGACGCTTGAAATATTCACAGAATATTTAGTTATATATTCACTTTAAGAATAAATAATTAAATTAAAATAAAACAAATATTTAAGGGGGGCTCCCATACAACAAACGTGATTTTTTTGCCGTTTTTATAGACAGTGGTACGGAACCCTTCGTGCGCGAGTCCGACTCGCACTTGGCCGATTTTTTTTTACTTTATACAATGTCGAGAGATATACAAGCATACTGCCCCCCTGATGTAAAGCGTTTACCGTAGCCTATGAGCGCTTGATCATCATCATCATATCAGCCGAAAGACGTCCACTGCTGAACATAGTCCTCCCTATGAGCGCTTCCAATAAATTAAATATCACTCGCGCGATGCCACCTCTGCTGATACAGCAACTCCACAGCTAACTGGTGATCTCACTCACACACAGGAACACAACAACCCTCTAGGGAGTTGATATTTCATGTACTTCCCTAGGCGAACTGCTTTGACGCGCCCTACCTACGAGAATCTTAATAATAAAAAATATTTTTTAAACGTAAAATACTCGTGCCGACTAAGGATGAAGTCAAAATCCTCTGTATTCTATTATACAAAAACTGTTTCGGTTTAATTGAAAAGTCAGCCCTAGAGCACAGAAAAATATATTTAGTAACAGGAATGGGGTGTTTTTCTTTGTAACACTCACCCAGGAAAACTATGAAATGAAATTTCCAGATTTGCTTTTAGTTTCGTTTTCTATAAAAACGTAAACCATATTTTTTATAGTAGTAGTGGTTCTCAGTACATTTATGAGAACATAATGTATGCTCGTAAAAATAGAAAGTTATTTTCAAAATGTAGTGAAAATCTCAGAAGCAGGAATAGATTGCGTATGTCGGTACATCGGCTTGCTAAGACTAGTAGATCTTTTGTTGTAAATTGTATTACATTCTATAATAAATTACCTGAAACAGGTCTGTCCTTGCCTGACAATATGTTCAAAAGGTAGATCAAAAACACTCTATGTAAGAATGGTTATTACAGAATCGGTGAATATCTAACTGACAGGGATGTCTGGTAATGATTCAGCACATATTTAATGTACCTTTAACTGTACAACTTGTCATCATTATTTCAAGCCTTGCATAAATTCATGATAATAGAATTAGGCGATTTGAAAAAGGTCTATGTTAGCAAGTTTCTTTAGGCGTTGTCTAGAATTAGAAATAGTAGTTTGGAGCCAGTCTCATCCACTCAATCCATTGCCGTGCAAAATACGCTGTGGAATTTTCCATCTCTACAGATTTCGGACCATAAAATTTAATGGTTAGCCATAAAATATGGAGTATTTGAGGTCATTTTACAAATAGACAATCTATAATCTAGTAGGTACATATTAACTAAGAACTATCTACTATTCGGACTTTCTGCAATCAGGACGTTATGCTACTTAATCATTTTAACAATCTAGACAATTTAATAGTAAATATTTTACATCAGGTGGGCATACGGCCCACCTGATGTAAAAAGCAATTTTTAATTCCGTTCGATCGTATATTGATTTCATTCTTCCCCTACAGCCTGTCTATGGATGGGGTTATCTATCTCGAGTTTCTCCGAGCTCGGAGGGCACGTTAAGCCGTCGGTCCCGGCTATTAGTCGTTAAGCTAAGTCAGTGGCCCTCGGGCGGCTTGGAAATACTGGCCTCCGCCAATCCACATTTGAACAGCGTTGCAGAGTATGCTCTAACCCCTTCGGTTGAAGGGAGACCCGTAACCCTGCAGTGGGATGAGTAAGGGTTGTTGTGGATATATGTGTGTATTGCGCACAAATTAAGGTGCCGAGTGCAGAGGGACGGAATACTGTAACACAGGCTACCCTAGTGCGGGTTCGCTTCCCTCGCAATGGCGTAAGATTATTATTGAAATTGGTTTAACTTTATTCGTGTCATGGAAATGGAAAATAAAAGATTTATTATTATTTTTTTTAGCTTGCTTTGAGCTATTCTTACGACAAGCTCTGTGACGTCACATTACGTACCAGTGTAACTATGCATGCAGGTTAAGCAACGTCGAGCGCAGCTTGTCTATGGACGAGTTTACCTATCTTGAGTGGTTAGTAACGGTTTTATTCAAACATATAACAAACATTTGTCAACACGAAATGTTTGTTTGTCTGTGTGTTTTGTGAGAGATAAAGCGCGGTTTTCTATGTGGTGGAGGTTATTCCCCAGTCGGACTGTTCTGATGCGCCCTCCCTCTCTTGGAAACATATAGACCAAAACCAACTAACATGCAGCGACGTATCAAAAGGTAGACACGTTATACACCAACATTATTGTATTTTAAAATGGCGCAAGTAGCACTATATCTACGTACGGTTATTTATTATGATACTTTGCTCTAACAAAGACACAAATGATAGGGCATACATGTTAAGAGATCTATGCTTTGTTGCGAAGTACGTATAGCCGCGACGCGAGAGTGCGCCCAACTGAATGCGAGTTGGGCAATTACCTTACTTTCGTATAGCCATTCTAGAGCGTGTACGACGTATATATAACTATAAAAACATCTTAGCTGACATGTTCTTGCACACAAATGTTTGGCCTGTGTGGAAATCGAACCCACGAGCGGTGTTAAACATGAATTAAATAACCATGTAGTAACTCAATTCACTACTACGGGTCGGAGGAAAAGTAGAATGTTCAGCTCTTATTGGCTGGGTCCCGGATCAACGTCGTGACATTTATCATCTTATTGGTTAAAATATTCTCCCATCCGTCAGTAGGTTCGAATCGCTAAGATATTAAATTTTAGGCTCTAAAACACAAGGTTTATGTGATCGCTGGGTACCTTCATGCGTAGCTAAGTTCTTTAATAATGTGTCGTGAAAGACAACTGACAACACATCATGAATGATGGGAGAATTACCAGGCGTTTAGGCGGTTCTGCAATCTATATTATTGGAATCGATGTGTTAGGTAACAACTCACAGTTTAGGTCCCAATAGTGTTAGATATTTGATAAACCGTGGTGCACGGCAGTTGAGCTTCACTTGACTAGCAATCTCTTTGAGGTTTTTAAATGCCTTATTTGTCATATTGCTGTCTCTCACTTTGCCAAGAGGCGAAGTCAATTCCAAAACTTCCTACTCTTACAAATTTCTTCTGATTAAGTTCGTTATGAGTTCCAAGGCAGCTGTAGTTTAGCCCCCGGGACAGCAATGGACTTCACTGTTCATTGCCTTTTTGGTGGTTGCCGCTGTGTGGGTGGGAATGAGCGGTGGGCCTGTCCCAAAAACACATCACTATCATTATGTCAGTAGGCTCGAATCGCTGAGATATTAGGCGCTAAAACACAACATTTATGTGAACGCGGAGTGCCTTGTGCAGTCAAGTGGTTACTTGTTTGTGATGCCAAAGTAGCTTGCTAATCACTCCGTCACCCAGCTGGAAAATATGGTTAAATACCCTTCCCCTTCCGAACATCACAAACAAATCACTTGCAGTGTTATCAAGACTCAGTCACGTATGATAAGTGAGCACTCCCGACCCAGCAGCAGCGCTGATTTGGTTCAGATTTCCATAAGCATCTAGTTTTCTCAGCACCTCCCCGTACGCGGTGACCACGTCCCCAATATGGGCCTTTACGTGAAATAGTTTGCACGTGAAATGTCACCCTCTCGACCCACTTCCGAACCCTTATCGAATAAACCGTGTCTCGATGGAATATTAACGAATTGCCAAATCTTTCGTATGCTATACAATTGCCAAATGCTTATTCACATGTCAATACTTTCCTCGGTATGGGATGTGAATTGATCACTGTTGTATCTACCTAGTCCGATAACTCCTGTTACAAATGAATATGTATTTATTTTTATATGAGGTAATGTTAACTACATAAAACATATATGTACATATTTATGAAAGTCTTAGCAAAAAAAAGATGATTCTATTCGAAATGGCCGCCTTAGGCTTTGATACAGACATTTAATCTGTCTGGCCATGAATGAAGTAATGTAATCTTAATGAAACTTATATGTACATACTTAAGGAAGACGAAAAAATAATTGTATTCGAAATTGCCACATTTGGCTTTGATACAGGCTTGAATGTGTCTGGCCAAGAATCTATGGATTTACGCACTGTTTCCATCTTCCATTCCATTCCATCATCTTGCTCAAGAGATTTTGAGACACAATGTCGGCGTGTCGTTTCGAGCAGGTCATGTCCTCTAAAACTGACAATAATTTATAGTCTAAGAGGTTCAGATCTGGGTTAGACGAGGGCCAGCCTTCAGCTATTACAAAGTACGGAACGTTGATATCGAGCCAGGCATTGGTAGTCTTGCTGGAAAGTCCACGGTACAGTTTTAAAAAGTGTACTACTTCGAGAGGTCTCACAACACGATCCAAAACTGTCTTTTGATACCAATTGGTACCCAGTTTGAATCCTGTATGTATATCTTTACGCTAGGTCCCTTGCGGGGTAGAGAGAACCGAACGCCATAAGACGCGGTCCTTACGCACTTCACTCGCTTCGTTAATATTCATAGCTCTTTTCACGCACACTCGCTGGTTCCTAGGGACCCTAATATCACCTTCTGATAAAACGCGATCAATTTAGTCATGGTAGGTTAGTCTTGGTCTTCCTCGGCTCCTACACCCTTCCACTTTCGCACTGTATATCTGTTTCGTCACTCTTTTATCCTGCATTCTTTCTACATGTCTTTTCTTATCTCAACACCGACACTCCCTTTCAGACCAACTCTCTTTCTTACGTCATCATTACGAACGCTGCTGTCCAGGTGATGTTATAAATTATTTTTGAATCCTGGCAACACTAAATTCGTGTTTTCGGATACATGTACATATTTGTATTTATCACTTGCTCGGTGATGAAATTATATTTTAAAAGACCTAAGAAAAGTCTTCTTTTCCCTTTGGGACGATGAGGTCTGAGGGCTGTCACTCCATGTAAAAATCAGTATCTTCGCCAAATCCTTAGGCTTAGGTAACGGACACAGCGATCCCATAATGGATTAGGATCGGGATGACGTTAGGAGAAGATACAAAGTTACGGGATAACTAATGCCCTTTGCAATTATTTTTAGGGAGTCAAGAATTGCCTACAGCATTAATGACTTACAGAGAAAAATGCTGAATTTATTGCCTGGTTTATAAGGTTGCCTGTACCTTAGTTATTATGGCTTGAAAGGTAGTTGCTTAACCGGTTCGTAGTCCCGAAGTAATTTGAAACCATCTATCGTCACGTCACCTTAGTTATTATTATTATTAATTGACACTCGTCAACATTTCGTCATCTTAAGTTACGTCATTATTACCTTCAAGTACTTATGGTACTTTATGCGTCATAGTGATTGAAATGTATTATATCGATAACTTCCAAACGGAAATGAAATATTTACTCATTAACGTGTTTATTGTTAGAATATTCTTTATTCTATTTTGAAGGTAATAATTCAAGGATAAGTTAAACAAACGCAATGAAAATACGATGGCAAAAGAAGCTGAAAAAGCGATTAAAATGGTATCAAGTCAATGTACAGTGTGTAAAATAGCATATTGTTTACGATGTTTTCAAGAACAATATTCGTGATAAAGGAATCATACTCTGACGGGCTCGCTGTACTGAGCTACCTACTTCCACTATCGCATGAGTAACATATGCTTAATCTGCTGTTTCGTTGCAGCTATCGAATGGTTATACTCGTATATGCAACTGTAGTGCAACGTAAATTCTGTGGTTCACGTGACTAGTGATCAACATACGTGACTATCCAGGTGTCCAAGTGAATGAGCATCGCATGCATTTTTAGTACTAAAACGTTAGCGTGAATTAGGGTTGGAGCGATATTGAAGCTGCATTTATAACTACGGTACAGGCAATTTGATCTGGCTATATCAGTTTATGTGAAAACCGATGTGTTCACGCGAATTAGTGTAGGCCGGTACCCAGCCACTGCCGTTAGTGGGCGCATGTTGTCGCTGCCGCGGCTGCTCCGGTCGTATTTATGAATGTCTGCCATCTGTAATGTGAACCGCATACACCCGCCACCGTTGCTACCCTGGCTGCTCCGGTCGTCTCTGCGACACGTGGTTCACCTCTCCTCGAGGCATCCTCGGTCGCTGTATATGTTACGTCGTTAGAATAGCATGCTACGAATCTACCTAGCTTATTACTACCAATTTTTCTAACGATGGTAATTATTGTCTATCATGGTAATAAGTATCTATAACTTCACGCCAAATCCCTTGCGGGGTAGGCAGAGAAAACCGAGCGCCACCTGACTCGATCCTTACATATCTCACTCGCTTCTTTAAGATTCATTGCTCTTCTCTTGCACGCTCGCCGGTTTCTAGGGCTCCTGACATCACCTTCTGATAGAACACGACCAATTTGGTCATGGTAGGTAAGTCTTGGCCTTCCCCGGCTCCTACATCCTTCCACTTTTGCATTGTATATCTGTTTCTTCATTCTTTCATCTTGCATTCTTTCTACATGTCCGAACCAACGGAGCATGCCTCTTCTTATTTTAACACCGACGCTCTCTTTCAGACCAACTCTGTTTCTAACATCATCATTGCGAATATGGTCTACAAGCCTTACGCCACAAATATTGCGCAGCGCTCGCATTTCGACCGCGTTTATTCTGCTTTCATGCTCTTTCTGCCATACCCAGCTCTCCCTTCCATAAGTTAGCGTTGGGACCAGCACTGCATTGGTATAGCGAGTTGTGTCTTCTGGCTCAGGTTTTTACTACCAAGAAGTTTTCCCAACGCTCCATTCACACTATTCCCAGCACTCACTCGTCTTTTCACATCTGCGGTGTACCTTCCATCCCTGCTGAAAGCGCATCCAAGATATACAAACTCATCCACTTGTTCCAACACTTCATCATCAATCGTAATCCTTACATTAGTTCTGGATTCTTCTCTTTCAAATACCATTATCTTTGTTTTATTCGCATTCAGAATTAAGAAAAATTTCTCCAATCCACACAAGAAGTAATTATTGTGTGGATGGTAAAGTCGACTAATGAATCTAAAAATAAATTTGACCTCGTTTTTGTTTATAACGGTTAAAAACGACATCAATCAAACAATTTAACGTTATATAACCATTGTTATATTGTATCTTCTCAGTATGTTGATGTCATAATTAAACATCTTGGAAATTCGCGGCGGTTTGTGCGAGTCGTGACAAAGCATGATATTGGTGAAGTGCGGAAATCCCATGGGACGATGTTGATTGTGTTGTGTTAATTAACAAACTTGTAATTTATCACTTTGATAATAATTTATGTCGAGAGAACAACCATGCTCGCATTCAAATCAACATTCATTATTTTATACTGCGGATTCTATTAATTTCATATTTTAACTCGCTTCAACCTACACAATGAAATGTGAAGAAGCAATTAAGAATACTTCTAATTAGTATGACATGACAGTTGACAATATTTCTATTTTAAATGACTTCAAAGGAAACCGCCTCTGGTATTCAATTCGATGCATGTCGTTTCCTTTTTAGGTATGTACACATATAATTACAGGCCAAAACTTGCCTACCATGACCAAATTCATCGTGTTTTATCAGAAGGTGATGTCAGGAGCCTTATAAACCGACGAGCGTGCATGAGAAGAGCAATGAATGTTAAAGTAGTCAGTGAGGTGTGTAAGGACCGAGTCATATGACCCTCTGTTCCCTCTGTCTACCCCGCAAGGTGTTAAAGTTAAAGATAAGTCATATAATTATTATATCTTCGACTGTTGTGAACTGATATCGGAAATTATTTTCAGTAGGGGGTTACTTGCGAAAACCGATTTGATGAGCTCGGTAGCTCAGTCGTGAATAACGCGACTTTGATACCAACGCTCGTTGGTTCGATTCACACACAAGACAAACATTTGTGTACATAACCATGTATGTTTGTCTTGGTCTAGATGTTTTAAGAGAGGTAGGGCGCAATCAAAGTCCAGACTTTCCTGTGAGGTACTTCCCCAAGGAAGTACCTCACAGGAAACCGCAAATAACAAGTCCCTAGGTGAAGTACGTCCACCTTACAGAAAACCGCAGCCAAATAACAACTCCCTAGAGGGTTGTTGTATTCGTGCGTGTGAGTTGAGGTTACCAGTAAGCTCCTAAGGAGTTGCTTTGTAAGCAGCAGAGGAGGCACCACGCAAGTTACTACTTAACATAAATACAAGCGTTACTAGGTTACGGTGACTGCTTCGCATCAGATGGGCCGTATGCCTCCCGACGTTGTCACGAAATGTGTCATGATGAGATCACGTATACCATTAGAACATCACTTACATACCTTCATACTAGTATTATTTAAAGGAACGAAGCCATTCCTCGGTAGTTCAAATGTCGCTGACGGAAATGAAGCTGAAATCGCGTGCAATCTATCGATTTTGGGAGCTAAATTTGTTATCGGAAGCTGTATCTTATCCTACCCTCTCCCTTCCGTCATAGAACCACACGTGCAGGCTTGCGATGTCATCATTCCACTGTTGAGGACATTTGTTCTCGTACTAAAAAGTTCGGCAACTCCTATCTCTGTCGAACTATTAAAAAGTGGAACGCCTTGCCTGCATTGGATCTTTCAAACGAAGCGTGAAGAAGCACCTTGCGGGCCAGCATGGTAGCGTCAACTGACAGGACACTGTAGTCCTTTGTCAGTTGCCGCTGCAATTTGGGCTCCTCTTTTCGCTTACCAACAGGCGAAGAGGAGCCACTATGCTGAGCCAATAAAAATAAAAAAAGTATAGAGATTAATCATCGATCAATTCGAGTGAGAGTCCAACCACTCCCGCTCGAATTGATTAGCTTATGGTGTTATAATAAATGAAATATATATCACTCATCATCATTTAAGTTGGAAAGTTCAAAAATGAGTCGTTTTATGAATTTGACGATTAGTCGACCATGATGCCATCGCCTGTGATACATAACGTTCAAAAATGCCGTACAAGAGCTCGGGCAGCAAGCATTGCTTCTTACCAGATTTCATGATTCTAGTTCAACGGGATGGACCCTATAGGATTTGATTCCCTTGTGACTGTCAAAACCTGCGCATAAACGAGGCCTAAACAGCCGTATCTTTTGATTGCGTTGAGAAGTTTGATTTTTTCACTGCGCGAACGGATTACAGACCTGAGTATTTGGTATTAATTTCAGCTTGATAGCTCCACCCTTTCCTAAGAAAATGGGTCATGACAGACAGACAGACGGACAACAAAGTGACCCTATAATGGTCCAATTTTCCTTATATGTTACGGAACCCTAAAAATGGCAATATTTGCCTTCCATTATAGACATTAGGTACTTCATAAATAATCCCTACATAACTCAACCTTGCTACAATTTTGCTATATGTATATGTATACAATACCTTTTTAATAGCAAGGGTAGTTAAACAAAAAGGTTGCTCCGGAAAACGTATTAGTGCACGATCTCAATGAGGGTCTTGCGAATCTCCGTGTGGCTGGATGACCCACATCAAGACCGTAACGAAGGAACCGTGATGGATATCTTTTAGACATAACGCTGCCCAGTTTGTACCGATTTCAAAAAAGATTTCTCCGTCATTCTAAGGTTCTGGTGAGAATTGTGGAACGGAAACCCTATCTTTTTTTTCTAATTTTTAGAGGTTTTAGGGTTCCGGTAACGGAACCCTGTTAGAATCACTTTGTTGTATGTCTGTCAGTCTGTTTGTTGACCCTTTTTCTCTTTAATTGTACCACTTGATTTCACTATATGTACACTCACATATATTTATTGTAATATATTTTAACTATGAGGAAAAAGACTCATATTGGCAAGTTTCTTTTGGCATTTCTTCTTCGCCAATAGTCATTTCCGAAATGCTGGTAGATTAAAAAAGGGAGATTAAAAGTAAAAAAAAACTGGAAAATTATTAAGATACAATATGATCTAATTTAAAGAATGTACGACGTGTAAGGGTCTAATGGCAAATAAATGATTTTTATCTCTTCTTATCTATCTTTTTTTATCTTTTATCTCAGGAACGGTTGGAGCTATCGAGCAGAAATTAACATCAAATACTCAGGTCTGCAGTCCCATGGAGCAGGGAAAGAGATCGAGGTCGGGAGTCTCGTCTAGAAAAGCTCCACTTTTTCGTATTCAATGATTTCCCCGAGAGAATACAACTTTAGGCTTCTGAAAAGAGTATAAAAATGCTTTTAAAGGTTCAGCAATGCATGAGCGCTACCCCTGTTGCAAGTGTCTATGCCGAGGCTGCTTACAATCAGGCGGGCTGGACAATCCGCTTCTTTACAAACATGGCGGTATACAAACATCCAAAACCTGAACCGCGCACGGAGAATTCCATATTGGATAAAGTTATATAACTGAACCGGAAACGCGCGTTGTGAATATGTATGGCATTCAATTTCAGGAATTACATAATGCCGACACGCGCGGGCTCGGCAAGGGTGATAGATATCGGAACAGCGTTGTGTGAATCGGAGAGTATATCGTATTTTTCCAACTATTAAGGTTGCAAATGTATAAAATCTTACTATTTATTGTGCCTATATTTTAAATTTTTTACAGTTGTTTACACTATTCATGTAGGTACTTTACAAAAGTCATCTGCGTGGGTACCTCTGTCTCACCTATTTCTACCGCCAAGCAGATATATTTATATAGCTGTGTTCCGGTTTGAATGGTGAGATATGGCAGAGAAATTACTTGGTACTGTGACGAAACAGCCTTAGGTCACAAGATTGGCAGCGCGCAAGTAACATCCACGTGGTGTTGCCAGCGTCAATAGGCTGCGGTGACCTCTTTCCATCGAATGCGGACCGCATGCTTGTCTGCCAATCTAATCTAATTTAAAAAAACTTACCGCGAATTGTTTTTATATTTACTCGATATTTCGACGAGGCTGCAGACGCCACGGTTAGGGATTGACTAGAGACGGCCAATAGATATTTATTTATTTACTTATATTCACAGAGATTTGTACACAATTGGCACACTTTACAGGTTTTGACCAATGGTAAGGATTATAATGTACATATCACCTTTTCAAGGCATAAGTGGAAAAATTACAGCAACTTAACATATAATATATACATTACTTTGAACAGTTCCCTGAGTTATCTCGAGCCCATGTTATATATAGAACGAAGACTCTCTTTTTACCCGACTGACCCAAAACGAGGGTATTGTTTTTCGTGCGCATGTATGCAGTAATGTGTGCATGCCCGTTGCATTGTGACCTCCTGTTGTATAAACGGCTTCACCGATTTTGAATAGTGTGGTGTCATAAAGATCGTATTATTCGCCTGAGAATGTGTGTATGTGACGTCAGAAAAAAAACAATATGTCGGAGGTCAACCTTCATCCCCGGAGTATGCATTTCTTTTTTATATAACGTCGGGAGGCATAAAAGCATACCGCCCAACTGATGTGAAGCGGTTACCGTAGCCTATGAACCCTTGTTATACATTAAGTATCACTCGTGCGATGCCACCTCTGCTGCTAATACAGAAACCCCTTAGGTACCTACTGGTGATTTCACTCGCACGCAGGAACACAACAACCTTTCAGAGAGTTGTTATTTGGCTGCGGTTTTCTGTGAGATGGAGGTACTTCCCCAGACGGGCCGCTTTGATGCGCCCTACCTCTATTGAAACACCCAGACCAAGACAAAAATCTGTTCTGTGTGGGAATCGTATCCACGAGCGTTGGTGTCACAGTCGCATTATTAACCGCTGTGCCACCGAGCCTAAAAATTAAATTTCTTTTTTAAATAATAATTGCTTCCATATCAACTTCTTTTCCAAACAACAGTGTAACATACAGCAGCGTAAACCCATATATATTCAGTCTGCAGTTAAAATTGTTTGACTTGCCAAAGAAGTAACAATATCATACTCACGATCTTGGCGCTTTTCTTCAATTGCTTGTTCCCTTTCCACCAGGTGACCTGGGCATCCGGCCTGGAGCCCGCAGTCTGGCACTCCACCTCGTAGCTCCTGTCCGCTGACAGCTGGTGACTCTTGTTCAGGATCTGCACAGTCAGCGGACGTACTGCAACAAACTGCATTGGTAAGAACAAAAGCGTGCAATTCACGGTCTCTTGACCACGGTGGTCAAATTAGCAACAGCCACCTCGGAAACCGCAGCCAAATAACAACTGGGCTGATCACAGCTTAAATGTATTATGAGTCGGCAATCTGATCTTATTTATCAGAATCCCAAAACATTAAGTGTAACCTAAGTGGGCTCTTAACATAACATGTTTGACGACTCCGGTGGCGGAGCGGTTAATATGGATACTAGACCAGGGCTCGCGATTTCGATTCCCACACAGTAAAAACATTTATGTGCATTAACACGTCTGTTTGTCTTGATCTAGGTCTTCATAAGAGAAATAAGCGCATCAAAGAAGTCCCTCTGGCGAAATACCTGACAGAAAACCGCAGCCAAATCACAGGTCCCTGGAGGGTTGTTGAGTTCCAGTGAGTCAGTGAGGTCACGAGTATGCTGCTAAGGTGTTATCACGCTAATGATACTTAATGTATTACAAGCATTCATAGGCTACGGTAACCGCTTTACATCAGGTGGGCCGTTAATTTGAATGCTTCCTGACGTTGTATAAAAAAAGCTAACTGATAATCTCACTTACTCCCGGGAAATAACAATCCTTCACAGAGTTTTAACTCTGCCTCACACAAAACCGCAGCCAAGTAACAACTCCCTAGAGGGTTGCTGTGTTCCTGCGTGTGAGTGAGGTCACCATTAAGCTCCCAAAGAGTTGCTATGTAAGCAGCAGAGGAGGCATCGCGCGAGTGATACTTAATATATCTCAAGCGTTAATAGGCTACGGTACCCGCTTTACATCAGGTGGGCCGTATGCTTGAATGCCTCTCGATGTAGTACAAAATAAAAATTGGCTGTAGTTTTCTGTAGAGGGAAGGGAGGGGAGGGAAGAGGTACTTCCCTTGTCGGTTCACTTATAAGCCGTACCTCTTAATAGATCCAGTTATATAGTTTGTTTGATACACAACGCAAAAGCAGGAAGATGTATGAGCCGAGGAATACCAAGACTTACCCACCATGACCAAATTTATCGTGTTCTATCAGGTCATGTCAAGACCCTTAGAAACCGGCGAGCGTGCATGAGAAGAGCAATGAATGTTAAAAAAATTGGCCAAGTGCGAGTCGGACTCGCGCACGAAGGGTTCCGTACCATTATCTATAAAAACAGCAAAAAAAATCACGTTTGTTGTATGGGAGCCCCCTTAAATATTTATTGTATTCTATTTTTTAGTATTTGTTGTTATAGCGGCAATAGAAATACATCATCTGTGAAAATTTCAACTGTCTAACTATCACGGTTCAAGAGATACAGCCTGGTGACAGACGGACGGACAGCGGAGCCTCAGTAATAGGGTTCCGTTTTACCCTTTGGGTACGGAACCCTAAAAAGCGAGTGAGGAAGCGAGTCATGTGGTGCTCGGTTCTCTCTGCCTACCCTGCAATGGATTTGGCGCGAAGTTATACTCGTAGATAGATAGTTGGCAGAACAGTTTTAATTTTTGACGAGCTCGGTGGCTCAGTCGTGAAAGACGCGACTTTGACACCAACGCTCGTGGGTTTGATTCCCACACAAGACAAACATTTGTGTGCATGAACATGTCTGTTTGTCTTGGTCTGGATGTTTTAAGAGAGGTAGGGCGCATCAAAGCAGCCCGTCTGGGGAAGTACCTCCACCTCACAGAAAACCGCAGCCAAATAACAACTCCCTGGAGGGTTGTTGTGTTCCTGTGTGTGAGTGAGTTCACCAGTAAGCTCCTAAGGAGTTGCTGTGTAAGCAGCAGAGGCGGCATCGCGCGAGTGGTACTCAATATATTACACGCGTTAATAGGCTACGGTAACTGCTTTACATCAGGTGGACCGTATGCTTGCATGACTCCAGACGTCGTATAATTGTCATTTCTAGATATAACTTGATTCGAATAGTATGTTACACCAGATGTAAAATGTCAAAGGTGTAGTGTGTACTTAGTACTTTAGTATGTATCTAGCTTTAAGTTAGTTGTTTTAATATTACTTACTCCCGTATTGTTTGGCGTTCAGCACTGCAGGGGAATCAACCGAGCTATGCATTACGAACAATTGTTTCATTGTACCCCTCCATCCCCCCCTCATTAGTAAAGTTATCCTGTTCATAGAATAAAGCCGCTTGTTTACTATTATCCATTACGGTATATTCATTTTTATTAATTAGGAAAAGCTCTTAACAATTTCATTTACGTTTCCGAAATAAAATTCGATGTTTATTATATGTATAAGTACATTTATTATTAATTTATGTATACCTTCACGCCAAGTCCCTTGCGGGGTAGGCAGAGAAAACCGAGCGCCTTAAGAAGCGGTCCTTACATACTTCACTCGCTTGGTCGTGTTTTATCAGAAGGTGATGTCAGGAGCCCCATGAACCGGCGAGCATGCATGTTGGAATTAGCACCGCGTTGTGTACAGCGAGCTGTGCCTTCTGGCTTAGATTTCGGCTGCCTAGAAGTTTACCCAACGCTCCTTTCACCCTATTCCCGGCACTCACTCGTCTCTCCACATCAGCGGTGTACCTTCCATTGCTGCTAAAAGCACTTCCAAGATATACAATCTCATTCACTTGCTCCAACACTACGTCATCAACCATAATCCTAGTGTTCGTTCTGGTTGTCTCTCTTTCAAATACCATTATCTTGGTTTTCTTCGCATTCAATTGTAAGCCTTTCTTCATACTATCATCTTTCATTGTTGTGACTAGTGTTTGCAGTTCGGATGGTGATTCTGCTATTAATGCCGCATCATCTGCATAAAGCAGGCAGTTGACCACTGAGTCACCCATTCGCATTCCCACATTCATATTTCTTATTCTCTGAAGAAATATACGGATACGGATACGGATTTTTACATGGAGCGACTGCCGTCAGACCCTTGTGGAGGTCAAGGGTAAACGAAATCATTCTTAGGTAAGGTCACACGTCTATCGAAATATAATTTCTTAGGTTCCTCATGATGTTTTCCTTCACCGACGAGTCACTGTAATTACAAATATGTACATAAGTGCAAAAACACGAACTTAGCGGTGCATGCCAGGATTGGAACCGGGGACCTCTTGTTCACTAGGACGGCTCTTTATCGACTATCACTGTACCAATATTAATTATATTATATATGTTTATTTATATATTTGAGCAGTGATAACCCAGTGGATGAGAAAACAGCGTATTGAGCAACAGACGCCCGGTTCGAATCTAAGCATGTACACAAACTCGTGTTTCGGAATTTACGTACATATTAGTAATTATCACTTGGTCGGCGGTGAAGGAAAATATTGTTGAGGAAACCCGCGCGGCCAGGTAATTATATTTCGATAGACGGTGAATTTATCAAAGAAGCGCCTCTACCATGAATAATAATACTTAATATGTTCCAAGCTATCATAGGCTACGGTAACTGCTTCATATTTTCATTCAAGCGGGCCGTATGCCTCTTGTCGTAGTATAAAAAAAATAACATAATTACAAATCCGACTTTTGGACAGTAACAACTTCCCCTAAAACGGGGAGTCCATTGATGGTTTCTGTCGGGGGGCGTATGAAAAGGCTATAATTATGAACTTAATTGAAACTCTGATTAATTACGAACTCGGTGGCGCAGTGGTGGAACGCGCTGTTACGCTACTTTGACACCAACGCTCGTGGGTTCGATCGCACACAGCACAAACATTTGTGTGCATGAGCATGTCTGTTTGTCTTGGTCTGGGTATTTTCTATGTATAATAAGTATGTATTTACAAAAAAAAATGTATTTACGTATATTTATCAGTTGTCTAGTACCCATAACACAAGCTTCGCTTACTTTGGGGCTAGATGGCGCTGTGTAATTTGTCCGGCAATATTTATTTATTTAATATTGGTGTTCCGCTTATTTAATCTGTTTATCCGTTAGCAACCATGTTCGCGGAGACATATACAGATGGTTTCGCTGCCATTATGCGCACGCGCTGCGCCTCCCTACTCCGGCGGGTACGCAGTAGACCCAACACCATTTTGCGCGCATTGGCGAACCGGTGGAACTCACTGATGCTGGCTAGCTAGATACGACTGCATGCAGTCAAGTAGCTAGCTTGTCACTGGCATCGTTGGGTGCTACCTTGGTCTAGGTACGTCATATAGTAAATAAGTACCAATTTAAATTTGTGTTTTATAAATTGTGTTAACAACTATATAGAACCGACGAGATCGGTGGCTCAGAGCGTTGGTGTCAAAATCGCGGCATTGACGCCGCGATTTTGACACCAACGCTCGTGGGTTCGATTCCCACACAAGGCAAACATTTGTGTGCATGAATATGTCTGTTTGTCTTGGTCTGGATGTTTTAAGAGAGGTAGGACGCGTCAAAGCAGCCCGTCTGGGGAAGTACCTCCACCTCACAGAAAACCGCAGCCAAATAACAACTCCCTAGAGGGTTGTTGTGTTCCTGCGTGTGAGTGAGCTCACCAGCAAGCTCCCAAGTAGATAGTTGCTGTGTAAGCAGCAGAGTAGGCATCCCGCAAGTGATAATTAATATATCGCAAGCGTTAATAGGCTACGGTACCCGCTTTACATCAGGTGGGCCGTATGCTTGTATGCCTCCCGACGTAGTATAAAAAAAAAGTACCCTGCTGTCCGAAATATATGATTTTATTATTTATTATATACTTATGAAACAAAACTTTATTATTTAAGATTAGCTTAGATTATCTAAATACAAAATTGATTTATATACAAGAATTGGTCTTTTATCGCATTTTTTCATTCACCACTGAGGTGACAAATAAGTGTACGAATTGCCTGATGAAGCAGTTGTCGTACCCTATGGACATTTGCAACACCAGGGATGTTACTTGTGCATTTAACACTTAAAAAGAATTAAGTCTTTATTAAAGAAACCTCATACTTTAGCACCTTGGGATCGTTCCACGTAATAGAATCCAAATAACAACTCCCTAGAGGGTTGTAGTGTTTCTGCGTGTGAGTGTGGTCACTTGTAAGCTCCTAAATAGTAACTGTGTTAGCAGCAGAGGCATCGAGCGAATAATACTTAATGTGTTCCAAGCTATCATAGGCTACGGTAACTGCTTCATATCAAGCGGCGGGCCGTATGCCTCTTTTCGTAGTATAAAAAAAATAACATAATTACAAATCCGACTTTTGGACAGTAACAACAGGTTTCTGTCTGGGGGCGTATGAAAAGGCTATAATTATGAACTTAATTGAAACTCTGATTAATTACGAACTCAGTGGCGCAGTAGTGGAACGCGCTGTTACGCTACTTTGACACCAACGCTCGTGGGTTCGATCGCACACAGCACAAACATTTGTGTGCATGAGCATGTCTGTTTGTCTTGGTCTGGGTATTTTCTATGTATAATAAGTATGTATTTACAAAAAAAAAAAATGTATTTACGTATGTTTATCAGTTGTCTAGTACCCATAACACAAGCTTCGCTTACTTTGGGGCTAGATGGCGCTGTGTAATTTGTCCGGCAATATTTATTTATTTAATATTGGTGTTTCGCTTATTTAATCTGTTTATCCGTTAGCAACCATACAAACTTCTATCTATCTATCTATAACTTCACGCCAAATCCACGTGACTCGATCCTTCATGCACTCTTGATGTGTCATGGTTTCTAGGACTCCTGACATCACCTTCTGATAGAACACAACCATATAGATACAGGATACGAACGGGTTACCTTTTCATGAACGCTCAAATAAAGGAAAAGGGCTTACAGTTAATGTCCAATATCAGTAGTTTGGTTTCCGGAGGCGCCAAGACGGTGTTGCTTGCCTGGCAGACGAGCCTGGCGTTGAGGTGCTGCCGCCCGACGCTGGGGAACGTCAGCATATTGACCGTCACGCCGTTGGATTGCAGCTCGTAGGAGTCATCTATGACTGTGTTCTCCAGGAACCATGTCACTCGTGGTGAAGGATCTCCTGTTGAAGAAGTATGTATTAAATGCATTTTTGAAGTGAAAACTTCTTTAGCGGTGTTGTGCACTTTTTATGATGAGTAAAAAATGCTAAACTTACGTCAGGACACGTGACCCTGATGTAAGATTTTGGTGAGAATTAGAACTTAAGTTCGCTGCAGCGCTAAAACATTAGTTCCCTCTAATTAAACAATTAAAACATGAAGCGCTAGGTCGTTCATAGGGCATTATTTTCTCGAGACCAAAACGTTGTAAGCGCCATGAAATTGTTGGCGTTTACGCGTTTCGTTCAACGCAGTTTATCAACATCGCTGTGTGTGTGAGTTTTAGAGATTGGTGATAATGATGCTGGTAATGATGATGGTGAGTCGTTGAAATTATGGATGAAAGTTGATTTTTCTAAGAGATAAACTTTTTAATATAAATAATTGTAATAGTTCTGAAGTGTTAAATTTTTTATGTAATATAAATTGTCATGTTTTTGTACGATAGCGTAATAAATGAATATTGTATTTTACCACATACATGATAGTACTTTTATACTGATAAATAAAGCAATTCGTGCGAAATTATTCCCTAACAATTCTAAAATATTCGTTAATGCACATCGTTATGTTCAAGTTTTCACTTCTGCCGGCACTCCTGGAGTGCAACCCGTTTTTTTTTATACAACGTCGGAAGGCGTACAGGCATAGGACCCACCTGATTTAAAGCCGTTGCCGTAGCCTATCAACGCTTGTAATACATTAAGTATCACTCGACGCGATGCCTCCTCTGCTTCTAACACAGCAACTCCTAACAGGTTACTGGTGACCTCACACACGTAGAGGTACTTCCCCAGACGGGCTGCTTTGATGCGCCCTACCTCTCTTAAAACATTCAGACCAAGACAAACAGACATGTTGATGCACACAAATGTTTGTCTTGTGTGGGAATCGAACCCACGAGCGTTGGTGTCTAAGTCGCGTTATTCACGACTGAACCACCGAGCTCGTCATCGTCTATCATCTACATTACCTTACCACCTTAGCGATATAAAATAAATACGATATGTTATTTAGTCAAATTCTTAATTTGTCTTTTATATACTCGTATTTTCATTATCATACCATATCATCCTTTGACTACCCAGCAGAGTGGCTAGCGGTCTGCTTTAATAACAAGGGTACCTACTTGTTTCAATTTCCACACAAGGAAAAACATTTGGCAATGAACATTTTTGTTTGTCCTGGTTTAGTTAACAAGTGTAATAATTTATACATTTGTTGTTTTTAAGTTTGTTGGTGATTAATTGTCTGGTGACCGGAATCCGGCGTCACTGAGGGCCTGACGAAAAACAGCGTTGGAGTACACGGTCACCCGAGGACTCCGGCATGATGCTGAGAAGACTCCTTGTAAGCAGCCATTACGATACACATATTTTTGTATATTTTCACCAATATTTCTTTGTTTCCTTTTTATTGTGTGTGTGTGTGTCATCAATGGTCTATGCCAATAGATATATATTTCTTTTTCATTTCTTTCTAATATTTCCAATAAAAACCAGTTGTGAATGCGTAAGCTTGCATTGCCAGAGGAACACCTGGCTCGTCAATTATATATCAATTCAATTTTTTTTTATTTGTCGGCCATTAGACCATGTTCCTTAAGAGATAGGAACTGTGTTTCGGAACATTCCTATTCTACTTTTTTATGCTGAATCCGAGTCTGAAGTCAAAATTCGAATATTCGAAAAAAACGCACACACAGACTAACGCACAGACAAACAAACGTACAGACAAACAAACGCACAGACAAACAAACGCACAGACAAACAAACGCACAGACAAACATATAGATTTTATATAGGAACGGTGTTCCTGAAAACGTGTGCGTCGCGGTACGCCCGACAGAAGTGATAACTTAAACTAATCTAAGTTGAACTATTGAATTATTGAAATTGTTTAACTTGAGAAAAGCTTAGGTTATTAGTGTTATTACTTAAATTGTATGTATATTATTATGATAATGTATTAATATTATATATAAGTATTAATAAAATCTTTTATTGATTATAAAATATATTTTATTCTTAGTTACAATTGAGCCTGCCTACCGCTGCCGTATGCGTGAGAGAAAGGGAAGCCAGACAGACTGGCGCCGTAACGCGTTAGGTAACGAAGCGGTTTTCCCTCCCATAAGAAGTTATCACTTCAAAAATTCCGTATATTTATCTACTGTCCAGTATCCACAGTACAAACTTTACTCAGTTTGGCACTAGATGCCGCTGTGTCAATTGTGCGAAAATATTTCATTATTATTGTACCATCTATTGTACATCTACCGACATGGATGAATTAATTATATATGTTCCGATTCACACAAAAATCGCTCACGGTATCTGAACGATTTTTAGTAGATCTCTGGGTTTCCTATCCAGTCCTAAAAATAATCAAATCACAAACCCAGAGATCTACTAAAAAACGTTCAGACACCTTGAGCGATTTTTGTGTGAATCGGAACATATATAATTAATTCATCCATGTCGGTAGATGTAATAATTGAATAACCAATGTAAGACAAATGTCGCCTAAGTCTATGTCTATGTAGTCTATGGTAGATGTAATAATTGAATAACTAATGTAAGACAAATGTCGCCTAAGTCTTAAAGACCACGGACGCTGCAAAGCGTTCGAAACGTCAGGTTCAACAAAATAAATAAAATATGCGATATTTCCGTTAAAAATTGTTTAATTCAATTTATACGGCGGGTTTATGCGCTCTGGTAATTTAGCTAATAGTTAAAGCGAATACTACCTTCGATGCGATGAGGAATTTTCGCCGTGTAGTAAACAAGTGTGATCGGTGCCACCAAAAAATGTGAGGCAAGATGGCGGTCGTTCGGGCGAGCTCGGGGAAATTGTGTTCGACCGAGCGAAACACGAGCGCGTGCCTACACAAGTAACCCTTAGCAGAAGATCCGAATGAGAAACGACCTTTACCCACATGTTTAATTTTTTAAGTAAAACTTCTTTCCGCACGCTTGACTTGGGGAGTAAGCTGGTAAATGCGTGACGAGAGCGGAGATATAAGTTGGTGAAGATAGAAAGAGAGAGAGAGTTACGTTTTGTATATTACTGCAGGGGCAAGAGAGAGAGGTGCGAGCACATATTTTCTTTCTCTCTTTATCTCATACGTCGGGAGGCTTACAAGCATACTGTCCACCTGATGTAAAGCAGTTACCATAGTTTATTAACGCTTGCGATATATTAAGTATCACTAGCGCGATGCCTCCTCTGCTACTTACACAGCAACTCCTTAGGAGCTTACTCACTCACACGCAGGAACACAACAACCCTCTAGGGAGTTATTATTTGGCTTCGGTTTTCTGTGAGGTGGAGGTACTTCCCCAGACTTTGATGCGCCCTACCCCTCTTAAAACATCCAGACCAAGACAAACAGACATGTTCATGCACACAAATGTTTGTCTTGTGTGGGAATCGAACCCACGAGCGTTGGTGTCAAAGTCCCGTCTTTCACGACTGAGCCACCGAGCTCGTCGTTTAATAGGTGAAAAGTATTTTATATGAAATTTAATTTATTCAAAAATAACCAGTTGAGTATGCGCAAGCTTGCATTGCTAGAGGAACACCTGGCTCGTCAATTATATAACAATTTAATAAATTTTTTAAAAACTTTATCTGCCATTTTGACTATGTTCCTTAAGAAATATGATATTGGTTTTTAAAACATTCCTATTCTACTTTTTAATTTACTTTTCGAATCTGAAATAAAAAATCATATATATATTTTTTAATTTGTCGGCCATTTTGACCATGTTCCTTAAGAGATAGAAGGTTGGTTTTTCAGACATTCCTATTCTACTTTTTTATGCTGAATCCGAATCTGAAGTCAAAATTGGAATATTCGAAAAAAAAGCGACACACGCACAGACAAACATATAGATTTCATATATAGGTGTTCCTGAAAATGTTGGCTGAAAATACCTAGCTATACTTAATTAAAAATACAAAAATGTCTTTATTTAGTTCGGACATGAAAGAAAGCAGAATGACAAAAAAATACGGAACAGATATACAATGCGAAAGTAGACGTAAGAGTCGAGTCGAAGAAAGCCAAGATTTACTGACGAAATCGATCGCGTTTTATCAGAAGATGATGACAGGAGCCATAGAAATCGGCGAGCGTGCATAAGCTATAAATGTTTGAGAAGCGAGTAGAGCTACTCTATATTGTAAGCTTAAGCTATGATAACAAACTTTACATCAGGTGGACCGTATGTTGTATGACAAACAGGTCCCAGATTGTGGTTCAGTATTTGTAGACCTTTTGTGTTGTGTTTATAATTTATGTTTCAAATATGGCGTTTATCCAGACATATGGAAGACCTTTCGGGCGGTACCCTTTTTAAAAAATGATACAAGGTCAAATGTTAACATTATATTTATATAGCTGTGTTCCGTTTTGAAGGGCGAGATATGGCAGAAGATTGCCAGGAGTAATATGACTGTTTACCATCAGGCAGGCCGTATGCTTGATTGTCACTTAGGTAGTATAAAAGAACTTGCAGTCTAGAGGTATCTACTATTTGGACTTGATCTGTTCAAAGCTACAAGTACCTAGTCTCTACGCGCGAGGGATACTTATTGTGATGCATGCGTGCATCTATGTAGGTAGATCTTCACGTTAGGTATTTTTTTTATACAACTAGATTGGCAAACAACTATGCGGCCCGCATTATATAGTAAGCGGTCACAACAGCCTATTCACGTTTGTAACACCACGAGGATGGAACTCGCGCGCTGCCAATCCTGTGACCTAAGGCTGTTTCGTCAGAGTACCCAGTAATTTCTCTGCCCTATCTCACCCTTCAAAACGGAACACAGCTATATAAATATAGCTGCTTGGCGGTAGTAATAGATGAGACAGAGGTACCCACGCAGACGTCTTTTGTACCAAGTCCTTCCTCTGGTGATATATTACACACTATTATTTTTGTAGTCATTTCATCTGCTAACATTTCGAAAATGACCATTGGCGAAGAAGAAATGCCGAAGTGATAATTACATTTACTAGGGGAGCTGGGCCTGCGGCGCATTGGCAGAGCTGCTTTTGCACAATAAGTAAATAACAGCAAGCTGCGTAAGCAGAGCTGCTAACCCTAACCCTTGTGTCAATAAATATTTTGACAATTAATTTGACCCGGAATATAAATTTGCAAAACTTGAAATGAGCTCGCCATACGCGCTCCAATAGACTTTGTATTGGAACGGTTTTTGGGGCGATAACATCACTTATCGATATCCTTTATTGAGCTAATCGAAATTTAATCTTTTTTAGGGGAATCTACAATACTTAAGGTACATTCACGTCGAACAATCAGCTCTCTAGCTTCAAAACTGAAGGAGTACTACGTGTAACAGTCGAAAACCGTAAAACTGCAAAAAAGACAATTTTATCGGTTATAAAGCTTCGCTGGCGAACGCAGCAGCAGCAGCAGCAGCTGCAATTATGTACATAAATCGGAAAACAAGAATTTAGCGGGTCTCAGGATTCGAACCGCCAGTTGGCCAATAGGCAGGTTCAGACCTGTTCATCCCTAGGAATTAGATATTGCGATGATTTCCAATAAGTGAGAGTGCCGTCGGGTGTTTTCGTATGTTATGTTTCGTAGTTTTTATTGTTCACCTACATTTTTTCCCCCTTGCAACCCTCCAGGGAGCTGTTATTTGGCTACGGTTTTCTGTGAAGGTACTTATCCTGCTGATATGCTCCTTAAAACCTACCATGGTAACAAAGTAAGCTGTAATGCAAATATTGGTAACCAATTTACATTTCAAGATATTATACCGCAGATTCCGTTGGCGAATAACAAATCCGATGACGGATTACTAAAATTTTACAAGGGGACGTAAGAACATGTAAATGTATATTATATGGGAGAGATCTGAACAGCCGCTGTCCTGGGACACGACCCTGGAGATAATGTCTCGTTTCATGTATTAATGCAGTCTTGTCAGAGACAAAGAAAGAAGATTATTGAAGTAAAACTTCTTTACGCACGTTTGACTTGGGGAGTAAGCTGGTGAAAGCGTGACGAGAGCGTTACGAAAAGTGTGATCGGACGAGGCGTACGGAAGTTGAGAGTGAGATATAAGTTAGTGGAGATAGAAAGAGATAGAGTTACGTTTCGTATATTGCTGTAGGGGCAAGAGAGAGAGGTGCGAGCACACATTTTCTTTCTCTCATAGCGAGTTAAGTTACGTATATGTAAGACACAGTGCAGGCCTATTGTCTGTATCACACTATGGAGCTAAAGAAGTTTTACTTCGGTCGTGTGGTCTAAAGCAATTATTAGAAGTAATCGGAGTAGTGATAGCCCAGTGGATAAGAAAGCGGGCTTTTGAGGCACAAGTTCCGGGTTCGAATCCGGACATGTACCACGAAATTCGCGTTTACAATTTTAGAGTACTTTATGATTATAGGTATTTGTATCATTTTCTCGGCGGTGATGGAAAATATCTTGAGGACACCCACAAGTCCAAGAAATTATTGATTCGCGAATGACGTGACTTTGACACCAACGCTCGTGGGTTCGATTCCCACACACGACAAATATTTATATGCATGAACATGTCTGATTGTCTTGGCTGATTGTCTTGGTTTGGTGCATCAAAGCAGCCCATCTGGGTAATTAACTCCACCTTGCAGAAAACCGCAGCCAAAATAACAACTCCCTAGAGGGTTGTTGTGTTCCTGCGTGTGAGTGAGGTCACCGTAAGCTCCTAAGGAGTTGCTGTGTAAGCAACAGAGAAGGCATCACGCGAGTGATACTTAATATATTACAAGCGTATATAGGCTATGGTAACTGCTTTACATCAGGTGGGCCGTATGCTTGTATTCCTCCCGACGTTGTATATTATATATATATATATATATAGACCGTGGGACCTAACCTAAGAAAGATCTGGTTTTCCCTGTGGGCTGCGGAGGACGGACGGCAGACGCTTCATGTGGAAATCAGTATCTTCGCCAAATCTTTAGGCTTAGGTAGCGGGCCCCGCCGATCCTAATGGATTGGGAAAAAAACAGCATTTTAATCATCTGGTCACTAGTAAACAATACAAGAAAGACTACTTAAGCAGGTGATTTGTTAGTTGGGTTGTGTTGCAAGCCACCTAAAACATGTATGCAATTTGATCCAACCTGTTTTGTGTGCTTCCGCCACCAGATAGTTCATGCGAACTAGCGCCGACCGGCATCCACCCACACCGTTAGTAGCACCATGTCGTCGCCGACCAGGACAGTCATGGCAGCAACGGTGGCGGGTGCATGCGGTTTCTGTTCGAAGGTGGATAATCAGGAGGACGACCGCAGCAGTTGAGGTAGAGACTACCGGAGCAGCCAGGGCAGCGACGGCACGTTCCATCTACTAACGGTAGTGGGTAGTTGCCGGCCGGTGCTGGTTCGCATGAAATATTTTTTTTTATACTACGTCGGGAGTCATACAGGCATACGGCCCACCTGATGTAAAGCGTGTACCGTAGCCTATTAACGCTTGGGATATATAAAGTATCACTCGCGCGATGCCTCCTCTGCAGCTTACACAGCAACACTTGGGAGCTTACTGGTGACCTCACTCACACGCAGGAACACAACAACCCTCTAGCGGCGGAACCACACAAAGCAGGTTAGATCAAATTGCATGTAAATTTGAGTTTCGCAAAATAACGCCTGAATCTATCACCTCCTATAAAACATATATGTGTCCTAGGGAAGTATACAACACGTGTTAAACAAGAACTGTACCTCCGTACACCTCGCAGATGAGCTCGAGGGTGTCTCCTTCGTTGTAGGGCTCCAAGAGACGGGTGTGATCTCTGGTCTTGGCGTCCATTATGCTGGGCCGGTTGGGAGGGGCTGGAAAGAAGAACATTTATAGTAATACCAGGCTAGTCAGAAAGTATTGCGAAAAAAGTTTTTATGTACGAGAGACAGGCCAGTTATAATTTATTTATAAATAATATTAATAATAATAAATTATGATTATTTATAAGTACAGATAGGGACGTTTTAGTTTCAAAATTTCCCTCCACATTTTTGCGAGCTAATTTAAATTATTATGTCTCATTGAAAAATGGATCTGCGCCGGGAATATTTTCGAGCTATGATTTTTTACGACGTTAGTTCGGACATGTAGAAAGAATGCAGGATGAAAGAATGACGAAGCAGATATACAATAAAAGTGGAAGCATTTAGGAGCAGAGGAAGGCCGAGACTTATCTACCATGACCAAATTGGTCGTGTTCTATCAATAGGAGATTGTCAGGAGCCTTAATGAAATTTATACATTAATTGAAAATTAATGTTAAAGAAGCGAGTGAGTTATGTAAGGATCGAGTCACGTGGTGCTCGGTTCTCTCTGCCTACCCCGCAAGGGATTTGGCGCGAAGTTATTGATAGATAGACATAAAAGGATAGACGAAGATTATACGACATGAAAGAAAATACCTGACAATGTATGTATATTATTAGTTTTATGTAATACCAATAAAGCTTGTTTCAGTTTTTTCATCTCTCATACAAAAATAATCCTCCAAGTATCAAACGTAAAAAAATATTGCGTCGAGAAAGTACTGTGATCATTAATCACGAGACTTATTGTTTCTCCGTGTTCCAGTTATTATTTGCGTAATTCTGACGTGAAAATAACAAATGGATTCTAAAGAATCGGCTGACAATCAACTTGAAGTCGACGGAATAACAAACAAACAAACATTTTTTTATGTACAGCTGATGTTTTCCATGTCATTACATGAGTATTTATCTGCGTGTATCACGACAGGCTCCTGCAGGGATAGGCAGAGAGAACAGAGCGTCACAAGCCACGGTCCTTAGGTAGCTCACTCTCTTCTTTAACATTCATGGCTCTTAATCATAAAAAATCGACCATTCCAAAATACCTGAACGCCTGAAGAGCAAATGTTTTTTTTTTATACCACGAAGGTGGCAAACAAGCATACGGCCTGCCAGATGGTAAGCATTTACCGCAGCCTATGGACATTTGCAACACCAGGGGTGTCAATCCTGCGTTGCCGACCCTTAAACCCTTCGAATAACATGTATTGCGAGTGATGACATACGGAACCGAGATGCGACTTTTCACTGCGGGCCGTATGGGGAAGCTCAAGGTCGCTCAGCGTGCCATGGAAAGAGCTATACTCGGGGTTTCTCTGCGTGATAGAATCAGAAATGAGGATATCCGCAGTAGAACTAAGGTAACCGACATAGCCCACAGTATAAGCAAGCTGAAGTGGCGATGGGCCGGCCATTAGTTCGTAGAACCGACAACCGCTAGTGAAGAAAGGTTATCCAATGTGTGGAACGACTCCTCTCTAGACGGAGCGACGACCTCAAGAGGTTTGCAGGGAGTCGATGGATGCAGGTGGCACAAGATCGAGATAAGTGGCGCTCTAGAAGGGACGCCTATGTGCAGCAGTGGACGAATACAGGCTGAGATGATGACGTGAGCCTCGGCTTTCCTCGGCTTTCCTCGGCTTTTGTATCTTCCCAATTTGACCTTGTATTTTTCTTTCATCATTCTTTCATCTTGCATTCTTTCTACATGCCCAAAACAACGGAATATCTTTACACTGATACTCTCTCTTTCTGATCAACTCTCTTCGTCAGGTACATCTTGAAAACATTGCGATTAACTAAAATAAATCCGAAGGCGCTGTAAGGATTAGCGAGCATGTGTCCAGTCAAGTGTGCCTGTGACCCCAATAAAGAAGAAACTATACCGCACCTACTGCTAGAATGGGCGATATATGGCAAAGAAAGAAGTGAATTAGAATTTGAAATAGAGAAGAATGTAACCATAGAAAACATTAGTGAAATAATAGCTAACAAGAATAATAGCAATAGATTTATAAAATATTGTAGAACAGTAGCAAGCTCAACAATTATTAGATCCGGTCACCCCACGCCGGAGGAATTTAAGACGTAAGCCGATCGTCGCACATCCAGTAGCCAATTTACAACTGCTGGAAGGGCAAATCGCGTTTGATCTATTAAAAAAAAAAGGATTAGCGAGCTGAAGTAGCAGTGGACAGGCCACGTAGCTCAAAGATGTGATAGTTAGATGCATCAGTACAGAAAGGTTCTTGAATGGCTACCACAAAGAGGAAAACGGAGCGGAGGACGGCCTCCAACACGATGAACCGGTGTTCATGTGAAGATTGCAGGCAGCCTATGGATGTAAGTAACACGACCGACTGACCATCATGGAAGTCGAATGGAACCGCAATGGTCGCGTACTGTTCGGTTCCAGAGAAGTTTTCTTCCGAGAACTCTCAAGTTGTGGAACGAGCTCCCAGCCGAGGTTTTCCCAAGGGGCTACAGCATGGGGCTCTTCATGAAAGACGCGAAGAGGTTTTAGAGGGTTGGCAACACGTAAGTGACACCCCTGGTGTTGGAAATGTCCATTGGCTACGGTAACTGCGTACCATCAGGCAGGCCGTACGCTTGTTTGCCACCTTAGTGGTATAAAAAAGTCCAAGAGGGAGGTCAACGTTCGACAGTGGACTTCCTCCGGCTACAATGATAATAATGGTGAACAAGTATTACAAAACTAAATGAAAAATAACCAGTTGAGAATTCGCAAGCTTGCATTGCCAGAGAAACACCTGGCTCGTCCAATATATAACATTTCGAAAAAAATTTTTTTTAATTTGTCGGCCATTTTGACCATTTTCCTTAGGAGATAGGAACGGTGTTCCTGAACATTCCTATTCTACTTTTTTATACTGAATCCGAATCTGAAGTCAAAATTCGAACACAGACAAACATATAGATTTCATATAGGAACGGTGTTCCTGAAAATCAGCAATACATTATTACATGTCCATGGAATAATGACACACCTCGCACGCTTCTTTAACATTGATAGCAACAAGATAATGTTACGATACGTACAATTAACTACTTATTAAGACATCTTATCATTTCGAAATGTATTCAAATCTTAGCTTTTTCATATTTAAAAGATAAAAGGAAAACAAAAATTTCTTTTCACTCGGTTCTTTTAAAAGTTTTTAAATGTAAACAAGTCACGTAAAAATACATGAAATTTTCTATATATAAAGAGAATAATTCGCATAGATGTCTCCCTTCTAAATATTTTTTTTTACCGACGTACCCAAAAACACCTAAAAGTTTCACCCTCGTACACTGGTACCTCAGTAGTCGCGTACTGTGCGGTTCCAGAGAAGTTTTCTTCCGAGAACTCTCAAGTTGTGGTCTTCCAGCTGAAGTTTTCCCTAGAGACAGCATGGGGTTCTTCAAGAGAGGCGTGAATAGGTTTTTATTGGGTGGGCAACTTTTTTTTATACAACTAGATTGGCAAACAAGCCTGCGGCCCGCGTCAGATTGTAAGCCGTCATCGCAGCCAATTGACGCTCGCAACACCACAGGGATGTTACTCACGCGGTGCCAATCTTGTGACCGTCACAGTACCCAGTAATTTCTCCCTTCAAACCGGAACACAGCTATATAAGTATTGCTGCTTGACGGTAGAAATAGGTGAGACAGAGGTACCCACGCAGACGACTTGTACAAAGTCTGGCCTCTGGCAATACATGAGTAACACTCCTTGTGTTGCAAATGTCAATATACTACGGTGACTGCTTACCATCAGGCAGGCCGTACGCTTGATTTCCACCTAGATGGTATAAAAAATCAAATTATACTGTTTTTACACAATGTCAGGCGACAAGCAACCATAACATAAGCATTAGATTTTCTTATGCTTGTTATCGTAGCCTATGCACAAAATATTCAGTATACTAGTTGTGTATGTATACTACTCATTGTATCTATGAATTAAAATCTTCTGATATACAGACGTACAAACATTAGAACAATTTAAATACATGTAAGCTCCTAAGGAGTAGCTGTGTTAGCAGCAAAGGTGGCATCGCGCGTGATAGTTAATGAATTGCAAGCGGTCATAGGCTACCTACGGTAATCGATTTCCATCAGGTGGGCCGTACATATGCTTTATGCGACGTTGTATATATAAAAAAAGAAACAGGGTTCCTGTTTTAGACTTCAGATACAGAACCCTGTCTGAAGATATCCGGAGCCCTAGAAACCAGTGAGAGTGTGTGAAAACAGCTACGAATGCTAAAGAAGCGGGTGAGAAGTAAACGGTCCAAGTCATATGGCGTTCAGTTCCCTCTACCTACCCCGCAAAGGTCTCGGTTTGAAAATACATACAGATAGGTACGGAACTCTAAACGGTAAACTGAAAACATAATCGTCGAAAACAAGGCTCGTGAAGACATGGCTTTCTATACTTTCGTATCATTTTCAACGCCTCGACGCCTTTTGAATTTTTAATACCGCCCGTAGTACATCCAATGTACCCGTGCAGCCTTCCTTACTAATATATTAAGCAGAAAATTCACTTTTGTCTAAAAAAAATTGTGCTTTAGTCAATGTTCGGTAACTTTGTGTTGAATTTTCATTTTCCTACTCACGCCTTCCTCGTTCACGAGAGAGAAACAGGTTTCCGTCTTACAGAAAAACTTTCGTTACTCGTTAACATTGAGCTTTTACCCAACTGCGACGGAGCTGAGGAAGAGTAATGACTTTAGCAGTCTTTGAATGTATGTAATTATTTTTTTTATACTACGTCGGAAGGCATGTAAGCATACGTCCTGCCCGATGTAAAGCGGTTACCGTAGCCTATTAACGCTTGTGTAATATACAAGTATCACTCGCGTGATGCCTCCCCTGTTGCTAACACAACAACTCCTTAGGAGCTCACACGCAGAATCACAACAACCCTCCAGAGAGTCGTTATTTAGCTGCGGTTTTCTGTGAGGTGGAGGTACTTCCCCAGACGGGCTGCTTTGATGCGTCCTACTTCTCTTAAATCATCCGGACCAAGACAAACCGACATGTTCATGTTCACAAATGTGTCTTGTGTTGGAATCGAACCCACGAGCGTTGGTGTCAAAGTCGCGTCGTTCACAACTGAGCCACCGAGCCTGTATGTTTTTGTTTTATTAAAACGTCGAGAGGCATACAAGCACAGGACCCACCATAAAGTGATCACTAAACGTATAGATGCTTGAAATGCATGAAGTATCACACGCGCGTTGCTACTTCTATTGCTAACACAGCGAATCCTTAAGAGCTTACTGGTAATGTGACGGACGAGCTCGGTGGCTCAGTCGTGAATGACGCGACTTTGACACCAACGCTCGTGGGTTCGATTCCCACACAAGGCAAACATTTGTGTGCATGAACATGTCTGTTTGTCTTGGTCTGGGTATTTTCTATGTATAATAAGTATGTATTTACAAAAAAAAAGATGTATTTACGTATATTTATCAGTTGTCTAGTACCCATAACACAAGCTTCGCTTACTTTGGGCTTGATGACGCTGTGTAATTTGTCCGACAATATATTATTATTATTCACTTATTTATTCATTTGTCTTTCTTATACATCTTTATATTTACAATACATATATAAAAATACAATATTTTAAATATAAATTCATATAAAAAGAATCGCCATCGACGCGAGACGTAGTGTCTAAGTCGTCGGTGGTCAGGGCGACAGACTGAGGAACCCCCGCACAGCCTTCACGAGGTTCTCATCACATGGGACGGTGATATCAACAAGAAATGCCTTTCGTTCTAAACGGTCTACCAGCACGATATCAGGTTTATTAGCAATAATAGCAGAGAGGACCGAGCGCTACGTGACTCGCTCCTTACAACTCTGCTTTTAACATCATCATTGCGAATACGGTCTACAAACGTTACGCCAGAAATTTGGCGCAACGCTCGCATTTCGACCGCGTAATAATAATAATTATTATATATATATTATATATAAACCTGATATCGTGCTGGTAGACCGTTTAGAACGAAAGGCATTTCTTGTTGATATCACCGTCCCATGTGATGAGAACCTCGTGAAGGCTGAGAAAGACAAGTTGTCAAAATACTTAGAGTTAGCCCACGAGGTTACCGACATGTGGGATGTTGATTCAACAACAATTGTCCCGATAGTCGTGTCGGTCAATGGTCTAGTAGCAAAAAGTCTCGACCAACACCTTCGAAGACTTTTGCTAGGTCACTGGGTCAAGAGCCGGATACAGAAGGTTGCAATTTTGGGAACTGCACGTATTGTGCGGAGGTTCCTCAGTCTGTCGCCCTGACCACCGACGACTTAGACACTACGTCTCGCGTCGATGGCGATTCTTTTTATATGAATTTATATTTAAAATATTGTATTTTTATATATGTATTGTAAATATAAAGATGTATAAGAAAGACAAATGAATAAATAAGTGAATAATTATTATTATTATTAATGTTACTCACTCGTAAGAATGCAACTACCTAACAACTCCCTGGAGAGATGTTATTTCGATGTGGTTTCCTTCAAGGTAGATGATTGGAGGAGATGGATTTACCCATCCTACTACAGTTACCTGAGTAGTGCTTTGGTACGCCCTACTTCTCTTAAACTTAAACTCTTAAAGCTTTACATCAGGTGGGCCGTATGTTGTATACCTACCAATGTTGTATAAAAAAGACTTCTTATTAAATATAATTGTTACATCTGCCTTTGAATGAAATGACTCTACCTATCTATCTATCTATAACTTCACGCCAAATCCCTTGCTGGGTAGGCAGAGAGGACCGAGCGCTACGTGACTCGCTCCTTACAACTCTGCTTTTAACATCATCATTGCGAATACGGTCTACAAACGTTACGCCAGAAATTTGGCGCAACGCTCGCATTTCGACCGCGTTTATCCTACTTCCATACTCTCTCTACCGTACCCAGCTCTCTCTTCCATAAGTAAGCGTTGAGACCAGCACTGCATTGTGTATGGCCAGCTGTGCCTTATGGGTCAAGTTTTTACTGCCAAGAAATTTTCCCAACGATCCATTCACACTATTATCAGCACTCACTCGCCATTCCACATCTGCGGTGTACCTTCCATCCCTGCTGAAAGCGCATCCAAGATATACAATCTCATCCACTTGTTCCATCACTTCATCATCAACCGCAATCCTACATTGGAGCTGGTTTCTTCTGAAATGAAATGACTCGTTTACTAAATTATGAAAAGATAATTCTTTCGATAAGCAGAAACTTTCGTATTTTGAAAATAATCTGTTACCTGTCTGTTACTCGCAATTGAGGTTGACTTTACAGGAACAATGCCTGTAGCCTTCAAACCACCCTTTCAAGTAGAGTACCTACTATATAATACGCAGACAAATTTCCCTCAAATTTCCCCGCAATATGAATTTATAATCCTAAGGCTGGAAACGAGGAAATGTCAAAGGCCTCACTGATTTACTAACTTTATTAAGTTTATAATTTCAAACGCGTTCCGAATTGAACAAAAAATGGAGCTTTCGAAATCCTGGTTGACTGATTCGGAAGCCATATTTTTTATTTTCAAAGTTGTGTAGTTAAATTACCTAATTATAAGCGTGTACTAACCATTTGGTCCTTTAAATAACATGCCTTTTTACTTCCCGCTTTAGCGGAAGTTGTTTATACCTAGTCTTGCCATAAATACTGAAATAAAGAAAAAAAAAATCTATTGCAAATAACATTTATTACTTTTGCAGTGTGTTAGTTTAATACATAAATATAAAACAATTTAAAATATAAAAAGCTTATTCGAAGTGGTCTCCATTGGCTGCCATACAGTCCTTTAAACTTTGTCATGATTGGTTAGTCTCGGTCTTCCTCGGCTCTTACATCCCTCCACTTTTGCATTGTATATCTGTTTCGTCATTCTTTCATCCTGCATTCCTTCTACATGTCCGAACCAACGGAGCATGCCTTTTCTTATCTTAATACCGACACTCTCTTTCAGACCAACTCTTTCTCTCACGTTTTCATTACGAACGCGGTCAGCAAGCGTTATGCCACAAATTTTGCGCAATGCTCGTCGTTCGAATACAATATGGCGGTGACTGCGCGAATTTGACTTCATTTGCGAGCCAAATGGAATTCGAAGTCATATGTTTTCGGTATCGGTGGCTCAGTCGTGGATGACGCGACTTTGACACTAACGCTCGTGGGTTCGATTCCCACACAAGGCAAACATTTGTGTGCATGAACATGTCTGTTTGTCTTGGTCTGGATGTTTTAAGAGAGGTAGGGCGCATCAAAGCAGCCCGTCTGGGGAAGTACCTCTACCTCACAGAAAACCGCAGCCAAATAACATCTCCCTAGAGGATTGTTGTGTTTTTGCGTGTGAGTGAGGTCACCAGTAAGCTCCCAAGGAGCTGCTGTGTAAGCAGCAGAGGAGGCATCGCGCGAGCGATAATTAATATATCGCAAGCGTTAACAGGCTATGGTACCCGCTTTACATCAGGTGGGCCGTATGCTTGTATGCCTCCCGACGTAGTATAAAAAAAATCGGCCAAGTGCGAGTCGGACTCGCACACGAAGGGTTGCGTACCATTATCTATATAAACGGCAAAAATATCACGTTTGTTGTATGGGAGGCCCCCTTAAATATTTGTTTTATTTTAATTTAATTATTTATTGTGGACGGACGGACAGCGGAGCCTCAGTAATAGGGTTCCGTTTTACCCTTTGGGTACGGAACCCTAAAAATGTTCACGCTCATAAATGTTTGTCCTGTGTGGAAGTCCACGAGCCTTGCCAGTCATTGCTAACTCGTCAAAATTTGTATGTTTCACTTATTAATTTACTGTAAGTTCATACCGAAAACATATGACTTTGAATTCCATTTGGCTCGCAAATGAAGTCAAATTCGCGCAGTCACCGCCATATTGTATTCCAGCGATGATAAGTTGCCGAGAGGTGACTTGTGAACTGAGAAATAGGCATTAGTGTGTTGTATATTCAAATATAGTTTGCAACTTTATTTGATGTATTTTGTGTTCTGTCTGTGCGCGACGACCCTTTATGTCTACAAGGTGAACAAGTCAGGCGTTCTATTTCTGAATTCAATTTATTTATTGTGCTCAAAATAAATGTACGAATTGTTGCTGTAATCTAAAGTGCACACCCCGCAGGTATTTTTATTTACTATTACAACTGCACCACTAATACCACTAAAGGGGCAAACAATCATACAGCCTGCCTGATTGTAAGCAGTTACCACAGTCTACAGTCAGTTGCAACGCTAGGGGTTTCAGCACAACCAAAAGTGCACACCCTGCAGCTCTCATATATATAACTAGTCTGGCTATAAATACTGTTACATATTTTTTTTTCTAGTCTTATTATTTTTACTATTCTTATTATTCAAGATACTTCAAAAGCTTGGTATCAGCTGTATGTTCGTATATCGCACTATCGACAGTTATACTAATACTTCCTCTATTGAAGACCATAAAATATCGAGGCGATGGCGCGCTATCAGAACTACGAACGCTGTTAATGCTGTTAAAGCCAGAATTCGCCGAAACCCTAGGAAACAAAAAATCTTATCGCAAGAAAAGAAGATTCCCGCTAGGACTCTGTCGTGTATAATAAAACAAGACTTGAAGCTCGGCGCTTATCGTCGATAGACAGGGCATACCCTAAATTAATCCCTACAGTTTGAAGAAAGTTGTTCGATCAAAACGTCTTCTGTCGCGATATGCAGGTGAAAGGTACAGAAATATCCTCTTTGCTAATGAAAATATTTTCGCAATTGAAGAGCACTACGACAAACATAATGACAAAGTGTACGCACACAGTTCCAAAGAAGCCGCCCAAGTAGTCGGAAAGGTACAACGTGGTCATTATCCTACGTCTGTGATGGTTTGGTGGGTGATCAAGGAGTCACAAAGCTTTATTTTTGTGAAAAAGAAGTGAAGACTTCCAAGGTGTATCAAGAGACTGTCTTGGATCGTGTTGTGAAACCTCTCAGCAATACACTTTTTAAAAACGTATTGTGAACTTTCCAGCATGACTCTGCACCTGGTCACAAGGCGCGAACTACCCAATCATGGTTCGAAACCAACGTTCTAGACTTTATAATAGCGGAATACTGGCTCTCTTTTAGCCCAGATCTGAACCCCTTACACTACAAATTATAATCAGATTTATATTTAGAGGACATGGCCTGCTCGAAACGACACACCGACATTGTGTCTCTTAAGAAATCTCTGGAGCAAGCAGTGGCTAAATTTGGCTGAAAACAGTGCGTAAATCCATAGAATCGTGGCCAGACAGATTCAAGCCTGTATCAAAGCCAAATGTGCTATTTCGAATAGATTTTTTTTTGCTGAGACTTCCATAAATATGTACATATAAGTTTTATTAAGATTATATTACTTCATAAAAAAATAAATACATTTTCATTTTAACAGAACTTATGGCCGGTCTAGGTACCTATATAAAGATTGCACGCGACGATATTTACAACTAGGCTTAGATTATGAAGACAAAAGTAATCGCGTTCTAGACAAAATCTAGATATAATAGAGGTAAGGTGCACCAAAACAGTAGCCTGGAGAAATACCTTATTACACTCGCGCGATGCCTCTTTGGTTCTAACATAGCAACTCCTTAGGAGCTTACTGGTGACCTCACTCACACGCAGGAACACAACAATCCTCTACGTTATTTGGCTGCGGTTTACTGCGAGGTGGAGGTACTTCCCCGTACAGGCTGCTCTGATGCGCCCTACCTTTCTTGAAACACCCAGGCCAAGACAAACAGACATGTTCGTACACTGACTGAGCCGCCGAGCTCGACAAATGACATGTTACTTTATTTCGTTATCATAAATCATAAAATCATATCTATTTCGAAGACACTTTGCATGCAAATGAATGTAAGTACACATGTTTTGTGCAAATAAATAATTATTTATTCTTGTTGTTCTCGACATCTCGACTTTTATCCGTAAATGTATGTACGGAACAAAATTCTATTAAGGGTTACCGTGGTCATCATTTGGCAGAAGAATTACAAATTGTCTAAAACCTTAACAAGCGAGTCAGGTGTGTAAGAACTGAGTCATACTTACACCTCACTCGCTCTATATAAACCTACAAATATATTGAATTAATATACAAAAATCTAGCGAAAACTTAATAAAAAGTTATTTTATTACACTGAACCTAACTCAAGTAAAAAGTAATGTGGGTGAATGTTCCTTGCCTTAAAACGTTTGGTACAATAGCGTGTGTGGTTTACTGTACAGGAATCACTGAATTAAAATTTTCACTTAACTTCCGTAACTGAGAGGATTACTTCCGAACTGGTTCGAACTCAAACACTTTTGTACATAGATTGTAATAAAAAAAGCAGTCAAGTAAGAGTCCAACTCGCGCACAGAGGGTTCCTTAAAAAATATTGTCACAAATAAAATATTTTTTTTGGTGATGTAACTACAAATTTACGGTTTTCGGAATTCTTCCTTTACTTGTGCTACATGACATTGCCTCTTAACAAATTTCATGATTCTAGGTCAACGGGAAGTACCCTATAGGTTTTGATTTCCTTGCGAGTTTCAAAATATGCGCAAACAGCCGTATCTTTTGACTGCGTTAACTTAGAAGTTTGACTTTTTCACTCCTCGAAGAGAAGGCAGACCTGAGTATTTGATATTAATTTCAGCTTGATAGCTTCACCCGTCACTGAGAAAAAGGGTCTTGACAGACCGACTGACAGATAGACAGACCGATAACAAAGTGATCCTATGAGTGTTCCGTTTTTACTTTTGAGACACGGAACCCTAAAAAGAAGTCTGTAACGACCCCACAGTACCTTATTACTTTAAACGACCTGCTCTTGTACTCGTATATGTCGCCATAGGGACATTACTTAATGGCCTTCAAACGAAACAAAATAGCCAGTAATTTTATTTCCACGACTTGTCACCGACGCTCGTGGGTTCGATTCCCACACAGGACAAACATTAGTGTGCATGAACATGTCTGTTGGTCTTGGTCTTGGTATTTTTAAGAGATATTGGGCGCATCAAAGCACAAAACAAGACGTAGTTCCCCGTTTGAACAAACTTCCACCTCACAGAAAACCGCAGCTAAGTAACTACTCCCTGGAGTTCTCATTGTTATAATCATTAATATTAAAGAAATATCCTCACGGTTACCTCTCAGTACATTTATGAGAACATAATGTATGATCGTAAAAATATAAAGTCGTTTTCAAAATGTAGTGAAAATAGCATGATTAGATTGCGTATGTCGGTACATCGGCTTGCTAAGATTAGAAGATCTTTTATTGTAAATGGTATTCGATTCTATAATAAATTACCTGAAACAGTTCTGCCCTTGCCTAAGAATATGTTCAAAAGGCACATCAAAAATACTCTGTGTAAGAAGGGTTATTACAGAATCGATGAATATCTAACTGCCAGAGATGTTTGGAAATGCTTCAGCACATTTAATATAACTTTTTAATTGTACTACTTGATATCACTATATGCACACTCATATAATTATATTTATTGTAATATGAATATGATGTGATTTGAAAAAAAAAGACCTATATTGGCAAGTTTCTTTTGACATTTCTTCTTCGCCAATGGGCATTTGAAATAAGACTGGTAGATTAAAAAAGAGAAATCAAAACTTTGAGAAATTAATAAGATATAATGTTGAGAATGTAACACGTGTTTAAGTGCCCGTGAGGGTCTAAAGGCAAATAAAGATTTTTATCTTCTTAATCTTTATCCTCATTTATTTGCCATTAGGCACTTAGACGCGTCTTACATTCTTTAAATTGGATCATATTGCATCTTATTATTTTTTTAGTTTTAATCTCTCTCTTTTAATCGACCAGCATTTCGAAAATGACTATTGGCGAAGAAGAATGCCAAAAGAAACTTGCCAATATAGGTATTTTTTTCATCATCTATATATATTACAATATTCCTATATATATGTGAGTGTACATATAACGATATCAAGTTGTACAATTAAAGATATAGTAATATAATATGTGCTGAATCATTTCCATACATCTCTGTCAGCCACATATTCATCGATCCTGTGACCCTTCTTACATAGAGTATTTTTGATGTACATGTGAGTCAGGATACCAGTAGGCTCATGAGGAGTTGTTGTGTTAACAGCAGAGCTGGCACAGCGCGAGTGATACTTAATATACTACTTCTAAGTTTCTTAATATATTACAACTTCCTATAGGGTTGTTGTCTTCCTGCGTGTCAGTGACGTCTCCAGTAAGCTTTTGAAAAGGTGCTGTGTTAGCAGCGGGGATAGCATCGCGCGAGTGGTACTTAATGTATTTTAAGTGTTCGTAGGTTACGGCAACCGGTTTACATTCGGCGGGCTGTAAGCTTGTGTGTCTTCCGGCGTTGTATAAAGAAAAACTTACTTATTACAGTGAAGTTGAGTCTGGTATTCCGGGTAGGTGAGTTCTTGAAGTCGACCCGGCAGCGGTAGACCCCAGCGTCCTTGGAAACCACGTCATCGATGAACAGCATTGCTGGGTTCGCAGCGTAACGAAAGTATGCCCTGGTGCCGAAGCCTGACGGTGAAGACCAGAGTCTGGGCTGGCTGGCCAGGCGACCGCGGACGTCGTAACTGGGTACAAATATCACAGGCAGAATGAGCAATCAATTAGAGTCGGGGATGTGAGTTATCATTGAATACGCAAGTCAAGCATAAGCAGCGATAGCGCAGTGGATAAGCAACCGGTCTGTAGACCAACTGGACCCCGGTTCAAATCCAGGCATGTTTTTTTTATACTACGTCGGAAGGCATACAAGCATACGTCCGTAGCCTATTAATGCTTGAGATATATTCAGTATCACTCGCGTGATGCCTCCTCTGCTGCTTACACAGCAGCTCCTCGGGAGCTTGCTGGTGACCTCACTCATACGCAGGAGCACAACAACCCTCTAGGGAGTTGTCATTTGACTGCGGTTTTCTGTGAGGTGGAGGTACTTCCCTAGACGGGCTGCTTTGATGCGCCCTACCGCCCTTAAAACATCCAGAGTGCAAGCAGTTCCAGTTCCTGATAACAGTCAAACGCAGCTGAGGCAGAGACGTCCGGAGCAGCCATGGTAGCGACGGAATGTATATACGGTAGTAGGTGGAAAGGAAGGCCAAAATGTATTAATATCATTGACTACTTTTTTTTTTATACAACTAGATTGGCAAACAAGCGTACGACCTGCATCAGATGGTAAGCGGTCTCCGCAGCCTGTTGACGCTCGCGACACCACGGGGATGTTACTCGCGCGCTGCCAATCTTGTGACCTAAGGTTGTTTCGTCACAGTACCCAGTAATTTCTCTGCCATATCTCACCCTTCAAACCGGAACACAGCTATATACATATAGCTGCTTGACGGTAGAAATAGGAGAGACAGAGGTACCCACGCAGACGACTTTTGTACAAAGTCTCCCTCTGGTAATTACTGACTACAAACAATTTCATTCATTCCTAAATGTTGGGATATGATAGTCGTAGCAATATCCCTGCTGATGCAAGTCTCACAGACGCTGGTTAAACTCAAATACCCTATCTCTTAATATACAAAAACTAAATATACATAACGTTCTCAATCCGCAATAACAGTCAACCTCCTCAATCTTTGTCTTTAATAGCCCACTCATGCGAATACTTACCCAATACCCACTGTCAGTGTACAGCACTAGTAAACACGAACTCTATTAAGTATCTGGGAGTAACAGTACATCGAAATCTAAACTTTACGGAACACATACAAAACCTAACTGGCAGAGTGCGTAAGTTGATATATATCTTCAAAAACCTCCGACATATTGGGCGTCTTCAACACCTAAAAATGGTATACTGCGCCCTTTGTCAGTCACTTCTACAGTACTGCGTCGCTATCCGCGGTGGTGCGAATAAAATTACCATGCTCCAGCTAGAAAGAGCAGTTAGAGCTGTTTTGAATGTACCGATACGAACCCCTACGTCTGAAGTGTACCAATCTTTTAAAGTGCTTACTGTGCGGCATATATTCTAAACACGATCCCTAAAAATCCTCCCAGTTACCTGTTAATTCAAATATCCACAGACGTCGAAACTATTCGGTCTGCCAAACACCAAAAATCAAGACTAGGTAACAAAATAAATAAAACATTAAAAATACACCACCTCTCTAAACAGCTGTCTAAGACGAAATTGACAGAATGGCTTCAGGAGCGCACCTACGACGAAACAGAAAACATCTTGCTCAGTATTTACTCATAGTTATACAATACTATAATATTCATCGGGTATTTAGGGTTGATATGGCACGTTACAAATTGTTTAAGTACTGATGTCCCGCATCTAAAGCAGCTACTACTCAGGATCTTCCCGAAAAAGTCACACACTCCCAGGAATTCAATAAGGACTGAGATTTCTGTAAGGGTGCAAGCACTTCTAATTGAATATCGCTATAACCAACAAAGTTCTGTCCCTCTCCAGGCGAACTGTAGACCATTTATCATCCATAGCAATATAACCAAGGATGAGTTTACAGAAAGGACAGATGAATGATTTATAGCAAGAAAACATTTTTCTGCCAAAATAGCTCTACCCTAAATTTTATTTTTCTATTTTTATTTTATTTTATTAATATTCCGTCTTAAAATTTAATTTTAATACTTAACGTTTCAGGCATTCTATACAAGACATATTGTACGGGCCCCTTCGATACGACCCGTACACTTTCGTAGATGAATATAAAAATAATAGAATGTAGGCACTGGCGGGCTTCGTTCTTCGACCTCCGGTTGTAAGTCGCAGGTCTGTGGGTTGGTGCAGAATGAAACGCCTGTTGCTGTCTTCAGAAGTATGGAGCCGTAGGTACTTGCTGCTAGGTCTGGACTGGCTTGGCTTTGGAGTGACTTGGCTGGCTATTTCACTGTAGTGTGAGCGCTGAGTGTAGCGGACGACTGGTGCCGATCGACGATGTATGGCCCATATTTATACCCCCGCTGTGCGAGCGAGAGACACATGTGTGGGAAAGAGATAGCAATAGCCAAAATCGCCCAGACCTAGAGGCAATACCTGATCGTGCTCGCTTTATTTGTGTCTAAAAATGTTTGTAAGTTGTACTATTATTTCATACATTTGACCCTTTTTCATATAAAACCATAAAAACTTTTGCTAAAGTTATTGTCAAAACCTATGGGTCAGTGAAGTTTTACATAAAAATGTTTTCATTATAAACTTAAAATTACGTTAATAGGTACATCTATGCGCTATTGAGCTGTTGCAGCCAGTAATTCGCCGTTATAACTTTATTATATACTTGGCTTGCAACAGCTCGTACCTATACTAAACATGTAAAACTTATCTCTAACAAAGTATGTATGAAAACTGTGTAAACCTATTCTAATCCTTACATAAACAACTAATACAAACAACTATAACTATTAACTATATAAAAATGTGCATCACTTATAACTACGCGCGACGGTTATCTATTTATGTACATAGTTGTCGCGAACATATACTCCCGCCGCAGCTATCTCAGCTGGAGATATTTTTCGTGTTCGCGCCGTCGACCGTCGCTGTAGGCAGGATCACCAGCTTCTTGGTGGGCCTTCGCAGCACGCCCTTGTTGGTCCGCACGTCCACCGCTCGTGTCTCTCCGTCCGGTCCGGGGTAGGTAGCGACGACTACACCTCGTGGCCACAAGTTACGAGGTAGAGTGCCATCTGCTATCAGTACGAGGTCATTGACCCGGATAGCGCCGTGTGAAGCGCGTGGGTCCCGCCGGTGTTGGAGTTCTGGCAGGTACTCCTTCACCCAGCGACTCCAGAAATGGTTGGCGAGCTGTTGACTCGCACGCCACTCCCGTCGCCCTGTTGCGTCGGCGTCGGTGAATGACCCCGGCAGTGGCACTCGTGATGGCCCTCCCATCAAAAAATGGTTAGGTGTGAGTGCGTCGTCGTCGTCGGCCTCCGTTGACACGTGAGTGAGTGGTCGGCTGTTGAGTGTATGTTCGACCTCGATGAGCAGAGTGGTGAGAACTTCTTCCTTCGGGGCTCGTTCATGCAGTGTGGCAGCCAGTGCGGTCTTCACGCTCCGTACAAGGCGCTCCCAAGCGCCGCCCATGAATGGAGCGCTCGGCGGGATGTAACGCCATTGTATGAAGCGCACCGAAGATTCCTCCTTCATGGCTTCCTCCGCAGCTCTGCGCAGCTCCACGTCTGCGCCCTTCAGGTTGGTACCCTGGTCTGACCACAGCTCAGTTGGACATCCACGACGGCCGATGAAGCGTCGCAATGCCATCACTGCTGAGTCGGTGCTGAGAGTGCCGGCGACTTCTAAGTGCACTGCTCGCGTTGTTAGACACGTAAACAGTACGCCGTATCTCTTCTGATGAGCACGCCCAACAGTGACTGTCATCGGGCCGAAGTAGTCGAGGCCGGTGTAGGTGAAAGGGCGCTGATGATGCGCCAGTCTGCTCCGTGGATGGTCACCCGTAGACGGTTGAGCGGGCACGGCCCGCCTGATGCGACACTGTTGACATCTTTTCAACACACTTCTAACTGTATTGCGCAGTCGTAGTACCCATAAGTGTTGTCGAACTTCGTTGGTCGTGGTCTCGAAGCCCCCGTGATGGAGTCTTCGATGTACCCATGAGATGTACAGTTGCACATATGTATGTTTGCCATCCATAATCGGCGGAGCCTTTTGTTCGTCCGTGATGTCGACAGCGGCTGCTATTCGTGACCGTAGCCGTATGACGTCATCGCTGTCTATAATGACGGACAGCTGACTTAGTCGGCTATTAGCAGGCAACTGTTTTTTGCACTTTAAAGCTGCGACATCTTCACTGAACGCATCATCTTGCACTGAGCGTATCCACAGCTGTTGGGCACGATGTAAGTGATGTGTTTCAAGTTGAATGAAACAGCTGTTTTCACTTTCACACGTAGCACTGATTTTCTTGTTTTTTCCCTTCGCTGCTTTCTTTATTTTCGTCCAAGTAGCGTCGTCAACTTCGTTTTTCTTATTGCGTTTGTAGGCCGCGTTGCACAGTTGTTTCTTGATGCGCAGAAGTTCGATGAATTGTAGTACACGCGCCGTAGTACGCACTAACTTTAACCAACTTGAAAAACGAGTTGCGTCGGGCAGTGCTTCCTTTGGTGATGTAGTGTTTCGAACAAAGTTGACTCTTTCCTCGCCGGTCAGACCCATATGGTCGGGTTCATTGACCTCTCGCGGCCAGTTTGTTTCCGACTCGCGTAGAAACGCGGGCCCGTGGAACCACCGGTGTTGGGAGTTGAAGTCGTGTGGAGTGTCGCGCGTTGCGTCGTCTGCAACATTTTCCTTGGTAGGCACCCATCTCCACTCGCTGGTCTTCGTCTCCTCGGCGATCTCCGCGATCCGGTGGGCCACAAACGGCTTGTACGCTCGCGGGCCAGTGCGTAGCCACGAGAGTACCGTGCGTGAATCCGACCAATATACTCGGCGGGTCGGCTTTATGTCGTGTTCGTCTATGGCTGTGCGCGCAAGACGACACCCAAGTACAGCTGACTGGAGTTCGAGTCTCGGTATTGACGTCACTTTGTTCAACGGTGCAACTTTGCCTTTTGCAGCTATCAACGACACATGTATATTCCCGCATGCATCCTGTGCCCTCCAATACACAGCGCAGGCGTATTGCGACGAACTTGCATCGACGAAAGTATGTATCTCGTTCGTATGTGCGGTCGATACGCCGGGATAGCACCTTGGTATAGCTAGGCTCGGTAGTCTTCTCACGTGAGAGAGCCAGTATGACCAACTTTCGGCTTCACTGTCTTGCAACTTGACATCCCAGTCGATTCCAGTACGCCAAGTATCTTGTAAAATCTTCTTCGCTTGTATTGTAACAGGTGTAACTAAGCCCAGCGGGTCGAACAAAGACATCACTGTACGTAGGGCTTCTCGCTTCGTCGGTGTTTTCGTGCCTTCCAATATTGAAGGCGGAAGCTTGTGTTGATTGATGTTGAAGCCCAGATAGTCTTCATTCGGGTCCCACACCATGCCCAATATCTTCTCTGCATCGAGTTGCACTAAATTCCCCTTAGGTGTAGTGGAGAATTCGGCGCGCACCTTGTTTGAGTTCGATGCCCAGCGTTGAAGATGATAATTCGCTCGTTTGTGTATATTAGCGACTTGTGTTGATACTTGTATGGCGACCTCCTCCGTGTCAAAGCTGGCAAGATAGTCGTCGACGTAGTGGTTTGCTATCACTGCCTGCGCTGCCTCGGGAAACTGTTCTTTGAATTCCTCGGCGTTTTTGTTTTTGATGTATATCGCCGTGCATGGTGACGACGTGGCGCCGAAGATCACGCTTCTCATGCGGTACTCTGTGGGTGGACCGATTCTTCTGTCTTCTCTCCACAGGAACCTCTGCATGTCTCGGTCTTCCTCCCGTATGTTGATGCGCAGGAACATGTCCTTGATATCGGCTGCGACCGCTACTGGGCGTTGACGGAACCTCATCAGCACTCCGGGTAGAGACTGTATGAGGTCGGGCCCAGACAGCAGCATGTCGTTGAGGCTGATACCACGGGTCCTGGCTGCCGCGTCGTGCACGATGCGTAGTTTCTCGGGCTTTTGCAGGTTGATAACTGCAAAATGTGGCAGATACCAAGTTCTGTCGCTTTTCACTGTTGGAGCCTTCTCTGCATAGCCGCTCTGTATCAGAGTGTTCATTTGTGTCTCGTAGCGCCGCTTCAATTCAACATTTTTGTCGAGTTTCTTCTCGACTAACTCGAGGCGACGCATCGCTGTGTTGTAGTTATCCGGCGGTACAAAATCGCTTTGTTTGAATAGCAATCCTGTTTCAAACCCTCCCGCCGGTAATCGACGCGTCTTCTCCTCGAGTGTGCGCAGCGCGTTGAGCTCGTCGTTGGTGTGTGAATGTTTAGGCTGAACACCCAGAGACTCGAGGGCGAAGTGCTCCTTCATGAGGTCATCCATTGTCTGTTCCTCCGTTAGTGTTACTGTAGTCAGATGGCTAACTCGATGGACTTGCTGCTTCTTCTTATTTCCCGTCGCGCCGTGCAATACCCATCCCAAGTCGGTTAATGAAGCGACTGGTTGGGCTGTGGTCCCTCTTCGCACGTCGTGTGTGAGCAGCAACGACCAATTATCTTGACCCAGCAACACGGTTGGATGGCCTTCCTCATAAATCAGCTGATCTTCGATATCTTCCAAATGACGACAGTGTTTCACGACACTACGTGGCACACCTTGAGTCGTCAACATCAGCTTGTCCATTGTACGCGCCGACACATCGTGCTTCACTGAGTTTCTTCCTTGTATAGTGAAGTGTACACGTTCCGATGTATCGGCCGTAATACGTGCGCCGGCCACACCCTCTATGTAAAAAGGCGCGGGCGGCCCGTGTACGCCGATCTTGTTCGCCACTGCCGACTCGATGAGTGTGCACGTAGAGCCGTCGTCCAAAAGGGCGTAAGTGTCGTATGTACCCTTCGGACCGGTCACTTGTACAGGCAGAATCTTGAGATAGGCAGCAGTGAAATTTTCCCTTGTCGACGTAACTATGGCTGTTGAATTTTCAACTTCATTTTCTTTCCTTTTTGTGTCGTGTAGAAGAGGGTGGTGCGTGTATTTGCATCCGTCGACTTCACACTGCTTTGGCTTGCAGTTATGCCGAAATTTGCGGACTCGCAAACAACGGAAGCATAGCCTGTGAGTTCTGGCTAGCTCCCATCTCGCAAATTGGTCGGCTTTCTTGAACACGTTGCAGTCGTACGGATGGTGACCCTCTTTCTTGCAAACTTGACACTTTAGTTGCACCGCAGTAGACTTCTGATCTTGAGTGTGGTAAGCACGTAGTCCTTTTCGTACGGCAGGCTCCCGCCGGTCTTCAACCGCAGTGAGCTCGGCCGGTGCGTAGCTTCCACATCGATCGGCGGTGACTTCCAGAAACTTGGACAGCGTGAGAAGGTCTGGATGATCTTCCGGCTGTTCGGCGGCGAAGTCGTAATACCTGTAGCGCAGCGCTGGCGGCAGTTTTTCAATGACGCTGCGTACCACTTCGGCGTTGTGTAGATAGTGATGCTTCTTCAGTGCTTTAACTGTGGCTGTGACGTTAAGCACCTTTGAAGCGAAGATGCAGATGTCTCTTGGGTTCTCGGCCAGTCGTGGTAGCGCACGGAGCTTGTTCAGTTCGGTCATTGCCAGTGCATCTGGACGACCGAACCTCGCGGCTAACATCTTCATAACTTCTTCTGAAGTCGTTGACCCGACGAAGAGACATAGTGTTGCATCTCTGGCGGCTCCCTTCAGGCTGTGACGTAACTTGGACAGCCTTTCTTGTTCGGAGAGGTGACTTGCAGCTTCATCATAGGCGGCCTTGAATGGCAGCCACTCGTTCGATGACCCGTAAAAAGACGGTAACTCGACGGTCCTCGGTGCAATGGCGGGTTGAACGGCTCTCGCTGCAAGTGTGATGGCAGTTGCTAGCTGATTGTAGTCAAACTCCCGTTGCGGTCGTCTCTCTTCACAATAGCGTGCTGGCTCTATATCTTCTCTCACTGGAACCGGTACTTGTTGCTCGGCGTGCCGCGTGACCTCGCTGTGGCCCCGATGAAGTGCGTCGCTGCACGTCTGCGGCGGCGGCGCTGCTATAACCTCCTCTTCATCGGTCCTGCGATGGTCCGGGCCTGGGACGTCGGGCTTCGGTACGTAGGGCTCCATGGTGAGTGCCAGCGTGCTTCTGTTGACCCAGTCGGTTGTTCGCTCGTTCCTAGTTGCCAAGTCCTCGTCTGCTTCGATCTCGTCTTCAGAGTCCGCCTCCAACGCGGCGACACGTGCAGCTGCCAGCTCCACTTCCTTCTGTAGAAGGAATTCTCGCGCCTTGGCCAGCGCTCTCCGCTTGATTGTCGACGTAGTGCGGGGCGCGCTGGGCGGGCGGCGAGAGGCCTCCTTTTGTGGGCTGGCTGTCCGGTGTGTGGCTGCTGTCTTGCCGGTTGTCGTCTCGCCGGTCGTTGCAGTGGCCGTAGTGTTCGTCGTCGTCGATGTTTCGGCTGTAGACGTCTCTGGCGTCGCTACGGCGGGTGCGGCGGCGGTGGCGGCGGCGGCGGCGGGCGTCACTGTGGCGGCGGCGGCGGCTCCGTCGACTTGAGCAGGCGTTGTCCTCCTTTCCGACTCCATACTTCTTGTGACAGGCATTTTTCTTCGTCGTCTGAAGAACTATTCCCAGTATCCGGCTGCTGAAGGACCAAAATGTACGGGCCCCTTCGATACGACCCGTACACTTTCGTAGATGAATATAAAAATAATAGAATGTAGGCACTGGCGGGCTTCGTTCTTCGACCTCCGGTTGTAAGTCGCAGGTCTGTGGGTTGGTGCAGAATGAAACGCCTGTTGCTGTCTTCAGAAGTATGGAGCCGTAGGTACTTGCTGCTAGGTCTGGACTGGCTTGGCTTTGGAGTGACTTGGCTGGCTATTTCACTGTAGTGTGAGCGCTGAGTGTAGCGGACGACTGGTGCCGATCGACGATGTATGGCCCATATTTATACCCCCGCTGTGCGAGCGAGAGACACATGTGTGGGAAAGAGATAGCAATAGCCAAAATCGCCCAGACCTAGAGGCAATACCTGATCGTGCTCGCTTTATTTGTGTCTAAAAATGTTTGTAAGTTGTACTATTATTTCATACATTTGACCCTTTTTCATATAAAACCATAAAAACTTTTGCTAAAGTTATTGTCAAAACCTATGGGTCAGTGAAGTTTTACATAAAAATGTTTTCATTATAAACTTAAAATTACGTTAATAGGTACATCTATGCGCTATTGAGCTGTTGCAGCCAGTAATTCGCCGTTATAACTTTATTATATACTTGGCTTGCAACAGCTCGTACCTATACTAAACATGTAAAACTTATCTCTAACAAAGTATGTATGAAAACTGTGTAAACCTATTCTAATCCTTACATAAACAACTAATACAAACAACTATAACTATTAACTATATAAAAATGTGCATCACTTATAACTACGCGCGACGGTTATCTATTTATGTACATAGTTGTCGCGAACACATATGAAATTCAAAGTCCTGACTGGCTGATATACCTACGCACGCACAGCCTAAACGTATCCACTAACAAAGGGTTTTTCGAAATTCCACTCCTAATTTTTCTATGAAACATCGTATACCCCGCATGTATCAACTTGAAACATGATATACATACACTTCACAGCAACTAATGAAACACATATATTAGGAGCTCACGGAGCAGCCTGGTGATTCTAGCACCTGAAGGACAAAGAAAAAATATTATTTAGAAAGAAATACTGCGGTCGGTACAGCAAGCCGATGTGACGGCATACGCAATTTATTTCTGCTTCTAAGATAATCAGTGAAGTTTGAAAACGACTTTATAATATTTGCGAGAAGACACAGTGTTTTCATAAATATTCTGAGAATTAACAGCGACGGTATTTATTACTTTGAACAGTTCCTGAGTGATTCCCTGGCGCCTATGTTATAAATAAAGCATTGAAAAGGTACAAGGTAACAAAATTACTTCGTATTTTTCTATGTATTGTTTATTTTGTAAATTAAGAACCTAAGCCTAATAACGGAACAGATTTGTAATTCATATTAGTACAAAATTAAAAAGACCATCTTTCGAAGAATATATATGTTTACTATGCCGCGCTACGCCTACGCAGGGGTTGTGTTTGTTTCGTTCCGAAATGCTCAAGCGTTTTTTTTTTCTATTTCAACATTGCGCTGCCTAATATGGATATCAGGAATATTGGAACGACTGGAGGGTATCGTTGGTGGTTGCGTGCTACTGTCATCGATCCGGGAGTTAGCCGCAAAGAGGCTGGCCATAAGACCGGCTTTCTTCTGCATCTCATGCCAGTGAGCCATCGGGGCATCTCAGCGGAGGCAGCAAGGTCTGGCACGGCTTTAGCTAGTCGCCAGTAGTTACGCGATCCAGTAGGTTGCGCCACTAGTTCCGTGCCAACACGTATAGCGCGCTGGGCGTCCGCTATTATATATGCCCTCTTGCAGACCTTTGTGACAGTATTGTAGGCTGATATCAGCAAGTTGATATTCAGATCTTCGAGGGCGTGACCCCTGGTCTAAGCGCGATACGCCGCCTGTTTGTTACTAACAACTTCATGCACTCGCGGTTAAACCAAGGGCGTCTCCATCTTTTGATGAAGACATCGGAGTAAAGAATGTAGTATTCCATGCCAATGCCGATCTCGTCTACAATGGCCGCAGCACTTGGCGTGAGATCCTTAACGCTGAAACAGCACTACTCCCATGGTACTCGTATGAAAGCAAAGTAGTCGCGCATGCCATCCCAATCTTCTGACGAGTAGTGCCAGACACGATGCTTAACCGCAGTGGGCTGTGGCGCAACTGTGCTTGGTACTGTACTGAACACCAGGCTGGTTCAGATATACCCAGGGACGCCCTGACCTCAACCTGGTAGTCAGCAGGGTGGGTGGTCAGCAGTAGGTCTAGTAAGAGGGCGCCTGACCATCAATGTCCAGTATTCTGGTAGGTTTATCTACCAATTAAGTCAGGCTATGAAAGAGCGAACACGAGCGCTGTCTTCCCACAAGGTTATGTATGAAGGATCCCAACCTGGAATCATGGTGAGAGTTAAAGTACCCCAAACATACAATCTCTGCAGTAGGATACCGCTCCTGTGCTTCATCTACCACCCGACTCATGTACTCAAAGAACCGAGTTGTCTCAGTGTCCCTAGTATGGAGTCGGTATAAGCACATGCAAAAACTGCTCTAAAGGCCCAGGTTTACATGCTCCCAGAAGACGGGAAATGAGGATTCCTCTGGGCAGCGCAGACGGTGACAATATATTTATTTATTATTTATTTAATACTTTATTGACCACAATACAGTTGGTTCAAAAGGCGGACTTAATGCTAATTGCATTCTCTACCAGTCAATCATCGGGAGTGGAGAAAAAACGCGATTACGATTTTTATTAAAATTAAAATAAAATATTAATCGACCCCATAAAGAATTTGTTCTTAATATGAATATTGAAACCTAACATAAATACAAGAATACATAAATAAATAACTACGATAATACATACACAAACACAATAATACATACAAGACCCTAGTAATACATACATATTTTCTCTATAAATAATATAATATATATTAATTATACAACACACTTGGATGATTACTGCTTGGACAGACTCTCCAAACGATAGGCACGTAATTTCTTTTTAAAAGTAAACTTGTTTGGGGAGTCTCTAATGGGTTCAGGCAACGCATTCCAAAGTCGTGAAGCTTGTAGAGTAAAGGAATTAGACATGAAGCCCGAACGGAAAAGTGGTATTAAGAGTAAATGGGAGTCATTTGATCGAAGTTGACGGTTATGAGAATCACGAAGGTACTGGAACTTACATTTCAAGTATTCAGGAGAATGGGGATTAAGAAGAATTGTAAAAAGTGTGCTAAGTAATCTTAATTGACGACGCTGACGAATGGGAAGCCATCCAAGCTTTGACCGGTAGAACGAAATATGGTCATATTTCCGAAGACAGAAGATGAATCGGATAGCACTGTTAATGATCCGGTCCAGCTTAGAAGATAAGGATAACAAACATCACAATAATCAATTAGTGGAAAAATAAGGGATTGAACTAATGTGACCTTAGTTTCAATAGGGAGAAAGTTTCTGTATCGATTTAGAATGCGCAATGTCGATATTACTTTACGACTAACTTCAGTCACTTGTGTGCTCCAGGTCAGAGTAGAGTCAAGATATAAGCCAAGATTTTTAACAGTCTGACTGAACGGAATAACAGACTTATTGAAACATACTCGTACATCCGAGCAGACAAACAAACAAACCCCGGATTTCACGAGGAAATGCTCCTCAAACACGTAACCAGGATACTGGAGGTAGGACGTGTCTGCTGGACGCTGGATTTGTGTCTCCGTCAGGAAGAGCATTAAGAGTTGAGTGGAGTCCGCAGATTTTAGCGAACTCAACCTTGAACAGAGTGGTGGGAGAGTGCACCACTGTAAGACCATGTATCCTTAATTGTGCTTTCATGTGAGGAATCCGCTATCTATGCCTAAGGGTTTGGCGGAGATACTAATTTTGACATGGGGCGACTGCCATCAGATCTTCACAACCTATAGAGAAATCAGAACTTTTCTTAGATAGGTATTTTTTGAACGCGTGAGTTACCCCAGTATGTAAATAAGTACATAAATTAGAAAACGCGAATTTAGTGGTACATGATCCGCCAGGATTCGAACCAGTGACCGTAAGTTAATACTGGTTCGTTACCCACTAGGCTATCACTGCTTTGTTGTTATTTTATATAGTTACTGATATTTTCAATATTTTTTTAGATAACCACAGATTTATTTTTAAGATTACTTTAAAGTTCATTACCTGTATATGGGTTCTCCATCAGCCTCCTTGAACCAGAGTACCATGGAGACGTGGTCGTCCGCGGCCAGCGGCTGTATGTCGCACGGCAGGCCAGCCTTCTTGCCGAGCACGCCCTGCATGTGGCCGGTGGGTACTGCAACAAATAATATCATTACATAAAAGTTCTCATTTTTTTTTTGTATATTTTATTAGCTCAGCATTGTTGGTCCACTTCCCCTGATGGCAAGTGAAAAGAGGAGCCTAAATTGCAGCAGCAACTCACAAAGGACTACAGTGTCCTGTCAGTTGACGCTACCATGCTGGCCAGCAAGTTGCTTCTTCACGCTTCGTTTGAAGGATCCCGTATTGTAGGAAGAGAGATAGGGCGCATCAAAGCAGCCCGTCTGTGGAAGTACCTTCATCTCACAGAAAACCACGGCCAAATAACAACTCCCTAAAGGGTTGCTGTGTTCCTGCGTGTGAGTGAGGTCACCAGTAAGCTCCCAAGGAGTTGCTGTGTAAGCAGCAGAGGAGGCATCGCGTGAGTGATACTTAATATATCGCAAGCAAATAGGCACACAGTACCCGCTTTACATCAGGTGGGCCGTATGCTTGTATGCCTCTCGACGTCGAATAAAAAAAAACATGTGCAGGCAAGGCGATCCATTTTTTAATAGTAAGACAGAAATAAGAGTTGCCGAACTTTTTAGTACGAGAAGAAATGTCCTCAACAGTGGAATGATGACATCGCAAGCCTGCACGTGTGGTTCTATTACTGAAGAGGGTGAGATAAGGGAAAATAGTTTTCAAAGCATGCACCATGGTAAAGGCGGTAAAATATGCTTAGCGAGCCAATGTTCCTACGATCCTACTGTCTCATACCATAATATAAGAGACTCAATGAAATTCAGATTATATTTTCAACCGTGGAGCTGTATTTTTTTTATACCACTAAGGTGACAGTCAAGCATACGGTCTGCCTGATGGTAAGCAGTTACCGTAGCCTATGGGTATTTGCAACACCAGGGGTGTCACTCATGCGTTGTCGACAATCTAAAAACCTTCACGCCTTAATTGAAGAACCCTATGCTGTAGTCCCTTGGGAAAACCTCGACTGGGCGTTGATCACCACAACTAGAAAGTTCTCGGAAGAAACGTACGTAATCATTTCGGTTCCAGTGTGTGAGTAAATACATATTATTGTTGAATTAGGACAAAAAGTGATATTTTTGAAGTGAAAACTTCTTTAGCAGCGTTGTGCACTTTTGGGGATGAGTAAAAAATTTTAAACTCGCGTCAGGCCATCAGGACACGTGACCCTGATCGTGATGTAAGATTTTGGTGAGAATTAGAACTTAAGTTCGCTGCAGCGCTAAAACATTAGTTACCTCTAATTAAACAATTACAACATGAAGCGCTAGATCGTTCATAGGGCATTATTTTCTGGCGAACAAAACATTATAAGCGGCATGAAATTCTTGGCGCTTACGCGTTTCGTTCAACGTAGTTAATCAACATCGCTGTTTGGTCCGCATGTTCAAGTTTTCACTTCTGCCGGCACTCCCGGAGTGCAACCCGTTTTTAGGGTTCCGTACCCAAAGGGTAAAACGGAACCCTATTACTGAGGCTCCGCTGTCCGTCCGTCCGTCTGTCACCAGGCTGTATCTCTTGAACCGTGATAGTTAGACAGTTGAAATTTTCACAGATGATGTATTTCTATTGCCGCTATAACAAAAAATACTAAAAAAATAGAATAAAATAAATATTTAAGGGGGCTCCCATACAACAAACGTGAATTTTTTGCTCATTTTTGCTTGATATTGATAACGGCAACAGGTAGACGCTTGAAATATTCACAGAATATTTAGTTATATGTTCACTTTAAGAATAAATAATTAAATTAAAATAAATATTTAAGGTGGGCTCCCATACAACAAACGTGATTTTTTGCTGTTTTTATAGATAATGGTACGGAACCCTTCGTGCGCGAGTCCGACTCGCACTTGGCCGATTTTTTTTTTACTGAGTGTCGAATGCTATTTGATGGGACTAGCACAGTAGTAAATTGTTCATAAATAACATTCAACAATTAATTAGTAACGCTAGCAGTAGTTATTATTTCTACTTTGATACTGATGCGACTCACCCAGGACAAACATTTGTGTGCATGAACATGTCAGTTTGTCTTGGTCTGGGTTATTTTCAAAAGAGATACTGCGTAGCAGCTCGTCAGGTGAAGTATCTCCATCTCATTGAAAACCACAGTCAAATAACAACTCCCCGGAAGGTTGTTGGGCGTGTAAGTGAGGTCAAGAGTAAGCTCCTAACGCGTTGCAGTATTAACAGTAGTGGCATCGATCGAGTGATACCTAACATATCACAAGCGTTCATAGCCTACGATAACCTCTTTACATCAGGTGGGCCGTATGCTTATATGCTTCCCGACGTCGTATGAAAGAAAACTGACACGCTTATATTTCCGTTTGTTTTATGAGTGGATGAACTCTATGTAGAGTAGCATTGTTTGACAGGAAGTGGTTTATCGGAGTTAATTCTACTTTAGGTTGGGATAATTAAATGTATAAGATAATTTAATAGCTTTTGGTTCATTTTTAGACCGTTGAGATATTGGTTTTGTTATGTACACTTCTGATACTTATGTACTTACTCTATAAATTTGGATCGATGGAGTAATAGCCCCCGGTGACATGTACCACTAAATTCGTGTTTTGATTTATGTACATATTTATCACTCGCACGGCGGTGAAGAAAAACATCCTGAGGAAACCCACACTTCCAAACATTTTTTTTATATACTACGTCGGGAGGTATACGACCATACGGCCCACCTGATGTAAAGCGTATACCCTAGATTATTAACGCTTGCAATATATAATTATCACTCGCGCGATGCTTCCTCTGCTGCTTACACAGCAAGAACGATCTGGTTTTCCCTCTAAGATAAGTCGCTCTATGTAAAATTCTGTGTATTCACCAAATCTTTAGGTTGCGGACTTCACCAATCCTAATGCATTAGGAAACCGGATAAAGCTAAGAAAAATGTAAGAAGGTAGTTGTAAGACGACATCTTAGATAGTTTCCCATGAAGTTAGTCCCGAGCCACCAGTCGATGAGTCTTAACTAAGTTCGATGAGGAATCCGCTTCCTGTCACTTCCCCTTAGACTAAGAAGAAAATAAGAGGAATTTTCCATAACGTACCTATTCGAAAATTCACTTACACGCGCATAACCATAGCAATGGCCGGCAGTGCTTTTGTCCGCAGCGAGCGAGTTAACCCCTCCCGCCACTAGCGCTTCCTTACTTAAGCCTTCAGGTCATAGTTGACATAGTTTTTGTTTATGTGTGTAATAAAGTCGCGTAAGCGTGTCGTCTGTATACGTAATATAACTCTAGGTGTACCCTCCCTCCCTCAGGTGTACCCGGCGAGCCCCCCTTTAGTAACGCTAGATTGGTTTATGATGAGTCAAAAATCCTGTCTTACTGCGTCCACGGAAGCTGCAAAGTATTCGAAACGTCAGGTTCAACAAAATAAATAAAACACGCGATACTTCTGTCAAAAATTGTTTAATTCAATGAGTTAAAATCGTTTGGCAGGCTAAAATTAATTGTGAATGAAGTAACCCTACCTAATCCTACTTTTGTATGTTATAGAGATTAAGTTAGAGATATTAAATGAACTCTTTTTTTATTTACATTTCCAACTAAAATTTATCCGCATCCTCGTGCTTTGTATGCATGTACATGTCTGGATGTGTTAAGAGAGGTAGGGTGCACCTAAGCAGCTCGTCTGGGGAAGTACCTCTACCTCACAGAAAAAATAACAACTCCGTAGAGGGTTGTTGTGTTCCTGCGTGTGAGTGAGGTCACCAGTAAGCTCCCAAGGAGTTGCTGTGTAAGCAGCAGAGGAGGTATCGCGCAAGGGATACTTAATATATCGCAAGCGTTAATAGGCTACGGTATCCGCTTTACATTAGGTGACCCGTATGCTTGTATGCCTCCCTACATAGTATAATAAAAAAAGTAAGTTTGTATCATTTTGTTATATAACCTTCTCATTTATAAGAGTATGTGGTATATATAGCAGAATTTATTTTTATATAAGTTTATTAGCTTCCATGTTTCGTTACGTACTTAAACATTAAACAGTCATGGTCATCGTAAAAAAAATACACGATCTCTTTTGCCAGTAAGTTAGTAGAGTTGTATCTATGTGGCGAAATCCATTGTACGCATTGCCTAAGTATGCTGCCGGAATTACTTTCGACAATTTCAAGAAAGCTTTTTTTTCTTTATCCTACTGAAAAGTTGCTGATATTTGAAACCTCGATGAAACGGTGAAATTTGACGAGCTCGGTGCCGCAGTTGTGAATGACGCGACTTTGGCAACGCTCGTGGATTCGATTCCCACACAGAACCTCACATAACAAACATTTGTTTACATGAACATGCCTGTTTGTCTTGGTCTGAGTGTTTTAAGAGAAGAAGGGCGCATTAAAGCTGCCAGTCTGGGAAAGTACTTTCACCTCACAGAAAACCGCAGCCAAATAACAACTCCGTAGAGGGTTGTTGTGTTCCTGCGTGTGAGTGAGGTCCACAGTAAGGAAATAAATCTTAAGGAATTGTTGTGTTAGCATCAGAGGTGGCAACGCGAGTAATACTTAATGTATTGCAAGCGTTTGTAGGCTACGGTAACCGCCTTACCTAAGGTGAGCCGTATGATTCTCAACATTGTATAAAAAAAATTACAGGCAATTTGATCTAACCTACCTTGTGTGCTTCCGCTCTCGATTAGTTCGTACGAACTACTGCCGGCCGGCACCCACCCACTAGCGTTAGTAGATGCATGCCGCTGCTGCCATGGCTGCTCCGGTCCTCTCTGCGAGTGTTCGCCATCTTAAATGTGAACCGCATGCACCCGCCACTGTTGCTGCCCTGGTTGCTCCGGTCGTCTCCGCCAGAGCGGGCTAATATATAATATTGTAAATTAAACAATATCACTCAGTTTCAAAGCAACAGGTTTTCATCTAACCAATGGTTTTCTTTTACAAATACGGACTTATTATTGTCAAGCCCCGAGAGCGTGCACCAACTATCCACCGACAGCAGACAACGAGTTACGAATCCAGGATAAAGTTAGTGAACCAGACCCGAAAAAAGGGTTAAGCAAATGCAGCAAAAAATATTTTCCCTTTTGCTATCCTAATACAGAGTAAGCTCTAATCTTAGGGAGGTATCCAATGTAGGTGTTTTATTCATATTTTATTGCTATCTTCGAATACTATCATTTTTTGACGTGATAACGTCTTATAAATCGATGAACGCCGGCTGCATGCACGAAAAAGTGTCACGTTCTGCCTGTGCAAGCGAGAGCGGGGAACAAGCGATAGTCAAAGTCAAAGTCAAAGTCAAAATCTTTTTATTCCGTAAAAATGGCTACATTTGTTTGGAATCGTCACAATTTTTTCCCTACCGTGCAGTTTATGACTAGGTGAGCACTGATAAAAATACTGCCAAAAAACTCAGGCATCCCTCTTTTGGTGTCCAAACAAATTTACATATTTTATTAATTACATTATAATTGGATCGACTCACTCCCAGGCATTTTTATCATTAATATAGTCAGATACTTTATAATATGCCCTGCTACACAATTTGGCTTTAATAGTAGTTTTAAATTTGTTTATTGACAATTCTCTTATATTGCTGGGAAGTTTGTTATAGAACCGTATACATTGCCCCATAAAAGAATTACTTATTTTGTGGAGACGGCTTGCATGTAACACAAGATTATGCTTATATCTAGTATTTATGCTATGAGTATCACTCTTTTTACAAAATGAGTCTATGTTTTTATGGACATACAAAAGATTTTCATAGATATATTGCGATGCGACTGTTAAAATATTTATTTCTTTGAATTTTTCTCTAAGGCTCTCCCGGGGACCAAGTTTATAGATAGCTCTTATGGCTCTCTTTTGCAATAAAAAGATGGTGTTAATGTCCGCGGAGTTACCCCAAAGAAGAATTCCATATGACATAATACTATGAAAGTAGCTGAAATAAACTATTCTAGCCGTATCAATATCAGTGAGCCGTCTAATAGTTTTCACTGCATAGGCTGCAGAACTTAGTTTTCCTGATAATTTTTCAATTTGTGGGCCCCATTGTAGTCTGGAGTCAATTGTTATACCCAAGAACACAGTTGTCTCCACAGGGGCTAAATTAGTTCCATTAACATGTACATTGGTAGCCACCTGTCTTACATTAGGTGTTGAGAACTTAATTACTTTAGTCTTTTTATCGTTTAAAAGCAGATTATTAACACTAAACCAATGAATAACTTTAGAGAGAGCATCGTTAACTTCGTCATAATTACCTAATTGTCTATTAATTTTGAATGTCAAAGAGGTATCATCCGCAAACAATACAATCTCATGTTTATCCCTTACATAATAAGGTAAGTCATTTATATAAACTAAAAATAAGAATGGACCTAGAATTGACCCCTGTGGGAGTCCCATAACTACAGGGGACCCCGAAGATCTTTTACCATTAACATCGACCTTCTGTATCCTATTGCCCAGATAAGAAGACAGAAGTTCGAGAGCCTTGTTCCTGATACCGTAGTGGTGTAATTTTCTGACAAGAGTGTCATGGTGCACGCAGTCAAACGCTTTAGAGAGATCACAAAAAATTCCCAAGGCATCTTGCGAACCCTCCCATGCCGCGAATATACTTTTAAGCAAATGAATCCCTGCGTCTATAGTTGAACAACCTCTCGTAAATCCGAACTGTTTCCTATGAAGCAAATTATGTGCATTGAAATGTCTGAGCAACTGGCTAAGCATTAGTTTTTCAAAAATTTTACTGAGAATGGGCAGTATGGAAACAGGTCGAAAATTCGAGGGGTCCGAACTATCACCAGATTTAAATAATGGAATGATTTTACTATGTTTCATCAAGTCAGGAAATACACCAGATGCCACACAACAATTGAAAATTGTAGCTAATTGTGGAGCGATTGAAATAATAATAGAAGAAATGGTTTTGACAGATAGACCCCACAGATCTTTAGTGTTTTTCATATTTATTGATTTAAAAGCGTTCAAAACATCTTTTGGGCTTACAGCTGAAAATTCAAATATTGTGTCGCATTCTACCACGCTCTGTTTGAGAACCAGTTCAGCAGATATAGAAGAAGACATAAGATTTCTCGTAGTAATAAGAGGAATGTTAGAAAAATATTTTTCAAACTCAGTCGCAATTTCTACATCATTTTTGATATCTATATCATTTATCTTTAACCGAAAGTCTCGACTACGTACTTTCGCTCTACCCATCTCATTATTTATCATATCCCAAACAGATTTAATAATATTTGTTGAACCATTAATTTTATTTTTTAAATATATAGACTTAGCATTGGAACAGGCTCGTTTAAATATTTTGGCATAATTTTTTACAAGTTCTTGAAAAGTCGGATTGTGATTACAGGTCCTTTCTTCATAAAGTTCATACAATTTATTCCGACTTTTGTAAATACCAGGAGTTGCCCAATCACTGAATGTCATACGGTCACTTACAGACAGTCGTTTTGGAGTAAAGATTGTATTAAATTCACTAGTGATTAAGCTAAATAACGAGCTGTACAAGTGGTCCGGAGTACCGTGACAGGGCAACAATACAATTTTTTCTGCTATATTAGACTTAAATCTTTCTAAGCGGCTTTTAGTAAATGGTACATAATTTATTTGCTTTCTTTGTATTTTTGAAGAATTTGGAAATGAAACCAACTGACCTGAATGGTCTGACTGAACTTTATTAATTATACATTGATACAAAGGTTTTACAGTGCTAAATATGTTATCAATACATGTAGCACTTGTAGCAGTTACTCTTGTTGGCTCTGTAAAAATATGATGCAAATTGTATGATTTAAATAAATTTAAAAAGTTGTAGGTAATAGTATTTTTCTCCAAGATATTTATATTAAAGTCTCCACAAATTATAACAGTTTTATGGCTATTAGATAATTTATTTAAGGCATCCTCCATGATATTTGAAAATGTTTCAAAGGGAGTGCTAGGAGGTTTATACAGGTTCATAACAATGAATCGTTCCAATTCAATGCATGAAATCTCTACAACTCGCTCAACAGAGAGGCTCACAATGTCACCCCTTTCTTTAAATTTAAGCAACTTATTTAATAATATTAAGGAGCCACCATGTATACAGTTATCTCTGATGAATGAGCTTGCAACCTGGTGGTTATTGAAGCTGAAAATGAATTGATGGGGTTTTAGCCAGTGCTCAGTTAGACATAAAATATCAATATTGCTACAATTCATAAACAACTCCAATTCTAACTCCTTTCCTATCATCCCCTGAATGTTTTGGTGCACCAGGTTGATACAATTATTATTCTTTCTATATTCTTGACACTTTACAATTGATGGGGATATAGTATTATTATTACTTTTAGTTCCGTTTTTTTTATTGTGAATATTACTTATTTTATTTGTATATAGCCCATGTACAATTTTCTTCTACATTTTTTTTATGCAACGACGGGAGACATACAAGCATACGGTTCACCTGATGTAAAGTCGTTACCGCAGCTTATGAAAGCTGGTAATACATTAACTATGCCTATGAGCGATTGTATTACATTAGGTATCACTCGCGCGATGCCTCCTCTGCTGATAACACAGCAGCTCCTTGGCAGCTTACTGGTGACCTAACTCAGGGACATAACAACCCTCAGGGAGTTGTTATTTGGCTACAGTTTTCTATGAGGTGGAGGTATTTCCCAATCGGGCTGCTTTGATGTGCCCTACCTCTCTTAAAACATCCAGCCCAAGAAAAACAGACATGTTTATGCATGCATTCTGTGTAGGAGTCGAACCCACGAGCTTTGGTGTCAAAGTCGCGTTATCAACTGCTGCGCCATCGAACGCCTCTACATTAATTAGGGTTGGCTGGAAGAGTTCTCTTGAAGAGGTAAGCTCATTTTTGTACTCTGAATTAGACACACTGTTTATTTTGTATAATGTATGTACAAAAATATTATATATATATATAGTTCCCAATGTGCTATAAACGGAGCATCATAAAACGATAAAAGCTCTCAAGGACCCGCACAATTACTATCACTAGATGACACCAGATCCGGCCGTAACCGGATACGGGCGGTTTGGACAGCGCCGGTCGCGGCGACACGCGACACCGTGTGATTGTCGCGCGACACGCACCGCCGCGCGCCCGCCACACACACTCGCGTCAACGCCCTGCTAAATAACAGCGGCCGACCATTGAGTTATTATGTACTAGAGGAGCTATCCTAAGTAAAAGTCTTGCTCTATTTAGGTAATAATTAAAACTAGTGCCCGCTGCAGCGCTGAAATAATTTAGATGTCTATCCCAATGATTCGAAGATACAGCACTAAATTGCTTCTAAGGGGTATATATGTGTTTCTGTGTCAAAGCCATGGTAGTATGTGTAATGTCTTTTTTATTCATTTACTGTATTTTCCAAGTAATATTATAAATAAAATTAGCTTTCTGCACTTCTTCTCCATATAACTTTTAACTGTGTCAAATTTCATACTCCTCCGTTCGCGTAATTTTCGTAAAAAGGGGTACAAAGCTTTTTCTTCACGTATTAATATAATGATTTATATTCTAACAAACACTGTATAAATTTAAGCAATTGTATTACTGTAATCTTTGTTGTTTTTTTCGTACACAATCAATTTAATATATGCATTGATACGAGGTATCGAATGTATTTTATTCATATTTTTTTGCTACAATATTCGAAGATATCGTATATTGTTACGAGTATTATTATTTTATTGTGAGTATTCATTACTGATTTTTTTCACCTTTATTGGCACATACATTGATTTATAGCCCATATACAATTTGTTTCTACATTCATTAGGGTCGGCTAGAAGAGATCTCTTAGAGAGATAAGCTTAGTTCTATTTATATTGATGTTATTAACGATGATTACTAGACCGTTCGTATTCTGCTACTAAATGTACCATGTTCAAACAAATAAATCTAATCTAGTTGTGCGTTACCCTCCCTATATAAACACTTTCAGCATTTCGCCAGCTTCTTTGCGGGGTAGGTAGAGAAACGATGATACAAGACTTGGGAATTATACACCCATTGTTTTCTATTCGAAGATCAACAGCGGAAATCGAACCATTGTCATTGAAATAGTGTTGCTTTTTTTGTACAACCTCAGGAGGCATACAAGCATATTAACCGGATGGTGTAAGTACCAATGAACGCTTTTAATACAAAAGTGTCGTTGTCGCCTGACACTAACATAAACTTCGCCAGGAGCTTGCTTGTAACCTCAATCACTCGTAGATTATAACTGTGCATGGAATTTATTGTTTGGGTACGGTTTTTTGTGAATTTCGCAGACGAATTGCTTTAATACTCCTAATCTACGGAAACGCTGTAACGGAGGACGTGTCCAATACGAAAATGGCCATGTGGAGACTGTAAGGACAAGGTTGTCAAGAAGTTTGTGATTAGGAATGTCGTTGAAGCCGCCGTTGTCAGGGATATCAACGTAACTTCCTTGTATGCCTCATTCTGCCCAAAATGAATGCAAAGCTTCTCTACTGCGTCTCCTGCGCAATCAACAGGAAGATGGTGAGTAACAAGTCCAAAAAGAACAGGCGTATCAGAACACGAGCCAAGAGCACATTCCCCAGGGACCTGGCTCTCCCGTAGAATGTACATCAACATTATTTCAACCCGTATACCCGTCCACTGCTGAACATAGACTTTCCCTCTAAAGTGCCATTCATCTCGATCCTGTACCACCTGCATCCATCGACATCCTATAAACCTCTTGAGGTCGTCACTCCGTCTAGTGGGAGGTTGTCCTGTACTGCGTGGACCAGTACCGGAACGCCATTCGAGAACCTTTCTTCCCCAGCGGTTGTCGATTCTACGAACTATGTTGCCGGCCTACTATCACTTCAGCTTGCGTATCCTTTAAGCTATATCGGTTACCTTAGTTCTACTGCAGATATTCTCATTTCTGATTCTATCACGCAGAGAAATGCCGAGCATAGCTCTTTCCATAGCACGCTGAGCGACCTTGAGCTGCCCCATACGACCCGCAGTGAAATATTCAACGGAAGTGAACTTAGTTTATATATAAGTAAATCTTTCTTTCACCTATGTTACTCGTACTTGTCTTGACTACCAATTACACCACTCTGTATACTGTACTGCCTGTACTATATCCATTTTTATTTCGGTTCTTCCAGAACTCAGAATACAGTTCCAGAATCTTCGAATTGATATTAAACGGTATCCTTTTCCTGTTATACGTTATTTTTAATTGTTGACACAGATTAAATACATATTATTGTTATCTGTGCTTCTTTTCAGGATTCGTGTTTTTAAAGAGAACCCTCCAAGACGGGTAAACAATAGAATATGGCGGACTGTACAAAACAAATACCGGGCGAAAACATCATTCAATACTGTTCAACATTCAATACTCAACTCTTTATTGTATTTGTGCGAGTATTGATAATTTGTGATATATTGTATATGTGTGATACCTATATATGAATAATGTGTCCCAACGCTGATTTATGTAAGTGATCGCTGGGTGTGGCGGACAGAACATGAAAGTATAATAAATGCGGTCAAGATGCGAGCATAACGCAAAATTACATAATGCTTTTTGACCGCGTCGTAGTGGTGAAGTACGAAAGAGAGAGTCGGTGTTAAGATAATAAAAGGCATGCTCCGTTGGTTCGAAAATGTAGAATTAAATAGAAGAAAATAATGCTGAATGAAAGAACGACGAAGCAGATATATAAATGCGAAAGTCGAAGGATGTAGGAGCCGAGAAAGACCGAGACTAACCTATTCCCCTTCAATTGTACCTTATCCATATCTACATCTTCCCGCCAGGTATCCTGCAGGGTAGGCAGAGAGAACTTGACACCATGTCATACAAGATGCGAGTTTCCCTGCCTCCTGAAAGCCACTTATTTAGTTTATATTTATATGGTATATAAATTTTAAAAAAATATCTGTATACCATCCATCAGGTGTTGTATTTAATATGTGAATACTGAAAACGGCGATCTTTAGTATGTAGCGATCTTATTGAATTAAACAATTTTTTTTAACGGAAGTATCGCGTGTTTTATTTATTTTGTTGAACCAGACGTTTCTTCTTTAGTCTTCCTGCGACCACGGACGCTGCAAAGCGTTCGAAACGTCAGGTTCAACAAAATAAATAAAACACGCGATACTTCCGTTAAAAAAATTGTTCAATTCAATGTGTAACAATCGCGAAACCCTAAGACAATAGCGATCTTATGTAGTGGACCTCGCTAATTCTAGTGAATTAGGAAACGGTATAACTTTATGAAGAAGAAGAATAAATACACCGACTAATACTGTAGTTTATTCTCGAGTCTCGCGGTATCCCGTGGTGACCGCTACATCTCTCCTTTTCATCAGCTTCTAAGACTCGTAACGTGATAACCTATGACCTTCCTAAAGAATTAGGCCCGTAGTAGTTCAGAAATCAGCGAGTTTCTTTTTTTTATACCACTAAGGGGGCAAACAAGCGTACGGCCCGCCTAATGGTAAACAGTTACCGTAGCCCATGGACATTTGCAACACCAGGGGTGTCTCTGTATCTGTACTAACATTTCTAGCGGTAGATTTTTTTTTTGTATGATTCTTTGTGAATTTGATAGCCCAATTCTTGAAGAAGGTTATAGGGTTCACGATATGACTTAGAAATGAAAGTAGAAAAAGCAGTTCCTACGGGATACCGAGCAAACGCGCGGACGGTGTATATTAGTTCAGATATAGTCTAAAAAATCAGACAGAACGAGGCTAGTATATTAGTACAGATATAGTATAAAAAATGAGACAGTATGAGGCTAGTGTATTAGTACAGATATAGTATAAAAAATCAGACAGAACGAGGCTAGTATATTAGTACAGATATAGTATAAAAAATCAGACAGAACGAGGCTAGTATATTAGTACAGATATAGTATAAAAAATGAGACAGTACGAGGCTAGTGTATTAGTACAGATAAAGTATAAAAAATCAGACAGTACGATGCTAGTATATTAGTACAGATATAGTATAAAAAATCAGACAGAACGAGGCTAGTATATTAGTACAGATATAGTATAAAAAATCAGACAGAACGAGGCTAGTATATTAGTACAGATATAGTATAAAAAATGAGACAGTACGAGACTAGTGTATTAGTACAGATATAGTATAAAAAATGAGACAGTACGAGGCTAGTATATTAGTACAGATATAGAATAAAAAATGAGACAGTACGAGGCTAATATATTAGTACAGATATACTATAAAAAATGAGACAGTACGAGACTAGTATATTAGTACAGATATAGTATAAAAATGAGACAGTACGAGACTAGTATATTAGTACAGATATAGTATAAAAATGAGACAGTACGAGGCTAGTATATTAGTATAGATATAGTATAAAAAATGAGACAGTACGAGACTAATATATTAGTACAGATATAGTATAAAAAATGAGACAGTACGAGGCTAGTGTATTAGTACAGATATAGTATAAAAATGAGACAGTACGAGGCTAGTATATTAGTACAGATATACTATAAAAAATGAGACAGTACGAGACTAGTATATTAGTACAGATATAGTATAAAAATGAGACAGTACGAGGCTAGTATATTAGTGCAGATGTAGTATAAAAAATAAGACAGTACGAGGCTAGTGTATTAGTACAGATATAGTATAAAAAATGAGACAGTACGAGGCTAGTATATTAGTACAGATATAGTATAAAAATTGAAACAGTACGAGGCTAATATATTAGTACAGATATAATATAAAAAATGAAACAGTGATACGTACTTGGCATGTTTTTTTATTAGAAATCATGAAATATTCCGTTACAAAGTTTGTTCGTGAAGAATTCCCCCTCACAAAGTAATTTAGTTATGCGGTAATAGAAACGTAGTGCTGAGACAGACTTTCTCTTGACCTTTATGTCTGAATTAGGTTCAAGCTAAGATTACGGCTGTGAGTTTTTTTTTATACAACGTCGGGAGACATTCAAGCATACGGCCCACCTGGTGTAAAGCAGTTACCGTAGCCTATTAACGCTCGCAATATATTTAGCATTACTCGCGTGATGCCTCGTCTGCTGCTTAAACAGCAACTCCTTAGGAGCTTACTGGTGACCTCACTCACACGCAGGAACACAACAACCCTCTAGGCAGTTGTTATTTGGCTGCGGTTTTCTGTGAGGTGGAGGTACTTTCCCAGACGGGCTGGTTTGATGCGCCCTATCTCTCTTAAAACATCCAGACCAATACAAACAGACATGTTCAAGCACACAAATGTTCGTCTTGTGTGAGACTCGAACCCACGAGCCCGTAAAAATGTGGTGTAAATGTAAAACAATACACTAAGCATTCGGCGGGCTCGGTAAAGCAGTGGCTAGTAACGCTGCTTAGCCACCAACGCAGTTTAGTTCGATTCTCAGGACAAACATTTGTGTGTATGAACATGTCTGTTTATCTTGGTAAGTGTGTTATAGGAGAGGTAGGGCGCGACGAAGCAGCCCGTCTGGGAAAGTACCTCCACCTCACAGAAAACCGCAGCCAAATAACAACTGGCTAGAGGGTTGTTGTGTTCCTGCGTGTGAGTGAGGTCACCAGTAAGCTCCTAAGGAGTTGCTGTTTAAGCAGCAGAGGAGGCATCGCGCGAGTGATGCTAAATATGCATCTGGGGAAGTATCTCCACCTCGCAGCCAAGTAACCACTATCTGGAGAGAATTACAGTGAGATCAATTTGCTGTGTATAGAAGCGAGAGTGGCAGTTTTACACCTTGTATCATTAGCATTGTAGCTATGGTTACACATTACGTGGGCCGCATAAATTGTTTGCCTCCCGACTTTGTTTAAAAGAGCCTCCCCTAATAAAGCCGCGACGGACGAATTCAGCGAAGCGATTAATCCAAGTTGTTCAAACTCGATGTTAACGAGCGAATTGAACTACCACAATGGGTAGCGGGCCATAATCTACTGACTACTGGATACAACTAATGGCCGCTGGAGCTCTCGAAGAAAATATCTGTACACGTAAACTTAGATCCGAATGGTTATAAACTTATGTCGATAACTTAATCTAACTCCGGTATTAGGATTAGCTGGGGCCGGGGCCGGATTATATATATATATATATATATATATATATATATATATATATATATATATATATATATATATATATATATATATATATATATATATATATATATATATATATATATATATATATATATATATATATATATCTTTAAATCGGTGGCTCAGTCGTGTGTGACGCGACTTTGACACCAACGCTCGTGGGTTCGATTCCCACACAAGGCAAACATTTGTGTGCATGAACATGTCTCTTTGTCTTGGTCTGGATGTTTTAAGAGAGGTAGAGCGCATCAAAGCAGTCCGTCTGGGGAAGTATCTCCACCTCACAGAAAACAGCAGCCAAATAACAACTCCCTTGAGGGTTGTTGTGTTCCTGCGTGTAAGTGAGGTCACCAGTAAGCTCCCAAGGAGTTGCTCTGTAAGCAGCAGAGGGGGCATCGCGCGAGTGATAATTTATATATCGCAAGCGTTAATAGGCTACGGTACCCGCTTTACATCAGGTGGGCCGTATGCTTGTATGTCTCCCGACGTAGTATAAAAAAAGGTTAATGTGTTTGTGCGCAGGATAGGACTGTTGCATGTACGAATATACTCATAAACATAAATAATATTTAAAAAAAATATTTTTGCATACACTTGATCTTCCTCATGAAGAACTTCTTGGTTTTGACGCCTAAGATCATTTAAATGAACTCAAATCTGCTGGTCCACGTCGGTGGCTGTTTGGTGCATGTGCAGCTGAGCGTGCGCCATCCGCGGCACGCGTGGCTTCATGTTCTTAGCTCATTAATAATTAATTGCAAAAAAGGGTTGAGATGCCGGTTGGACTTGGGCGGGTACTTGGTTGTACACTGTTTGGTTTTAGATGTTTTTGTTTTTATTTGTCATGCCATGTGACTCTTCAATCACGGATAGCTGTGCATAGCTTGAGATGGTTGATATATATGTATAATCTATCTATCTATAACTTCACGCCAAATCCCTTACGGGGTAGGCAGAGAGAACCGAGCGCCACGCGACTCGATCCTTACATACCTCACTCGCTTCTTTCACATTCATTGCTCTTTTCATGCACGCTCGCCGGTTTCTAGGGCTCCTGACATCACCTTCTGATAGAACACGATCAATCTGATCATGATAGGTAAGTCTTGGCCTTCCTCGGCTCCTACATCCTTCCACTTTTGCATTGTATATCTGCTTCGTCATTCTTTCATCCTGCATTCTTTCTACATGTCCGAACCAACGGAGCATGCCTCTTCTTATTTTAACACCGACGCTCTCTTTCAGACCAACTCTGCTTCTAACCTCATCATTGCGGATACGGTCTGCAAGCGTTACACCACAGATTTTGCGCAACGCTCGCATTTCAACCGCGTTTATCCTACTTTCATGCTCTCTCTGCCATACCCAGCTCTCGCTTCCATAAGTAAGCGTTGGGACCAGCACTGCATTATTATATATATTATATTACATTATATACATATTCTGGCTCAGGTTTTTACTGCCAAGAAGTATTCCCAACGCTCCATTCACACTATTCCCAGCACTCACTCGCCTTTCCACATCTGCGGTGTACCTTCCATCCCTGCTGAAAGCGCATCCAAGATATACAAACTCATTCACTTGTTCCAACACTTCATCATCTACCGTAATTCTTACATTGGTTCTGGTTTCTTCTCTTTCAAATACCATAATCTTTGTTTTCTTCGCATTCAATAGTAAGCCTTCCTTCATACATTCGTCTTTCATCATTGTGACTAGTGTTTGCAGCTCAGATGGTGTTTCTGCTAACAGGACAGCATCATCTGCATACAGCAGACAGTTCACCACTAGGTCACCCATGCGTAATCCTACATTCGTCGATCTTATTCTCTGTAGACAACTATCGAGATACAGAATAAACAGCCTAGCAGACAACATGCAACCCTGTTTGACACCAATTTTGACATCAAACCAGGGTGACATGTTGCCATCTATTCGCACACATGCTGAGCAATCCTTGTAGGTGGACTGCACAGCACGCAGCAGTGAGCCGTCAATCCCATATCTCGGCAATATGCACCACAGTTCCCGCAGACTTTCCATTTTTCAAACTTCGTATCGACCATTCTATCTCATCCATAGTTATACCTTCATCGGACGCCGTCAACGCGGAGTGAGCATCAGACTCACTGTCATTGTCAGCGTCCGAGGCATATTCGTACATTTCTTCAAAATATTCACTCCACCGTTCTAACACTTCCTGAGTGTTTGCAAGAATGATACCAGCTTTAGACTTAATCTTGTTCATACTGGATGCCGACGAACCACCCCGAGACTTCTTTACCTCTCTCCAAAAGAGTTTGGTATTTGCCTCGAAGTTTCTCGTCAGCCTCTCTTCCTCATTCATAATTTGTCTTTCACGCTTCTCTTTCACTAAAGCCTTGGTTTCATTCTTGCATTGACGGTACATTTCTTTCTTCTTCTCTCTCATACTTTCATTTAAGGGTAAAGATGATACATAATCCAGCCACGCTTTCCTCTTTCTTGCTACGGAGGATTCAACCTCCGCATCCCACCAGGCATCCCCTTTCAATGTTTTATGCCTCTTTGCGCATCCACATGCTTCTTTTGCACTATCCACCATACTTTCTTTCAGAACTTTCCAGCAATCATCCACATCTGTGCCGGAAAGACTTGCATTTGCAAGTCTTTCGCTTACCAGATGTACATACATTCTCCTTACACTTTCATCTTGCAATTTTTCACTCCTTATCCTTTCATGATCTCCGAAACGGATACGCACTCGCCAATGCCTCCACTTCTTGAAAAGTCCCACAAACCGGCTTACCACCAGGTAGTGGTCCGTTTCAAGAGTGGGACCTCTAAAGGCTCTTGTATCCATTATAGTATTTCGGAGACGTCTATCAATTATAATCAAATCAATCACACTTTTTTGGTCATTCCGTCTCCATGTATACGTGTGAATATCCTTGTGACGAAATAAAGTATTCGACACGAGGAGGTTTCGTTCCATACATAAATCTAGAATCGACTTACCTGCTTCGTTCACTCTCTTATCTCCATAGGGACCAAGAGCAGCTTCATAGCCGTCTCGTTTGGTCCCAACCCATCCATTCAAATCTCCACACATAATCACTCTTTCATTCCCTTCAGCTAAATCCAGAACATCCCTCACAGACTCCCAAAACTTCTCTAGTTCTTGGGCACACGCTGAGCTTACGGGAGCTTATGCTGCAACCAGAAATACTCGCGTGATGCCCAGTTTTATACGAACCCAGAGAAGTCTAGGCCCTACCAAACAGTAATCTTTCACACCAGGGGCTAAGCGAGAGGAGAGTATGACACCTACACCAGCACTGGCATGATCGTCCCGGTCTACACCAGACCATAGGGCCATCATCCCATCGGGCAGATCATCGGTGTCGCTCCCCTTGCGCTTAGTCTCTGTCACACACAAAGCATCTAAGCGTCTCTCATTCATTACGTCCATCAGCTCATTCATCTTATCACTCAGTCCACCTCTCACATTCCACGTGCCTATGCAGCACTCGGCTCTCTTCGACCCGCCGGAATTGGCGCTGCGTGGTGGGTGGCGGCCCCCACCGCCGCATGCACCTATGTTCGCACCGACGGAGGCGGATCGGTGCGCGTCGCCTCCGGGGGACGCCCTAATCCGTACATCGGTGCGTTTTCGGTCCAGAATTGCAATCTACTCGATTGGCAGGGGTCGCGAACGAGCACGCTTCTGGCACATGACCCCCTTATATATATAAAATAGCAATAAAAGTAAGTATATTAAGCAATAAAAGTATAACAAAAACATAGCCCAGGGACCTACTCAGAAAACTGTTAAAGAAAGAAATAAATTTGACCAGAGGGAGTCTTTGTACAAAAGTCGTCTGTGTGAGTACCTCTGTCTCACCTATTTCTACCGGCAACCAGCTATATTTATATAGCTATGTTCTGGTTTGAAGGGTGAGATATGGCAGAGAAATTACTGGCTACTGTGACGAAACAGCCTTAGGTCACAAGATTGGGAGCGCGCGAGTAACATCGACGTGGTGTTGCGAGCGTCAATAGGCTGCGGTGACCGCATACTATTTAATGCGGTCCGCAATTGCCAATCTAGTCTCATAAAATAAACATCTTCACTGTTCCTTTCGGTGAAAATAAAAACATAAATGCTCGAAAAAATATAACCTATTCAATATCCTGTGAAAAAATCTTACAAGCAAGAATAAGTTGCGTATGTCGATATAGCTAGGATTAGTAAATATTTTGTGGTGTATCAGATTCTATAATAAATTGCTCGATACGGCTCTGTCTTTTACTGACGTATTCTTCAAGATACACTGCTGATACGGCACGACCTTAAAAGCTTAAGTAAACATCTCGTCAGAGAGTAATAATTATAATTTTCTGTGAGATGAGCGTAGTTCCACAGTCTAAACTTTCGATTAATATTACCCAGTTTGGATTAAGGACTGGTGAACACGGTGGCCACATGAATGAGTGGACCAGAGGAGTAGATAAGTCTCAGCAGCGTGCTTGTCTGTGATCATTTACAATTCTTCACGGTACACCTCTGCAGTAATTACTTAGCCAGGTCTGAAGGTCTCATGAATAATAGCGACAAAGATCCAAGATACAGTCTTAAGATGCAAGATAAACTTTTTCTTCTTTGCGTTATCTCGTTACCAAAGCACAAACTACCAATACACTACTAAAATACTGCCATTAGACCTACTCTACTCAAACCTTTCTTGGGTTAGGTAACATGTCTTTTGAAAAATATAATTTCTCGTGCGGGTTTCACGACAATGTTTTCTCTTCACTGCTGAGTAAGGGATAATTACATATATACATACATATTATCACGCCTGTTTTCCGTTTGGGTAGGCAGAGATTATAGAACGCCAGGTGCACCGATCCAAATATACTCCTCTCGCTTCTTCTACACTCATCAACCTCTTCAAGCATGCTCTTCGGTTTTGGGTACTTTTGATTTGGCCCTTTTTCAACACATCACCAATTTGATATATATGTGCGTCTAGGGCGGCCCCTACCGAAACCTCCATTCACTACAATGTAATATAATAATTACAAATGTATACATATATCTGAAGTACACGAATTTGATGGTACAATTTTGTTATTTATTTATCACTGAGCCATAGCGGGCATTTACACTTATATCACAGTACAATAAGCTAAAGCAGAAACGTGACTCAGCCGTGTCCTTGAAAAGTATACTTATGGCTTGGCGGATCGCTAGGGTTGGTGTGTACAAAAAGAAAAGCAGGCGTCTGTAGATTTTTATTTGTACCTATATTTCGTTTTATTTGTAGGTTTGGGATTAAAACATATGTTAATTGAATGATTATTTACCTACCAAAGTGTGAAAACTACATCAGCAAAATCAGTTCAGCGGCATTGGAATACACATCATTAAAAGGTAGGTAGCTGTTTTTTTATAGGTACCACGTCGGATGATAAACAAACATACGGCCCGCCTGATGTAAAGCGTTTGCCGTAGCCTATTGACGTTTGCAACACAAGTGCGTGTCTGCTGCTTTAGCTTGTAAGTCTATAGTGCTTGTATTGCATTTCTTTAATAAACTTATTGTGTTACATTTGCGAAAAGGAAAAGTTTCTGATACAGTTTTCATTTTCGAAACCGTCAATTGGTATGCAATAAATTTATGTCAGTACAATACAATGACGATAAGTAGTACAATTAAACATGGGATGAATCGTTTACAAAGATCTTTGTCATTAGATATTCATCAATTCTGTCAAGAACTTTTTACAAATTTAATTATATATTTTTTGAAGACAATCTCTCAAAGGTACAGATCTGTTTCAGGCAATTTATTACAGAATCGAATACAATTTACAACAAAAAGTCCTACCAAGCTGATGTACCCGCATTTTCAATTTTCATTTGCAATTTGTTCCCACTTGTAAGATTTTCCCTGACTTTGAAACCAGATTTTATAAACATACTGAGACGAAAGTAACTCATTATTATTATGTTTTTGTTTCGTTAACAATAGTACATTGTTCACCGAGGGGAGAAAGTGACCGATTACCAACGAGGGCGAAGTTTTAGCCTGAATTCGCCCAAGTTGGGAATCGCACTTTCTCGCCGAGTGATACATAGTGCTTTATACTACACCCTGCAAGTAAAGTATAAAACAAAATCTCTATTAATGGAAGTTTATATTAAAAATACTACAGTTATTGCAATTTAATTTAGTACTTATGTTTAGTACTTTTATGTGGTTGAATTAAAAAAAAAACATCATTTTTTTAAATAGTCTAAATTTAAAAAGAAAACAACAGGTTAACAATGAATTTTCATATACTTTTTCTTCCCGCTTAGCACGTTAAGAATGGATTTTCATACAGTTTTGCCGCCCGCATATTGGTAGGGCTACAAAGACGAACATTCTGACCCATTCTTACGCAAGTAACAACCTACTTTCCGACCAGGTGTAGTATAAAAATAGTTTTTACACACATAATTGTGAGGACTGCGTATTAAATGCAAATAATGGTTGTGCCAGACAGACCTGCTCTTTCTTAACTTACTCATAACAAACTCATTTCAATTGAATTTGCTTTTGAGTGTGGTTTGACCGCTCCAGTGCGACGGACGGTCACAAGCATCGGACTTATAGTAATATAAGTACACCGTAGGGAATATAAGTCGATGGTTGTAAGTATCATACAGACACGACTTTTTTTTTCTTTTTATTTATACTACGTCAGGAGGCATAATTGTCACTCCTCTGCTGCTTACACAGCGACTCCTTGGGAGCTTGTTGGTGACCACACTCACACACAGGACCACAACAACCCTCTAGGGAATTGTTATTTGGCTGCGGTTTTCTGTGAGGTGGAGGTAGTTCCGCAGACGGGCTGCTTTGATGAGCCGTACCTCTCTTAAACTCAAACTTTTCATCTCAAATAACAATCCAATTCTGTATCGCGTCATTTGTGTGTCTATTTAACAAGTTAATTTAGACTTCGACGCCATTTTGTTGTTGTTGTTCATTTGGTTTACATTACACCCATTTTACGAGATTTGTTATGGTTCCAATTTATAGTAAATGAATGAATATCATTTTGTTACGTAAGTTGAAGGCAGCTTACTAATTCCTCCCGTGAAGCGGCGACGTCTGTGCATCACTAAAAATAGTTTAAGATATTTATTAGCTATTTAGACTTTTACAGTGCTAAGCTTTGATTCTTCTGATCCGGTTACTTAGTACATCGTGATAATTTTCCTTGACTTTAATGTTACTGATTCTTCGAACAAATAAATGCTTTGATTCGATGTTCCCTTTAAAGTTACCATCTTATAACAAACCCCATTTCTTCTAAGTATTTATCAATTCTTTGAGACCGGCTGCTAGCCATCACTAGCGGGTAGTGGGTTCGGTACGATTGCTGCCAACTGTGATTGTAAAGGCCACGTACACGTCTGGCCAGCGCATTGGACGAACATGCGTAAACTCATTCGGCGTGTTTAGTTTTAGCTTGTTTTATTGTTTTATTTTATCAATAATTTCTTAATTCATTTGTCTTATAGTTACTGGGGATTATATATTAATACGTAGAAATGGGAAATATCGAGATTGATGTGAAATTTTTTCGTTGTATCAATTTATTATTGTACCACTTCACAATTATAAATAAAATGATGCATTAAATAATTAACAATATATTTTTAATTAAATTAAATGAAACAGCAAATAAGTATTAAATTGTTATGTAAATTGGTTATTTTTTGCTTTTTAATTACTTTTACGTATTTTGAGGTCGGTTTATTGACAGAGCTGCGATAGCCAGCGGAGCCACATTACCCTCAAAATTGCCGTTTGGGGTAGACTGATGTCATCCAGCTAGCGTTTAGACGGTAATAGTGAGAAACTCCAAAATCGACACACTAATAGCTAACATATTGTAGTTTTGTATCCTTTAATTTGAAATTTAAATGTTCGTTGGTGAGGAAGAACGGTCCAAAAACGTTCCAATTAGAAAAAAAAACATATGGGAAAACGTATGGCCGGCCACTCTGCAGTGCAGAGTCTGCACTGCACTCCCATCAACAGAAAAAGTAACAGCACTCATCGCTAGATGTCGTACAGGGTTCCATATATTTTTAAAAAAATTAAAAATTAAAAATAAAATATTTAAATATTTTTTAAATTTAATAAATATCAGCTCTGCCTACACAGCTTGCTGTTATTTACTAGTTTAAAAAAAAGTGTAGATATTGTTTCCATAGCTGAGTTGTGTCACATTTTTGTTTAAAACTCAAAGGGCAGGGTCTTTTTTTATAGTACATCGAGAAGAATACAAGGATATGACCCACCAGATGTAAAACAGGACGCTTGCAATACAGGAAGTATCTCGCTCGCGCATTGCCTGCTGACGCAGCAAGGAGCTTACTGGTAACCTCCCTCATTCGCAGGAACACAACAAGCCTCCAGGGTGTTCTTATCTGTCTGCACTTTTATGTGAAGTGGTGGTCCTTTCCCAGCCGGGCTACTTTTATTCGCTACTCTCTTCAAAACATCCAAACCAATACCAATCTACCAGATTTAGTGCTAAAGTAGCATTCATAACCACTCCGCCTTCGTCATGTGCACAGCGTTGCCTCTCAACACAAGGAGTTCACGAGTTGGCACATTGATGGCAATTACCTGGCTACCTCACTCACATGTATAAACAAATCACAATTTTTATTTTATTTGGTTGCAACTTACTGTAAAATGTAGATTTGCTGCTTGTAGAAGGAATTCCATAGTCGTAATGTATAAATAAGGATTTGTAGTAGTTATTTTTGCCATTCTCGTATACTGTTCACATAGCGTCATCATCACGGCGTTCTAAATCACTACAACCATAGATTATAAAGCCTAAACAGTATTTAAGATACAAAGAGAGCTCGATGGCGTCATTGCGCGTGGCATTGTAACCGAACACGCAGGTTAAGCAACGTCGACCGCAGCCTGCCAATGGATGGGTTTTTCTATCTGGAGTTACTCCGTGCTTCAGAAGGCACGTAAAGCCGTCGGTCCCGGCTATTGACGATAGATGACAGTCGTTAAGCTAAGTCAGTGGTCCCCGGGCGGCTTGAAAACACTGGTCTCAGCCAATCCGCATTTGAGCAGCGTGGTGGAATATGCTCTAAACCCCTTCGGCTGAAGGGAAATCCGTATCCCTGCAGTGGGATGGGTAAGGGTTGATGTGGAAGATACAAATAGGTCCAATGTATGGCCCGAACGCATTGTCCGAACGTGTACGTCGCCTTTAAAAACATTCTATTGTTTATATAAGTCACGCGCGGTGTAAGTCATACGCTGATGAGATTAATGATTTAATACGCTATAATTATTAACCTGTTTTATGTATGGATTATCGATAGCTCAGTAGGCAAAGAACCGCCATATTGACCGACTGATTTATATCCCGACGTGGCCATATACCATTAAATACGTATTTTCGGATTTAGGTACATATTTGTAATTATCACTTGCTCGACAGTAGAGAACACGCATCGTATGGAAATTCGTTCCCCCACGAAATACATATTTGGAAGAAAACTCTAGCTTGTAATCTAACGAGAGACATTCAAGCATATGGCCCACCTGATAAAGCAGTTACCGTCGCCTACTTACGCTTGTAATAAATTAAGTATCACTCCTCCTCACTCAAGTGCCTCCTATGCTGCTTATACAGCAACTCCTTAGCAGCTTGCTGGTGACCTCACTCATAGGCAGGAATACAACAACCCTCTAGGGAGTTGTTATTTGGCTGCGGTTTTCTGTGAGGTGGAGGTACTTCCCCAGACGGGCTGCTTTGATGATCCTTAACTCTCTTAAAACATCCAGAAGAAGTCAAACAGACAAATTCATGCACACAAAAGTTTGTCTTGTGTGGGAATCGAACCCACGAGCATTGGTGTCAAAGTTGCGTCATTCACTACTGAGCCACCGAGCTCGTCAAAGTTTATGGTGACCTTACTCACAGGCAGGAATAGAAAAATCCTCCAGGAAGTTGCTAGTTGATTGTGCTTTTCTGTGAGGTGTAGATATTTCCCCGGGCAGGCCGCTTTAATGTGCCTTACTTCTCTTAACTGCTACACATAGTTACTATCATAGATAACAGAAACAACGGGAGATGTGACGAGGGGGCGTGGTTGGTGTCGCCGCAATATGCTCAAAACGAGAACATTGCCAAGAACAGTTAGTTAGTTGCAATCAAGTTCGATTGAGATACGTTGCTCCTTGTTTTAGCAAAATGCCAAGTTGTGCTGTTGCCTTTTTGCAAAAATAGAAGTGCAGTGGTTAACTTTAAATCAAATGGAATCACTTATCACCTATAAGTACAAATAATATTACGTTTTATAAGCATAAATACAGAATTAATTTCAAAAATTCTCTGACGCCATTTCTACCAGGGCCTTACCACGATACAAATTATAAATATCAAATTTCTCATTCTTAATCATACATTGCTTTTCTACCATTACGCAGTCTCCACCGCTCGTTTACTAACACGCAATGTAAAGCGAGTAATATTATTCGTTCACTGTGTGTACAGTTTCGAGATACGGCCGCTTGTTTCTGCCGCTTTATAAATGTAGTAGTGCGTGCTTACTTGGGTGTTGTTTAAATAAACATCCAATGACAGCGTCTTAACAAATGTGTGTCGTTGTATTTGTGTGCGTAGAATGATATTTTTTATTTATTTAAGTGTGTGAGTGTTTTATGGTGGGGTGAAACTCGGCGACAACCGTCCCTGTGTAAACACGCGTGGTATGTCACATCTCCCAGTGTTTCTGTTATCTATGGTTACTATGCATAGTTGGCGTTGCAACTCTCCACAGGCTATAATTAATTTAGGTCAATAATAGTTGTAAGATAAAGACAACAATTATTTATTTTTCATTAGACACTCGCGGGCACTCATACACGTCTTACATTTAAATATAACTTTATTAATTATTAATTAATTCTCTTACAAGAAAGTCGGACATAAACTTTTCAATTTAGACCTTTAAATTATGAACATTGCAATGTATTCACGTTAGCATGTTGGTACAATAATGATGATGACAAGTGATAGAATTAAATATTATAAAGAAAATGTTTCCCGTGCTGAATTATTTCCTGTCATCTTTTCCATATACAAATCAATTCTATAATAGTCTTTTTGCATAGAGTATTTTTGACGTGCTCGTGGAACATATTTTCGTGAAAGGCCAGAACTGTTTGAGGTAATTTATTATAGAACCGAATACAATTTACAAGAAAACATCTACTAGGCCAAGCAAGCCAATGTACGCGTCAGGTGAGTCGTATGCGTTTATGACTCACGGCGTTGTATAAAAAAAAGGCTGGGGTATTTGTATTATAGCAGGGGTATTCATATTGGCAAGGAATGTTCTTATGTATAACTAGCAGAAGCCCGCGGCTTCGCACGCATGAGATTTGGGCTTTTAGCAGCCTTTATTTTTCTATAGACATGATATTGTTTCTGTTTAAAAAAAAACAAACGTACAGCGGCATCTTTTGACCTTTACAGGAGGCAACGTATATGTATTTTATTTATATTATATAAAAAATGCGTAGTTATTTTATGTTACAAAAAATACATATTCTATGAAAATAATAAAAATAAAATTGCAAAGTCCCCCGAAGAGGAAGATATTTTCCCCTAATTTTAACAGTTTTTAATTTTTTACGCAGGAACGCTAAATATTTACGGGATAAAAAGTACCCTATATTCTTCTCTGAACAGTCCTCTACCTACCAGTGAAAGTCCCGTTAAAATCGGTTCTGCCATTTCGAAGATTAGCCCGGACAAACAAACAGACAAAAAAGTTGAAAATGCGTATTTGGGCTTTGGTAACGTGAAATTAATAGTATGTGCTTAAGATAAAGGCTTTATTTTGAAATCACAGACAGACACTTCAATTTTATTTATATGTATAGATATAATAAATATATTCGTAGAAAAAATTTCGCGAGCTTAGCTCTCGAGAATATTTTCAGTCAAAATGGCGTACTTTCAGGAATTATGAAGAAGCAATTATTTTGATCTGTAATCGTAATTGGCATGAATTCAAATTGCATTGAAAAGATTTCGATTTAGAAATGTATTTTGTGTACCGTGTCAATGCGAAAGAAATAAAAAATATAATTCACTGGAAACAACTCGCCGACGGCGGCGAGTTCACCCTCACACGCTGGAATCGCAATGGCGCGACCATTGCGGTTCTAGCGTGTGAGGGTGAACTCGCAGCCGAGGCTTTTCCAAGGGACTATAGCATGGAGTTCTTCAAGAAATGCGTGAAGAGATTTTTAGAGGGTCGACAACGCACGAGTGACACCGCTGGTGTTGGAAATGTCCATAGGCTACGGTAACTGTTTACCATCAGGCAGGCCGTATGCTTGATTGCCACCTTAGTGGTAAAAAAAAACTATGATTCAATGTAATATAATGAGGTGTTTAATTGAAACGACTGTCTTCAATGAAGGCTCGTTTAATATTCCTCTAAATATTATGAGTACAATACATTAGATACATAGGTATAGAAACACCTTATAGCTACATACATCACAGTAACAACATAGCCCTGCAGATCAGCGGATCACAATACCGCGATCGCTTATGGCTTGCGTCATGTCGTAAGTGCACTGTTTACGTTGCCGGCCCGCGGCGGCCTGGAATACATTAGCGGACTTGTGAATGGATAATTTCAATGTCCATGTTTATATTAAAATAATTGTGTTTTCATTCACAACAACGATTAAGATCTCCGTGACGGTCGTTGCGGATTTCAGTCAAATTGAACGTGTAGGATAAGCAGCGTCGACCGCGGCCTGCCTATAGATGGGTTTTACTATAACATGCTACATTCGGTGGAGAATGTTATTAATTTTGCCTATTTATGATTGATGTCAGTAGGCAAACTAAGCAAAGAGGTAGAGCCCAAAGCACCCCGTCTAGGTAAGTACCTTCACCACACAGAAGAACCAAATAACAACTACTTGGAGGGTTGTTCTGTTCCTGCGAGTGAGTACAGTCCTGGGGGTATGCTGTGTAAGCAGCGTAAGAGAGGTAGGGCGCATCAAAGCTTCCCAGCAGTCTAAGGAAGTACCTCCACCTCACAGAAAACCGCAGCCAAATAACAACTTTCTGGAGGGTTGCTGTATTCCGGCGTGTGAATGAGGTCACCAGTAGGCTCCAAAGGAGTTGCTGTATTAGCAACAGAGGTGGCATTGCGAGTGATACTTAATTTATTACATGCGTTTATAGGCTACGGTAACCGCTTTACATCAAGTGGGCTGTATGCTTGTATGTTTCCCGACGTTGTTTAAAAAACAAAAACAAGTTACTATCCAGTTTACGTCCATGATTGTGCTATTAATCAAATTAAGAACGTCTATATCTATTTATCCACAAGCCGAGTCGCCCGACTTTGTCTGAAGTGATTTCGTTTTGACATGAGAGAGTATGCTCAAGGTAAGAGAGTAGGAGTATCATCATATAAACTTATTTTTTTTAAAGCAAATACAAATGTGTTGTTTTATTCGTAAAACTTGCCAAAATTATTCTCGAAGTAAATGTATTGTGGTATTGTATAAATCGAACTCAGAAATGGGCTGAGTATTGAGCCCTGTGACACGCCTGGGACCATTCGTAGAATATTCATTTGAAAACTTTTACTTACCTAATTATACTTTAATTGTACATTTTAAATTATGAAGATATGTCGTTTATCACCATATTTTATCGAATCCGGAACCACTTGAAGAATGGAAGAATTTATTTGGGAATTTAATACAACCTAAATTGCCATAATTTCAACAAAAACTTCTTGTGAACCGAATAGATATAAATCAAAATGATAGGGCGGGATCCATATAAGGCCGTTAAAATATATGCTAACAAAAAAAACAGGAACCCGCATATCCCGTTATCCTGTTATATTACTTTTAAAAAGCATATATATCATTACTTTTGATGTGCAACACTTGTATATACAGCGATTTTGACGAGCTCGGTGGCTCAGTCGGGAATGACGCGATTTTAACACCAACGTTCGTGGGTTGGATACCCACACATAACAAACATTTCTGTACGTGAACATGGCTGTTTGTCTTGGTCTGGATGTTTTACGAGAGGTAGGGCGCATCAAAGCAGCCCGTCTGGGGGAGTACCTTCACCTCACAGAAAACCTCTGCCAAATAACGACTCCCTAGAGGGTTGTTGTGTTCCTGCGTGTGAGTGAGGTCACCAGTAAGCTCCCAAGGAGTTGCTGTGTAAACAACAGAGGAGGCATCGCGCGAGCGATATTTAATATATCGCAAGCGTTAATAGGCTACGGTACCCGCTTTACATCAGATGGGCCGTATGCGTGTGTGGGCGAGTGGTCGGAGAGAAGTGAAACTCACGATGTCTAGATTGGAATGAATGTATGTAGGAAAATGGCTTACTCTTAAACGATATAACTGACCAATCGCAGGTCGAGAACCGTACAATAATAAAATCGAAGCGCCGCCACGCGGCGATGATCGGAACTAGCTGCGCGGCGTCCGCGGCTTCAGTACGGCGACGATGCTCGATGATGTCATGTCCTATGTATGTTCCCACATCACCCCCGCTCAAGCGAAGCGTACTCGTTTCTGTACGGCTCGTCCGCTGCGGGTGACGTAGGGTCCTGCTGCCTGGGATGTCGTCGTCATCTCCGTTGTTGCAGTGGTTGCTGTCGATGGCGGCTCGGTGCGTCGTGCGGCTGCGTCTTCGAGACTCGGCGGTGGCGGCGACGGTGTGTGCTCGTCGCTAATGATGAACGCCGGCTTCAAACGGTCTATGCTGACCTGGGAGACTCTGTTGTTGAGCTGCACTTTGTAGTACTTGTCGTGTCGCTCTAGAACTTCGTAGGGGCCTTCGTAGGGTGGTGTCAGCGGCTTCCTCGTAGCGTCGACTCGTATGAAAACGTGTGTGCATTCGTGCAATTGTTTATGCACAAATACGGGTCGTCGGTCAGCTGATCGCCGCGTTGCCGGTGCAAGTGTTGACATCGTGTTGCTCAGGCGTCGTACGAAGTCGTGTGCATGTTCATTCGACTGCGTAGGTACGAATAAGTCTGCAGGCAGTCGTAATGTAGTGCCGTAGGTCATCTGTGCGGGTGACAGGTTCGAATCCCGGTGAAGTGCGGTCCGTAGGCCGAGTAAAACAGTAGGTATTTCGCTCGCCCAGTTTGTAGTAGCTTCTCTCGCCATTAGTGCTGCTTTCAGACTGCGATGCCAGCGCTCAATCTGGCCATTTGCTTGTGGGTGGTAGGCAGTGGTACGAATGCGGGTGACTCCGAGTTTCTTCATCAGCGCTTGGAAGAGTGAGGACTCGAATTGGCGTCCCTGGTCGGTGGTTATACGCAGTGGACAACCAAAACGAGTGATCCAGCCTTCGTAGATGGCGCGTGCGACGTTCTCAGCGGTGATGTCGCGGACTGGTATTGCTTCGGGCCACTTCGTGCGTCGGTCGATCATGGTGACGATGTACTGGAAGTCTTCAGATGGCGGTAGTTTCCCAACAATGTCGATGTGGACGTGTTCAAATCGCCCGCAATCTTCGAATTGGCCGAGAGGTGCATTGGTGTGACGATGCACTTTGCTGCGTTGACACGTGATGCAGGCTCGTGTCCACTCCCCGATGTCCTTGTTCATGCCGCTCCAGAAGTATTTTTCCCCAATTAGCTTCCTTGTGGCTCGTACGCCAGGATGACTGAGTCCGTGTAGTGCGTTGAATGCGGCTTCACGAGCAGCTGTTGTAGGTAAATACGGTCTGGGCGCGTGCGGTGTCAATGACACTTCGCATGAGATTGGTAGCTGTAGGCCGGGTAGTGTGATGTCGACGAACTTAAGATTGGGTTTTCTTCTTAATGCGAGTAGGGCTTCGTCTTGACTTTGTAGTAGTGCGAGATTGTTGTAGTCCAATGTTGATGTTAACTCGATCTGTTCTATGCGAGATAAACAGTCGGCCACGGTGTTGTCTTTTCCCTCTATGTACTTGATTGAAGTGCAAAATTGGCTAATAAATTGTAGTTGCCGTTCCCGCCGCGGGGTGTCGCTCTTCGTTGCGGATTTGTTCAGTGCATAGGTAAGCGGCTTGTGGTCCGTGTAAACAACAACATTCTCGGCGCCTTCTATGTATCTTCGGAAATGTTTCACAGCGGTGTACATAGCTAATAATTCGCGGTCGTACACGCTGTATCTCTTCTGTGTGTCGCTCAAACTCTTCGAAAAAAATGCGAGTGGCTGCCACGTAGCATTCTGACGTTGTTGTAATACAGCTCCCATACTAACACCGGATGCGTCGGTCATTATTGATAACTCGCTACCGGGAATCGGGTGCGATAACATCGCGGCGTCCTGAATACTTTGGCGGCAGACTTGAAACGCGTGAATCGTTGCTTGTGTCCATTCAACAGGTGTTTTGTCATTTTTCTTCGTATTATGTAGGAGTTTGTTGAGTTGATGTTGTTTTTCGGCTTGATGGGGTAGGCAGTCTCGGTAAAAGTTGATCATTCCGAGAAAACGTCGGAGTTCTTGTGTTGTCTTCGGCTGCGGAAATGTAGATATGGTTTCGACTTTTTCTTTTAAGGGTTGTATGCCGGTGGATGAGACTTCGTAACCGAGAAACTTGATGCTTGATCTTCCGAATTCACACTTGTCGATGTTTAGTGTGACGCCGTAAGTGTCGAGGCGTTGCAGTACTCGCTCGATGTCGCGTTTGTGTTCTTTTTCGGATGTTGAATGGATGAGAAGGTCGTCGACGAAACAGAAGCAGATGTCATCCAGTCCTTTCAGTACTTCGTGCATGAAGCGTTGAAATGTTTGTGCGGCGTTGCGTAATCCAAATGTCATGCATTGGAACTCGAAGAGGCCGAAGGGTGTGATGATGGCCGTCTTCTGTGCGTCTTCTTTGTTGATAGGAATCCAAAAGTATGCCATTTTTAAGTCTAGCTTCGTGAATATTTTCTTGCCATGTAGTTGATAGGTGAAGTCTTGTATCCGTGGTATGGGGTAGCGGTCTGGAATTGTGACAGCGTTGAGTCGTCGGTAGTCGCCGCACACACGTAATGAGCCGTCTTTTTTCTTAACCACATGTAGCGGGCTCGCCCAGGGGCTCTTCGAGGGGCGACATATTCCCATTGCAGTTAGTCGCTCGAATTCTTTCTTTGCCGCTATATATTTGTCCGGCGTCAGAGGTCTTGCTTTGCAGAATATTGGTGCGCCCTTCGTCTCCAGGTGGTGCATGACGCCGTGCTTCGGTGGTTCTTTCAACGTCATAGGTCGTTGTAGATCCGGGTATTTCGCCAATAGGTCATAGTATGGATGACTCTGATTGACGAGATGTATGGCTGGCTGGTCGTTGTGAACTGCAGGTGCTTTGATGGAGAAGTCTGTGATGCCGTCGATGAGTTTTCCGCGACGTAGGTCGACCAGTAGGTTGTGTTGCTTCAGAAAGTCGGCTCCCAGTATGGACTTCTTGGTGTTGGCGATGACGAATGTCCACGTGAGGTTGCGTCGTAGACCCAAGTTAAGCTGCAGTGTCTTCTCGCCGTAGGTGTCGATAGGTGTACCATTTGCTGCGTATAGTTTATAGTCTGAAGGAATGGCGCGTCGCTTCGTCTTCAGAGCTAATACGGAGATATCTGCGCCGGTATCCACCAGGAAACGTTCACCACTTTGAAGGTCGGTGACGCATAGGCGGTTGTTTGAATAGTCAACACCGACGCCCGCCATGGTCGGTGCTGCGTCTAGTTTCCCGACGCCGGCTTCTTCTTGGCGCAGGGTTCTTCGCACTTCCTGGCTTTGTCTCCGAAACGATGGTGATAGTAGCAAAGCCAGTTAGGTGGTGGATTCCGGGGTCGGCGTGAACTTGAACGTGATCTTGCGCCTTGGTGCGGTGTCTGTCTTCCTCTTCTCATCTCGGCGATCTCCAGCTTCAGCTCGTGTATCTGTGCGGTCAGTAGGTCGATCTTGCTGTCGTTAGTGGTTGAAGTGATTGAAGTCGGGTGTTGAGGAGTGATCGCGGCGATAGTGTATGGTCCCATGTGCTCCATCATTTTATCGGCCATGGATGCGAGTTCGTCCAGTGAGTCCTTCGATATGGATAGGACAGCCCGTATTTGTGTAGGTAACTGGCCCATCCACATGACTCGCAACGCGTCGTCCGGGACTTTTGAAACTGCGAGGTCACGCATTCTACGGAGCAGCTGTGACGGCTTCTGGTCTCCCAACTCGATACCGGCGAGGAGTTTTTGCAGCTGCCGGGACTCGGATTCCTCGTAGACAGATAATAGACGATTCTTCAGTGCCGCGAATTTTCCCGCCGTCGGTGGTGAAATGATGAGGTCGCTGATTTGCTCGATATCTCGCTGTTGAAGAGCGCCTAGGACGAATCGGTATTTCTGATCGTCGCCGATCCTCTGGTATTCGACGACGGCTTCAAATTGAGCAAACCATAGCCGGGGTTGTTCGCGCCAAAACGGAAGAATTCTTGACTGCAGAGAGACGGCTGCCATGTCGTAGGTGGTGTGTTCGCTCTTCCTTTCCTGATGTGTGGCGCACTCTTCATTTGCGTTGTCCACCATTTTCCTTGGTTACTTGGCTTCAGAAGGGTTTTTCTTCCGTCGGGGTCACCAATGTGGGCGAGTGGTCGGAGAGAAGTGAAACTCACGATGTCTAGATTGGAATGAATGTATGTAGGAAAATGGCTTACTCTTAAACGATATAACTGACCAATCGCAGGTCGAGAACCGTACAATAATAAAATCGAAGCGCCGCCACGCGGCGATGATCGGAACTAGCTGCGCGGCGTCCGCGGCTTCAGTACGGCGACGATGCTCGATGATGTCATGTCCTATGTATGTTCCCACACGTGTATGCCTCTCGACGTAGTATAAAAAAAATACAGCAACAGGTATGCAAAATGCAATTTTCACCTTTACTGCAACGACATAAGATGCCCCGGGTGTTAGATCTGATCTGTCGTTGTGTATCAATTTTAAAGTCCTTGTCGAAACGATACATTTATTACTATAAATATTTTATACCAAGTTCATCCCACATTTATCTCCATATAAATGATAAATTTTAAATATTGTTCCTCTGTTCATAACACAAACAGTTTGTGCTCACGTTTGAGGAGCCCCGTGGCCAAGTAATAGCTACTTTAATACCAAGGCCCTTAGGTTCAATTCTCACACAGAACAAACATTTGTATGCATAAACATATCTGTTTATCTTAGGGGTTTTAAGAGAGGCTGGAAATGTAAAGGATATAACGGACTTACAATATGGATAGTCAGAACAAAAATTTAAGGCGCAACTGATTCTACAATACTAAAAAGAATTTGTACATAAAAGCCATTTCTAATATTCATTTACATACATATGTATGTGTTTTCACGCCAAGCCCCTTGCGGGGTAGCCAGGGACAGCCAAGCACTACATGATTCGATCCTTACAAATCTCATTCACTTTTTAGGGTTCCGTACCCAAAGGGTAAAACGGAACCCTATTACTGAGACTTCGCTGTCCGTCCGTCCGTCCGTCCGTCTGTCACCGGGCTGTATCTCACGAACCGTGATAGTTAGACAGTTGAAATTTTCACAGATGATGTATTTCTGTTGCCGCTATAACTACAAATACTAAAAAATAGAATAACATAAATATTTAAGGGGGCTCCCATACAACAAACGTGAATTTTTTGCTCGTTTTTGCTCGATATATATTTGATAACCTGTTGCAGGTAGACGCTTGAAATATTCACAGAATATTTAGTTATATATTCACTTTAAGAACAAAAAAATAAATTAAAATAAAACAAATATTTAAGGGGGGCTCCCATGCAACAAACGTGATTTTTTTGCCGTTTTTATAGATAGTGGTACGGAACCCTTCGTACGCGAATCCGACTCGCACTTGGCCGATTTTTTAGGTTTCCGTACCCAAAGGGTAAAACGGACCCTATTACTGAGACTCCGCTGTCCGTCTGTCACCAGGCTGTATCTCATGAACCGTGACAGTTAGACAGTTGAAATTTTCGCAGATGATGTATTTCTATTGCCGCTATAACAACAAATACTAAAAAACAATAAAATAAATATTTAAGGGGGCTCCCATACAACAAACGAAATATTTTTTGCTCGTTTTTGCTCGATATTGATAACGGCAACAGGTAGACGCTTCAAATATTCACAGAATATTTAGTTATATATTCACTTTAAAAATAAATAATAATTAAAATAAAACAAATACATAAGGAAGCTCCCATACAACAAACGTGTTTTTTTTGCCGTTTTTATAGATAATGGTACGGAAGCGTTCGTTCGCGAGTCCGACTCGCACTTGGCCGGTTTTTAACATTATTTTTTCATGTAGGTACGTTCGGTTCCTAGGGTTCCAAACACCACCTTCTGACACGCAACCAATTTGATCGTGACAGGTGAGTCCTGAACTTCATCGGCTACATCCTTCTAATTACGCGCTGTATATACAATTTCCAAATTGGAGTATTTCATGTAGTAACTTACAGTATTCAACAACGAGCCGTCATTATTATTTTAATCTACCGAAAGTACGGAACACTCGTAAATTTGGAATGTTTCGTAAATTTGAAATTGTCGCTACTTTCTGCGTAATTTATAATATTAATTAAATTAAAATAGCCGATGTATATCTAAGCACTTTGACGAGCTCGGTGGCTCCGTCGTGAATGACGCGACTTTGACACCAACGCTCGTGGGTTCCATTCCCACACAAGGCAAACATTTGTGTGCATGAACATGTCTGTTTGTCTTGGTCTGGATGTTTTAAGAGAGATAGGGCGCATCAAAGTAGCCCGTCTGGGGAAGTACCTGCCTCACAGAAAACCGCAGCCAAATAACAACTCCCTAGAGGGTTGTTGTGTTCCTGCGTGTGAGTGAGGTCACCAGTAAGCTCTCAAGGAGTTGCTGTATAAGCAGCAGAGGAGGCATCGTGCGACTGATAATTAATATATCGCAAGCGTTAATAGGCTACGGTACACGCTTTACATCAGGTGGGCCGCATGCTTGTATGTTTCCCGACGTAGTATAAAAAAAAGCTATCATTATTACTTCTTTACTAGGGGTGATTTTTTTTCATGCGTAGATACAAGTAGGCAGCATATATTTCCAGTTCAATCGAAACATGTTAAGAGTCCTACTCGATAGTCGAATCTGATGCCGACAGGATAAAAGACCTGTGTTACAGGCACCTGTAACACAGGTCCTCGACACTCATGGGGGCTCGTTACGGTAGTGAAATGTTACATTATACCAAAACTTCTATGTATACTACGTAGTAGTATGCATAACACAGATTATAATGTGCTCATTACACAGATTATAATGACATTCGGTGTGAACACAAATCGGTAGTAAAACAAAAAAATAGGAATAAGATTTTTGTAACCAAGCCAATATGGACCCCTTTGGCTCGGCCCTTTGGCCAATATGGATCACGCATATACATTTATTTTGTTAAGAGTTTTGTTTTTTTTATTAATAACGCTGAATTTAAGACCAATTCCAAACAAACGCTCAATACAGGCACTGAAGAACCATATTTATGTTTTTTTGAAACATATCTTGTATTTACGAGTATTATCTATGACCCGTTTTAAAACAAGCGTTTTTTGACAGGAAACTTGAGCCAATGCTGTTGAAAATAGAAGTGTTTTTGAATTGAAGTGAATGAAAGTGTGAGAAAGTTATTTATTTATTTAATTTAAATATTTTTATTTTGTGGTGTTCGTATACTGTCATACATAGGGCCTTAGAATTAGTAAGATTAGTTTTTAAGCACTCCCTTCAAACAATGTAATTAAAAAATAAAAACTAAATTGTACATATATTATTAAAATATATTGGTTACCAAAATGAAAATCGAACAGAAACAGTGAAAGGGTAGCTCAGCTATTGTGTAGGTTACCTGAACTCAGACGAGTTTTTGATAACAATAGATAAATTGAGACGGACGATAAGTGCATCCCTTTCGCTCATGATCAAATATTGCAAGTATGCAAGTGATAAGATAGGTCAATCGGTCAGTGTGTCATTTCACAATATTTAAAAAAAAAAATACCTACTACTTTGCATGTAGATAGACGTAACCAATCACTCACCGCTATAGACCACAGGTATAAACCCAATTAACAATTATGTTCATAACAGTACCTTACTCAAGTATCCTGACGAGCTCGGTGGCTCAGTGGTGGAACGCGCTGTTACGCGACTTTGACACTAACGCTCGTGGGTTCGATTCCCACACAGTACAAACATTTGTGTGCATGAACATCTGTTTGTATTGGTCTGGGTATTTTCTATGTATAATAAGTATGTATTTACAAATAAAAAATGTATTTACGTATGTTTATCAGTTATCTAGTACCCATAACACAAGCTTCGCTTACTTTGGGGCTAGGTGGCGCTGTGTAATTTGTCCGACAATATTTATTTATTTATTTATCCTGGGAAAAAAAAAACAACGGGTGCGTCCCGGCCGGGGGCGTCGCGGAATGGGTGCGTAACGGCCGGACCCGATCTTTTTAAAGGGATCTAGTACGAGTAATATTGATTCACCAGTTACGGTAGAAACCGTTACCCAGCTATTAGTTACAGAATGCGCTTTGTATATCTACTGTAAAGTTTTAATATGTAATTGAGTTCTATAATATACTGTTATAAATACTATAGTAGTATTTTGTATCTTTACGAACTTTTAATGACTGTTCAGATATCTGCGGATGTAGTTACGGAAGTTAAACTCGCTTCATGAATCCTCTTTCGCTATTTCATGATCCGAAATTATTTTTATATTACATATTATTTCCGCTAGTGTAAATTGAGAAATAATCTAGAGTTTATACTAGATTTTCTAAACGCCAGTCTTCTCCTTCTTCGCGTTATTTCGTTTCCTAATCCATTACGAGTGGCGGGGTCCGCTACCTAAGACTAAGGATTTGGCGAAGGAACTTTCCATGGAGGGAGTGCCGTCAAACCTCCAGAACCTAGAGGGTAAACCAGATCTTTCTTAGGTTAGGTCACACGTCTTTCGAAATATATTTTCTTGGTCGTGTGGTTTTCCTCACCATGTTTTCCTTCACCGCAGAGCTAGTGATAAATATGTAAATAAATCGAACGATAACACGATTCATGCCCCCGTCTGGATTCGAACCCGGGGCCGTTTGCTCAATAGTCCGGTTCCTTATCCACTGGGCTATCACTTTCCTGAACGCCACTATACATAAATTAAGTTTTCTACCCATCTATCTATATTTTCACGCTAAGCCCTTTGCGGGTAGGCAGATAAAACCGAACGCCTCACGCCTTACACACCTTACCCATTTATTTAACATATTATAATATACATACATTATTTTGAATATATAAAAATCTAGCTTTTGTTTTAAATTTAAATTGAATTAAAATTCTACTGAGGGTTATATCGTAATGTTGGATAGCCTGTAAACGTACTCAAGAATTGTCCTATCAAAGGTAAAAAAAAACAGTTGAGAATGCGCAAGCTTGCATTGCCAGAGGAACACCTGGCTCGTCAATTATATAACTTTTTTTTTTAAATTTATCGGTCAATTTGACCATGTTCCTTAAGAGATAGGAATGGTGTTCCTGAACATTCCTATTCTACTTTTTTATGTTGAATCCGAATCTGAAGTCAAAATTCGAATATTCGAAAAAAGCGCCAGACAAACACACAGACAAACTCACGGACAAACGCACAGACAAACATATAGAATTCATATAGGAACGGTGTTCCTGAAAATTAGTAGATCCACAGATTAGCGCGTACAAACAAACAAACCCTTCCGCTTTATATATTAGTATATATAAATTTGTATATTATATATTCAATTCATTGAGTCTACCAGTGCAGATGGCTCAGAATCGACAGTCGACTAATACGGTATGAAACGATGATGATGATGATAAAGATGTATGTATGTATATCTTCACGCCAAGTCCCTTGCGGGGTAGCCAGAGAGTACCGGGCGCCATAAGACGCGGTCCATGCATACTTCACTCGCTTCTGTGACATTCATAGCTCTTTTCATGCACGCTCGCCGGTTCCTAAGGCTCCTGACATGTTCTGATAAAACACGACCAATTTGGTCACGGTAGGTTAATTATGATAAAGATATTGAATAAAAATATATTGTCTCTATTAACAATTATATTATTTTCCAATATGGCCACGAATTCGCCGAATATCTTCAGACATTTTCATATCTGGAGGCGTAAATTTTCCGAGAATGATTTAACAAGTTTAAACTTTAAACAGAAGTGGACTTATTCGATAACATTATTTCTAAGAGAAATTCAATTTAAATGTTTCTCTGCGAGTGAAGTGTAAATAAATGATTGTGAAATTATGTCCTGATAAGTTATAATTTATTTACTTGATATTGATAGGGAATAACTATGGCCGACCTGCGGCTATTCAGTTAGGCAAGTCCAACTTCGATTCAACTGTGTCAACTCGAATTTCCACCTCGACGTGGGGCTTAACTTTTAAAACGTTAAAAATTATTTACACAGCCACATATTTAGTATGTATTACGTATGATTCACCTGCATGGGCTGATAGGGCTACCGTAGGTGCTGCGCGTCGTAAGTTGCTGCAAAGTCAGCGTCTCGCTTTAATATTTCTATGTAAATCGTATAGAACTGTGAGCACCGAGGCAATACCAGTGCTGGCAGGCGTGTTACCAGGTGACTTAGAAATACAAGGACGTGCTTCAATGTACTGCACCTCCAAAAACATGCACCCTGAATTTCTAAGACACCGTATATCATTCATGGCAAAATACTTTCTATGTTCAAACCAATTGACGAGGTACTTGAATCTTTGCTGTCTGAATGGCAAGAAAGAAACTCCTACTTCTAAAGGACGCCACTTGTATCTATTCTTTCAATCAGTGCGAGACAGATGAAATAAAGAGTGGTTAAAAGTCGAAGTTGCGCAATTTTTAACAGGGCATGGAAACTTTAGGGCTAAGCTCTTTAAGTCATCTTTTTAAGTTTTTAAATGCCTTATTTGTCATATTGCTGTCTCTCACTTTGCCAAGAGGGGAAGTCAATTCCAAAACTTCCTACTCCTACAAATTTCTTCTGATTAAATTCATTGTGAGTTCCAAAGCAGTAGTTTAACCCCCGGGACAGTAATGGACTTCACTGTTCATTGCCTTTTTGGTGGTCGCCACTGTTAATTCTGGCTACACAGGAGACACAGTGGTGGGGATGAGTGATGGGCCTGTCCCGATGATATTAACTGCTCTGCTCTGCTCGTGGGATCGCTTCTCACACAGGATTCACATTTGTGTACATGAACATATCTGTTTGTCCGAGTGTTTTAAAAACAGGAGGGTGCAAAGCAGCCCGGGAAGTACCTACACCTCACAGAAATACAACACCCTGGGTTGTATTCCTGCGAGTGGGTGAGGTCCTCATAGCATCGCGCGAGTAATAAATACCTCATGTACTGCAAACGTTCATAGACTGCGGTTACCGCTTTACATCAGATCGGCCGTACTTATGCCTCACAACGTTGTATAAAAAATAAAACGTGTTGAAGTGTCAGAATAAACAGACATGTTGATGCACACAAATGTTTGTCCTGTGTGGGAATCGAACGAACGAGCGTTGGTGCCAAAGTCGCGTCATTCGCGACTGCGCCACCGAGCTCGTCTATATCGAAGCAACGTATCTAAAATATATTTAATTTTGTACTCATAGCGTACTGAATCCTGGAGTAAATATTTTGTGGTGTAGACTATGTCGGGCGATTTTGACATTATCAAGTTCAGTCTGCTGACAACCTCCGGTAGAGTCGGTCGTATGTTCATCGTGTACAGAAGATACTATCTTAGGCAATAAAGGATACCACTGGTGTGTACTATAATATGTATAATATACATTCAAAGTTTTCATTTCTTTTACTTGCATACGTAGCTAAATTTGCTCTATTGGGAACCAACCCCTCTTGTTTGTAAATTATAGGTAGAAGTGGTAACATGTAATAATATTTGTATACGTATATATATATGGTCATAATAATACTGTGCACTTTTTACAAAGTGGACCTTATGGAGAGTGGACATAATGATACTGTGGACAGTTAGATGCAGTGGACATTACGTTACTGCAGGGCCGCAGCGCCTCAGCGCTCAGTGACAATGTAAATGTTGGCATGCGAGTGAACTAATCAAACAAACAATGGTGTACTTTGGTTACTTTACGCAATATAAATACCCTTCCCTCGGAAGATGTACAGCTCATATAAACACACAATGACGTCTGATTCCTGCCGTCGTTTATTCAAGCCCTTTCTCTGTTTATCCCGACCGTAACTTAAGCTTCTGAGAACCCAGCTTGGCATGTTGTACGAACTTAGTTTATGTAGCCACTTAGGGTTGGTACACACCAAGCGAAACTTCTTACAAGTGTTTTCGAAGTAGTCCTATTAATAACGTTTCACATATTGTATTGGTTGTTTTCTACAAGCAGTTTGTAACGCGTCGAAATCCATGATCGCAGTGATACGTCGCGATGCCCCTGGCGCCTGTGTCCTGATGACTACTCCTGGTGGGAAGTCGTGATACTGATTTCTTTTTATACTACGTCGGGAGGCATACAAGCATAAGGTCCACCTGATGTATAGCTGGTACCGTAGCCTATTAACGCTTGTAATACATTAAGTATCACTCGCGCGATGCCTCCTCTGCTGCTTACACAGCAACTTCTTGGGAGCTTACTGGTGACCTCACTCACACGCAGGAACACAACAAACCCTCTAGGGAGTTGTTATTTGGCTGCGGTTTTCTGTGAGGTGGTGGTACTTCCCCAGAGGGGCGGCTTTGATGCACCCTACCTCTTCTAAAATTTATATTTATATCTGTATGATTATCCTCTCATATATCATTTGCAGACTTTTGGGCAAGCATATAAATAAAAGCCTGTGGCGCCGTCATAGAAAGGAGTCGGTGACGACTGCATTGGCCTGAACAAGCCGAACCCCTCGCTCAGCTAGACCGCGTGGCACGACACCCCCGAGGGTTTAAAATATCTTGTCGTTATAAGTTTACTACTGTGGAAACTCACCGTTCAATCATGCATATTAACGTTATTTTTAACGTTTTTTTTGATAAAGGAAATACGTTAGTCATCATGGACCGTAATGAATATAACTCCAAAGTCAATGACGTTTTACAGACAGACAGCTTTTTGAGGGTAAGTCAAGATCCCACCAACAAATATTTGGCCCAATTAAAATTAACTGTTAACGACTCGAAATATATCTTTCCGGATAAATCATATTCAAAATTATCCCCATTCTCCAAATTCAAAATAACATAAAATCAATATTCCAATAAGGCCAGTTGTGTCGTACATTGGAGCTCCCACCTATAAGTTGGAAAGTTTCTTAATGTACATATCCGTGAAAATATATCTTTTGAAATGAAATGAAATTGTTTATTTGCACTTGAGCCAAAACACAGTCTTAAAATAGTTTACATTTAACAGATAGTATTAAAAACTTAAGACTACCCCCTTCTTCCAAATTAATTTCACTCGATGTTGAAAATTTATTTACTAACGTACCTTACGAGGATTGTCAAAAAATCCTCAAGTCCTCTTTAGAAAATAAGTTCATTCATCCTGCCGAGACAGATGACATATTACGACTGACAAGACATTGCATGTCTCAAAATTATTTCCAATTTGATAATAAACATTATTTTCAAAAAGAAGGGTTAGCAATGGGGTCCCCTCTTAGTCCATTGATGGCTGACTTATTTATGGATAATTACGAACGCGAACACATAATCGGTAAACCACACATATTCTATTACAATAGATATGTCGACGATATTCATATGCTGGACAGGTACTAATCGTCAATTGGATCTCATTGTTTCCAAATTACGGTACTGCGATTGACTTGTCACTTGAAGCATGTTATTCTAACGATTAACTTCTACAGCGCCTGAGGATGGCTCGTGGAGAGAGACACGTGTCGCAGCGACGACCAGGCCAGTCGTGGCAGCGACGGTGGCGGGTGCATGCGGCTTCTGTTCCAGATGGCGGACGACCGCAGCAGCCGAGGCAGAGACTACCGGAGCAGCCATGGCAGCGTCGGCATGTTGCATCTGCTAACGGTAGTGGATGAGTACCAGCCGGCGGTAGGCCGCATGATTGAATTGGCGGCGGAAGCACACAAAGCAGGTTAGATCAAATTGCATTAAAATATGTTTATTTGTACATTATTTTGTTACAAGTACTGAGTAGTTTTTATGTTTTATTTAGGTATCTATGGGATTTCGTAATTTTGGGATTTTATCAAAAAGAGTTTAAGTAATAGGTAATTATTCTAGAATAATAGACGCAGCTTCATGATAACAAATAATATAAATATGATAAAATCGTGATTTCTTTCTTTTTTCTTTGTTAATCGGACAAATTACACAGCGCCATCCTGCCGCAAAGTAAGCTACCCTTGTGTTATGGGTACTAGACTATAAAAAAAATACGTAACTACATGTTTTTGTCAATACAAACTTATGATGATACACAGAAAACATACAGACCAAGACAAACAGACATGTTCACGCACAAATTGTTTGTCCTGTGTGGGAATCGAACCCACAAGCGAAGCGTGTCAAAGTAGCACTAACTTTACTAACCACTGCGCTAACGAGCTCATCACGATTAATAGAACTGTGCGTAATTTGACTATAATTGGCACAGAACAGACGATGAGAAAAGTTTTTACGGAGTCAGCAATGAAGGAGTGATAGCCCTAGTGTTGCAAGCTTTTATACGCTACAGGAAATACTTGGGCATCGCGCAGACTGTATCTACGTCTTTGTCACCTTATAAAAACGTCCCTTGCGTGGATATTTTCAGGAACACCATTTCTATATGAAATCTATATATTTGTCGTTTTTTTCGAATATTCGATTTTTAACTTCAGATTCGGATTCAGCATAAAAAAGTAGAATAGGAATGTTCAGGAACACCGTTCCCATCTCTTAAGGAACATGATCAAAATGGCCGACAAATTAAAAAAAAAATTGTATTGTTATGAAATATTGACGAGCCAGGTGTTCCTCTGGCAATGCAAGCTTGCGTATTCTCAACTGGTTCTCTTTAATCTTCCTGTATTTTTCTGTGAATACCTGTACATGCCTTAAGGGCCTAAATACACGGAGAACTGATCAAATATGCATAGGTATCTACCACTAACGAGATCTCCGACAATCCTAATAAAACGACACCAAAAACAATTGGCCCTTAATTTGGAAAGTTCCGCTGAAGTCCTTATCGCTACTTAATTTGTTCGAGTCGCAACGTACTGTTATCGCGATTGAAACGACTGCGGACAAGGATTTCAAGGAAATGTATGTAGATACGTTAACTTCATTCCTATCGGTACTCCAGAAATAACTACCAAATTACTAAACGTTATGGTCTTCATTTTACGCGGAACCCTACGTTACAGTGAACTCAAGCTCGTGAAGCTTCTCAGTAACAACTCGAAAACTTAGCTGAAGATCTAACTATAGCTATATGATAAAAATCTGTTGATATCGATATCTTCCATCAATTGATCTATTTTAGATGAATGTATGACAATCATGTGTGACTAATCTAATAAGATTAAAGTTCATAGTTAATAGAAACTATGTCTGATAGAAAAAAGCCGTTAAGTGCGAGTCCGACTGGCGCACCGAGGGCCCCTAAAAAAATATTTTCGCAAATTATTTTCTCATATTTTTGTTTGTGATGTAACTAAAAATTTACCGTTTTCGGATCTTTTCCGTTACTTGTACAGCTAAGTGCTGCTCAAGCTTTACACTTTGACCTTTGTACCGTTCTTATGTCGTTCGTGATAAGAGTTGCAATCGCACTTCGAATGTTAAGCGTGATCAGCTCTTAGCTGTACTGCATGACATTGCTTCCTGTCAAATTTCATAGTTCTATGTCAACAGGAAGCACCCTATCGAGTTTCGAAATATGCGCATAAACGAGGCATAGACAGCCGTATCTTTTGATTGCGTTGGCTTAGAAGTTTGATTTTGCCACTGCTAGAAGAAATTATAAACGTGAGTATTTGATATTAATTTCAGCTAGAGAGTTCCACCAGTTCCTGAGACCTTTTTCTTGACAGACATACAGTTTCGTTTTGATATTGAGGTACGAACCCTAAAAATGTGAATTTTCAACACAATGAAAATTTTATAACAATATTACATTTTTTTGCGTAACTGAGCACTGTAAATCTTTTCGTCGCCAATGTAACATTGAAGGACCTTGCAGTGGTTGACAAACAAGAATCTTTTAGTACCAGCTGCTGCTGCTAGCTGAAAATAAACACGAACTACTTCTTGGTACCTACCAAGAAGTAGTTCGTGTTTATTTTCAGCTTCCTTTATCTGTTTGCCAGATGTAGCACGTTAGTTCAGGAGAGGCAAAGTTACTTTTGCATTTGTAATATTAGCGTGGTTTCGTTTAACCTATCTACCTACGTTCTTGAAATATCATTCCTCTTTGGAGACCGGGGTAGAGTCCTAAATAGGGACCTGAAATCAAGCGAGCGTGACACTTTACGCCCGTAACTTTGTGATATACGTTGGGCTGATTGATTGAGTATTTTCTTAAGTAATTTATTTTATAGTCATCAAACATTTATTTGATGGCGCGATTGATCAAAGATTAAAATCGATTTCAAAGGAAAACAGTCACAGCGTTCATGCAATGTAATCAATATAGAATTCACTCGTAACTTATTCTAACAACTAACACCTACAGCGCCTAAGGATGGCTCGTGGAGAGGCGAAACACGTGTCGCAGCGACGACCAGACCAGTCGTGGCAGCCACGGTGGCGGGTGCATGCGCAATGGTGGCAATAGCGAGGACGACCGCAGCAGCCGAGGCAGAGACTACCGGAGCAGCCACGGACGGTGGTGGTGGAAGCACACAAAGCAGGTTAGATCAAATTGCGTGTAATATAGAAACTTCGCTCTTATACCGTTTTTTAAAAAAAATATTGTTTCTTGTACGAGTATAAGCATCCAAGTCAGAGAAGGAAAAACAAACCACTATAAATATTTATACAGTGTCTGCAAGCTCAAAGCTTGGACCTTGGGATTTGGTTCAGAGCTTACCCATGGTATTGACGAGCTCGGTGGCGTAGTGGTAAAGCCACTGTAGCATTACTTGGACACCGACGCTTGTGGGTTCGATTCCCACAGGACAAATATTTGTGTGCATGAACATGTATATTTGTCTTGATCTGGGTGTTTTTAAGAGAGGTAAAGCAAAGCAGCCCGTCTGGGGAACCACCTGCACCTCACAGAAAACCGTAGCCAAATAACAACTCCCTAGAGGGTTCTTGTTCTTGCTCTTGTTCCTGCGTGAGTGAGGTCACCAGTAAGTTTCTAAGGAGTTCCTGAGTTAGCAGCAGAGGTGGCATCGCACGATTGATACTTAATGTATTACAAGCGTTAATAGGCTACGGTACCCACTTTACATCAGGTGGGCCATATGCTTGTATTCCTTCCGACGTCGTATAAAAAAGAAAATTGAATCTTTAAGTTTATGGAGAGACTTCGCATCCATTTTTATATTCTACCGGTTGTGTAATGAATTGTATGTCCAGAAGTGGTTGGACATGACGCCAATACCTTCCTTCTACAACTGTACTGCTCGTCGATGACCGTGAATTCATCAAACACTGGAACCAGAGTGAGAGAGTGCGATTCTAAAGAAGTTTTCTTTCCAGATCATAACTTAAGATTTTTTTTTTATACTACGTCGGGAGGCATACAAGCATACGGCCCACCTGATGTAAAGCGGGTACTGTAGCCTATTAACGCTTGCGATATATTAAGTATCACTCGTGCGATGCCTCCTCTGCTACTTACATAGCAACTCCTTGGGAGCTTACTGGTGACCTCACTCACACGCAGGAACACAACAACCCTCTAAGGAGTTGTTATTTGGCTGCGGTTTTCTGTGAGGTGAAGGTACTTCCCCAGACGGGATGCTATGATGCGCCCTACCTCTCTTAAAACATCCAGACCAAGACAAAAGTGTGGGGATCGAACCCACGAGCGTTGGTGTCAAAGTTGCGTCATTCACGACTGAGCCACCGAGCTCGTCAAAAATAAGATGAGATGAAGTGTTTACAGGACCAGCAATGCACGTGAGATGCCTCTGGTGCTACAAGTATCCTGAGATCAAAGTATCAAACATTATATAGATTCTCTGTTCCTTTGAAATCTGCAATTAAAATCTTTTAATTTACTTGGTGGCTTACTCCCGACATAGTATAAAAAAAAGGGTGGCACTCCGGGAGTGCCGGCAGAAGTGAAAACTGGAACATTAACGTTGTGCATTTTTGAATTTTTTGGAATGGTTAGGGAATAATTTCGCACGAATTGCTTTATTTATCAGTATAAAAGTACTATCATGTATGTGATAAAATACAATATTCATTTATTTCGCTATCGCACACAAACATGACAATTTATATTACATTAAAAATTTAAGACTTCAGAACTATTACAATTATTTTACATTAAAAAGTTTATCTCTCAGAAAAATCAACTTTCATCCATAATTTGGACGACTATTTCACCATCATCATTACCAGCATCATCATCGTCAATCTCTAAAACTCAAACACACCGCGCCGCTTAAACCAAACAGCGATGTTGATAAACTACGTTGAACGAAAAGCGTAAACGCCAACAATTTCATGGCGCTTACAACGTTTCGGTCGCGAGAAAATAATACCCTATGAACGATCTAGCGCTTCATGTTTTAATTGTTTAATTAGAGGTAAGTAATGTTTTAGCGCTACAGCAAACTTAAGTTCTAATTCTCACCAAAATCTTACGGTCAGGGTCACGTCTCCTGTCGCGAGTTTAACATTTTTTACTCATCCCAAAAAGTACGCAACGCCGCTAAAGAAGTTTTCACTTCAAAAATCGAACCCTAAAAAGTATATAGCTGAATAATTGCGAGCTTATTCATTTTAATTACACTGCGGGCCGTGCAAGGATGCTCAAGATCGCTCAGCGTGGTACGTCTAAGAGCTATGCTCGGGGTTTCTCTGCGTGATAGAATCAGAAATGAGGATATCCGCAGTAGAACTGAGGTAACCGACATAGCCCACAGGATAAGCAAGCTGAAGTGCAGTGGGCCGGCCATATAGTTAGTAGAATCGACAACCGCTGGGGAAGAAAGGTTCTCAAATGACGCCCCCGTACTGGTACATGCGACGACCCCCCACTAGCTGGAGCGATAAGTTTATGAGGAGTCGATGGATGCAGATGGCACAGGATCGAGACGAATGATTCTAGAGGGGAGGCCTGTAGCTGATGATAATAATCTGTGTATATGGTCTATCTATCTATAACTTCATGCCAAATCCCTTGCGGGGTAGGCAGAGTGAGCCAAGCGCCACGTGACTCGATCCTTACATATCTCACTCGCTTCTTTAACATTAATTGCTCTTCTCATGCACGCTCGCCGGTTTCTAGGGCTCCTGACATCACCTTCTGATAGAACACGACCAATTTGGTCATGGCAGGTAAGTCTTGGCCTTCCCCGGCTCCTACATCCTTCCACTTTTGCATTGTATATCTGCTTCATCATTCTTTCATCTTGCATTCTTTCTACATGCCCGAACCAACGGAGCATGCCTCTTCTTATTTTAACAGCGACGCTCTCTTTCAGACCAACTCTGTTTCTAACATCATCATTACGAATACGGTCTACAAGCCTTACGCCACAAATTTTGCGCAGCGCTCGCATTTCGACCGCGTTTATTCTACTTTCATGCTCTTTCTGCCATACCCAGCTCTCGCTTCCATAAGTTAGCGTTGGGACCAACACTGCATTGTGTATAGCGAGTTGTGCCTTCTGGCTCAGGTTTTTACTGCCAAGAAGTTTTCCCAACGCTCCATTCACACTATTCCCAGCACTCACTCGTCTTTCCACATCTGCGGTGTACCTTCCATCCCTGCTGAAAGCGCATCCAAGATATACAAACTCATCCACTTGTTCCAACACTTCATCATCAATCGTAATCCTTACATTAGTTCTGGATTCTTCTCTTTCAAATACCATTATGTTTTCTTCGTATTATGTGTATATGGTCACGCGTCTTATGTCATAGCAGTAAAAGAGAAATTTGCATGGTTTTATATACTTTGACCTATTACCGTGGGTAGGTATCATCTAACGAAAAATAATATGTAGGTATCTTATAATATATATAATTCTTCTGTACGTGTGTTTGTCACCTAACTTTTCTAAACGGCTGGACCGATTTGGATGAAATTATGTGTGTATATTCTAATGGAGCCGGGCGCCACATAATTCGATCCTTACAAACCTCACTCGCTTGTTCATTCATTGCTCTTCTTGTGCAGGCTCAAATGTAATAGAATGTATTCTCAAGGTCTTTAATTAAGGTAGCCTTAATCTACTACAAAGGTAGTCCAGAACGTCTAATGGTCTACGGCCCTTTGAAATAAGGTAATGGTCTAATTATACCTAATGGCGTTTATAATGAACTAACAATGAATGAAACTGTTTTGTTGGAGAGCTTAATCTAAGTACGCCATCCCGCCAGAGTAAGTTGGAAATATCTCGCATACGTAATTGTTTGCCAGCTGAGTCGGTGTTGCCAGACATTGAATTGAGACCGAGTTCGCGACTGAATATTATATAATCTGAATCCTTTGATAAGAGGGCTCGTACTCCACAAAATACGGTAAAGAGATTATCGTAATATTTGTACAAGGAATTGTTATTTGCATACATAAGAAAGGTGAAACATTTGTCTGCCGTCCGCTTTTTCACTTGTCTATTTTCTGTATTTTTTAAACAAACTAGTATTATTTTATTTACAGTTGGGTGGAATACACGCATACGGCCCGCCTGATGGTAAGCGGTTACCGTAGCCTATGAACGCTTGCAATACTTTAAATATAGGCAACTCGCGCGATGCCAGCTCCGCTGCTAACACAGCAACTCCTTAGGGGAGATGGTACAGGTGACCTCGCTCACACGCAGGAACACAACTCCAGGGAGTTGTTATTAGGTTGTAGTTTTCTGTGAGGTGGAGGTACTTCCCCAAACGGGCTGTTTTGATGCGCTGTACCTCTGTGCATAGGCAAAATTGACATAATGTAAATGTGCGTTGAATGGATGCATGGATGCAAGCATGGCGTGGATGGTGGACAATGCATGGATACAACCAGCGCAGGACCGTTGGCTGACGAAGTCTAAGGAAGGTCGTGGTCTGCAGCGGCCGTCTTTCGACTGAAATGATCAGGATGAAATTTACATTTAGCTTAAAAATATTAAGAACAATATAGAAATATACAATTTTTATAATAAATAAGATGAAATTAATATTATATCCAATTAAAAAATAGTTGTGCAACGTATCGGATATAATATTACAAATAAATAATAATAAAATTTAATATTGCAAAAAATTTACTTAATTTATGTTTAAAAATAAATAAAGGAATATGATTTAATATCTCTTATTTCACGGGTTTTCCCGGTCATTTGATAGGCGTGCGCGGGGATATGAATCCAACGCGTAGAGGCCCCTTCGAAAAGAATGATGTAACGTATTATAGCTGCACATAGCACAAGCTGCCCTGATTTAATATATTGTTACATTACATATTATATAATGTAACATTAAATTATATTCATTTATATTTATATATGTAACATTAAATTAAATAATTACATTGCGTAGCGCCAAGTATACAAGATATGACACAAGTCGTTTACCTACCTAGTATACGGTATGTTATGCATATAAATTATACTTTGTAACGTTAGCACTTAGGAAATTACCATTGCTAAAAAAGACATTAAGAGAGGTAGGGCGCATTAAAGCAGCCCGTCTGTAGAAGTACCTCCACCTCACAGAAAACCGCAGCCAACTAACACCTCCTTAGATGGTTGTTGTATTCCTGCATGTGAGTGAGATGTCCAGTAAGCTCCTAAGAAGTTATTTAGGAGGAGGATACTTAATGAACGCTTTACATCAGGTGGGCCAAAACCTTGTATGCCTACCGACATTGTAAAAAAAGATATACCAGAAAATAAGCGACCAAATGTGAAATTGGCGTCGATATCTACGAACAATATTTCGGTTTTCTATTGAAAGGTGTTTACTAACGTTTGCGTCACGGAACCGTGAAAATAACGACTCGCTGCCACTCTACTCACTGACGTTGAATTAAAGCTATACATATTATATAATTATCGCCTTAAGATACGCGTGTATCCTTAATATACACGTTCCTTGTAATGTAAATTTATTAGCACAAGCATGTTATTCCTCCCGGTAAACTAACGGCATATTTGACAAAGCCGATGAAGCTGACTTAAATATAATGATAAAGCTTAGTAGTGCTATCACTTATCCTGTAATGAAGTCGAAAACTTAAGTCCTAAAAATTTAATAGTGCCCCTTACAATATTAGATCTGTCTATCTATAACTTCACGCCAAATCCCTTGCGGCAAAGGCAGAGAGAATCGAGCGCCATAAGACGCGGCCCTTACACACTTCCATGCTACTCTTTCCATGCACCCTCGCCGGTTCCTGGGGCTCCTGATATCACCTTCTGATAAAACACGACCAATTTGGTCATGGTAGGTTAGTCTCGGTCTTCCTCGGCTCCTACATCCTTCCACTTTTGCATTGTACATCTGTTTCGTCATTCTTTCATCCTGCATTTTTTCTACATGTCCGAACCAATGGAGATTGACGGACAAATTACACAGCGCCACCTAGCCCCAAAGTAAGCGAAGCTTGTGTTATGGGTACTAGACAACTGATAAACATACGTAAATACATTTTTTTTGTAAATACATATTTATTATACATAGAAAATACCCAGATCAATACAAACAGACATGTTCATGCACACAAATGTTTGAACTGTGTGGGAATTGAACCCACGAGCGTTGGTGTCAAAGTAGCGTAACAGCGCGTTTCACCACTGCGCCACCGAGCTCGACAAAGATAATCTTAGATAATCTGAAAATATATATTTTTATTTATACTTTTTTTCAGAGGTGTTAAAAAGGTTGTACCTTTTTTATACCTCTGAGGATTTTACATTTGTATTTTATACACTGCATACATTGAATGTCGGACGATCATGTTTATACCATTAAATTGGCAAAGAAATATATGAGGTCCTAATAGTAAGCAATTTTTGTAGCCAATGGACCCTTGCAACATGCCTTAAGATTTACGAACAAGTATTTGACACAGGCAAAGCCGCGGCAACATAATATAATGTTATTATGTTTTAATCCCGGAAACACCAAACTCCAAATATTTCAAATTCCACGCCAACAATTTCCAAACTCGAAAACAAAAGACTTCCGAGTGACCTATCCCGACCCGAAAATTAATTTCCCCTTTATAATGTTTCCTTGAACATTATATCTTTATAATTTCAAACCTATTAATTGTCAATAAATATTAATTATAGAGTGAAATATTGTTTATTTACAAGTCTCTATCGCGGCAATATAGTTTTATTGCTGTGTTAAATTATAATTACCGGGTTATCTTTATGTTTATGGTCTGACTTTATGTCCTAATGGGCAAGCAGGACGTTCGATTTCGGACACAATGCCGTGATTGTAATTTTAGTATCATGGAAATTATTGGATACGCACGCACGAACAAAGTCATGCTTTGCCCAGTGCCGTGCATTTGCGTGGTATATCACACGGGAATTTTCTAAAGCAACTGTAGAGATGGTTCTATCGAATATTCGAATTTTGACTTCAGATTCGGATTCAGCATAAAAAAAATAGAATAGAAATGTTCAGGAACACCGTTCCTATCTCTTAAGGAACAAGGTAAAAATGGCCGACTAATTAAAAAAAAAATATATGAATTGTTATATAATTGACGAGCCAGGTATTCCTCTGGCAATTCAAGCTTGCTCATTCTCAACTAGTTTATTAAGTAATGTAATCTTAATGAAACTTATATGTAAATTTATATACATATAACTCAGCATAAAGTAAAAAAAAAAAGATTTTGTTCCAAATGACCACCTTTGGCTTTATACCGGCCTTTATTTAATCTGTCTATCCACGAATCTATGGAGTAACTCACTGTTTCCATGGGAAATTTAGAAACTGCTTGCTCCAGAGATATCTTAAGAGGCACAACGTCTGCGTGTCGTTTCGAGCAAGGGGTTCAGATCTGGGATAGACGTAGGCCAGTCTTCAACTCAAGTCCGGAACGTTGGTTTCGAACCAGCCTTGGGTAGTTCGTGTCTTGTGACTAGGTGCAGAGTCCTGCTAGAAAGTCCACGGTACATTTTTTAAGAGTAGAGTATTTTATTGAGAGGTTTCCCAACACGATCCAAGACAGTCTCTTCATACATTTTGGCTGAAATCTTCACTCCTTTTTCAGAAAAATTATAACTCCTTGATAAGACACCCCCAACCAAACCATTACAGACGCAGGATGATGACCACGTTCTACTTTTTCGACCACTTGGGCGTCTTCTTTAGAACTGTGTGCGTACACTTTGTCATTTTGCTTGTTGTCCTCAAAAGTCATAATTTTTTCATCAGTAAAGAGGATATTTCTGTGCCTTTCACTTGCGTATCGGGATACAAGGCGTTTTGATCGATCCACTCTCTCCAACTGTAGGGACTGATGTAAGGCATGTTCTGTATATCGACGATAAGCGCCGAACTTCAGGTCTTGTTTTATACACGCGACAGAGTCCTAGCGGGAATCTTCATTTCTCGCGATAAGTCTTTTTGTTTCCTAATGGGGTTTCGGCGAATTCTGGCTTAAACAACATTAACAGCCTTTGTAGTTCTAACAGCACGCGTTCGCGATAAAGAAACAGCTTAGAAACTCGCTGATGTCTACTTCGTTTTTTCTGATTTACGTACATATTTGTAATTATCGTATACTCGACGGTGAAGGAAAACATCGCGATGAAATACGCACGTCCAAGAAATTATATTTCAATACACGTGTTAGCTAAGCTGAGAAAGGTCTGGTTTACTCTCTATCGAAGTCTGACAGCAACAGACACAAAATTCAGCATCCCAGCTCTATGTCAACATTAGTACCTTTGCCAGTATCCCAATAGATTAACAAACATGGTAACACTAGAAAGAAGAAATTAAATATTTCCTTTCCAATATCAACTCTTTACCGTTGGTCAATAAACCTTGCTAATTGGTTTACATTTCTTTATTATTATCTCAGTTATAATTTCATTTAATTTCATTGATGTTTAATTTGGTTTAATTATTTCCGAATAAAACATCACGATTCTTATTCAGTCATCGTCCCTTGACCTGATTTTTCGATTTACCTATACGCGTAACAAAGCTATCAAGTTCCTTCGAGTTCCAGTTAGCAGAAAATAAATCTAACAAAACGTAACCCACAAAACATCCAACAAGATAATACAACGCGGAAGAAGATTTCAAAGCAGACGTTAAAATAAGACAAATTAACTTTAAAAATGCACCGTTTATTACCAGATAAAACGCATAATCCACAGTTTAACGGGAATGCAGCCAGTAAACGCCTCGGTGTAACAAACATAACAAATTCACGCCATTATACAGGCAAGGAATCTTCTTACTTCCGAGTGGAGGTAAAGTTGGAGCCTGTTTGATCGCGGGATGCATATTTTATAATTATATTAAGTATACACGCAAGTATGTGACTAGTATGATCATAGGCTAATAATATAATACTGTTGTTCTATATGTTTACTAATTTTGTGCAACGCTCGCATTTCGATCGCGTTTATCCTATTTTCATCCTTTCTCTGCCATACCCAGCTCTCGCTTCCATAAGTGAGCGTTGGGACCAGCACTGCTTTGTGTATAGCGAGCTGTGCCTTCTGGCTCAAGTTTTTACGGCCAAAAAGTTTTCCCCGACGCTTCATTCGCACTATTCCCAGTACTCACTCGTCTTTCCAGATCAGCGGCGTACCTTCCATCCCTGCTGAAAGCGCATCCAAGATAGAAAAATTCATTCACTTGTCCCAACACTTCGTCATCAACCGTGATCCTTACATTGGTTTGGTTTCTTCTCTTTCGAACACCCCTCTCTCACAAAACCCCAGAAAACCTTCTGATCTATGACCAGATACTTCTCCACGATATTGCGAAACCAGAAAACTTGATCCGTACATCTACTTTCTTCCTTCCTTCCATTTCGGAATCCTCCCTGTGCCTCCCGCAATATTTCATCGGATTTCACCCTCATTCTCCTTTCAAATAAGTTTCCATATTTTTTTTTTGCTGCTAAGCTGATCAAACTGATGATCTCATTCATAATTGTCTTTCACTTTCTCGTTCTCTTTCACTAAAGCCTTGGTTTCATTCTTGCACAGACGGTACATTTCTTTCTTCTTCTCTCTCATAGTTCCATGATTTTGTGCTTTTATTAATAGGAAAATTGATACTACACAAGACATAAACTAACAATATATACATAAGCACTGACAGATTGAGACGATATTGATATATAAACAACATTTTGGCTTATTTATAGTAAATTATTCAGTAAAAAATAAATAATTCAATCAGTTTCTTCTGTTATGTGTACAGATCGCCGTATATGACTATATGACATGGCTTCTGGTGGGGTTAACACATGACTTTCATCTATTTATCTTGCCATTTTGCCGCCATAGCTTCTGCCAATAATATTGTCAAAAAATAATATGTTGGCTCTCTTAATTATTCATTCAACACTTCAGGTATTATGACAGATGTGTAGATATATCATAATTATTTGTTCCCAACAACAAAATTCATGTTGTCACCACTAGAACCGACATAAATTCGTAAGCAGTATTTATTAAGAACACCGGAAAATCAACAACTGAAATAAATTAATATATCTTGATGTGTAACAAAATGGGAAGTCTGGAAACTTGATTCTTTCAGGAAATATCTTCTAACATTAATATTTAATGGTTCAATTTACCCAACATGCCTGAAGTTTACTAAATATTTATACAAAAATGTAACCATCGCCCTAAGTGAGAGAGAAATTGTAATTAAGGGCCGTGGCTCCATTAAGCCTGTGGAGATGTTTTTTAATTTTAAATATTTAGAAAATACCTTAGAAGTTTTGAATTTTCAGATCTATGTGACAGCGGAAGCGAGGGCGTAGCGACAGAAGTATCTTCATCGCCGTCTCGTGGTGCAGGATTCATGACGTAATCAGAGAGCCAGAATAACACGTAGACGACATTATAAGATTTTAAATTGCAAATAATAATTTGAGTAGCAAAGTACGATAAACGTGACAGTTTCGATACGACTCATCGGTGAGGATATCGCTCTGTCCGCAAGAGTTTTTCCCGCCACATTGTGTTTACAGTACTTTACGAAATCAACAACCAATCAGAAGCTAGCTACGTCGTTTTTAAACAGTACTACGGTGGGAAATAACGAATCAATTATCGTTTTCTTACCGTTATGTCGACATATATATATATATATATATATACATGGGGCACACTAAAAGTTTTGCACTTCTAGCTAATCAGAACTATTTGAATTTCGAATGTTATATTTTTTGAAACGATGCAACCTACTTAGTAATAAAAACAAACAATTGGCGGGAAATCATTTGTCAATTGTTTTTTATAACACATCAAAGTTCTACGTACGCAACGAAAATGGAATTGAGTCGACAAGATTTTAGAGCGATGATTTTTTATTATTTTAAAAAATTCTCTCTCCGCAAGACTGTGCTGCTCGTCTTCAAAATGCTTTTGGGAGAGAAGCACCTTCTTTGAGCACCGTGAGGCGATGGTTTGCTGAATTTGAGAGAGGTCGAGTTTCTTTACATGACGAATTTCGTGAAGGGCGGCCTTCAACTGCCGTCAACGTAAATAATGTGGCTACTGTTAAGCGGCTAATTGAAGAAAACCCGCGGATTACCTATGAGACAATTCGAGAACTATTGGGGATTGGTATGAGCCAAATTCAGAAAATTTTACACGAAGAATTGAAAGTTCGGAAACTTTGTTGTCGTTGGATCCCTCATGAACTGACAGCGGAGCAGAAGCGGGCTCGCGTGGAATGGTGCTCACAGATGCTACTGAAGTACGACCACGGACATTCTAATGCTGTTTATGACATTGTCACAGGAGACGAAACATGGATTTATTGTTTTGAACCCGAAAAAAAACAGCAATCTTGTGAATGGGTGTTTGAAAATGAGAACAGGCCAACAAAAGTGAGGCAGGCGAGAAACGTTGGTAAAAAAATGATCGCGTTTTTTTTTTCAGCTACGGGTCCCATCTGCACAATTCCACTTGAAGATCAAAAGAGTGTTAATGCCAAGTGGTATTCTACCATTTGTTTACCCAGGGTGTTAGAAAAAGTTCGCGAAAGACGACCAAAAAGCCGCGTTCTCCTACATCATGACAACGCTTCTTCACACACGGCCAACAAAACAAAGTCATTTTTAACTTCCGAAAAAGTACAACTCGTTACCCATCCTGCGCATAGCCCCGACCTAGCACCCTGTGATTTCTGTATTTTCCCCAAAATCAAAGATTTGATGAGAGGTTTCACTTTTACCAACTCCGAAGAGGCAGTGATAGCGTTCAATCAGCACGTATAAAACATGCCTTCAGATCTGTGGTCCTCCTGTTTTAAAAAATGGTTCGATCGCATGAAAAAATGTTTCAAATGTAAAGGAGAGTATTTTGAAAAGCAATAAACATAATATTTTGGTTATAACATGTTGTTTTTTTAAGTTACGCAAAACTTATAGTGTGACCTACGTATAACTATAATTGTTTTAGATGTAATTTAGTTTTAGTTTTATTGTGAATTTATTTAATTTTAGTTAAGTAAATACGTACAACGTTTTTTTATTGGGACCGTAAATAATACAAAGCTAATACAAAATTACACGAGAGCAATATTTAAATATCGTCGTCTCGGCTCGGAGTACATTTTTGTTTCCTTAGGAGTCTTAACCTAGGGCCTAGGATCCTAGGGCACTGATATTCATGTGTGAAATTTCAAAGCGTCTATCCATTGGAGAGGACAGGCGGCTATCTTTTAAAATGCTTTACTACACATACAGGTAACGCCGCCAGCATCTTCGGCACAATGAGGCAGGGGCTCTTTTTTAAACTTTAGTATATGTATAGATTTAAGTTAGATATGATTAATAATAATATGATTTTGTCCCATTCGGTGTCGAAACCCTTGGTCCGTGGGGTCCTAGCACTATAAGGCTTTTTTAAGGAAATAGCAAAAAGGTTAGTCGACATCACAGGAGACCGAGGAGCTGGCAGCTACCTCGTACAAAGAATTAGTCTAGCTATTCAAAGGGGGAACGCTGCCAGCATCTTCGGAACCTTGCCTAAAGGGACTCCTTTTAATAATACATTTTAGTTATTAAATTACATTTTTTAAGGTTTTTAGTTTCAGGTTATTTTTTCTATCTTATTGTATCTTATTCAATATGGAAATAATTGTAATAGTTCTGAAGAGTTAGATATTATTTTTAGTTCAGTTCAAGTTATTTTTAAAAAAAATATTTTAGTTTTCATAACAACTTAGATTCGGCCGGGTTTACTACCTAAGCCTAGGGTTTGGCGAAGATACTGATTTTTACACGGAGTGACTACTGTCCCGCCTCAACAACCCAGGGAGAAAACCAAACATTTCTTAGGTTAGCGCACGCGTCTTTCGACATATTATTATAACTCCTGGGGGTGCGGATTGTAGATTTCATCACGATCTTATCCTTCATCACCGAGCTAGTGATAACTACAAATATGTACATGATACCGACAATACGAATTTAATGGTACATGCCAAGATTTACCAGAGGGAGACTTTGTACAAAAGTCGTCTGCGTGGGTACCTCTGTCTCACTTATTTCTACCGCAAAGCAGCCATATTTATATAGCTGTGTTCCGGTTTGAAGGGTGAGATATGGCAGAGAAATTACTGGGTACTGTGATGAAACATCCTTAGTTCACAAGATTGGCGGCGCGCGAGTAACATACCCGTGGTGTTGCGAGTGTCAATAGGCTGAGGTCAACGCTTACCATCTAATGCGAGCATGCTTGTTTGTCAATCTAGTATCATAAAAAATGATTCGAACTGGAGACCAGGTGGTCTGATAGCCCAATGAATAATAATAAATAAATAATAAATATTGTCGGACAAATTACACAGCGCCATCTAGCCCCAAAGTAAGCGAAGCTTGTGTTATGGGTACTAGACAACTGATAAACATACGTAAATACATTTTTTTTTTGTAAATACATACTTATTATACATAGAAAATACCCAGAACAAGACAAACAGACATGTTCATGCACACAAATGTTTGTACTGTGTGGGAATCGAACCCACGAGCGTTGGTGTCAAAGTAGCGTGACAACGCGTTTCACCACTGCGCCACCGAGCTCGTCATAAAGGTTCCGCTTGTTATATACAAAGTATGATTGTGTTGATTCCACATGTCTTTCCGCTGTCAACCAGACGGCGGCCCTCATCTGCATGCGCAAGTTATGCCAAGCGGCGCGAGCTCAGATGTTCCTCAAGTTTGCAGTGCGCTTGGAAACGTAAACGTGATCTAAATTGCACCCGTCTACCTTCAAATATGGTCTACATGAACACCCGACAAAGAAAGCACTCTCTCGGTGTCGGCAACAACTCCTTGTCACGGATTCTAAGTCTATCTATAACCTTACCCCCGGGGTAAACAGAGAGAACTGAGAAGACGAGATGAACTGAGAGATTCATATCTTTTTCATGGACTCAGTCGTGAAGGACGCGACTTTGAGACTAACGCTCGAGGGTTCGATTCCCACACAAGTCAAATACTCTGTTTTCACAAGCAACATCCACCGCAGCCTGTATCGGCCCCCCCATACATGCATACATGCCCCCCCCACCACCGTCGCTGCCACGACTGGCCTGGTCGTCGCTGCGACACGTGTTTCGCCTCTCCACGAGGCATCATCAGGCGTTGTAGACGTTAATCGTAAGAATAACATGCTACAAGTGACAAATCCATCGCAGTGCCGTCCCTTATATTGAATATATAAAAAACCGGACAAGTGCATGTCGGGCCACGCACAGTGTTGGGTTCCGTATTTGCTTCGCTTTGCTCGCTTGCGAAAGAATTAGATAGTTGCCTAAAACTAATAGGAAATCGAGTCTATAGGATTTTTATTTAACAATATTTATTATGAGAATATAATGTATGCTCGTAAAAATATAGAGTCATTTTCTAAATTTAGTGAAAATCTTAGAAGTAAGAATAGATTACGTATGTCGGTACATCGGCTTGCTAAGACTAGTAGATCTTTTATTGTAAATTGTATTCGATTCTATAATAAATTACCTGAAACAGTTCTGTCCTTGCCTGACAATATGTTCAAAAGGTACATCAAAAATACTCTGTGCAAGAAGGGTTATTATAGAATCGATGAATATCTAACTGATAGAGATGCTTGGAAATGATTCAGCACATGTATTAATATATCTTTAATTGTACCACTTGATTTCACTATATGTATGCTCACATATATTTATTGTAATATATTTTAATGATGGAAAAAAAAGACCCATATTGGCAAGTTTCTTTTGGCATTTCTTCTTCGCCAATATAATGGCAAATAAATTATTTTTATCTTTTATCTTTTTTTCTTATCTTTTAACATTTAAAACCAAACTTCACTTTTTAGAACCATACTATTTAAATATAACGCAGATATCCTCATGATGTTTTCCTTCACCGCCGAGCAAGTATCGTAAAAGGTAATTATCAATTACCAATGAGTAACGTAAATCCGAAAACATGAATTCAGTGGTACATGGATTCGAACCGGGGACCTCTTGTTCAACAGGCCGGTTCCTCATCCACTGGGTTGTCACTGCTCGACTTGCAGACTTGAATATTTGATATTAATTTCAACTTGATACCTCCACGCGTTTCTGACAAATTTTGACAGAGGGACAACAAAGTGATCCTGACGTGCTCGGTGGCTCAGTCGTGAATGACGCGACTTTAACACCAACGCTCGTGGTCTCGATTCCCACACAAGGCAAACATTTCTGTGCATGAACATGTCTGTTTGTCTTGGTCTCGATGTTTTAAGAGAGGTAGGGCGCATCAAAGCAGCCCGTCTGGGGAAGTACCTCCACCTCACAGAAAACCGCAGCCAAATAACAACTCCCTAGAGGGTTGTTGCGTTCCTGCGTATGAGAGTCACCAGTAAGCTCCCAAGTAGTTGCTGTGTAAGCAGCAGAAGAGGCATCGCGTGAGTGATACTTAATATATTATAAGCGTTAATAGGCTACGGTACCCGCTTTGCATAAGGTGGGCTGTATACTTGTATGCCACCCGACGTAGTATAAAAAAATCCTAAAAGGTTATCATCATCTATACAGATGAATAATATTTTGTTTGTCTGTCAGTTTGTTCTGGCTAATCTCTGAAACGGCTGGACCGATGTTGACCGGACTTTCACTTGCAGATAGCTAATGTAATAAGAAGTAACGCAGGCTACTTTTATTTTAGAAATTTTATTTATTTTTATTAATATAAATAATATTTCACGCGGACGAAGTCGCGGGCACAGCTAGTATAACATAAGATCATTTCCTATTAAGGTACGGAACCCTAAAAAGTATTCATAGGCAATGGTATCTGCTCACCATTAGGCAAGCTGTACATTAGTTAATTGCCATATAAAAAAACCCTTTATGTAGTTAATGCCAGTTGAGCTAATAAAATTGGATTATTAAGATCTCGATTAGAATTCAATTCAGGGTATAATAAAGTCGAATGCTTTATGCTTGAAGGCTTTCAACTTCCGGTTAGCGCAATATACATACATTTTATATGAGTAAGCAGCGGCCCGTGTCGCGTTATGTATGGGCTACGGCGACATATTTATATCACTGACATATTTTATCGTACGGAACGTGCAATGTACTGAAAACTGAAACATTGACCTCTACGTGACAAACTTCCGGCTTACGTTTTTCATACCTTGTTCTAAGTACTAAATATATGTAACATTTGTAAATCATTCTTATATAACGTCGGAAAGCATACAAGCATACGGCCTACGTAATAATAGCTTGTAATAAATTAAGTATCACTCACGCGATGCCACTTCTACTGTTAACACAGTAACTTCTTAGTAAGGACACATCAAAGGAGTACGTCTGGGGAAGTACCTCCACCTTACATAATGCTGTGGTCCTGCGAGTGAGTGAGGTTACCCGTTAGCTCTTAAGTAGTTGCTGTGTTAGCAACAGAGGTGGCATTGCGTGAGTGATACTTAATGTGTTGCAAGCTTCCATAGGCAACGGTAACCTCTTTCAATCAGTTGGAATGTATATTTGCCTCCTGATATTGTATAAAAAATCTGAAATCTTTTTTATTTCGTCGGGAAGCAATCAAGCATGCACCTCACCTGATGTAAAGTGGTTACAGTAGCCTCATGGTAATAACATTACATCAAATTTGTTTTTTTTTAATTACAACTAGATTGGCACACAAGCATGCGGCTCGCGTTAGATGGTAAGCGGTCACCGCAGCCTATTGACGCTCGCAACACCACGGGGATGTTACTGCGTTAAGCTGGAAACACTGAAGCCGCAATGTTCGCGTACTGTGCTGTTCCAGGTAAGTTTTCTACCGAGAACTCTTAAAAATTATTTTTATACTCGTATACCACTAACAAGTATGTAGGGTCGGCATGAGTGACACCCCTGGTGTTGACTGTTTACCATCAGGCAGACCCTCTGAAAACCTTTTCACGTCTTTCTTGAAGAACCCCACACTGTAATCCCTTGGGATAACTAAAAATTGTGGAGTGAAATAACGACTAACGTCTAGTACGTTACTTCTTCATGAAAGAAGCGCACCTTTGGTATTGTACTCGTATGTTTTCATTGTCTCCGGTAGCTTACCATCAGGTAGATCGATACTTGTTTCCACCTCAGTGGTACCAAAATACAGGTAACAAAATCTTGTTACCTGTACTTTACAAGCACTATAGTCAAAGTCAAAGTCAAAATCTTTTTATTCCGTAAAAATGGCTACATTTGTTTGGAATCGTCACAATTTTTTTCCCTACCGTGCAGTTCATGACTAGGTGAGCACTGATAAAAATACTGCCAAAAAACTCAGGCATCCCTCTTTTGGTATCCAAACAAATTTACATAATTTATTAATTACATTATAATTGGATCGACTCAATCCCAGGCATTTTTATCATTAATATAGTCAGATACTTTATAATATGCCCTGCTACACAATTTGGCTTTAATAGTAGTTTTAAACTTGTTTATTGACAATTCTCTTATATTGCTGGGAAGTTTGTTATAGAACCGTATACATTGCCCCATAAAAGAATTACTTATTTTGTGGAGACGGCTTGCATGTAACACAAGATTATGCTTATATCTAGTATTTATGTTATGAGTATCACTCTTTTTACAAAATGAGTCTATGTTTTTATGGACATACAAAAGATTTTCATAGATATATTGCGATGCGACTGTTAGAATATTTATTTCTTTGAATTTTTCTCTAATTTTGCTCTCACGGGGACCAAGTTTGTAGATAGCTCTTATGGCTCTCTTTTGCAATAAAAAGATGGTGTTAATGTCCGCGGAGTTACCCCAAAGAAGAATTCCGTATGACATAATACTATGAAAGTAGCTGAAATAAACTATTCTAGCCGTATCAACATCAGTGAGCCGTCTAATAGTTTTCACTGCATAGGCTGCAGAACTTAGTTTTCCTGATAATTTTTCAATTTGCGGGCCCCATTGTAGTTTGGAGTCAATTGTTATACCCAAGAACACAGTTGTCTCCATAGGGGCTAAATTAGTTCCATTAACATGTACATTGGTAGTCACTTGTCTTACATTAGGTGTTGAGAACTTAATTACTTTAGTCTTTTTATCATTTAAAAGCAGATTATTAACATTAAACCAATGCATAACTTTAGAGAGAGCATCGTTAACTTCGTCATAATTACCTAACTGTCTATTAATCTTGAATGTCAAAGAGGTATCATCCGCAAACAATACAATCTCATGTTTATCCTTTACATAATAAGGTAAGTCATTTATATATACTAAAAATAAGAATGGACCTAGAATTGACCCCTGTGGGACTCCCATGACTACAGGGGACCCCGAAGATCTTTTACCATTAACATCGACCTTCTGTATCCTATTGCCCAGATAAGAAGACAGAAGTTCGAGAGCCTTGTTCCTGATACCGTAGTGGTGTAATTTTCTGACAAGAGTGTCATGGTGCACGCAGTCAAACGCTTTAGACAGATCACAGAAAATTCCCAAGGCATCTTGCGAACCTTCCCATGCCGCGAATATACTTTTAAGCAAATGAATCCCTGCGTCTATAGTTGAACAACCTCTCGTAATACAAGCAATCTATAATATAGCAATCTATAATAATCTATAATACAATCAATCTATAATCAAGCAATCTATAATACAAGCAATCGCTTGAGGAGAAACTCGAAGAGGCAGACGCAGACGTGTACGACATCAACTAACCCCCACGTAATAAAAGGGAAAATGACGGGAGAATACATATTAATTACAATACATAGCTATATATTATACTAGCTGCTGTCAAATAACGTAGCCTATGTATTAATCCAGATCATAATCTATCCACGTGCCAAATTTCATTCAAATCCGTTCAGCCGTTTAAGCGTGAAAGAGCAACAAACATCCATCCAGAATCCAGACATACAAACTTTCGCATTTATAATATTAGTATGATATAGCTTTGTATTCAAGGTTAGACTTTTATTTAAGACGAAACACTCGTGCGGATCAACAAAACTAAGATTATTGTATATGTATGTATATCTTCACGCCAGTTCCCTTGCGGAGCAGGCAGAGAGGACCGAGCGCCACAAGACGCGGTCCTTACACACTTCACTCGCTTCTTTCACATTCATAGCTCTTTTCATGCACGCTCACCGGTTCCTAAGGCTCCTGACATCACCTTCTGATAAAACACGACCAATTTGGTCATGGTAGGTTAGTCTTGGTCTTCCTCGGCTCCTACATCCTTCCACTTTCGCATTGTATATCTGTTTCGTCATTCTTTCATCTTGCATTCTTACTACATGTCCGAACCAACTAAAATTATTAAAAGTTATAAACATAACATGAGGCACGGGCGGGCAAAGCCTATAGAGTTAAATTATTTAAAAAATGAAAAAATTACCGGTGAAGCATTTTTGAATTTTTTCAGCGAAGAGAACACACGAACGATAAAAGATATATTTAGGAAATATGGCTTTAAAAGGGACCCTCCATGCTTATTATAAAAACACGGCTTATGAAACCGCTGCCGGCTCAAGCAATGGTAAAAAATATAAATTACTGTAGGCGTGAATAATTTCGCAAAAAAAACCCTACCAGAGAGGTAGCAGTTGGTAACGCAGTAATGGATGTGTTTTGTGTTACAAAGCACTCGAAATTGCTAAAAGAGGCACCGCCTTGGTGTCAGGAATATAAATACTTGAAAATATAAAGATCTATGTGCGTAAGAGCTCGTAAAAACGTCAACGTCTCATTGCAGAAGCATAACAAATAACAAACAGGTTTGGTGCAAGTCACCTTCTTCGACCAATTTGGTCAGGGTATGGTGAGCTTTTGTCTTCCTCGGCTTCTACATCCTTCCACTTTAACATTATATATGTTTCGTCATTCGTTCATGCTGCATTATTTCTACACGTCCGAACCAACAGAGCATGCCTTTTATTATCTTAACACCGATACTCTTTTTCAGAGAACTGTCTAGTTATTGATGACCGGTAATAGGTATTTATCAAAAGGTCCACTAAATTAAACTCGAAATTAGGATGCATGACGTATATTCGGAGTGACTGTACAATGAAAACTGAAATGCACCCCCGGTGCATTTCAGTTGTCATTGTGTGCCGTGGTACGTACATAAACAAAATGCGCTTGTGTGCACATAATGTGCGCCCACAGTACAGACTAACTTTCTTTCTTACATCCTCAGCATTACAAACGCGCTCAGCAAGGCTAATGCTACAAATTTTGTGAAATGCTCTCATCTCAATAGCATTTATTCTAATTCCATTCTATTTATGCCTTACCTAGCTTCGACTTCGACCGTCCTGCTCCTGACTCCGGAGATTGCACTCCCAGAGAACATGATGTGATGTTTGTTCGAATTCATGATTTTTCGAAGAACACTCACATAAAGGCGATGACACAAGTCTAAACGAAAAGAGCTTCGCCCCAAAGTTTCCATGCCCTGTTAAAAATTCCGTAACAGGATGATCCACTTCTAACCACTCTTTACTTAATCTGTCTAAGAACCATATTATCAAGCGCGCCAGTACTTAAGTGAAGATTTGCGAATTTGTCTCTGTGAATCGCTTATATTATCAAAGCTGAATTACGCTGATACTGTGGTTGGTGAGTGTTTGCTAACAAGAACTAAAAAAGTGCTCCAACGCATCCAGAATTCCTGTATCAGATACTGTTTTCGTGTGCCTCGCAGAGCTCACATAACGCCATTCATTAACTGTAACAACTTGATGAATATGGAGACGAGGCGCAAGTTACATTTTGCTAGTTTACTTTTCGGTGTTATAAGAAGCCAAAGTCCGATATATCTTTATTCTAAAATACACTTTTCTCAACGAAAGTCCCGTATAACTGACCGCCTAATTTGCCCTACCCATAGCACAGCTGCATTCCGTGGTAGCTTTCGTTATTCGGCATCCAAGTGTTGGAACAATATTCCTCCACCTATCAGGAGTTCCCGCTCTGTTTTTTCTTTTAAAAATAAGTATAAAAAATATTTAATGAAATTGCAAAAATCCGAATAGAAATAATAATTACTATATTTATCCAATTATTTTTTATGTATTTATATATTTATTTATTCTCATGATTATTTTATTACATTATTTATTTTAATTTTTAAATTTACTGATTTTTATTATTTGTATACGTAATGTTTGAATAATTTAGTTTGCACGGCGTCAGACGCCACTGTCCACTTAGTAAAGGTATCCACAGAATACCAGCGTCGCGGTACTTGTGCCGCGACTTATGCTGAGTGGAGGCCTGTTTGGGCGCGCAATATTTATAGTCTTTAAGTATTTTTTTATTATTTTTTAAATATATTGTATTGTAAGACTCCAAATAATTGTAAAAGTGCCCAATAAACATATTTTCTTTCTTTCTTTCTTTCTTTCTTTCTTTAACCAGGCCTAATTATCGAGGCTTTCTGGATCGAAGAGTGGCGTAGACGTGTACCTACCACTAAATACAGCGACGTATCAAAAGCTAGACACGGTATACACCAACATTATTGTATTTTAAAATGACGCAAGTAGTACGTATAGTTATTTATTATGACACTTTGCTCTAACAAAGAGACAAATGATAGGACATACCTGTCGTTACAAAGAGATGAATATATATCTTAGTAGATTTATGCTTTGTGGTGAAGTACGCATAGACGCGACGCGAGAGCGCACCCAACTGAATGCGAGTTGGGCAATTACCTTAATTTCGTATTGCCATTCTAGAGTGTGTACGACGTATCTATAACTATAGAAACATCTTTGACTAAATACGTATTAACGGATTTGCTCCTGCATTTCGAACGATCACAACAAATCGTTTATGATAATTTCTTTTCTGCCACGATTCCGGAGTCAGGTTGACACTTTTTTTGACGGGAATAATGTCTTTAAATTTGCTTCCGTAATGAGGCAATTCAGAACACGGATGATAACACAATCTGGAGATACAGTTTAGCGTAGAAATTACATATCTATCGTATGTATGTATGTACGTATATCTTCACGCCAGGTCCCTTGCAGAACCGAGCGCCATAAAACGCGATCTTTACACACTTCACTCGCTTCTTTAACATTCATAGCTGTTTTCATGCACGATCGCCGGTTCCTAAGGCTCCTGACATCATCTTTTGACAAAACACAACCAATTTGGTCATGATAGGTTAGTCTCGGTCTTCCTCGGCTCCTACATCCTTTCACTTTGCATTGTATATCTGTTTCGTCATTATTTCATCCTGCATTCTTTCTACATGTCCGAATCAACGGAGCATGCCTTTTCTTATCTCTTTCAGACCAACTCTCTTTCGTACGTCATCATTACGAATGCGGTCAGCAAGCGTTATGACACAAATTTTTCGCAGTGCTCGCATCTCGACAGTATTTATTCTATATATATATATAGGTACCTCAGAATACAGAATAAACCAGAAGGAGCCTACAGCCGATAATACATGCCGTCCGCTGTGTCCAGAAACAATTCGCAATCCCCCGCACTCCTCATACTTCCCACCCGTACAGTGTTGCTAGCTTAGTGAGAGTTCGCCTCTTTTAGGGTAAATTAAAAGTGTAATATTAATATTAAAGATGTTATATTAATATACTGCTATGCATAAATAAATGTTTTAGTAAAATAAAACACAAGTAATTTACAAAAAATATGTCTTTACTTAGGTACATTTTGTTGTACTAATAATATTGCCGTTTTGATTCTGAGGTAATCAATACATTTTTACGTTTCGACAAATGAAGAAATCTTGCTCTTTGCTTTTAAAATTTCATCAGTGGGGAACTGAAATTCCACATATAATAATTAGAATAGTTTTACACAAAACATTTTTGTAAAAAAACTACTATTTACACAATTTCACATATGCAGACTATATACCAATAACATTTGTTAATAATATTTCAATCATTATTATTAAGTCAATAATTATTATTTATTTCAGGCAATATTTATATTAAAGCTCATATCGTAAATACCTTAGAATTAAATAAATGTATTTACATATTTTATATTAAACTAACTATTTTTTAATTACTTAACATGCATTGATTATTTATTTCATCAATATCAACTTAATAAAAAAAGTAGGGAAAAGAAACCAGTAAAACTGGCAACATGAACAAAATGGACTCGCCCAAATTGTTTACCACTATCAACGAGTAAAAGAAATTCATTATTTAAATAAAATGAGATGTAAATGCGCTAGTTACACATGAAATGTGATCCCATCTTGTTTTTTTATGCTTCTAACTGCGTTCTTGCAGGTGGGAACCGCACAAGACGGCATTATTTAATAAAAACTATCGAGAAATTTTTACGCGTAAGAGACACGGTGGCCAAATCGTCGTCCAAATGTCAAACTACTCTCATTGAGAGTAGTTTGTATGGCTTCAGTTTTGGGCGTGTTCGCGGTTTCTGGTTTATTCTGTATTCTGAGATATATACATTATATCGTGTAGAGCCGTATATTGTAATCCTTCCGACGTTACATGACATTCTGAAATGACAAACCAACTTCAGTATTGAACAGTTTCAAATTCAATATTTCCGTATAACATGCAAACAAGACAATTTAAAAGACGCCAGCCGCCTGTCCGCTATCTAGTTCGTACTTACGTCATCTTTGCGTAAGATAACGATAGAAACAGACAAAACAAACGTCTCTCCTTCTGGGATTGACAGCGTTGTCATCCTTGTCGAGTGGAATCCATTTCGTAACAACCTCCACTCATCGTCGAGCCTCCGGCCCGTGACGACGTCCCCCTACATCGTTCCGGCGGGATTAATAAAATTGTAATGGTCTCGTGTTTACTTAAATCCTTTGGGTTTATGGACGCCGGCTGAGAAATGAAGCTTTCTTGTTATTAGTGGGATGAAAAGATTTATTCCGCACAGCTTTGTATTCGTTATAAGACCAGATACGGCGATCGTTTTTGTAGCCAGATGTACCTGGCTGGGCTCACTAATAATTACTCCCTATTATCCCTACTATTGTGTTAATGAGGTTACCAGTAAGCTAAGGAGTTGCTGTGTTAGCAGCAGAGGTGGCATAGCACGAGCGATACTTAATATTTTTAACGGGACAGGCCCACCACTCATACCCACCACTGTGTCTCCTGTGTAGCCAGAATAAAAAGCGGCGACCACAAACAAGGCAATGAACAATGAAGTCCATTGCCGTCCCGGGGGTTAAACTACAGCTGCCTTGGAACTCACAAACGAATTTAATCAGAAGAAATTTGTAGGAGTAGGAAGTTTTAGAATTGACTTCCCCTCTTGGCAAAGTGAGAGACAGCAATATGACAAATAAGGCATTTAAAACCTCAAAGAGATGGCTAGTCAAGTGAAGCTCAACTGCCGTGCACCACGGATAATCAAATATCTAACACTATTGGGACCTAAACTGTGAGTTGTTACCTAACACATCGATTCCAATAATATAGATTGCAGAACCGCCTAAACGCCTGGTAGTTCTCCCTTGTTGCCACCAAATCAGAATAGTATACTACCCCGGATGTGACACGCAAGGAATTTAACATATCGTCCCGCTCCCGACGCCAGAGATCGCTCTCCCAGAGAACATGATGTGCTGTTTGCTCGAATTCATGATTTGTCGTAGAACACTCACATAAAGGTGATGACACAAGTCTAAATGAAAAGAGCTTTGCCCTACTTAGCGATACTTAATATGTTAATAGCGTTCATATGTAACAATTACTACTTTACATCAGGTGACGAGCTCGGTGGCTCAGTCGTGAATGACGCGACTTTGACACCGACGCTAGTGGATTCGATTCCCACATAAGGCACACATTTCTGTGCATGAACATGTTTGTTAGTCTTGGTCTGGATGTTTTAACCTGTCAGACCACGTTATATACGTTTTCCCATACATTTCTTGGCGGAAAAGCGGTCCGCGGGTAATGAGAGATTAAGAGAGGTAGGGCGCATCAAAGCAGCGCGTCTGGGGAAGTACCTCCACCTCACAGAAAACCGCAGCCAAATAACAAATTCTAGAGGGTTGTTGTGTTCCTGCGTGTGAGGGAGGTCACCAGTGAGCTCCCAAGGAGTTGCTGTGTAAGCAGCAGAGAAGGCATCGCGCGAGTGATACTTCTATCGCAAGCGTTAATAGGCTACGGTACCCGCTTTACATCCGGTGGGCCGTATGCTTGTATGCCGACATAGTATAAAAAAAATATATATTATATAATAATTTCTTGGATAAAAAGGAAGTTTTCTTCCTTTTTATCCAAATCTTAATTGATGATACTTAATTGATACTTGACGAGCTCGGTGGCTCAGTCGTGAATGACGCGACTTTGATACCAACGCTCGTGGGTTCGATTCCCACACAAGGCAAACATTTGTGTGTATGAACATGTCTGTTTGTCTTGGTCTGGGTATTTTCTATGTATAATAAGTACATACTTACAAAAAAAAATGTATTTACATATGTTTATCAGTTGTCTAGTACCCATTACACAAGCTTCGATTACTTTGGGCTAGATGGCGCTGTGTAATTTGACCGACAATATAATTTTAACGTATAAACAATAGGTATTTTGGGTTTATTCTGCAAGTGTGTAAACATAAAGACTTTTCGGTATTTCCAGAAAATTTTTGTACGGGAAAAGTCGAAAATCGACTTCATGAATGGAACAAATGTGCCTAATTCATTGTTTTAGTGGTCTAAAACCATCTTCGCATTATTGCCTTTCAAATTGAACCGATTTGGGGCACATCGGTTGAATGATTTCAAAGTCTATAACGGACATAGGTAGAAACATTTTTTGTGTTTTATATCTATATACTGATATATCTACTGATATATATGTAATAAAGGTTTCCGTTACATGTGTACCTGCCCACGCAGCCATCATACACAGATCGCTGAGCCGTCTTCACTAATGACACTACTATTTAGCGAAAACACGACCGATATTGTCCACCTGTATCTGTTACAGTTCAGTCGACAAATAAACACAATCGTATTTCAATAACATCTTATATACGTAAGGTTGTATTTAATTATTATGTTATAGATAGATAGGAGAGCCCTAGAAACCGGCGAGCGTGCATGAAAAGAGCAATGAATGTTAAAGAAGCGAGTGAGGTATGTAAGGATCGAGTCGCGTGGCGCTCGGTTCTCTCTGCCTACCCGTAAGGGATTTGGCGTGAAGTTATAGTAGTAGTAGTAGATAGATAGTAAAAAAAATTGTATATAATATCTCTTTCTAGCAAATTATTATTAACGTTTTGAAGATATAACAATATGAACTTAACACAACTACTCATTCCATATTTACTTCTTCTTCTTCGCGTTCTCCCATTTCTTATTCTATTAGTATTAACGGGGTCCGCTACTTAAGCCTAAAGATTTGGGGAAGACACTGATTTTTAGATGGAGCGACTGCTGTCAGACCACAACCCAGAGGGAATACCAGATGTTTCTTAGGTTAGGTCACACGTCTTTCGAAATTTAATTTCTTGGACGTGTGGGTTGATGTTTTCCTTCACCGCCGAGCAAGTGATAAATATGTACTTACATAAATGTGAAAACACGAACTTAGTGTCCGCCAGGACTCGACCCGGAGACTGTCCCTCAATTACAAATTTACTAACATTTTAATTTAGTATCAGGTTTTGAGATCTTATTTCATTGACTCTTTTCATTTTTAATTCCTGTTTGTAACGAAAACAAACAAGCTTTTTCAGATTGTATCCTAAAACAATGTTAATGAACGCTATTTCTTAATATGTAATTAACACTAGCTAATAACATTACTGTATGTTTTGCTAATAAAATAAAATAACATAGGTTATTGAACATTATTTTTATTGTAGTTTAGAACTATGCCATAACCTTATACACATTTGTTTCTGTTTTGTATGATATTAAATTTAAAAAAACCCATCAGAGTGCGAGTCCCACTCGCACTCTGAGGGTTACGTAAAAAATATTTTCACAAATTATTGTCGCAAAAAAATATTTTGATTTTTGTGATGGAACTACAAATTTACGGTTTTCGGTATTTTTCCTTTACTTGTGCTGCATGACATTGCTTTTTACCAAATTTCATGATTCTAGGTCAACGGGAAGTACCCTATAGGTTTTGATTCCCTTGCGGGTGTACAAATATGCGCATAAACGAGGCATAAACAGTCGTATCTTTTGATTGCGTTGACGAAAAACTTTAATTTTTTCACTGCTCGAAGGGATTACGGACCTAAGTATTTGGTATTAATCTCAGCTTGATAGCTCCATCCGTTCCTGAGAAAAAGGACCTTGACAGAGAGACAGACGGTCAACAAAGTGATCCTATAAGGGTTCCGTTTTTCCTTTTAAGGTACGGCACCCTAAAATCAATAGATTTAGGTAATTGCAATAGAACACATGTACATTTATAGTAAAACATTACCTCTCGTTTGGTATTAAAGTGCAAGCTTGTAGCGCGTGGCGAAGCGTTCGCATTTTTTTTTAAATCCTGTTTTATTATACAACGTCGAGAGGCATACAGCCATACAGCCGTCTAGTGAAATCTTTATCGCAGTATCGCTCGGTAGAATACTCCATATCGCAGACTAATTGGCCACTGGCAGCTACGACATACGTATACTAACGACAGGATGCACGTCCGCCGGCACTAGTTCGCATGAACTAATCGATGCACGCAAAGTAATTTTAGGTCAAATAGCCTGTAAATTTGACATGAATAAAATAACACCTGAATATACCTATTAATAGATATATTAATAAGATTTAATATTAGGTTACGATTCATTCGAGCTCGCGAACGTTCCTACATCCACTTGGTACAATTACGCTATCGCATTACTATGTCTTCTGAAATTGAATGAATAACATTTGACAAGCTCGGTCGCGCAGTGGTCGGTAACGCTACTTTGACGCCAACGCTCGTGGGTTCGATTCTCACTCTGGACGTACATTTGTGAGCAATACATATCGGCGTTTTTAAGAGAGATAGGGTGCATCAAAGCAGCCTGTCCGAAGAAATTTTGATGAGTTAATAACGCTACTTTGTCACCGACGCTCGTGGGTACGATTCTCACACAGGTCAAATATTTGTGTGCATGAACACGTCTGTTTGACTTGGTCTGGATGTTTTTAAAAGAGGTAGCGCGCATCGTACGGCTTTCAAACAGCTTAGAAATAGGAAAGCACCGGGCGAAGTCGGAATTACAGCGGAGCTTCTGCAATCGGGCGGAAAGTCGATACATGTAGTCTTTCTGAGGCTATTCAATTCTGTCATACTCGGTGAGACACCGGAAGCGTGGAGCAGAAGCTTGGTCATATTGTTCTTCAAAAAGGGTAATAAGACCCTTTTGAAGAACTATAGTCCGATGTCATTTCTGCGCTGCGTTTATGTACTGTTTTCGACTTGATGAATTCTAACCTCCTGAACAAGCCAAGCCAAGCTTGGAAGACGATTTAGCATCGTAGATCAAATACACACCCTCCACCAGATTATGTCAGGTCACAGAAAAATTTTGTTTACGGATGAGAAAATTTTTACAATTGAGCAACATTTTAACAAACAAAATGACCGTATTTATGCTCAAAGCTATAAGGAAGATTCCCAATTAGTCGACAGAGTGCAACGTGGGCACTATCCGACTTCAGTGATTGTTTGGTGGGGTATTAGCTATGAAGGAGTGACTGAGCCATACTTTTATGAAAAAGGTATCAAAACATCGGCACAAGTGTATCAAGATACTATTCTTGTGAAGGTAGTGAAGCCCCTTAACAACACCATGTTCAATAAACAAGAATGGTCCTTCCAGTAAGACTCGGCGCCGGGTCATAAAGCTCGGTCTACGCAGTCTTGGTTAGAAACGAACGTTTCGGACTTCATGAGAGCTGAAGACTGGCCGTCGTCTAGTCCCGATCTTAATCCGCTGGATTATTATTTATGGTCAGTTTTAGAGAGTACGGCATGCTCTAAACGCCATGATAATTTGGAGTCCCTAAAAAATATGTATGAAACTAACACACTGTCAAAGTAATAAACGTTATTTGCAATAGATTTTTTTTTTGTTTCAGTATTTATGGCAAGACTGGGTATATAGCTGTGTTCCGGTTTGAAGAGTGAGATATGACAGAGAAATTATTGGGTACTGTGACGAAACAGCCTTAGGTCACAAGATTGGCAGCGCGCGAGTAACATTCCCGTGGTGTTGGGAGCGTCAATAGGCTGCGGTGACCGCTTATCATCTAATGCGGGCCGCATGCTTGTTTGGGGAAGTATCTCCAACTGACAGAAAATCGCAGCCAAATAACAACTCAATGGAAAGTTGTCGTGCTCCTGCGAGAGAATGAGGTCACCAGTAAGCCCTGGGGAATTGTTCTGTTAGCAGCTAAGGTGGCGTCGCGCGAGTGATTCTTAATATGTTATATGCGTTCATAGACTTACGGTAACTGCTTTATATCAAATGGGATGTATGCTTGTATGCCTCGCGATGTTAGTTGAGTATTTAGTTAGTCAAACCATAACTCCAAAAGATCATCCTTATCAAGTTCCAAACTATCGAAATAAACTACTGCGAAACCAACCCCTTTATATTACCCCTGACGAGGGTAGGAACTACCACCGGAATATGGGGTAATAATTATTATAAGATATGCGGGCCAACCCTTGACTTGTAATCATACGAACATGAGGTACTCAATAAAATTTATTGAATGAGACGTAAGGCCGCTGTTGACAACCCTGAAGGGTTGTGATAGGGCGTTTATGAGGTAAGTATTTGTTTCTAATTTCATACTTACAGTGCCGTGTTTAGATTACAGGAGTTTTTAACCATAGATGTTAAGAAGTCTATGGTCAGAACAGAGCAAACATACATATGTACATATGCCCGTAAAGCATAACCTATATAAAGTATATATTTTTGGGACATTGATTGGTTAAAAAATAGTGAAAATAATTCAGCACAGACTACCTGTTCTTAATAATCTTTAATATTACCATTTGATATCATTATTGTACCATTGTGCTTATGTGAAATTTTGTTTTTTTTGTTGTAATATCTAATTGACAATTTTAAAAGAGACCTATATTGGCAAGTTTAAAGAATGGGTTTTAAAGAAAGGTGGACTGTATTTAATAAATAGGTAAAAGACCAGATATCAGAGTATTTTCTATTTATTTAGGATATAGGAGTTACAATAATGCTCACCAAAAGACGAACGATGAAACAATAAAAATATGACAGCAGAAAACAAGAGCATAATACCAGAGTGTAAAAACATAGAGTTTACAAAAGTATAAAAAGGTTATATAAAAGCTATCCTCAACAGCAAGTTTCTTTCAGCATTTCTTCTTCATCAATGGTCATCTCCGAAATGCTAGTAGATTAAAAAAAAGTAAAAGATACAATAAGATTTTATTTCAAAAAATGTAAGACGTGTCTAAGTGCCCGTGAGGGCCCAATGGCAAATAAAGAATCTTTATCTTTATCAAAAATGTCTAACTCCTTTAGAAAGTAGTCGATTTACGACCGAATGGTCGGCGTTACATTGGATAAGGAAACAGCCTATTGCGTGAGCAGCGGGACGCCGGTTCAAATCCTGGCGAGTACTACTAAATTCATGTTTTCGGATTTACGTAAATATTTGTAATCATCACTCGCTCGGCGGTGAAGGAAAACATCGTGAGGAAACACACGTCCAAGAAATTGTATTTCGAGAGACATACTCGTATGATCGAACATAAAACAGGTGCGGTTGTCCCTCTAGCTTGTGGAGGTCAGACAGCAGTCGATCCATGTCAAAATCAGAATCTTCGTCAAATCTTTAAGCTTATATATTTATTTATTTATTTGTTTCCACAGTCACACACATACACGTAGGATACAATGAATCGTTGACCAATAAATTGTTACAAAGTTGTGTATTTGAAAGGTTTAGTACAGGTATGTGTGTGCTGCAGCAATACAAAAAGGCCAGAGCTCAGTATAAATTTTTTGCAAAATGATTTGCAAAAACACAGATTTTCAGCCATAGCCGAGTGCGGGCGCGAGTGCAGCAGGTAGGTTTGATATGAGATAACGTGTTAGTCTCTAGTGATAAGATCGATTAGCATGAGTGTGTATTGTAAATATATTTTTTGTTTTAAGCATAGAGGTTAAGTGGCAGTCAATTTTTATCACAACCCCCCCGTAGAAAACTGGATCACGCTAGAAGGTCAGCATCAACCTACGGTCCCCGGGTCCAACCTAGGCGTGACCATGTATCACTAAATTCGTGCTTTCTGAGTTACGTAAGTCGCATCCGATCATTAGTATTTAAAACGAACGAAAGCCCGCGAACGGTGACGCGCTTTGGCACAATCAAGTGTTGACACTGGGAGAAATGGAGAGTAAGTGCAAACGGCGGCAAGTGACGACGTCTTGGGACTGTCCTCTCGTTTCGTATTTCTCTGAACATTGATTACAAGTGTTGATTTAAAACTATAGTGTGACACGAATTGCATTCTATTTCTCATTGCACAACTGCCGCATGATATCGGATAGACTGAAAAAATCATACGAATAATCAATAATAATTCATCATCATAATCATCAATAGTAATTTGTAATTATCACTTGCTCGGCGATGACTGAAACCCGTGCGTTCCAAAAATTATATTTCAGAAGTCGCGTGAACCTAAACTTGGAAAGGTTCACCCTGAACCTGATTTAACCTGTGGCTTGTGGAGGTAGAACGGCAGAAGCTCTATGTCTAAATCAGTACCTTCGCCAAATCCTGTATCAAGCTTTTAAAATGTATATACGTTTTATGTTTTCAAAGGTTTATATATATATTTAAGAGAAAAATATAGCGAACATGGAAAGGTAATGATATAAAGGTAATATGTAGGTAGGTGTGCGTGTTGTATCTCCACACCACCTCTACTTGTGTCGTCACGTCTTTACTTGTGTCCCAATAAATACTCAGTGCGCTGTTAGCCGTTGTTTGATTTGGTGTCAATCAAACAACGGCTAACAGCGCACTGAGTCTCTTGTTCTCATACATAACAGTCATTAAATGAAGAATGAGGATGAAATCTGATGAAATGTCTAAAAATATATTTTAGTACATAGTCGTATAAAACAGTTACAGCTATGAAGGAGCGTCTCCTTTTGACAAGAAGGAGACAAACTCTGTGTTATGTTATTTGTTACTGAAATAAACAATTTTTCATTTTCTTATCGCAGAGCCTCGTTTGCTGGCTAACAGAGTGCACCACAGGGATGGGGAGTTAGCTTTGGTTCTGATGGGAATGGGCAATCATTTATATTCCTGACTACTAGGTACTTCAAATTGCTTTATAGTTTGGTTAATGCGCACTGCAAAATAATGCATGGAATGTTTCTTTCTTATTATATAGGTCTTGTGTCGCATCTATAAGCTAAGGTTTAACTGCATTTCACATCCGGTGTGTATTTATTGGCCTGAGCGGCCACTTATAATAATAAAAGCAAGTTCTTAGGTAGTTACGATGAGGATAAATGATGAAAAAGCATATTAGGTCAGCTGTACATTTTCTTGCCTTCCGACATTGTATAAAACTTGAGAAATCAAACTTCAAGCGAATATGCTGAGTCACTTTGAGGGAACAGTGCTAAAACATATGTACATAACTTCTTCGATATCTATACAGATAAATAAAATTGGAGTGTGTGTTTGTAATATTAAAATAACCGCTGTTTACTAAATGCATATGGATGTATACACGGTATGTATGTATGTATATGTATGTATATCTTCACGCCAGGTCCCTTGTGGGGTAGGAAGAGAGAACCGAGCGCCATAAGATATATATATATACCAAAATGAATGTTTTTACAATTTTTCTCTGTCTGTCTGTCTGTTTGTTCCGGCTAATCTCTGAAACGGCTGAACCGATTTTCACGGGACTTTCACTAGCAGATAGCTGATGTAATAAGGAGTAACTTAGGCTACTTTTATTTTAGAAATTTTATTTATTTTTATTAATATACATAAATAAGCCCCAGGAACCGGCGAGCGTGCATGAAAAGAGCTATGAATGTCACAGAAGCGAGTGAAGTATGCAAGGACCGCGTCTTATGGCGCTCGGTTCTCTCTGCATACCCCGCAAGGGACTTGGCGTGAAGATATACATACATACATACAATATAAATAAATAATATTGCACGCGGACGAAGTCGTGGGCACAGCTAGTATCCTATATTATGCGACATGTTTCAAGCTTCCGTTTATGTAGACCACAAAATCTTAACTCGTAAACTTGAAGCGTATGCGGTTAGAGGAGTATGTCCTAACTGAAACTCAATTGAGTAATACTTACTGACAGAAAACAACTAACCAAAATAACAAGGGTCGACTTTATTATAAAATATAAATGGTAATAAACGTATTCATCCTCTGAATGTAGAGTTAGTTACGATGCCCTTTGGGCAGTGTCATGGCTCTTATTTTGTTAATAATATATTTTAATAACCTACCAATATTATAGTGCTACCACTCAATTTATGAGAGTAGGATCATAGTGCTCAGGCAATGACATTGCTGTCAAGGAATTACTTATACCCTGACAATAGTAATATGAAATAACTAAGTTGTACAAAAGTAATGATTTTTTTTAACTTTAAAGTTCCATATCACATAGTATTGTCTTAGGTTTTCGCGATTGTTACACATTGAATTAAACAATTTTTAACGGAAGTATCGCGTATTTTATTTATTTTGTTGAACCTGACGTTTCGAACGCTTTGCAGCGTCCGTGGTCGCAGGAAGACTAAGGTGGTATTTGTCTTACATTAGTTATTCTTTATTTTTATTTTTTTTTGTCTTTTTATTTGTCTTACATTAATTATTCTGCAAAGCGTTCGAAACGTCAGGTTCAACAAAATAAATAAAATACGCGATACTTCCGTTAAAAATTGTTTAATTCAATTCCATATCACAATTCTTCAAATAACAAAAATAAATTTTAAGCAATTTAAAAATGTAATGTAATCAAAAAAACAAAATTGGCATTATGTCTTCAGAAATAAACTCAGTTACGCAGTTGATGAAAAGTGCCTCGAATATGACATGCAATATTATAGTTTATGTTCTCGATTTAGGTCAAATTTGGTTAAAGATGATGAAAAAGGCAATGTTAATTACTAACACAGTTCCGCATATGGATGGAGTATATTTATTCTTGTATTTTACCCTGCAGTTGCGCTGTAAAATCATTTTTTTTGCCAACTTTCATGATCCTAGGACAACTGTAACATTTATGATGTCATGATATACAGACAGACAATAAAATCAATGGACTTCCCTATCACCCGTTTAGGTATTTAATCCTAAAAATGATATTTCATTTGAGCGGAAATTACGTTTTGGACGATGTTTGTATCTTTACAGTGCACATAAATATGTTTACAGGCATTTGTTTAACTTGTAACTTTGGTACGTTGTCCCTTTTAGTTCGACTAATTACTTTTTGGACCACTTCCGCTATTGAATTGCCCTTTAGCTATTCATTTGGAATTGATGAGTAACCGTTCTCTATAATTTGTCCCTTTTCCGTGACTTAGGCATCACTCCGTTGTACATGATGTTCATATTCGCTGTGAAGTAACACAAGGGTGAAGTGACAAATTATTGTGACCTGAATATTACAATACTGTTGAGGTGATCGGCTTACAGAGTCGGATGAGACGCAAACTCTTCACAGAATCCTAATTTAATACGAGAAGATAGATTATGCGGCTTATGTTATGGGAAATGCATTCGCCAAATGGGTACTAATCTAGTTATTATTAATACAACATCGCAGGTAGCAGGTAAAGTTTAACCCAATCTATATCTTGAGAAATAACCTATGGATATTTATAAAATTTCACTACCCAATAGATCAATGATTGATCACAAATGATTTAAAACTGTACGCGACGGCTTCCTAACTGAAAAGGCATATTGTAAGTAGAAAACACGTGACAAGAATCCTTAATAATCAAGTCACAAATTGTGAGTACCATGAAACGGATTATGAATTAAAATGAATTATGAACCCTTAATTACATTGATTTATTCCGCTGTTTTATATGAAAAATAATGATTATTATTATATAATACAAACAAATTAATGAATACATATCCATTTTATAAAATTTAACACAAAGCAATTTAACGTGATAAAAATAAAAACGCGAGTTCAGTGCCTTTATCCCATTCCATAAGTGTCTAAAGAAGTTTTCACTTCTTAAAATCGCCAGTTTGTAACTATATCAGAAATAGAATCATTATAAAAACCACAATTACATACCCCACAAATCATCATCATCACTTCAGTCTGTATTCGTCCACTGCTGGACACAGGCCTCCCTCTAGAGCGCCACTCGTCTCGATCCTGTGCCACTGCTTCCATCGACTTCACAAATCTCTTGAGGCCGTCGCTCCATTTAGTGGGGGGTCGTCCCATACTGCGTTAGTACGGGGATGCCATTCAAAAACCTTTCTTCCCCAGCGGTTGACGATTCTAAGAACTATGTGACCGCCTACTGCCACTTCAGCTTGCTTATCCTGTGGGCTATGTCGGTTACCTTATTTCTACTGCGGATATCCGCATTTCTGATTCTATCACGCAGAGAAACTCAGAGTATAGCTCTTTCCATGGCACGCTGAGCGACCTTGAGCTTCCCCATACGGCCCGCAGTGAAGGGTCACGTCTCAGTTCCGTTTGTCATCACCGGCAACACACACTGTTCGAAGACCTTACTCTTCAGGCGTTGAGGTATTTTGGACGAGAAGTAGTAAGTGAAGTGCGCCAGAAGGCGCAGCTGGCTGTACACAATGCAGTGCTGGTCCCAACGCTTACTTATAGAAGCGAGAGCCGGGTATGGCAGAGAGAGCATGAAAGTAGGATAAACGCGGTTGAAATGCGAGTGTTGCGCAAAATTTGTGGTGTAACGCTTATAGACCGTATTCGCGTATTATATTAGAGGTTAGAATTTGAGTTGGTCTGAAAGAGAGCGTCGGTGTTAAAATAAGAAGAGGCATGCTCCGTTGGTTCGGACATGTAGAAATAATGCAGGATGAAAGAATGACGAAGCAGATATACAATGCAAAAGTGGTAGGATGTAGGAGCCGAGGAAGGCCAAGACTTACCTACCATGACCAAATTGATCGTATTCTATCAGAAGGATGTCAGGAGCCCTAGAAACCGGCGAGCGTGCATGAAAAGAGCAATGAATGTTAAAGAAGCGAGTGAGGTATGTAAGGATCGAGTCACGTGGCGCTCGATTCTCTCTGCCTACCCCGTAAGGGATTTGGCGTGAAGTTATAGTAGTAGTAGTAAGTTTCCCGAACGCTGCCCAGCCGAGCTGGATCCGTCTATTGACCTCTTGGTCCACTTACACTATCTATGGTATCACCTATATACTATATCTTTACTGAATATTAAATTTCTCCTGTATATTTATCTCTCGTTGAAATTCGAGACGCCGGAAATCGGGGTTCGGGAAAATTAGGCCAATTAGTTGAGATAATTACAAAAGGAAAACGTGACTGATTGGCTGACCGATCAACGCACTGCTAACCTACTAATAGACTAGAACTTTCGCATACAAATTATTATTATGACTTAGGCATTCGTAAAGAAAAGATTATTGAAAATTTAACAACTATGGAAGAAAAATAATGGTTTACAATCTATAGAAAAGTCTGTTAGTTTTGAAGGTATAAACATCGCGGTACTATGCACTATGTACTAGAGAAGCTACGTGGAACATTGTCCTTGTTCTATTTGGTAAATTACAGCTATAGTTCGCTGCAGCGCTGAAACAAAAAAGTACCGCTGCGCTTGATTTGCTACGAAGGTGTAATATTCTGCAACGTTTCTTCCCCATAGGCTATTACACAATGACGAGCTCGTTGGCACAGATTTGTGTGCATGAACATGTCTGTTTGTCTTGGTTTGGATGTTTTAAGAGAGGTAGGTCGCATCAAAGCAGCCCGTCTGGGGAAGTACCTCCACCTCACAGAAAACCGCAGACAAATAATAACTTCCTAAAGGGTTGTTGTGTTCCCGCGTGTGAGTGAGGTTACCAGTAAACTCCCATGGAGTTGCTGTGCAAGCAGCAGAGAAGACATCGCGCGAGTGATACTTAATATATTACAAGCGTTAATAGGCTACGGTATACGCTTTACATCAGGTGGGCCGTATGCTTGTATGCCTCGCGACGTAGTATAAAAAAAAAACAGTTCGGACGACGTTGATATTGTACCTATGTGGTTCAAATTTATAAAAAAACCTTTATTTAGAAAACTATTTTTAATTTCCTTATAACAGTAACATTAGTTTTAATTTCATTGTAATTTATTTTTAATTTATCGTACAATAAAAATATTACAACAACAACAACAATATTAGTTTAGTCGTCATTTGCATTTTTGTTTTTGAAGAATAATGAATACTTTGATCGGTTTTGCTTCATCAAGTGCAGTCAATGCGGTATTTTTTAATAACAACCGATCGGGGTGAAACAAAATGTAACTATAACTCTTAAATATTAGCCAATTTCTGGACAAGCTCATGAAGCAATAAATAAAAATGGAAAAACTAATTGAATATTACTGCCGAATAGGCCTGAAAATGACAACGCGGGGGTTTTTGGGGTCGCTGATTATGATCCCGACTTCAGAATTGAAAAATACCTCATTCCCCCTCCTCTAATTAACCCCCCATGTGTTTATTATTGGCTAATTTATGGGTATTGGAAGGGGGGGATAAGTTTTGGACAAAAATAATTAGGGGTCCTTTTGTCTACATTGTTTTTCCCGTCGAATGAATCCTGTTTCAGCCTGATCGGTTATTATTCAAAAAAAATTTAATTATCGACCTATTTTTATACCATATTGACTGCACTAATCTTTTAATAGAATGGTCGAATATTTATTAATTATGGCCCGAATCAAATGAATCCTGTGATTTAATATGCTTCGTTAACAAAACAAAAGGTTGAACTTAAGACGTAAATACTTCCGTCTGAATAAAATATTCTAAAGCATAAACAGTGCTTAATATAACTGAAATAATATTTCGTGGAGAGGCTAATTTCACCACTTTTCTATATATAAGGTTTCGTTTAATAGTTTCTGTGATCACACGTATTTTGTATAAATCTTCTGAGGAATATTACAACCCACCCATATCTTTGAGAGTTATTTGTTTATGATGTGGCAGCTTTTCTGTTGTTGTTTACGCATCCTCTTTTTTATATACCACGTCGGATGACAATCAAGCATACATGCCTGATGTGAAGCGGTTACCGTCACCTAAAACGCTTTCAACACAAATAAGTGTTGCTCGCACGTTGTCACCCCCGCTGCTAACGTAGCAACTCCTTCTCCTGGTGACCTCATTTACTCGCAGGAACACAACAAATCTCCAGAAAATTCCAATTTCGCTGCAGCATTCTGTGAGGTGGACCATCGTTGGGCAATACCACTCTTTCTCGTTTGCTTTGGCTCCAAAGCTGAGCCACTTTGCATCCCAATTTGCTTTGCTTCACTCTTTTTCCATTACAGAAGTCCCGTTTGACAGCTGCCAATAGTCAAAGAAAGATATCAATAGTTTTTGAGTTTTAATAATTTTGTGCACGATGTCTACAAACAATGCGTTGATTGTGTTTGTGAATTATATGTGTAAAGTTTTCGATTGATTGTGCATTTTTCAAATTATGGTTTACTCTCAGACCTAATAAAAAAAATATTTATTTGGTCTGAGAGTTTACTAGCAATAAAAAAATGTCGAAGTGAGACTTCGTAAGCGAAAAAGATTACATATGCCTTTCACAATTTTATTGCACAAACGGTCTTATCGCAATGAAAGGAACGCCCCTGTGTAAAGATTAACCTGCAGTATTGTATGTATTTAACAGAGGAAGACTTTGTACAGTCGTCGTCTGCGTGGGCACCTCTGTCTCACCTATTTCTACCGCCGAGCAGCTATACTTATATAGCTGTGTTCCGGTTTGAAGGGAGAAATTACTGGGTACTGTGACAGCCTCAGGTCACAAGATTAGCAGTGGCAGATCCCCGTGGTGTTGCGAGCGTCAATAGACTGCGGTGCATACATTTTACAAATTAAACAAACTTGTACTCTTTAAAGGATAATAATCCTTTAAAGAGTACAAGTTTGTTTAATTTAGATGTACTGAAATATAATAGTTGCTTACTTTTGCCTCGTGCTTAAGTCGAATTGATATAAAAATATTTATGATAGCACGAATTAGATGAACTGTATGATTGAATATTGGGGGTTGATTAAATTAATGTTCAGTAAGGCTAATAAACACCTCTTTTTTTAGAAACATTTTCAAAGTATTCACCGTAATATAAGGGAAGGTGTATTTGGTACTCAGGGCTTCACCCCCACTCTTTTTAATTAAATGGCATATCACCATTTCTGTGTAAAAGCAAATTAAATACATATCTTCGGATGAGTTACACAAATCACCGGTGACTCTTAAAGTGATCAAGTTTGTGATGAGGAAGTTGTTGTGGTGAGCGTATCAATACAAGTCACACATTTTAGCGATTTTATCAAGCCATGTGAACCGTATGCAATTTGAGACACTGCATCTTTATTTAATTAAATTTAATATAATATTCTTTATTGCACACACAAATAGAACATAACAGTGACAAATACAGTGCACAAAGGTGAGCTTATCTCTTCAAGAGATTTCTTCAAAAATATTTCCCTTTGTTAAGAATTTATCTTCATTGAAGTGAGTTGGCCAAATGTACGAATAATCAGTAGGCAACCATAGATCATCAGTACGATTTTTTTGAACAAACTTGATCCAAGCTTCTCTTTTTTCGTGACCACTTTGAAGGAACCTGAAAAAAATATAAAACTCCCGTATATTCTGAACAAGGACTTTAGAACCCTGGGTTTTATTACAGCTTTTTCATGAAAATTCTACAAAAGAATATAAGTACCTTCTCATATAACCTTATTCGGATACATTTTATAGGCTAACATTTATACCCATACTACTTTTGTCAGCGGTTTTACCCCGCGTAGGTGATCACTTTTCACTAAGGAACCCCAAAAAAGGGCTTATGATGATGATGATGATTATGCTAAGAACACTCTCTATCAATTCTCCGTTCAAACAAAAAAAAACTAATTCAAAATCGGTTCATCCGTTTAGGAGTTACGTTAGCACAGACAGACACACATAGCCACAAATACGCAGATAGATACACAGGCACATACGTCAAACTTATAACAAACATGGACTAAAGTAGATACGTCTATAATCGTGCTCTCACATCTGTGCTTACAGAATTTCATAATCTATGATTTGCATAGAAAATGGCGGGCGATGACATATTGTGATATTACTGTTATGTGAAATGTAAATATTAAACAAAATTCTTTTAATATTGAATTGTGATGTTACTTACCGATGGAATGTTACTCCAGAACCTTTTCTCTTGTTTTTGGAATTGTTTGAACACATTATAAGCTCACGTTATAGGCATTTTCAAGATTTTTTTATTCTTTGCTGTTTGACTTGACAAGCGAATGCGACCACGGCGCCGGGCGCCGCAGTTGGGATGGCAAAATTTAAGTTTGCGGCGCCTGTTCCAGTACGTTAGTATATAATAGTTCATTGGGTACAATCAATTGAGTGATCGTACAAGCTTATTGTAAGCACACATTAAGGGTTTATTTAATATTTAGCCCCTAAGGGTACGAACAAACAACCAACGGTTTGTAGGTCTATATCGTATAGCACTGCTCGATGTTTTGTATATTGATATAGTGTTGCCATACGTTATTGATACGAGAAAATCGACATCAATAGAAGGATATTTTATAATAACAATATATTTGCTAATATTATGTCGTTTCTTTATGTATGTATGATAATAATACCTATATATAACAATTTATATCCTTAGTTAATACATTCAGGCGTTATTTTGCGAAAGTCAAACCTAACCTAACCTACTTTGTGTGACTCCGCCGCCAATTAGTTATGCGAACTAGCGCAGACCGGCACCTACCCAATACCGTTATTAGATGCAACATACCGTCGCCGCCTTGGATGCTCAAGTAGTCTCTGCCTCAGCTGCTGGGGCGACCTCGCTTTCATTAAATGTTTTGAATCTAGTTTTGTATATGTTCAAGGTTTTTTTTTTAATGTTTATCTATATATTTTACTAAAAAATTTGATTTTACCCAAAACAATCTAAAAAGCCCCCGAGTCTCGCTTGGTGTCATCAATAATATTATTATGAATACTTAAATAAATGTCACGCGCAAAACCATCGAGTTTATAAAACCCTTCGGCTGGTATCGATACTTTTGTTTCGATGTCATATCCCAATGTAGTGGGAGAGAACCCTAAGTAACAATCCGCCTTCTATTTCACTTAAGTAACAAGTTCAGCTCCGATCCAAACGAATACATGGCGTTACTAGGAAGTTCTGAAGGTACGAAGATCTAGAATGCTAACGTCAGTTACCCCATAATGACTCATATACTGATAAAAGTATATATGTATATCGTAGCAGTCATGAGTACGGGATGTCAGTTGACAGCGAAACGCAAGTGACTAGCGCGCTTCTACAGAATGTACCCCTTCACTCCGTGTAAAGATGAAATGGACGACTGTGGAATGGAGAATTCACCCTGTCTTTTGGTCGTCGAGTGAGGTTATAAGAATAGAAACTGTATTACTTTTTGTCGCGAAAATTAATTTAGTTGAATACCGGGTGAAATTTAGATAGTTGTTTTAATCGGTATCTAACACTACGCCCATGGAGATGTCTGGAAATGGTCATAATCGCTATCGGCCCTATTCGTCAACATATATTTCACACAGCCATAAGTTCTGTTACAAATGAATATGCATGTCGCATTCGTATGCTTTTCGGGGTATCCGATATTATGCGGGAGTATGCTGGGTAGTTGTGCAATGAGAAATCCAATGCAATTCGTATCACACTATAACTTTAAATCAACACTTTAGGATCACATTGATTACATCAATGTTCAGAGAAATACGAAACGAGAGGACAGTCCCAAGACGTCGTCACTCGCCGCTGCTTGCACTAACTCTCCACTTCTCCCAGTGTCGAGTGTCGACCTCTTGAATCTGTCAAAGCGCGCGAACGTTCGCGCGTTTTCGTTTCGTTTTAAACATCATACTCATGACCGGATGCGAAATGCACATATTTTTTATGAAGTAATGTAATCTTAATGAGACTTATATGTACATATTTATAGAAATCTCAGCGAAAAATAAAAAAAATGATTCTATTCGAAATGGCAACCTTTGATTTTGGTCTGGCCACGAATCTATGGATTTACGCACTGTTTTCTTGGGAAATTTAGCCACTGCTTGCTCCAGAGATTTCTTAAGAGACACAATGTCGGCGAGTCGGCGCAGGCCATACCCTCTAAAACTGACGAACATACGGCTGATACCATACCCACTTTGTGCAAGATAATCACCGCATTCCTATTTTCTTTACCACCCCATTGCATATTGTTATTTGATAATAAACATGAAAAAAATATGTAAAACGGTGGGAAATCAAAAGATGTTTTTAACATAATAAATGCGGTCCAAATTCTAAATAATTAAAGCGTTGAAAATAAAGAAAAGTTTCCAAGTAACAGTATTTATGTCCAGGCTAGTTACATAATTCTTCTGTCCGTGTGTATCTCACTGCATTCCTCTTAAACGGTTACACTGATTTAGATGAAATTTTTTGTGTGCTAAACGCATTCAACGCAAGTAGATTCATTACTGGTTTAGATCCAGAATCTGACGCGGTAGCTGGCGCTACGATCGGATTGTATTTTTATTATAGATACTACGTCGGGAGGCATACAAGCATACGGCCCACCTGATGAAAAGTGGTTACGGTAGCCTATAAATGTATGTATGTATGTATATCTTCACGCCAAGTCCCTTGCAGGTAGGCAGAGAGAACCGAGCGCCATAAGACGCGGTCCTTGCATACTTCACTCGCTTCTGTGACATTCATAGCTTTAGCATAGCATTCATAAATGTTTGAAGTATATTAAGTAGGTATTACTCGCGCGATGCCACCTCTGCTCCCAACACAGTAACTCCTTAGGAGCTTACTGGAGATCTCACTCACACGCAGGAACACAACAATCCTCTGGGAAGTTGTCATACAGCTACGCTTTTTCTGTGAGGTGGAGGTACTTCCCCAGACGGGCTGCTTTGTTCCTACCTGTCTTAAAAACACCCAGACCGAGACAAACGGACATGTTCATGCACACAGATATTTGTTGTGGAATCGAACCTACGATCGTTGGTGCCAAAGCAGCGCAACAGCGCATTTCACCACTGCACCACCGAGCTCCTCAACTTGTATGAAACTTTCTTTTTAATTTCGGACAGGACTACGTTTGTCCGGTACGCTAGTATAACTCACACGGTATATCTTATATATATAAAATTCTCGTGTCACGGTATTTGTTGACTTTTTATGTACATTTGGTAGGTATGATATATGACGTAAAGTTTATGTCATAAAAAAAAATTGAAAAAATTAATAAGATATAATTTATATGGCAGAACAACATTTGCCGGGTCAGCTAGTATACTATATTATCATCCGCCAATGTCTCTTTCAGTTCTTTATTATAATAAGATTGCCTGAAGAAATTGCATTAGCGATAAAGCCGCTTATTGTACTTTCTTATACAGTGTTTATGTTATGTAACTTTTTATTGTTTGCAATAAAGAGTTTATTGTTATTAGCGGATTATTTTCGAGAAATTTGATTGTTGTTTATTGGTAGTTTGCTTTGTGTTGCCCCACTCGATTGGTTTTTGTTTCCTCGTTTGTACTAGGAATTTGATGTGTCTTAAGGTTTTGTTGTTAGGTGTATTTCTTTACTGTCTTATAATGTTAATACCTAAGAAATGATTGAAGAACGTCTTAAATTTAATGGACAACTTGAACAAGATATCGTCCTCCCCATTGGACGTGACGTTACTTGTTTATTCTGTGAATATTTATTACAGTACAGAGCACAAGACAATACTTACGTTTATAAGTTTTCCGATACTTATATAATGCTATGGCTAAAACTAGGCAAAATTTTCACTTATGAAAATAGAAATTTACATGGTAGAGCAGTGATAGTCCAGTGGATAAAGAAGCAGTCTATTGACCAACTGGTCCACGGTTCGAATCCTGACGTATACTACTGTTAGGGTTAGTAATTCTTGAGTTGTATAACTTGTGGTTTGATAACAACTATCTGATACTGCCATTTCGTTTTGAAGTTTGACAAAACGGTCGCTTATAAACAAAGCCCGGATTTAATGACTGTACAGGGGGTTCAAAATTTGTACGATCAACAATTTGATGTCCATCGATGAGGTCCAATCGATTCTTTACCTGCTCATCATCGTCAACGCGCAGTGAAATAAGGGCTATTAAAAAGCACTTGTTTTATAGCTCGGCCATTAAATACATAAGCGCCACAATTCTAAATTGGCGAAACAGCGCGAGTAAAACAAAAGGCGAACGCACATTCACGGTTTAAAGTTGTGCACAGTTAAGATTAATATTAAAAATCAAATCATTATTTTTCACTACGTCTCCCAAAGAAATAAGCCTTAATATCTCAGAAGAGACATGAAATTAACAATACTTTAATGTCATAACGTAACTCACAAGGTGCGGTTCGCCATTTAAATTAAATTATTGCCAGTACTCAAAGGTAAATGAATTACCTACTCGACTGAATAAAGGCAGTCAATTGACAATAAATATACCGTAATCTACCATTTATTGTGCAAATTTCTACATATTGCGTATTTTTTTAAATATACTACGTCGGGAGGCATACAAGCATACGGCCCACCTGATGTAAAGCGGGTACCGTAGCCTATTAATGCTTACGATATATTAATTTTCGCTCGCGCTATGCCTCCCCTGCTGCTTACACAGCAACTCCTCGGGAGCTTACTGGTGACCTCACTCACACGCAGGAACACAACAACCCCCTAGGGAGTTGTTATTTGGCTGCGGTTTTCTGTGAGGCGGAGGTACTTCCCCAGACGGGCTGCTTTGATGCGCCCTACCTCTCTTAAAACATCCAGACCAAGACAAATAGACATGTTCATATACACAAATGTTTGTTTTGTGCGGGAATCGAACCCACGAGCGTTGGTGTCAAAGTCGGTACACACACCGAGCTCATAAAACATTCATTGCTCTTCTCATGCACGCTCGCGGGTTTCTAATGCTCCTTACATCACCTTCTGATAGAACACGATCAATTTGGTCAGCGGCTGTCAAGCTCAACCACAAGCTCAAGATTATGCACTGCAATTTGTTTGATCAATTCCGAGGTACGCTAGTATTAATTTTAGCAAACTTTGCTCCATACTGGTTCAAAATGAAAACTACAAACTATGTGCACATACAAGCGATGACGCGAATAGTTTATAGGTTTAATTTTGCGCTTCTAAACCGTTCGTCGAATTGAGTTTGAATTTATGTGGCAAAAAGAGAAAAAATGTTGCCGGTTTGCAATCAGCATAAAGTCCAGCGAAGCGCCGTGGTTTCATCTAGTTATGTCTTCTCTAACTGCTCCACGCGGCTTTGATGCCATAAATTTGGTATTTCAAGTTTTACGCGTCAACCCTCGAAATTTCCGAGAAAATAGTAGCCTGAACATCGCCACAGGGTGAGAGCTATCACCGTGCGAAAAAAAACTTCATCAAAATCTAATCAATGTTTGTGACAAGCATGTGCAATTATGTATGTATGTATATCTTCATGCCATGTCCCCTGCGGGATAGGCAGGGAGAGCCGAACGCTACAAGAAGCGGCCTTACATAATTACGCAATTATGATATACAAATATAAGGCAAGGTGGCATTAAAAAATTGCAACAAAAAAGATATTATTTATAAAAGGAATACATTGCAAACTTTTAAACGTCTGTAACTTGTCAATAGGCAATCGTCTCATTTTATTATTACTCAAAACCACTTGTACGAATAACTACTACACAAACATTTATGATTAATATTGTCACTGAAGCACTTAATCAGTTTTAATAGCAAACATATCTAACTAGACTGGGAGCAGCTTTTTAATAATAATAAAATATTTTGCCTTAAAATGAGATGCAACTGTAACTTGCCAATGGGCAAGAAGTTACGAGTAATCTCTTGAGAAGTTGGGTGGGCAGGTGGGCCTTATGCTTGTATGGCTCCCAACGTGGTACCTATAGAAAAATAGGAAAAATTGTATTTTCTATCGTATCAATTTTCATGAGCAGGGCACTAAACAGTTTTTGACAAGGGTTGAGTAATAGATAGATATGGAAGGACCCTCTTAAATAGCTGAAACAATTTGTCTCTTTCACCCTTATCTATATAGACTAGAAATAAAAGGTCTTCGAGATACATATTTTTAAGAAATTGCCTTGGTAATCTCGCTTATTTTCTAGTCATTGAGAACGTAGTCAGCACGTTCCCGGATGAAAAACACCTTGGAAATCTTGTAGGCGTGATAAAATGCTTTTCCGCTTTCCTCCGTGATAATTAACGTTATGCTCTTTTACGGAATAAACTGGGTGAATTTACACTTGTGAAAACTCAGATGGAAATCTACTTTGTTCCAAAGTTACACTTAGCAATTTTAAAGTTACACGAAAAGTTTGTTTGAAAAATGAGCAATTGCACCCTAGATATTTGCGAAGATAGCCCAGCTGGAGATCCTGTGTTCGAGTGTACAAATTATTCCAAGTTATAATATAATACACCTTTTTTATATACGTTGACGGGAGGCATACAAGCATACGGCCCACCTGATTAAAGCGGTTACCGTGGCGTATAAACGCTTGTAATACATTAAGTATCACTCGCGCGATGTCAACTCTGCTGCTAACTCAGCAACTCCTTAGGAGCTTACTGGTGACCTCACCCACACGCAGACACACAATAACTCTCTAGGGAGTTGTTATTTGGCTGCAGTTTTCTGCGAGGTGGAGGTACTTCCCCGAATGGGCTATTTTGTTGCGCCCTATCTCATTTAAAAACACCCAGATCAAGACAAACAGACATGTTCATGCACACAAATGTTTGTCCTGTGTGAAAACCGAACCCACGAGCGTTGGTGTCAAAGTCGCGTCATTCACGACTGAGCCGGTGGCTCGTCAAAACCTGAGACTGATCTGGTTTTCCCTCTGGGTCGTGAAGGTCTGACGGCTGTTGGTCCGTGTAAAAATCAGTATCTTCGCCAAATCTTTAGGCTTATGTAGTGGACCCCGCCAGTGCTAATGGATTAAGAAGAAGAAGTTATGGGTTGTTTTAACAGTTCATTTAATGCTATGGACGATGGGATTCCCAAGGCGGTGTGCGAAACCGCTGCGAAAATTTGTGTGCATGAACATGTCTGTCTGTCAACTCCCTAGAGGGCTGTTGTGTTCCTGCGTGTGAGTGAGGTCACCAGTAAGCTCCCAAGGAGTTTCTGTGTAAGCAGCTGAGTAAGAATTGCGGGAGTGATACTTAATATATCGCAGACGTTAATAGGCTACGGTACCCGCTTTACATCCGGTGGGCCGTATGCTTGTATGCCTCCCGACGTAGTATAAAAAATGTGAGGTCACGCGTCATTCGAAATATAATTTCTTGGACGTTAGAAGAATTAGAAAAATACATTATAAGGGTCTCATGCTCATAAAACATAACAAAATTAATGCACAGTATGTTAATCATCCCCGTCGGTATCGCACAGTGATCGAGTTTATTGCCATGTACCAAGTAAATGTAGAAGGTACACTCGACTATCTCATGACCTTTTCACCTATTCTCGCGCTTAGCACCGTACTGTAAAGCGCTCTAAAGTAGCGTAGCGTGCGCTGCCGCCCTAACATGACATTTGACGAGCTCGGTGGCGCAGTCGCGAATGACACCACATTGACACCAACGCTCGTGGGTTTGCCAACTCAAATGTTTGTCTTGTGTGGGAATCGATCCCACATAGGAACCCACAAATGTTTGGGGTGCATAAACATGTCTGTTTTTAAGAGTGGTAGGGCGCAAAGCAGCCTCTCTGGGGAAGTATCTACACTTCACAGAAAGCCGCATCCAAATAACAACTACTTGGTTGTTGTGTTGGAGCCTGTGTGTGAAGTAACCAGTAAGCTCCTAACGAGTTGCTGTTTTAGCAGCAGAGGAGGCATCGCGTGAGTGATATTTAATGTATCAGAAGCGTTTATACGCCACGGTAACCGCTTTAATTAGGTGGGCCGTTTGCTTGTATGCCTTCGGACGTCGTATATAAAAATAAATATAGATATCATGCTACATTGGTAGTAAGATAATCGCTTCTAGACCAATAGACAATAAAGATGTTAGAGAAAAGAATGGTGAAACAGATATACGACGCGAAAATAAAAGGAGTAAGTTCCAAGCAAAGCCACGACTTTCCTGCCACGACTAAATTAGTCCCATATTATTAGAGAGTGATGTCTCGGAAGAAAACTTCTCTGGAACCGCACAGTAGGCGACAATTGCAGTTCCAGTGTGTGAAGGTGAACTCCCCGCCGTCGGCGAGCGGTGCGGTTATAAAAAGTAGCTGTCGGCATCATATCGAACAATTTTTCAGGACACAACCCGTTATACAATCGGTAGAACACACAAAGGGAGACAAAATCTCTCCTTAAACTTAAGGGTTCAATACCGTGTGTAAGCTTAGGATTGTCGACAATTCTAGATAGACACATATATAAAAATACATTTCAATTACTTTATTAAATTACAGCACATTGCAACAGAACTAATTTTAAATCATTATCTCACTAACACATTACAAAAGTGCCTACAGCACGCGAGCAGTAATGTACCCACGCAGCTCGTCTCTGAATCGAATCACATGATCCAAGCTGGTATTCATTTTAAATCATAACTAAAACTTGAAAGGTTAAATAAGACACTGACTTTCGAGCAGCATGAAAGCAGTAGACCTTCTGCGCAGTGAGTGTATGCCCGTGTCCCCGGTCGTTTGATCACGTTCCGAGGGACGGGAGGCCGACAATATTAATTACTTGTACACAAATGGCCGACATTCGTCTAATCGATCTAACTGAATCATTTATAACTCCGCTGTTCCCTTGTTCCTACACTCGTAGTTTAGTTATACGCCCGCAGTAACACAATAATTATAGTTACTATATCTTCATGGCAGCTCCCTTTCGGGATAAGCAGAGAGAACCGAGCGCCATAACACGCGGTTCTTACACACTCATTCGCTTCTTTAAGATTCATAGCTCGCTGCTAAAAAGTACCTATGTTACACATTTAGAAATACTGAAAGAAATTTACCATTTTAGATGTTTTTTCAAATCATAGTAAATTCCTGTCAACATATCGGCAAATCCTCCTGTCAAAATATCATAAAAATAAATATATCTATTTATATATACTATTAGGTAATATACGGATAACTAACAAAGACGCCTGTGCTGAATCATTTCCAAACATCTTTGTGAGTTAGATTAATTTATCAATTCTTTGATAAGCATTTTTGACATAGAGTATTTTTGACAATTTTGAATGAAAAGAGCAATGAATGTTAAAGAAGCGAGTGAGGTAGGTAAGGATCGAGTCACGTGACGCTCGATTCTCTCGGTGATTCTTGGTGAAGTTATAGATAGATAGATAGTATTTTTGACGTGCTTTTTCAAGTTATAGTTAGGTAATGTCAGAACTGTTTCAGGTAATTTATTCTAGAATTTGTAGCAAAGACCTAACTACCTAGCATAGTATCGACCAAGTATCTAAATAATGATGAATTGGTAGCTTGAGTGTTCTCTACCGTATTTACCATGGGGAATGTTCTGAGGAGCTTTTCGACCTCGTCCCTCCTTCTACCTTCCTTTTCCGGAACACTCGTGCTGGACTGAGATCACATCCACATAGAATTGGGTTGCTAACCTTCCGTACTAAGAGATTCAGCGACTCATTTCTCTGTGGGATTGTCAAAATGTGGAATTCGCTTCCGGTTCATATGTTCCCCGCCTCCTATAATCCCGGGTCGTTAAACACCTTAGCGGGCCGACAAGGGGAGGTCAGCCAGCATGGCTGTTCTCTCATCTGGTTTTCATTGACGCTTACCATCAGGCGTACTGAGGACATTTTGGCTGGGTCACATTAAAAAAAAATAACCTAGGAAGCCGTTGCACCGGCGCATGCAGTCTATCCCTGTTCGATCCCTGTTCTGTCGATTTTTAAAGCGACTGTACATTCTTACTAGTACACATTTTTAATACCATTGACCAGTGACAGCCTAGTGGATAAAAAACTGGTCTATTGACCATCTGGTTCCTGATTCGAATCCTAGCATGTACCACTAAATTCGTGTTTTGGATTTATATATAGGTATTCGTAATTGTTACTAGCTCGGCGGTGAACGATAATATCTTGAGGAAAGATATTATATTTCGAAAGACATGTGGCCTTACCTAATAAAGGTCTGGTTTCACTCGTCAACAAAATTTTATAACAAGGTCTATCTATCTATAACTTCACGCCAAATCCCTTGCGGGGTAGGCGGAGAGAACCGAGCGCCACGTGACTCGATCCTTACATATCTCACTCGCTTCTTTAACATTCATTGCTCTTCTCATGCACGCTCGGTTTCTAGGGCTCCTGACATCACCCTCTGATAGAACAAGACCAATTTGGTCATGGTAGGTAAGTCTCGGCCTTCCCCGGCTCCTACATCCTTCCACTTTTGCATTGTATATCTGCTTCGTCATTCTTTCATCTTGCATTCTTTGTACATGCCCGAACCACCGGAGCATGCCTCTTCTTATTTTAACACCGACGCTCTCTTTCAGACCAACTCCATTTCTAACATCATCATTGCGAATACGGTCTACAAGCCTTACGCCACAAATTTTGCGCAGCGCTCGCATTTCAACCGCGTTTATTCTACTTTCATGCTCTTTCTGCCATACCCAGCTCTCGCTTCCATAAGTTAGCGTTGGGACCAACACTGTATTGTGTATAGGGAGTTGTGCCTTCTGGCTCAGGATTTTACTGCCAAGAAGTTTTCCCAACGCTCCATTCACACTATTCCCAGCACTCACTCGTCTTTCCACATCTGCGGTGTACCTTCCATCCCTGCTGAAAGCGCATCCAAGATATACAAACTCATCCACTTGTTCCAACAATTCATCATCAATCGTAATCATTACATTAGTTCTGGATAACAAGGTCTTTGCTTACAAATCCGAAATAACTACCTACTCTTATTATAACATCATATTTAGTTTGATTTGATCTAGTGTCATATCTGAACGTTACCTTGGCAACGGTTGTCCATTTATTAAATAAAAATATTCATGAAGGATCACAGTTGTATTTATTCCAATGTCTCATTTATAATCACAACCGTTGCCAAGGTAACGTTCAGATATGACATCTAGTTTGACCAGAGGGAGACTTTGTACAAAAGTCGTCTGCGTGGGTACCTCTGTCTCACCTGTTTCTACTGCCAAGCAGCTATATTTATATAGCTGTGTTTCGGTTTGAAGGGTGAGATATGGCAGAGAAATTACTGGATACTGTGACGAAACAGCCTTAGGACACAAGATTGGCAGCGCGCGAGTAACATCCCCGTGGTGTTGCGAGCGTCAATAGACTGCGGTGGCCGCCTACCATCTGATGCGGGCCGCATGCTTGTTTGCCAATCTAGTTTTGTGTTCCATTTAAGAATCGTAATTTATGAATTTGCCATATTTTTATTAATTCGTGTAACGGTATATTTTACTAGCTTGGTTGTGTTAAGTGAATCTCGACTAATGTCCTGAAACATAACAATGATCCTGATAAGTTTTGTTACAACATAATACGACATCAGGGAAAGGACAGCCAAGTATACTAACGGATTTCTATTGAACTTTACAACAGGAACTATCTGAATCAAAACATAGAACAAAATCATCAAATAAACGTTAATTATTACGCTATAAACGACCACCATCACATCAACCCTTACTCGTCCCACTGCAGGGATACGGGCCTCCCTTCAAGCGAAGGGGATAGAGCATACTCCACCACGCTGCTCAAATGCGGATTGGCGGAGGCCAGTGTTTCAAGTCGCCCGAGGGCCACTGATTTAGCTTAACAACAGTCATGTCTCGGCAACAGCCGGAAACGACGGCTTAACTAATTATAAAACTACATATAATTTTATTTAGTTCGTTAAAATTATGTTTTTTAAAATGCAAATGATGCCCTCGGCAGCCTAAAGTGCAGCATAACATAAGCGTATTCGCGGAATTATACATTCAGTGCCGCTTCGAGGGAACCGAACCGGCACATCATGTCGATACTTTGTACTCGCGTAACATATCTGTACCTGTTTGTATGAGAAATATTTGCAATAAAAGACTTGTTACGGAAATCGTAGTATATATCATCCTCTCTTCAAGACTCGTAAAGATGCATAGGACAAGCAACCCTACAGAAATATTTCCAATATCACTTCTTCCCGCGCTTTTGACGAGTGACGTTGTTCTTATACTTGTAATTTTTACAATTCAGTGTAAAATTAGTTTTATGTGACAATTTCGATAGTGTTTTGTAACATAAGTGTTAGTGAAATTATACAGTAATGAAAAAACTCAAATATAACACGTTTATGCACTTTTTGGAAGGCGTGAATAAGTTCATCAAGAAAACCTTGTAAAAATCACTATCGTTTTACGGGTGCTATAACTGAGTTGATTGGGACTAGGTACCCTTCCCAAGTATTTTTTCAGCACAGTTCCTGAAGCTGGAATACGGAATTAAGATTTTCAAATGGTTCTAAACTGAAGACTTGGCTGTATGGGCTAGATCCCTTAGCCTTTCCCCCTCGGGGATTAAAAAGAACAACCAAAAATTTCTAATATCAATTCTATCATCCTTTAACTTGTTCTAGTCATAACTGGTTGAAAGTTGTCTTGTTACATCCAAAAAGTATTTTTTGTCACTCTGTGTAGAAATCAGTATCTTTGCCAAACCTTTAGGCTTAGGTAGCAGACCCCGCTAAATCTAATGGATTAGGAAATCGGATAATGCATACGGTCTGTCTGATGGTTAGTAGTCATCGTAGCGCGGGGATAGTTGCGACACCAGAAGTTTCACTCGTGCGTTGCCGACCCTGTAAAAACCTCTTTACGCCTTTCTTGTAAAACTTTACGCAGTAATACGGCTCCCGGAGGGGAGGCTCGTAAACCGCTCATCAACTCTGTTAACTAAATTGAATTTTGCTCTAGCAATCACTTTAGTAATGATCCCCGAGGCAATATTCTGTTTGTGTTTCAAATCAGAGGCATTAGGATTGCCGCGTGCCGTGACCCAAGCTTCGCATGCAGCCTGCTTTTTTTATTATACAATGTTAGGTGGCATACAAGCATACGACCCACCTGATGTAAAGCGGTTACCATAGCTATAAACGCTTGCATTAAGGCATTAAGTATCTGTCGTGCGATGCCACCTCTGCTGCTAACACAGCAACTCCGTAGGAGTTTATCGGTGACCTCACTCCCACACAGGAACACAACAACCCTCTAGGGAGTTGTTATTCTGCTGTGGTTTTCTGTGAGGTGGAGGTACTACCTCAGACAAGCTGCATTGATACGCTAACTCTTTTAAAAATACGCAGATTAAGACATACAGAAATGTTTGTCTTGTGTGGGAATCTAATAGACGAGCGTTAGTGTCAAAGTAACGTAACAGCGCGTTTCGCCACAGCGCCATCAGTAAGCTCCTAAGGAGTTGCTGTATTCGCAGCGGGGGTGGTATCGCGCGAGTGATGCGAGTGATGTGACGGTGCGTGCTGTATTGCATACGTTTTAGGTTACAATAATCGCTTTACATCAAGTGAGCCGCATGCTTATATGCCTCCTGACTGTTGTTGTAGAAAAAAAATGTATTTCCATACGTATTAACAAAGAAAGGTCTGGTCTTGGCAGACGACATTAAAAAAATTGCTGGTCTACAGTGGCAATAAATAACACAACATAGAGAAAAACTGAGACTCTGAGATGAAAAATATTTTCGCTACATGACATTGCCGCAATTTCATGATTCCAGGTCAACGGGAGGTACTCTACAGGTTTTGATCCCTTGCGAGTGTCAAAATATGCGCATAAACGAGGCATAAACAGCCGTATCCTATGATTGCGTTGACTTAGAAGTTTGACGGCTTCACTGCTAGAAGGGATTACAGACTTGAATATTTGACGTTAATTTCAGCTTGATAACCCGTTCCTGAGAAAAAAGGTCTTGACAGACAGACAGACGGACAACAAAGTGATCCTATATGGGTTCCGTTTTCCTTTTAAGGTACGGAACCCTGAAAATGGCAACCTTTAAATGTAATTCATTAAGTTTCCATAAATATACTGCTATTTATAGAAATAAATATCCTCAAGCGGTTAACGACTTTATTCACTGGTATAATATCCTCACTGAGTGATTCCCCGGAACCAATGTAACGAATGAATAAATGTATCTTTTTCATAAAACAAAATTGGTTTCAATGTCAGCTTCACCCCGCAACAGTACGACATGTATAACTTCAGTTGTATACAAATTAATTTAAAACAAATCTGTTATATCCGCCCGAGATAAGAAGTAAATATACTCCATTCAAATTCGTTGACATACAAAGTTTGTGAGTTGCCGTCGTGCGTACTTCCAAAGTTTCATGCTCAGCCACGAGTTACGACTCAAAGTTTATTGTGGGGGCGTGCTGCTTTTCAGAAGGGGCGATAACTGCCTGTACACATCACAGAGGGATGCATTCCCTCAGTCACAATTATCATCACATGAATATATTTTTACAACGTCATATCCTGCTATGCTAACACTTGGGAAGTATTAAAACGGTGGAGTGAATACTCCAGGGACATGTATGATAATGTCCAGGACGCTGATACCGCGAGTGAGCTTATGACCGACTCTACGGTATCAGGTTTCCGTCCAGGTCACAGCACGACTACTGCTCTTGTGAAAATGTCCAATTACATTCGTTTCACCATGGATCAGTCACATCTTACAATTCTAACGCTATTGGACTTCAACAATGCTTTCTGTACTGTTGATTTTAATATTCTTTTGTAGCAATAGCAATCTCTCAACATACTCGTATCTCCAATGGTCATTGAGTGATCTCATTCCTGTCTGAACAGGCGTCATCAGCGTGCATTGAGGATTCGTTATCTTCTCGGTGTTATATAGCTGCAGGCGCGCCGCAGGGTGGCGTGCTGTCTCCGAATTTATTCGCTTCATAAATTAACTTCATCAATTGTAAACTTCACTCCTCTTACCGTTTGTATGCAGACGACTTCCAAATTTATAGTAATTCTTCTTTGGAACTATTGGTCTTAATCTCATGTCGTACTCATGTCTTTTCGGCTAACTGTTAATCCAATTAAGAGGCAGTCTATTATCATAGGTAGTCCCAGTAGTAATGATATCGAAAATATTGACTGGCCTCATTTTCCCTCCGTTAATGTTAATGGAACTCTTATATAGTACAGCGACACTGTAAAAAATCTAGGTATAATTTTTAATAAAACCTTTTTTTGGACAGGTCAACTTGCTCCAATCAGTAGAAAGATGTTCTCTGAGGTTAGCTCTCTCAGAAGATTGCAATACTTCCTACCGACTGACACCATAATTGCGTTAGCACATTCATTGCTACTTTCCATTCTCGATAACGGCGATTCTCATTACCTTGATCTTACTAAGAACAATTGAATAAACTTAAGCGTCTCCAAAACCAATGTGTCTAAAATTGTGTAGTTTTATCAGATTATACAGCTTGAGCATATTTTTATGTTTAAAATAAATACACATATTAATAAATTTATTAGTTACCATATTGGTTAGTTTCCAAGTTCTTATCAGGTGACACCACTGGAAAATTTAAATCGTGTTATGGTTTGCCTTTTGATATATTGTAGTAGCTAAAGATGTTTTGAATAAACGAGTTCCGACAGTAGAGTGCAGTTTTACTTGGAGATACACCGAAGCGGCACAATGCATCCTGTTTATATTTGAACTTCGCAACGGGCACATTCTGTCTCTTTTATACTCCATCTTGTTTAATCCTTCAACTCCTACCTATCGAAAGGAGCGCTTCTCATTTCGCGCTGGAGTACAAGGTCGTAGCTTGTGATGTACTCTGTCCCTGCAGCTGTCGACGCTATCACACACTCTGCCAATTATTACTCCAAATCTTTTTCGGTACAAGCTGTATAATATAATATAGAATAATCTGCCATTATATATCCGACGTACCTTGTCTGCATTCAAAACTCTTGTAAAAGCTCACTGTCTGTCACTTGACTCTGTTTAAATATACCTGTCTATAATCTTTCTCTATTCATTTCTGCTCTGACGTCTGATTACATACTAAGTTTACGAACATAGATTCGTTACCAAGGTTGCCTGGAAGAGATCGCTTCGCGATAAGACCGGCTTTTGTGTTTTAATGTTTACTTTATGTATGTTTGTTTTATTTGGTGCCATAAAATGTATTGTATCTACGCTGACGAGGTTATTACTGTGAATGTCATTGAATGGACGAAATGAAGTCTGAAAAATAGAAAGATATGTTTACAGCTGAGATGATCAAAACCGATCATCTAGCAACTACAGCCGGAGAAGCTTGAGGTTGATAAACCTATTCATAGCTGGGAGTGCGATCTCTAGCGTCGGGAGCGGGACGATATATTAAATCCCTTGCGTGTCACATCCGGGGTAGTATACTATTCCGATTTGGTGGCAACAAGGGAGAAACCAGGCGTTTAGGCGGTTCTGCAATCTATATTATTGGAATCGATGTGTTAGGTAACAACTCACAGTTTAGGTCCCAATAGTGTTAGAAATTTGATAAACCGTGGTGGACGGCAGTTGAGTTTCACTTGACAACCCATCTCTTTGAGGTTTTTAAATGCTTTATTTGTCATATTGCTGTCTCTCACTTTGCCAAGAGGGGAAGTCAATTCCAAAACTTCCTACCCCTACTTTCTTCTGATTAAATTCGTTGTGAGTTCAAAGGCAGCTTAACCCCGGGACAGCAATAAACTTCACTGTTCATTGCCTTTTTTGTGGTCGCCGCTGTTAATTCTGGCTACACAGAGACACAGTGGGGCACGGGTGGGCGTCGCCCGTGAAAAAAAAAATCTATTCATAGACAGGCTGGTGTTGACGTTTGCTTAACCTTCGTATGCGATTAGAGTGACACGCGGTACACAAAATATGTATACATATGCTTTTTTTATCAAACTCTAATCATTTATTCGTCAAGACAACAACCATCTATGTCTACTTGCCGGGTCCCTTGTGGGACACAACACTGTCTTCACACCTCATTTGCTTCTTTAATATTCACAGCTCTTATAATGCACGCTCACCCGAGACGCGCGCGCACGTCCCTCCGATTCCTCGTCGTATATTTATTTCGCCATTCTTTCCTCCTACCATATTTCCACGTGTACGAACCAATAGAATATATATCTTTCTTATTTTCACATCGAGCTTCTCTTTTGCACCAACTCTATGCTTCTCATACGAGTATCATTACGAATGCGGTCTACAAGAAGTGTTTGCGACTCAGATTTTACGCAATTTATTCCACTTTCACGTTCTCTCTGACATGTTCAGCTCAAATTTCCGTAAGCTACTACAATTTATTATGTTGATACTGTTGATTGTAGGCGCTTGGTGGAATTTTGAAGACATCTCGTTAATGTTAATACTTGCACTTGTACAGATTCCACTTCACAATTTTATTTAATAATTATTTTTATTTTTACCGACCGGTTTCGCCGGTTACAGCATTATCAAGGCCGAATTATCATTTTATATAACCGATTCTGCTATAATTTTTACCCAACATAAGTTCTATCACAAGTCATACTATCTGGTCAAAGATCTGATTAACCACTTGTTCGTCTGTTCGATGCCGTTATTCGTCTTTTGATATCCAATAGAAGAGTGTACTTGACGGATGTCGCCAATTGACTGTCGACGACTGACAATTTGTATCATTCTCTACACACAATGTTAGTTGACTCAGTAATCATTAGCATGCAGAAATCATTAAACCACTTGACTGCGCATGAAGGCACCCTGCACTCGGTAAAAGGCTGTATTTTAGCGCCTAAATATCTCAGCGATTTGAGCCTACTGACCCATGGTGGACTTTAACCAATGTGTCAAGAGCCTCGATGGCGTCATTGCGCGTGTCATATCTAACCGAACACGCAGGTTAAGTAACGTCGACCGCAGCCTATCTATGGTTGGGTTTAACTATCTCGAGTTTCTCCGTGCTTTGGGGGGCACCGGTCCCGGCTGTTGTCGATAGATGACAGTCGTTAAACTAAGACAGTGGCCCTCGGGCGGCTTGAAAACACTGGCCTCCGCCAATCCGCATTTGAGCAGCGTGGTGGAGTATGATCTAAACTCGTTCGGTTGAAAGGATAAAAAGTAGCCTATATTCTGCTCTGAACAGTCCTCTACCTCCCAGTGAAAGTCCCGTCAAAATCGGTTCAGCCATTTCGAAGATTAGCCCGGACAAACGAACAGACAGACAGACAAAAAAGTAAAAAATGCGTATTTAAGGAAATCACAGACAGACACCTTTTAGGGTTCCGTACCCAAAGGGTAAAACGGAACCCTATTACTGAGGCTCCGCTGTCCGTCCGTCCGTCCGTCCGTCCGTCTGTCACCAGGCTGTATCTCTTGAACCGTGATAGTTAGACAGTTCAAATTTTCACAGATGATGTATTTCTGTTGCCGCTATAACAACAAATACTAAAAAATAGAATAAAATAAATATTTAAGGGGGCTCCCATACAACAAACGTGAATTTTTTGCTCATTTTTGCTTGATATTGATAACGGCAACAGGTAGACGCTTGAAATATTCACAGAATGCTTAGATATATATTCACTAAAATAATAATAAATAAATAATTAATAAATAAATAATTAAATTAAAATAAAACAAATATTCAAGGGGGGGCTCCCATACACCAAACGTGTTTTTTTTTTTGCTGTTTTTATAGATAATGGTACGGAACCTTTCGTGCGCGAGTCCGACTCGCACTTGGCCGATTTTTATATACTACGTCGGGAGGCATACAAGCATACGGCCCACCTGATGAAAAGCGGGTACCGTAGCCTATTAACGCTTGCGACATATTCATTATCATTCGCGCGATGCCTCCTCTGCTGCTTACACAGCACTCCTTGGGAGCTTACTGGTGATCTCACTCACCCTCAGGCACACAACAATCCTCTAGGTAGTTGTTATTTGGCTGCGGTTTTCTGTGAGGCGGAGGTACTTCCCCAGACGCACTGCTTTGATGCGCTCTACCTCTCTTAAAACATCCAGACCAAGACAAACAGCCACATTCATGCACACAAATATTTGTCCTGTTTCCACTCCGCCACCGGCTCGTCAGAATCGACCTCGTTTTTAAGGGCCTCGTTAGTTATCTATCACCAGGGTGCACCACGTCTCCTTATGGCTAGCTTGGAATCTTCTTACATACCCTTTATTATTGTTACCGAAAGCTGTCACAGAAGAAAAATAAGATAATTTTATCACATGTCGTGCGTGTGGCGTGCGGAGAGTATGGATCCAATTTAGAGAGACCCCTCCGAGAAGATTGATATAATACAGTACACCGCAGCCTCCTGGGGGCACGGAGGTCGCCAAAGAACAATATACCGTGGACAGGCATCCGGACTATTGCAAATATGTCAGAAATTAATGGGCCATTCATGCGAGATGTGGAGGAATCATTATTGCTATACCATAGACGAGGGGCAGACACCTGCCATAACATCTGATCGCTACTTGTCTCATCCATTATTCGATAAGTAATATTAAGAAAATGTTTAACATTCGATGATAAAATTGATAGTGTTTTATCGTGATGATCTATCTATCAGGAGCCTTGGAAACCGGCCAGCGTGCATGAGAAGAGTAATAAAAGATAAAAATTATTTATTTACCATTGGCTCCTCGCAGGCACTTAGACACATAACATTTTTTGAAATATAGTCTTATTGTATCTTATTCAATTCTCTTATTTTACTTTATATTTTTTAATGTGCTAGCATTTCGGAAATGACAATGGTCGAAGAAGAAATGCCGAAAGAAACTTGCCAATAGTTATAGGTATCTTTCAAATTTGTTAATTAGATATTACAATAAAGTCACATCAGCCAATACCAATATGGTATAATAATGATATCCAATTGCTGAATTATTTCCAGACATCTCTGTCAGTTACATATTCATCAATTCTATAATAACCTTTTACAGATAACATTTCTAATGTGTTTCGAATACATTGCCAGGAAAGGATAAAAACCGTTTCAGGCAACTTATTATAAAATCGAATACAACGTCCAAGAAAAGATCTACCTAGCAAGCCGATGTACCGGCATACACAACTTAGTTCTACGTCTAAGTTTTTCGCTGAAGTTTGAAAACACATTAAATTTTTACGGACATACATTATGTTTTCATAACTCTATTGAGAAGTAACAATAATGATATTTATTTCTTTGAACAGTTCCCTGAGAGATTCCCTGGAGGCCAAGTTATAAATAGAGCGAATGGCTCTTTTTTGTAACATATAAATTGTCTTAATGTCAGCCGCCGTTCTCCGCAACAGTATACCATACGACATAATGCTGCGAAAGTAGTTTATTTGATGATTTCAATTTTTTTTTTAAATATGGAGATTATGCTTCTCTGCAACATTTTTTAATATTTTAGAATAGTTCTGGACATAATTGACAAAAACTGGGTCAAAATTGTAATACTTTTCTGCATACAAATCACATATTTTGTTTCTACTTAGCAGAAATACCTGTAGTTGCCCTATCATTAAACTCAAATTTATTTGTAATGTCGAATTTTTGCGGTTAAATATTTATTGATATTCACTGATATAACATGAAACAGATTGGAATATAGAAAATCAGGATCATCCACAGTGTAATCCAACAATTGCAACCTGTCTTCCAATACATTACCGACCGCGTACTGTTAGAACTACAAAGGCTATTAATGCTACAAAAGCCAGAATTCGCCGAAACCCCATTAGAAAACAAAAAAATCTTATTGCGAGAAATGAAGATTCCCGCTAGGACTTGTCACGTATATACTCGTATATATCCATTCTTGACATTACAAATTGGTTAAATAATAATAATTTAAAAATGAATGTAAGTAAAACTAAATTATATACGATTTCACAACCAACGAAATAATCAGAGAGCTTATTATAAGAGTACAACACGATAATCAGATTATTGATGAATATACTAACATGTCATTTTTGGGAATTGTACTTGATAATTATTGCACGTGGAAGCCACATGTAGCGAAAGTGAACAAGAAAGTTAATACTTTCTTTAAGATCAAAAAAAAAAAAAAATGTTCTGACACTGTGAGCGATTTTTGTGTAAATCGGAACATATATAATTAATCCATCCATGTCGGTAGATATAATAATTGAATAACTAATGTAAGACAAATACCACCTTAGTCTTCCTGCGACCACGGACGCTGCAAAGCGTTCGAAACGTCAAGTCCAACAAAATAAATAAAACACGCGATACTTCCGTTAAAAATTGTTTAATTCAATGTGTAACAATCGCGAAAACCTAAGACAATATTAATACTTTCTCGTATGCATTATAGCGACTAGCCAATATACCATAATATACCATAAAAAAGCCTTGCTAGCATACCGTGGACATTTAGTTTCAAATCTTCGATATAGTAATAGAATCGGGCAATTCATCGGATAAAGATAGAGTCTTTATAGCACAGAGACAGTGCAAACGGTGCTTACGTAACCTATCTCCCAAAACAAGTTGTAAACCATATTGTTAAAAGTTAAATATGCTGTCATTCCCGTGCATATATATATTTATGAAATGTGTCAATTTATAAAGACTCACATCCATTTTTCGATAAAAAGTATGCTTAGTAACTATCGAGGGAGATACCAAAGTAAAGTAATATTGCCTAATATCTCAACAACATTATACCACAGTAGTTGTTATCCGATGGACATTCAAATATTTAACAAACTACCAAAGAACATAGTAGACTTACCCTTGTCAGTCTTTAATGACAGATAAGAAAACTACTCGTAAACAAGTGTTACTATAGAATATACCGAATTTTTAATTTAACCAATAAGCCGACAACTTTAGAGCCAAAGCCAACCTCACCTGCACGTGGTATACCCCGCTTATCAACAAACGAGGCTCTGGCTAAAGAGAGGTAGGGCACTACGTTAGCCCGACTGGGAAATACCTGCACCTCACAGAAGACGGCAGCCGAATGACAACTCCGTGGAGCGTTGTTGTGTTCCTGCGAGTAAGTGAGGTCACCAGAAGATGAGCAGTTGCTGTGTTGACAGCGGGGATGGCAACGCGCTAGCGACATTCTTTTTGTTGCTAGTGTTCATACGCTACGGTAACCGCTTCAGGCGGACCGTATGTTGTTTGCTATGAAGTGTAAGCAGCAGAGGAAGCATCGCGCAAGTGATACTTAATATAATTACAAACGTTAGTAGGTACGGTAACTGCTTTACATCAATCAGGTGGGCCGTATGCTTGTATGCCTCCCGATGTTGTATAAAAAAAGGAAAAATAATCAAATTATACACTTGGATATGATTTAGTTTTTAAGGTTCTATAAAGAGGTTCTTTTTTTTCGAAAAAAAGTTTTTAAGCTCATTTAGCTGTATTGTGATTAACCCTTCGAAACCCGTGTGGTCATATATGACCGCGAAATGTATGGGAAAAGGTATATAACGGGTTCTGAAGGCTTTAATAATAATTTCGACGATTTCAGTCGTTTCTTTAACATTCATAGTTCCTAAGGCTCCTGACATTCACACAGACACCTTCTGATAAAACACGACCAAGTTGGTTATGGTCGGGATTAGTAAACGAAATAATTAATAATAATTAATGCTACGATAACCACTTTACATCAGATGGGCTGTATATATACCTCCCAACAATAAAAAAAAAATAACTCAGTCTATATTTATGTAGTCTATGTCCACGATACTTCATATTATTGGTAATAAGGCTGTGAACAACAAGATCGTGACATAAACACAAGGTAATGGAAATGCCTTCCAGGTAATGTCACGCTGTCTACAACACATGTGAAGCTGTGTGAGGTTCCCGACAATGATGTTAATTAAACACAGGGTTGCCACCGACAGTTCTATCGTCGAAGTTCCGTACATCGAATTTATGGATTCCGGCAAGCGATATTCGCTTTATGTATTTGAAGTTAAACTTCTTTACGCACGCTTGACTTGGGGAGTAAGTGAATGTGCGACGAGAGCGTTACGAAAAGTGTGATCGGGCGAGGCGAACGGAAGTTGAGAGAGAGATATAAGTTAGTGAAGGTAGAAAGAGAAAGAGAGTTACGTTTCGTATATTACTGTAGGGGCAAGAGAGAGAGGTGCGAGCATACATTTTCTTTCTCTCTTTCTTTTATAGCGACTTAAATTTCGTATATGTAAGACACAGTGCAGGCCTATTGTCTGTATCACACTATGGAGCTAAAGAAGTTTTACTTCAAATAGTTAATAGATTCAGGCGTTATTTTGCGAAAGTCAAAAGCACGTACTAACAGTAGTGGCTTGGTGCCGGCCGGCGCTAGGCCGCATCAACTAATTGGTGGCGGAAGCACACAAAGCAGGTTAGATCAAATTGCATGTAAGTTTTACTTCAGTCGTGTGGTCTAAAGCACACTCGTTTTTTTTTATACAACGTCGAGAGGCATACAGACGTACAGGCTTTATCGCGCGTTGCTACCCCTACTAGCAGCAGCTACACTGCAACTTATTAGGAGGTTACTGTTCCTCACTCACTTGCAGGAATATAGCGACTCTTTTATATGTAACTAGCAGAAGCCCGCGGCTTCACACGTATGAGATTTGGGCTTTTAGTAGCCTTTATTTCTCTGTACACATGAAATTGTTTCTGCTTAAAAAAAAAACAAAGTTCCGGTCGTAGATGCAACCATAGAGCGATTCAATTTTCGTACAGCGCCATCTATTGATCTTTACAGGAGGCAACGTATATGTATTTTATTTATATTACATAAAAAATGCGTAGGTACTTATTTTATGTTACAAAAAATACGTATTATATGAAAATAATAAAAATAAAATTGCAAAGTCTCCCGAAGGGGAAGATATTTCCCTCTAATTTTAACAGTTTTTCACTTTTTACGCAGGAACCCTAAATATTTACGGGATAAAAAGTACCCTATATTCCGCTCTGAACAGTCCTCTACCTACCAGCGAAAGTCCCGTTAAAATCGGTTTAGCCATTTCGAAGATTAGCCCGGACAAACAAACAGACAGACAGACAAAAAAGTTAAAAATGCGTGTTTAGGCTTTGGTAACGTGAAAATAATAATATGAGCTTAAGATAAAGGCTTTATTTTGAAATCACAGACAGACACTTCAATTTTATTTATATGTATAGATTATTAGGGTACGAGGTGTCTAGTAATAGACACCTCGTACCCGGAGGGTCGTCGGGCCGGAGCCTTCATCTCGTATTCACTCTTGTCCCTGTTTCCATCCGTCCTCCATCCTTCCCTATATTTATTTATAATTAAAGAAGAACGGAACCTAAGTTCGGTTATTCTTACATTAATTATTATTTTTGACAAACTCTGTGGCGCAGAGGTTAATAACGGAACTTTTTCACTGATGCTTGTGTGCATGAACATGACTGTCGAACTGGGCGCTTCAAAGCAGCCCGTCTGGGGGAGTACCTCCACCGCACAGAAAACTGCAGTGATAACGCTCTTGATGGTTGTTGTGTTCCTGCGTGTGAGTGAGGTCACCAGTAAGCTCCTAAGGAGTTGCTGTGTTAGCAGCAGAGGTGACATCGTTCATACGGCAACAGATATATATCAAATTGGTTGTATGTTTGTATGTCTCCCGACGATGTATAAAAAAATTACCAATTCATAGGGCGACCAGCAAAAAACAGCAATAGTCCAATCATACAAACAAGGTATTATTTATATATTTTTCTGTTACCACATCCTACATCAACCCTCACTCATCCCACTGCAGGGGTACGGGTCTCCCTTCAACCGAAGGGGTTTAGAGCATACTCCATTACGCTGCTCAAATGCGAATTGGCGGGGGCCAGTGTTTTCAAGCCGCCCGAGGGCCACCGACTTAGCTTAACGACTGTCATCTATCGACAACAGCCGGGACCGACGGCTGAACGTGCCCTCCGAAGCACGGAGAAACTCGAGATAGAAAAACCCATCAATAGACTACGGTCGACGTTGATTAACCTGCGTCTTTGGCTAAAATGACACGCGCAACGACACCATCGAGCTCTCCATTTTTCTGTTAAGTACTCTTATATACATCAACCATCCACCAACACTACCCTCACTCATCCCACTGTAGCATACGGGTTTCCCTCTAGTCGATGCAGTGTAGTATACTCCGCCGTGGTGTTGAACGGATTGACTGAGGACAGCGTTTTCACCCACCGTGGGCTACTGCAAAAGATGAACGGCCGTCATCTAACGACAGACAGGACCGACGGCTTAATGTGCCCTCCGAATGTGGAGAAGACATACCCATCCACAGACAGACTGCGTCAACGTTTGTTCCACCTGAGCATTCTATCTCTCTCTAGACACGCTCGACAACACTATCAAGCTATAATCATATACCACATCAAATTTAATTATTAATCCCTTGCGGCGTAGGCAGAGAGGACCGAGCGCCACGTGACTCGATCCTTACCTCACTCGCTTCTTTAACATTCATTGCTCTTCTCATGCACGCTCGCCGGTTTCTAGGGTTGACGGTTGACATCACCTTCTGATAGAACACGACCAATTTGGTCATGGTAGGTAAATCTTGGCTCTACTCGGCTCCTACATCCTTCCACTTTTGCATTGTATATCTGCTTCGTCATTCTTTCTTCTTGCATTCTTTCTACATGTCCGAACCAACGGAGCATGCCTCTTCTTATTTTAACACCGACACTCTCTTTCAAACCAACTCTGTTTCTAACATCGTCATTGCGAATACGGTCTACAAGTGTTACGCCGCAAATTTTACGCAACGCACGCATTTCGACCGTGTTTATCCCACATTCAAGCTCTCGCTGCCATACCCAGCTCTCGCTTCCATAAGTAACCATTGGAAACAGCACTGCATTGTGTATAGCCAGCTGTGCCTTCTAGCCCAAGTTTTTACTACCAAGAAGTTTTCCCAACGCTCCATTCACACTATTCCCAGCACTCACTCGTCTTTCCACATCTGCGGTGTACCTTCCATCCCTGCTGAAAGCACATCCAAGATATACAATCTCATTTACTTGTTCCAACATTTCATCATCAACCGTAATTCTTACATTTTTATTTTTTAATTACTATTTAGGTAATTCATCAAGCAACCTTAAGAATATAAAAAATACTTCTCACTATTTTTATTTATTTTTTACAGATTAATTTTACTCAACTTTGACCTTTTGCGTTGAAAAATAATGTAAAGCGATTTACATTAAATAAATAAATTGTCTATTTAGTGAAGAATTCACAAAGATATGATAATGACTTTTTATGGAAAAAATTCAGTATTTTTTTCTTATATCCAATTTTAGAATTTATATAAAAATAAAAGTGCATTTTACCGACCTTTGATATGCTAAACTAATTCAGTCTGTCTCCAAACTCGATCGAGTCACACGGCGATTTCACGTACATAGGTAATTCAAAATTAAACCAGTTGAGAATGCGCAAGCTTGCATTGCCAGAGGAACACCTGGCTCGTCAATTATATAACAATTCATTTTTTTTTATTTGTCGGCCATTTTGACCATGTTCCTTGAAAGATAGGAACGGTGTTCCTGAACATTCCTAATCTACTTTTTTATGCTGAATCCGAATCTGAAGTCAAAAATCGAATATTCGAAAAAAGCGACAGACAAACGCACGGACAAACGCAGAGACAAACATATAGAATTTATATAGGAACGGTGTTCCTGACCACGGCGATTAAATACTTTTTCGATTGCATTTTCCGGTACATTTTAGAATTTTAGAGTGATTTCTTTGTAACCGACGATATGTAAAAAGATTTTTTTCATATTTTATAATATTATTACACAATTTTTATTACACAATTACACAATATTATTATTACACAATATTCTATTTATATATATTATATATAAATAGAATATTGTTTATTTGTATGACAGAAGAAACATGAAAGCAGGGTGAACGACGTAGACATGAGAGCGCTGAGGAGTATGTGTGGAGTGAGAATGATTGATAGAGTAAGAAATAGCAAGATACGACAACTATGTGGAAAGAAAGATGATGTAGTGACAAAAATTAAAAACGGTATGCTGAGATGGTTTGGTCATTTACAAAGAATGAACGACAAAAGAGTTACGAAAGAAGTGTATCAAGCAAGAGTGAATGGTGATGTCGCGAGGGGCCGCCCTAGACGCACACAATACATCAAATTGGTGATGTGTTGAAAAAGGGTCAAATCAAAAGTACCTAAAACCGAAGAACATGCATGAAGAGGTTGATGAGTGTGGAAGAAGCGAGAGCGGTATGTTTGGATCGGTGCACCAGGCGTTCCATAGTCTCTGCCTACCACAATGGGAGACAGGCGTCATGATATGTATGTATGTATGTATGTTTATTTACATTCGATTGTAATACGTATGTGCCATTTTGTTCGATACACTTGTAACTGCGACAGTATTCCTCTTTTATTTTTAACCTAACACTACCTGAAGAATTCTGAAGAAATCGAAACAGATGTGAATCTGAGAACGCAAGTTCAGGTCTATGTGTTGGTTGCATTAAGACTTCCCAACCAAGCTCTCTCAATACTTGCTTAGTGGTTAAAGATGTATGTGGTCTGGCCTCCATGATAAAAAAAACCACGCGTTTTCTGTTGATTTATAGGGTTCCGTACCTCAAAAGGCAAAACGGAACCCTTTTACGAGTAGTATCACTTCGTTGTCGGTCTGTCTCTAAAGACCCTTTTTCTCAGGGACGGATGGAGCTATCAAGCTGAAATTAATATCACATATCCAGGTCTACAGTTCCTTTGATCAGTGAAAAAATCAAACTTCTAAGTAACGCAATCAAAAGATACGGCTGTTTATGTCTCGTTTATGCGCATATTTTGACACTTGTAAGGGAATCAGAACCGACAGGGTACCATGAACCATGAAATTTGGTAAGAAGCAAGGTCAAGCACACACCTTAACACAAGTTAAGGAAAAATGTGAAAACCGTAAATTTGTAGTTATATCACAAAAAATAAATGTTTTCTGCGATAATCATTTGCGAAAATATTTCTTTACGGAACCGAGCGAGTCGGACTCGCACTTCACGACTTATTTTTCTGTATTTCTTGCTCACCTGCTATTCAGAGAGATGCGAATCGATAATTTTATCCGGCGACAAATGCTCATAATGAACGATCCCTTGCCGATCTCACAATGTAGGCAGCATCACTACCTTGCACATTAATCCGGGTTTCGCTGCAGTCTGTGAAGCTTAACTACTCTTCGATCATGATATTTCTCGCACATTGTTATCGTAGATAATCCACTTTTCATCACCAGTGACCAATCTTTTCAAAAAACGATTTGGTTTCGTTTCAATAGAGAATCTCAATTGAGTACGCAATTCATTTGGTATCTTTCAGTGAGCTTGAACGTTACCCAAATATCTATTTTGTAATATAAACGTCAAAAATGTTTTGCACTTTACCTTTTTTTGGATAAAAATTTCAAAATTTATCAAATTTCTTCGTTGAATCATTATGGCGGACAGAATAACAATAGAAAAATGGCGGTAACGGTCTTTAATTTTTATGTTTCTGTTTTTAAATCTCATCAATTTAATGGTACAAAATCAGCCAGATACAAACAGTACAACCGGAGCGATTTCACTGCAACTTTTTAGTTATAAAATACAAAATAACTACCTATTATATTTTGAAAAAGTATTTTAGTTTAGTTACACATTTGAGGGTTAATAAGATTACGAATCAAAAACATTAAGGGCATGAACACTAGCCATGGACATCATTTTAGATAGCATGTTTAGTGAATTCAATGAAAACTGGACCTTATATGGACCATATTTCCAGACATTAGCGCTACTTTTGAATCAGTTAATCATGGTATTCTTATGACTTATGAATCGAGGATTATGAAAATCATAAATCTATTAAAATCATATTGGAGCAATCGGCAGCAATATGTTTAGATAAGACATGCCAGTGGAGAATTTCTATTAAAAAAACTTAAAAAGAAAAAACGGTTACCAGAGATGTTCCGCAAGAATATATATTTTTTTATACTACATCGGGAGGCATACAAGCATATTTACGCTTGTAATATATTAAGTATCACACGCGCGTTGCCTACTCTGCTGCTTACACACAGCAACTTCTTCGGAGCTTACTGGTGCCCTCACTTACACACAAGAACACGATAACCCTCTAGGGAGTTGTTATTTAGCTGCGCATTTCTGCGAGGTGGAGGTACTTCTCCAGAGAGGCTGCTTTGATGCGCCATACCTCGTTTAAAACATCCAGACCAAAACAAACAAGCATGTCCATGCACACAAATGTTTGTCTTGTGTGGGAATCGAACCAATGAGTGGTGGTGTCAAAGTCGCGTCATTCACGGGTTCACAACTGAGCCACCGAGTACGTCAATATCTAAAAATGTATCACAGATTATATGTTTATAATCATCACTTGCTCGGCGGTGAAGGAAAACATCGTGAGGAAACCCGCGCGTCCACGAAGATTATACTTCGGTCTGGTTTTCCCTCTGGGTTGCGGAACTCTAACGGCAGTCGCTCTATGTAAAAATCTGTATCTTCGTAGTATCCTTAAGCTTAGGTAACGGACCCCGCCAATCCAAATCAAATAATGAATTAGGAAACGGGTAACGCTAACAAAAAGAAACTGTTGCGCTAAAGAGCATCGAGAACAATATAATATTATTGGAATTAACGATCAGCAATAAACAAAAATGATACACAAAGAAGAATGGACGAAAATACATATAAAAATATGTGTAATCCAAGGTGCCTTCTCAGCATCATGTCGGAGTCCTCGGGTGGCCGTGTACTCCAACGCTGTCAGGACCTCAGCGACGTCGGACTCCGGACAACAGACAAGTGCATAAATATAAAAACAAAATTACTGTACAAAGGTTGCTCAAAAAAGGTGTGAAGAGTTTCTACAGGGTCTGATATTGCAAGTCTCAATAGCTACGGCAATGCTTACCATAATGGTATGGCTTACCATCAGGCCTGTCGCACGTTTGTTTGTCACCTTAGCAGCATAAAATATATATATTTTTTAACACTACGTCGGGAGCCATACAAGCATACGGCCCACTTGATGTAAAGCAGGTACCGTAGCCTATTAACGCTTGAGATATATTTATTTATTTATAATGACTTCAATTTATAACATTAATTTAGTACTATTGAGCAGTCAGAACCCGTTATATACGTTTTCCCATACATTTCGCGGTCGTATACGACCACCCGGGTTTCGAAGAGTTAAATTCCGACGAACACTAAAAACAAATAAAAATAATCTATATATAAATAGAGTTAAACTGAAAATGTAAATTACAAGCCGTGAAAAATCGCTACATTCGCTGTGCACTTAGAGCTTTACGAGGGGAGTTGACCGCTGACCAACTGAAATCGCTATATTATGCCGTGATTGAATCTAAATTACCAGAGGGAGACTTCGTACAAAAGTAGTCCGCGTGGGTACCTCTGTCTTACCTATTTCTACCGCCAAGCAGATATATTTATATAGCTGTGTTCCGGTTTGAACGGTGAGATATGGCAGAGAAGCAGCCTCAGTCACAAGATTGGCAGCGCGCGAGTAACATCGCCGTGGTGTTGCGAGCGTCAATAGGCTGCGGTGACCGCTTACCATCTAATGCTATGCATGCTTGTTTGCCAATCTAGTATCATAAAAAATATAGATTATGCTGTAGTATTTAATTTGGGGTAAAAGGTACGATAATCGTGTAAACAAGGTTTGCGTAGTGCAAAAAAGACCAGATTGAATGCCGTGCAGCCGTAGTATGAACGGCATATATGGCAGTGAAGCGTAGAGCACTTTAAGAAGCCGTTCTGTCTACACATAAGTATATACTTTTAACGAGCTTTCTTATAGAGCTTTATATGAGCCGGAAAAATAAAAGTAACTTCGCATAACGTTTTATATTTATAAAAGTGTAAACTGGTATAAAGGTTTCTCCGATACAGGCTTGCCTAGTGGAGAAACCAATGCAAATCTTGTTTATTTAATTTAAATCTACATCCACTTTATTACTGTACTTTTAAATTGTAATAATATGTGTTTGTAGGAAATAAATATATTTTTCATTTTTTCATAAACACGAAACGAAAAGATCTAAATAGAAAACTAATCCAATGTTACAAATTGTGGTGCATTGTCAGCGAAATACGACTGAAGTTTTACTTAATAAATTGCCTGATAAAAGCGATTACCACGTTACGAACTCTTGCAATGTATTAAGTGTCAGTCGCGCATGCCACCTCCACTGCTAACACAGCAACTCCTTAAGAGCTTATCGGTGACCGCACACAAACGCTGGAACACAATTTAGTTGTTATTTGGGAACACAACTGTCCTCAATTTACTCGTAGTTGTTATTTGGTTGCGGTTTTCTGTGAGGTGGTGGTACTTCCCCAGACGGGCTGCTATATCTATCATAATGACGGTACTTACTAACTATTCATGTATGTTATGATATTCATGTGATAATAATTCGCTGTGACTTCAACTTGCACAAATACAAAAATTGACGAGTGTGATCACAAAGTACTCGACTCGATACTTAGTCATTCCTTGGCCTGTGGCAGAATATCAGTGGTTTACAGTACTTCTGTCAGTCATAAGGGATGGTACACACTGGACCAGGGCGTGGGTACATTACTGTAGCGCTCGCGTGCTGTACGTACTTTTGTGGTTGTAATGTTATTGTGAGATAATTATTTAAAACTAGTTCTACTGCAATGTGCTGTAATTTAATAAAGTAATTGAAATGTATCTTTCAATTTTTATATATGTGTCTATCTAGAATTGTCGACAATCCTAAGCTTACACACGATATTGAACCCTTAAGTTTAAGGAGAGATTTTGCCTCCCTTTGTGTGTTGTACCGATTGTACAACGGGTTGTGTTCTGAAGAGTTGTTCGATATGATGCCAACAGCTACTTTTTATAACCGCACCAATTGTTCACCCTCACACGCTGGAACCGCAACGGTCGCGTACGGCGCGGTTCTAGAGAAGTTTTCTTCCGAGAACTCTCAAGCTGTGGAATGAGTTCCCAAACGAGGTTTTTCCAAGGGAGGGTTTTTCCATTCTTCAAGAAATGCGTGAAGAGGTTTTTAGAGGGTCGGCAATGCATGAGTGACGCCGCTGGTATTGCATAGTGATTATTTACCATCAGACAGGCTGTATTCTTGATTGCCGCCTTAGTGGTATAAAAAATCGACCATAAGTAGACTCAGAGACAGTCTGGTTGTACCTAGAGCCTTGAATTATATTGGCGGAATGGGCGTTGCATGGCAATAAAAAAAATAGCCTGATAATTTTAAAAGCTTAAGAGTGACATTACTCAAAAAGAAATGAATGCCTCATGACAAAATGTTACTATACAGTGAAAGAATATTTCAATGGCAAATTTGCTCAACGGTAATTTAATATAAACAATCTTTTTATATCCGAAATGTTTGCACGCTCCAGCAAGAGCAGAATAAGTTAGATTATCTAATTATGTAATATCTTTCATATTTGGAATTGACTTCCCCTCTTGGCAAAGTGAGAGACAGCAATATGACAAATAAGGCATTTAAGAACCTCAAAGAGAAGGCTAGTCAAGTGAAGCTCAACTGCCGTGTACCACGGATAATCAAATATCTAACACTATTGGGACCTAAATTGTGAGTTTTTTTTTATATACCACCGAGGTGGTAAACAAGCGTACGGCCTGCTTGATGGTGAGCAGTTACCGCAGCCTATGGACATTTGCAACAACAGGGGTGTCACTCTTGCGTTGTAAGAACCTCTTCACGCTTTTCTTGAAACCCCATACTGTAGTCCCTTGGGAAAACCTCGGCAGGGAGCTCATTCCAGAACTTAATAGTTCTCGGTAGAAAACTTCTCAGGAACCGTACAGTACGCCACCATTGCGGTTCCAGTGTATGAGGGTGAACTCCCAGCCGAACGATTGTAAAACGAGGCTGGTGGCATGATATGGAACAACTCCTCAGATCACAACCCATTGTACGATCAGTAGAACACGCAAAGGGAGTGAGTTGTTACCTAACACATCGATTCCAATAATATAGATTGCAGAACCGCCTAAACGCCTGGTAATTCTCCCTTGTTGCCACCAAATCAGAATAGTATACTACCCCGGATGTGACACGCAAGGAATTTGACATATCGTCCCGCTCCCGACGCCGGAGATCGCACTCCCAGAGAACATGATGTGCTGTTTGCTCGAATTCATGATTTTTCGTAGAACACTCACATAAAGGCGATGACACAAGTCTAAACGAAAAGAGCTTCGCCCTAAAGTTTCCATGTCCAGTTAAAAATTGCGCAACGGGATCATCGACTTCTAACCACTCTTTACTTAATCTGTCTCGTACATACCAACGCCGGTCCCCCGTTGGGGTAACAGAGACTAAGAAACGCCAGGTACCGATCAAAACATACCTCCTCTCGCTTCTTCCACACTCATCAACTCATCATGCATGAAGAGTGCATGCTCTTCGGTTTTGGGTGATTTACATTTGGCTCTTTTTCACCCATCACCTATATGTGTGCGTCTGGGGCGGTCCCTTCCGAATTATCCATTCTTTCTCGTCTGATACACTTATTTCGTAACTCTTTTGTCATTGTCTATTTCTAAATGACCAAGCCATCTCAGCATACCCTTTACAATTTTGTTCACTGCATTTTTGACTCTGTCAATCATTCTAGCCCCACTCATACTCCTCAGCGCTCTCATTTCTACGTCGTTTACCCTACTCTCATGCTTCTTCTGCCATACCCACGTTTCACTGCAGGACATCGAGGTTGGCGTTAATACACCCTGAACGATAGCAAGACATTCAATTTTATCATTGGGCGGTGATAAAAATTATAATTTTGTTATCACCCAAGTACTGCTGGTGCATAACTACTGGGTCGAGCTCGGTGGCGCAGTGGTGAAACGCGCTGTTACCCTACTTTGACACCAACGCGTGGGTTCGATTCACACACTATTCAAACATTTGTGTGCATGAACATGTCTGTTTGTCTTGGTCTGGGTATTTTCTATGTATAATAAGTATGAATTTACAAAAAAAATGTATTTACGTATGTTTATCAGTTGTCTAGTACTCATAACACAAGCTTCGTTTACTTTGGGGCTAGATGCCACTGCGTAATTTTCCCTACAATATTTATTCATTTATTTATCAATAACTATTATACGAATATATCAGTAGATTTGTGAAAAGATACGATATGTTCTATCGAAACAAAAAAAATAAACTGCCATATTAGTAGAAATTTCACAATGGTATAAAGCTGACTTTTTTCTTGAACCAACAAGAGATTTAACTTTTTTCGCGCCAAAGAGAGTGACGCGGACAAAAACGAAATGGATCATTAATTTATTTTTTGCACTTGGCTGTTCTCTTTTAAATAAGTCTGAAACGTATATTTAAGTTCACATTGCCTTATCTTTTAACAAATGTATTTTTTTTAACATTAGGATGCATTTTTTTTATACAATGTCGGGAGGCAATCAAGCATACGGCCCACCTGATGTAAAGTAACAACTGTAGCCTATTATCGCTTGTACTACAGAAAGCATTGATCGCGCGTTACCACGTCTACTGCTAACACACCAACTCCTTAGGAGCTTACTGTTACCTGACTTACTTGCAGGAACTCAATAACCCTCCAGAGAGTTGTTGTTTGGCTGCGGTTTTCAGTGAGGTGGAAATACTTCCCCAATCGGACTGCTTTGATACGCCCTATTTCTCTCATATTTAATACCTTAACATCATTATTTAAACAAAATTAGATATAGTTGTCTGTTTTTCCATCTGGCAGTTCCGTCTACCCTACTGGCATCTGTTTTATCATCATGTTTATCGCAGATTACAGCACATGCTATATATATACAGTATAAATGCACGGTAATATCACGTATACCTATATACCTAGTCTTGCCATAAATACTGAAACAAAGAAAAAAATAATTCTATTGCAAATAACATTTATTATTTTTACAGTGTATTAGTTTAATACATAAATATAAAACAATTTAAAATATAAAAAGCTTATTCGAAGTGGTCCTATTGGCTGACATACAGTCCTTTAAACGTTGAGGCCAGTTATCAATAGAAGCATGCACTCTTTCCATGGGATAATTCTTCACTGCCAATCGTACGGATTATTTTAGGGACTCCAAATTACCATGGCGTTTAGAGCAAGCCGGACTCTCTAAAACTGACCATAAATCATAATCCTGCGGATTAAGATCGGGACTAGACAACGGCCAGTCTTCAGCTCTGATGAAGTCCGAAACGTTCGTTTCCAACCAAGACTGCGTAGACCGAGCTTTATGACCCGGCGCCGAGTCTTGCTGGAAGAAATATTCTTGGTTATTGAACATGGTGTTGTTAAGGGGCTTCACTACCTTCTCAAGAATGGTATCTTGATACACTTGTGCCGATGTTTTGATACCTTTTTCACAAAAGTATGGCTCAGTCACTCTTTCATAGCTAATACCCCACCAAACCATCACTGAAGTCGGATAGTGCCCACGTTGCACTCTGTCGACTAATTGGTAAGCTTCCTTAGAGCTTTGAGCATAAATACGGTCATTTTGTTTGTTAAAATGTTGCTCAATTGTAAAAATTTTCTCATTCGTAAACAAATTTTTTCTGTGACCTCCCTTTGCGTACCGCTTCAGTAGTTGTTTCGATTTTACCACCCTATTCTTTTTTAAATTATCAGTTAAGAAATGACCAGTACCTCTCTTATAGGCTGCAAGTTCTAAGTCATCTTTTAAAATACGCGACATGGTTCTAGGTGCTATCTTCATCTCCCGAGATAAAATCTTTTGCTTTCGGACAGGATTTCTTCGAATTCTTTCCCTTACTGCTTTGACCACCTTTTTCGTACGAACACTACGTGGACGGCCAGATCTTTTTCTGTCACAAACAGAGGAGGTCTCATTGTACCTATTAATAGCCCGGTACACAAACATGTTACTAGTACCAAGCGTAACAAGTTTTAAAAATTGCATTTGGCTCCATACCTACTTTTCGGTTCTCTTTATCAACCCACTCCATTTTAATATCGCAAAATATTGTACAATGTATTGGCGCCAAAATGAGAAAACTCAATGAACAATCATATACAAATTACAGATTCCAAATTCAAATGTAATATTTTGTTTATTTTTAATTGTAACAGTATTTATGGCCAGACTAAGTATACTCTTCTTCTTCAATAATATGTGTGTCAAAAACGAGTGTCACAAACAAATTTTACTATTTAGTAACTCTTTAAACCCTAAAATGTTTATAGCAGTCGATAATTGTATAAAAATATTGTTTCGATATTCATATTCTAAATTAATAGAACATGGCCTCCGTCTCCTATAGTGGAGGAACCTCCACTTGCTCCATCTACATCGCCCACCGGACGTCTTGTTGTATCCGTAAGCGTCTTTGTTTCCTGCAGCTGTTGCGCTGGGCGACCTACCCGTGTACAACCCGAATCTCCGTCTGGACCTCCCGTCGTGTCCGGTAACTACCTCCGTCTCCGCCGGGACCTCCTACCACACCCGGCCCCAGCTTACCGAATACTTGATAAGACCACTCTCGGGAGTCCTTAAAGTCCATCCAAGCCCAATATCGTCCTTTTATATTGGAATATTTGTAAATATTACATTTTAATAGTTAATATTTTTGACAAGCTCGGTGTCGCAGCGGTTAATAACGCAACTTTGACAGCAACGCTCGTGGATTCGATTCCCACACAGAATAAATATTTATGTGCATGAACATGTTGTTTGTCTTGGTCTGGATGCTTTTGAGACAGGAAGGGCGCATCAAAACAGCCCGGCTGGGGAAGTGCCTCCTCCTCACAGAAAACAGCAGCTAAATAACTCCTTGGAGGGTTGTTGTGTTCCCACATGTGAGTGAGGTCACCAGTAAACTCCTAAAGAGTGTGAGCTGTGTTAGTAGCAAAGGAGGCATCGCGCGAGTGATACTTAAATAATAATATATATATATATATATATAATAATTACTTAAACTTAAATAATAATAATAAATACGTAACTGCTTCACATCAGGTGGGCCGTATGTTGTCTTGACGTTGTATAAAAGAGTTTTCAAAGTCGGGCAATTTTTTTTATACCAGTTAGGTGGCAAAGAAGCATACAGTAAACGGTTACCGTGGCCTATGGACATTTGCAGCACTCATGCATTGCCGACCCTCTAAAAACCTCTTCGAACCTCGACTTGGAGCTGATTCCACAGCTTGAAAGTCCTCGGAAGAAAACTTCCCTGGAAACGCACAGTACGCGATCATTGCAGTACCAGCGTGTGAGGGCGAACTGCCCGCCGTGGGCGAGTGGTGCGGTTATAAAAAGTAACTGTCGGCATCATACCGAACAATTCTCCAGAACACAATGCGTTGTGTTCTGATGGCAAGCGCCGCCTGGAGACAAAATCTCTCCTTAAACTTAAGAGCTCAATAACGTGTGTAAGCTTAGGATTGTCGACAGTTCTCACAGCTCATCTTTATCCTGGTGCTCCCGCCCAAAGGTGACTGCAGTACTCCAAGTGCGGTCTGACTTGAGACTCATATAACACAAGTCTTAGTCCCGCGCTGAAGTACTGCTTTGCTCTGTTGAGCACACCAAGTTTTTTAAACGCCAGCCTGACCTTATCCTACAGGTGACTTCAATATTGCACTTCACTGGAGATCTCGCCAAGCATTCAAATACATTTACGTGACGGTAAGAGGTATGTTCTGGAATTTAGAAACCACAGCAGATGGAGTTTTCTTAACGGTGAACGCGCAAACTGGTGTTTTCTTGGGGTTGAATTCGACCAAGTTAAGCCGTCCCCAGTCAGATACTTTAACTAAAAGTACCATCCATTTCAGACGCAAGTTTATCGCGACTTTTGTCACAGCCTTCCTACTTCCTACAGAGCCCTGAGGAACGCGCGATTTGCGTAAATCCTCGGGCAGCCCGAATGATGATAACTTCCATAGAAGACGTCGATGCCAGACTCGATCAAACGCCTTAGCCACATCTAGGCTGACCGCCAAGCCTAGCCCTTGTAAGACACACTAGAAGATCACCAGTAGAGCAACCGTGACGGAAGCCGTATTAACGGTCGCTGATCAAGTCGTAATCTACTTGGTATGCATAGAGTCGTTTATTTATAACAATTTCCATCACTTTGGAGAGAAGGGAGGTTATGGCAATAGGCCTATAATTCGACGAGTCTGATCTATCGCCCTTTTTGGGCACCGGGTACACACACACGGTCTTCCATGAAGTCGGAACTTGCCCAGTGGAGTAGAAAAGCACGATAAGGCGTGTTACTACAGACCACAACTCAGGAGCACACAGCTTCAGTACCACTGCCGGTATACCATCCGGCCCACTCGATTTATGAATGTCGAGAGAGATTAATGCTCGCCGAACATCTCGCCGGGTAATGGAGATTTCCGGCATCAAGCTACAGCACCACGGTATGGTAGCTGGCACTGCTTCCCCATTATTATTCGAGTTAGACGCAAAGAGATTACCGAAATCGACTTTCTCCATGGTGCTATTGGTGCTCTATGTGCCATTCGGGTTTTGCGGTGGTGGCATGAACGGTTGACAGAAATTTCCCTCGGCAGCTTTAGAGAGCGGTCAGAAAGCACGACTTCCAGGGGGAGGCTCACAAGCTGTTCACCAAGTCTGCCGTCGAAATCGAATTTTAGAAATATTATTATCCCTTATTCCGTTAGGGAATCTTTTCCAGCCGACCATTGTTTTTCAGTTCCCGAACGGAAAAATGAAAAACGGCCGAGAAACAGGGTCGATTACATAATAAAAAGAGGATACAAAAATAAACATAGCAACATATGAGATCTACACAAAATAAATAACAAATACACACAATATTGGAATGTTAGTTCCTCCTGGCCTTTTCCAATATGTAAATATTAGTACAAACAAATAATAATGTGCTTAAATAATAAATACGAGTACATATGTATGCTCAGTTCGAGAAGGGAAGAGTAAAGAACTTGTTCGGTCGTTAACTTCGGTACCCGTTACCCGAGTTGTTGACTTGGAAATCTATGAGCAAGGCTGTAGTTATATTCTATACTAGCTGTGCCCCCGACTTCGTACACGTGGTATTCGTAAAAAGAATAGGTTATGATACTAATAGGAGAGGTCTTCTCGGGAGATACGGCGGTGTGGTGATGAGGCGGAGTGTTTTTCGTTCTAAGTCTAGATGTTTTATTATAATTATATTTTTATATTGCTATGGCTCGCAATTTTGTCCGCGTGGACATTACTTTATATACACCGACTTTTAATTCTTAAGGGCAGGTATTTGGTATTTCGAAAAAGGATCACACACATCTTTTCCTTCAATTGAGAACGAAATTCGGACACATGATCAAACTTTTTGAGACGTAGTTAGTAGTTTTTAGAGGGTCGGCAACTAATGAGTGACACCCCTGATGCGGCAAATGTCCATAAGCTACGGTGGCTGTTTACCATCAGGCAGGGCGTATGCTTGTGGTACTTCGTGGTATAAAAAAACACTGTCGGAAGTGTTAAAGACGCGATCAAGGCTTTTAAGACTACATCACGTGACGCTCGGTTCTCTCTGCCTACGCCGCAAGGGATTTGGCGTGAAGACATATATAAATAGACATTGTATTTTGTTTTACATATTGTATCTTTATTTCATGAAAGTGAAAGCTGGGTAAGGCAGAGAGAGAGCATGGAAGTAGAGTAAATGCGGTCGAGACGAGAGCATTGCGCAAAATTTGTGGCGTAACGCTTGCTGACCGCGTTCGTAACGATGACGTAGGAAAGAGAGTTGTTCTAAAAGAGAGTGTCGGTGTTAAGATAAGAAAAGGTATGCTCCGTTGGTTCGGGCATGTAGAAAGAATGCAAGATGAAAGAATGACGAAACAGATCGAACGAACGAACGAACTATCTGCCTACCCCGCAAGGGGTTTGGCGTGAAGATATATGATTCTTATTATATATTTATTTTATCAGAAGGTCAAGAGTTAAAGAACTAAGTAAATCATGTAAAGATCGATTCATGTGATGCTCGGTGATCTCTGCCTACCCCGCAAGGAACTCGGCGTAAAGTTATAGATATATATATATAAATGAAAAAATAAAATGGTTTTTTTCTGTATGCATATACACATATAACTATTTTAATGAGCTCGGTGACTCAGTCGTGAATGATGTGACTTTCACACTAACGCTCGTGGGTGCGATTCCTACACAAGGCAAACATTTGTGGGCATGAACATGTCTGTTTGTCTTGGTCTGGATGTTTTAAGAGAGGTAGGGTGCATCAAAGCAGCCCGTCCGGGGAAGTACCTCCGCCTCACAGAAAACCGCAGCCAAATAACAACTCCCTAGAGGGTTGTTGTGTTCCTGCATGGGAGTGAGGTCACCAGTAAGCTCCCAATGAGTCGCTGTGTAAGCAGCAGAGGAGGCATCGCGCGAGTGATGCTTAATATATCGCAAGCTATTAATTGACGAGGTTCTGGCGATGGGGACGTTTGGGGTTTCCAATGCGACTGTGAAAACCAATTCACCACACAGAAAACTGCAGTCAAACCACTCGCTGGGTTGTTGTGTTGCGGCTTTCAAGGCTAAACTCTTTTCATTAAAACTGTTGCCTTCCCCTTTGTGTTTGTAGCGTTTGTAGGCAATTCAAGAATTCTAACAAAGCGCGTCATGTCCCCCGAGAGTGCGGTCTTCGTCGCCGGGAGCGAGCCCAACGCTGAATTCCTTACATACAATATCCCCGACTGCACATTACTCACATATGTTCACAGCTACTGATTCAAATAGTTAGCCAACAATTCTCAGGTACAGATACCTCAGTGTGACAAAATAAATCGGATGCCGCGACTGCTGAGCGGAGTCAAGTATGCCTTTTGTGTTATAAATCACTGGCTGAGCTGGCGACTCCGTCCATATCCTGGTATTCCGTGGCTACCACTTTTGAAGTGAAAACTCCTTTTGCATCGTCGTGATTTGAAACTCGATGAAACGAAAAACCGACAGTAAAAAGAGACAACCACACGCATCTATAGGATTTTCATATTCATACATTTTATTGAGGTAGGGCGCATCAAAGCAGCCCGTCTGGGGAAGTACCTCCACCTCACAGAAAACTGCATCCAAATAACAACTCACTAGAGGTTATATTCCTGCGTGTGAGTGAGGTCACCGGTAAGCTCCCAAGGAGTTGTTGTGTAAGCAGCAGAGGAGGCATCGCGCGAGTGCTACTTAAGATATCGCAAGCGTTAATAGGCTACGGTACCCGCTTAACATCAAGTGGGCCATAGGTTTGTATGCCTCCCGACGTAGTATAAAAAAAAATGTAAGTATTACAGGAATCAGGTATCGTGATGTACATACGAGTAAGGTCTGAATAAAATACAAACATGGACCCTGGAAGGGTGTTACAAATTTACAGCGTACGATACGGTTTACTTTTTGCCGTATGCCGTATTATGTTAAAAACAAAACAGTTCATTTTTAGGGTTCCGTACCCAAAGGGTAAAACGGAACCCTATTACTGAGGCTCCGCTGTCCGTCCGTCCGTCCGTCCGTCCGTCTGTCACCAGGCTGTATCTCATGAACCGTGATAGTTAGACAATTGAAATTTTCACAGATACGGAACCCTTCGTGTGCGAGTCCCACTCGCACTTGGCCGATTTTTAACATACATACGGCATTTGATTATAAATTAAGATTTAACGCGCGAGAGAATGAGATAGAAGGCATTATACAGGGTTTATTACAGGGACCGAGCGTTGTACGTGTGTGCACACATATGATGAAGCTTCAATTATCCTACTCCTGAAATGCTTTATTCATCTCATTATCTTGAAGTTAACATTTTTAAACGGTTTTATTTAGCTTGCCCTGTTTGTTTATATGTTTGGGTCAAATCTAGTATCTGAAACTTGACCCCATTCCTGTTGACAGATTGATCTGAAATTTGGTACACACCTTTAGTTCTGGTGATAATACAATTAAATAAATTCTGTTTCATTGTAAATCCAAGATGGCCGCCGCTACAAAATGGCAGTTTACAAATTTTGTCATGACTACCTCAATATACCCATATTGAGGTAGTCATCAAATGAAAGGGCTTGACAAATAGAACACAGTTCACTATGAAAAAAAAACCAAGATGGTCGCCGCTACAGTGTAGTTTATGCAACGCGCGGTGTAGTTTATGCAACGTACCTTCGTCTCTGCAAATAAATGAATTATGAATTTCAAGCCCAACTCCAAAAAAAGAAAAGGGCAGCAATATTCGACCCATATATCATCATAGGTATATTTACCGATATCCCATATTTAAATTCGGAATACTCAACGGATCTGAATTATTCAAATGGTGTTGAATTATTCAAATTTTACGATTAATTAAAAAGTTGTTTAAAAAGTCTACAAACTTTCTTTGTAACTTCCTATTGTTTATGATCTGTTTTTCTTTTTTTTTTCTTTTTTGCCTCCTGTGTGTTAATTTGTGTAAATTTGAGTTTGGGTAAGTTTAGTGATGATTTATTCCATAGAGTAAAATTCCATTTTTTTTTTTAAATAATGGTAATAATGAAATTTACGGAATAAAAACTTTTAAATGGAAACATACAACTTGAAAAATAATAAAACCGCTATTATCGCGCACTAAAAATGATATTGTGGCGTATTTTGTCTCGGCTCTGGTGAGGTCTTTCAGTACTGGTGTATTAAACCCGTTAAAACAATCGAATGACTAACATTTAAGGGTAATAATAAGCGTAAAAGACCTCTACTATCCACCTTGGACGCACCCCATACAGAACAGACTGAATAGACTCGTAGAACTATAATATACATGTAATGGTTTATAACACAGAATTTAGTTCGACGAGCTCTGTGGCTCAGTCGTGAATGACGCGACTTTGACACCAACGCTCGTGGGTTCGATTCCCACACAAGGCAAATATTTGTGTGCATGAACATGTCTGTTTGTCTTGGTCTGGATGTTTTAAGAGTGGTAGGGCGCATCAAAGCAGCCCGTCTGGGGGTACCTCCACTTCACAGAAAACTGCAGCCAAATAACAACTCCCTAGAGGGTTATTGTGTTCCTGTGTGTGAGTGAGATCACCAGTAAGCTCTCAAGGAGTTGCTGTGTAAGCAGCAGAGGATGCATCGCGCGAGTGATACTTAATATATTACAAGTGTTAATAGGCTACGGTAGCCGCTTTACATCAGGTGGGCCGTATGCTTGTATGTCTCGCGACGTAGTATAAAAAATAAAGTTACACTCCCTGAAAAGCAGTTATAGACCAGTGGATAGAGAACCTGTTTATTGACGAACCGGTTCGAATCATGGTATGTACCAGTAAATTCGTGTTTTCAGATTGCCACTTGCTCGGTGATGAAACAAAACATCCTAAAATTATATTTCGTAAGACATTAAGGTAGGTCTGGTTTTCCCTCTCGGTTGTGGAGATCTGTCGCCAGTCGCTCCGTGTAAAAATCAGTATGTCCACCAAATCATTAGGCTTAAGCAGGCTTAAAACGGAATAACGCTAAGGAGAAGAAGTTATACCCGCAGAGTCGCAAACTTAAATACGAGTATATTTCAACGGTAGATTATTTACTGCCATCAAGGCAGGCCGGGCGGCTGAGGCGGCCGAACATTTAAAAATAAATAAATACACGGCTCTTGGCTCCGACTACAACTTTGTTCCTTTCGGAGTAGAGACCCTTGGCCCCTGGGGTCCCAGGCGCGCAGTCGCTTTTTCAAGAACTAGCGAGACGTCTGATCCACGTCACTGGCGACCAAAGAGCTGGTAGCTCTCTCGCTCAGCGCATTAGTATTGCGCTTCTGTGCAGAATGCTGTCAGCATCGTTAGTTATTATTATTATTTTAGATTTATTAAATTTTAGTATATTTATTTAATTTTAGTTAAGTAATTTATATATTGTATTGTTCTGGAATTAAAGGAAATGTTTTTTTTTTATAAATCTTACAATAGGTGATGATTACTGTACAGTGGATTATATTGTGTTTTCGATGACTCCACTGTCTTCGTTACGTGGACATTTAAACTGTTTCAGCCAATTTACAGTCACGTAAACACAAGCCACGAATAAGGGGTTGTTGAGGGAGCTATACTTAAGTAGAGCTCCACAACAGACGAGGATAAAATACGCCTCTTATAAATCCGTGTTTATATTAACAATACGTCTGACCCGGCCGCCGGAAGGTTCACAAACTTGTGTATAATATCACTAAGTTTTTCCACTGTGAACATATGATGCCCTGGATATTTATAATTTTACACACAAGCACATAATATGGTTAGTCTCTAAGATGGCGGTGACTTTAGCGACATGTCAATTCTTGCCTGTAAGAAACAGAGCGTACTTGTTTTTCCTCTCATTTTCATATGCGATAAAATAAATTTTATTGATTATATATTTAATTTAACTGCTACAAGTGCTACATGTATTGACAATATATTTAGCAATGTAAAACCTTCATATCAATCTATAATTAATAAAGTTCAGTCAGACCATTCAGGTCTATTGGTTTCATTTCCAAATTCTTCAAAAATACAAAGAAAGCAAATAAATTATATACCATTTAGTAAAAGCCGCTTAGAAAGATTTAAGTCTAATATAGCAGAAAAAATTGTATTGTTGCCCTATCACGGTACTCCGGACCACTTGTACAGTTCATTATTTAGCTTAATTACTAGTGAATTTAATGCAATCTTTACTCCAAAACAACTGTCTGTAAGTGACCGTATGACATTCAGTGATTGGGCAACTCCTGGTATTTACAAAAGTCGGAATAAATTGTATGAACTTTATGAAGAAAGGACCTGTAATCACAATCCGACTTTTCAAGAACTTGTAAAAAATTATGCTAAAATATTTAAACGAGCCTGTTCCAATGCTAAGTCTATATATTTAAGAAATAAAATTAATGGTTCAACAAATATTATTAAATCTGTTTGGAATATGATAAATAATGAGACGGGTAGAGCGAAAGTACGTAGTCGAGACTTTCAGTTAAAGATAAATGATATAGATATCAAAAATGATGTAGAAATTGCGACTGAGTTTGAAAAATATTTTTCTAACATTCCTCTTATTACTACGAGAAATCTTAGGTCTTCTTCTATAGCTGCTGAACTCGTTCTCAAACAGAGCGTGGTAGAATGCGACACAATATTTGAATTTTCAGCTGTAAGCCCAAAAGATGTTTTGAACGCTTTTAAATCAGTAAATATGAAAAACACTAAAGATCTGTGGTGTCTATCTGTCAAAACCATATCTTCTATTATTATTTCAATCGCTCCACATTTAGCTACAATTTTCAATTGTTGTGTGGCATCTGGTGTATTTCCTGACTTGATGAAACATAGTAAAATCATTCCATTATTTAAATCTGGTGATAGTTCGGACCCTTCGAATTTTCGACCTGTTTCCATACTGCCCATTCTCAGTAAAATTTTTGAAAAACTAATGCTTAGCCAGTTGCTTAGACATTTTAATACACATAATTTGCTTCATAGGAGACAGTTCGGATTTACGAGAGGTTGTTCAACTATAGACGCAGGGATTCATTTGCTTAAAAGTATATTCGCGGCATGGGAAGGTTCGCAAGATGCCTTGGGAATTTTCTGTGATCTGTCTAAAGCGTTTGACTGCGTGCACCATGACACTCTTGTCAGAAAATTACACCACTACGGTATCAGGAACAAGGCTCTCGAACTTCTGTCTTCTTATCTGGGCAATAGGATACAGAAGGTCGATGTTAATGGTAAAAGATCTTCGGGGTCCCCTGTAGTCATGGGAGTCCCACAGGGGTCAATTCTAGGTCCATTCTTATTTTTAGTATATATAAATGACTTACCTTATTATGTAAAGGATAAACATGAGATTGTATTGTTTGCGGATGATACCTCTTTGACATTCAAAATTAATAGACAGTTAGGTAATTATGACGAAGTTAACGATGCTCTCTCTAAAGTTATGCATTGGTTTAATGTTAATAATCTGCTTTTAAATGATAAAAAGACTAAAGTAATTAAGTTCTCAACACCTAATGTAAGACAGGTGACTACCAATGTACATGTTAATGGAACTAATTTAGCCCCAGTGGAGACAACTGTGTTCTTGGGTATAACAATTGACTCCAAACTACAATGGGGCCCACAAATTGAAAAATTATCAGGAAAACTAAGTTCTGCAGCCTATGCAGTGAAAACTATTAGACGGCTCACTGATGTTGATACGGCTAGAATAGTTTATTTCAGCTACTTTCATAGTATTATGTCATACGGAATTCTTCTTTGGGGTAACTCCGCGGACATTAACACCATCTTTTTATTGCAAAAGAGAGCCATAAGAGCTATCTACAAACTTGGTCCCCGTGAGAGCCTTAGAGAAAAATTCAAAGAAATAAATATTCTAACAGTCGCATCGCAATATATCTATGAAAATCTTTTGTATGTCCATAAAAACATAGACTCATTTTGTAAAAAGAGTGATACTCATAACATAAATACTAGATATAAGCATAATCTTGTGTTACATGCAAGCCGTCTCCACAAAATAAGTAATTCTTTTATGGGGCAATGTATACGGTTCTATAACAAACTTCCCAGCAATATAAGAGAATTGTCAATAAACAAGTTTAAAACTACTATTAAAGCCAAATTGTGTAGCAGGGCATATTATAAAGTATCTGACTATATTAATGATAAAAATGCCTGGGATTGAGTCGATCCAATTATAATGTAATTAATAAATTATGTAAATTTGTTTGGATACCAAAAGAGGGATGCCTGAGTTTTTTGGCAGTATTTTTATCAGTGCTCACCTAGTCATGAACTGCACGGTAGGGAAAAAAATTGTGACGATTCCAAACAAATGTAGCCATTTTTACGGAATAAAAAGATTTTGACTTTGACTTTGACTTTGAAATTACGTATTTTTCTTAATTACTTGACTGTACTAATCATCAGTTGGAGCACGGCAGCCTATATAGTCCCCGTGCTTCACCCAGGTGGAGAACCTAGGTGAAGCACGGGTCCGGACTCATAAAAATGAATGTTTATCTGTATGTCCTCTCTGGACTCAAAAATGGCTGGGCAGATTTTGATTAAATTTTCAGTGAATCTTCAAGTTAGCCCAGCAGGTGATCCTGTGAAGTTTGGTCACGATTGGATCACCCGTGCGAAGCTGGATCGAGTAGCTAGCAATTAAATAAATATATTATTCCCACGCAGTTTGCGGGAGATGTCGAGGCCCGCTGATGCCCCTATATCATGTAATATTGTATTGTATTATTACATGTAATTTTAAGGGTAGGTATGTACTAAATTATGTATAAGACACGATGGAGCTGTCTGTCTAATACCTATCTTTATTCCGTTTCGTAATCCATTAGGATTGGCAGGGCAATTCCTTAGACTTAAGTAGCAGACTTAAGTCTAATGATTTGGCGAAGGTACTGACATTAACTATGGGCCTCATACGGAAGCTCAAGGTTGCACAACGTGAGATGGAGATACAGGAGATAGACTCAGAAATGAGCACATTTCTTACAGAAATGGAGATACCGACGTGGCTCGAAAGATGAGCAAGCACATAGCTCGGAGAACCGATGGTCTTTGGGGGCAGAAAGGACCACGAACCAGAAAATGCAGCGTAGGACGGCCCCGACACGACGGACCCACGGTCTTGTAAAGATCGCAGGGAGGCGATGGACATAATCGGCACAGGGTCGATCGCTGTTGAAGTCTAAGAAGGAGGCCTATAGTCAGTAGATGACTATAGGCCTCCTTCTCTCAGCTTCAGCTGAAATGATGATGATGAAGTCTAATTTTAACGTAGAGCAACGCCGTCAGAGACAACCCACGTTACCTCACCTCCATACTATGGCTCCACAGTCATATGAACCGAATCACGAGATTCCGAAGCACGGCACTCGCTGCTCTAAGGCTCTGTTCCATGCCGTGGGCAACGTTTGTCACCCTACAAGTAGCTCTAAGCCACAATGTCTCGTAACGCTTTCACAGCCAAAGAAAAAAAACCAGATATTTTTTAGGATAGGTCTTTCGAAATGCAATTCGTTGGACATGTGAGTTTCCTCACGATGTTTACTTTCATCGCCGAGCAAACCAACTCAGTATATGTATGTATGTATATATTCACGCCAGGCCCCTTGCGGAGTAGGCAGAGAGAACCGAGCGCCATAAGCTATGAATGTGAAAGAAGCGAGTGAAGTGTGTAAGGACCAACTTAGTGGTTTATACATTATGATGTATGTGGGTAATTTTATATAGTTTAGCATGTTCACCTTCTTTGTCGAGTCAGTCTGCAGCCGACATTAAATAGAGTAACACGTAACAAGTAATTTATTTTTTTATATGTATACCTACACTATATACATATACCAGAATTCGAACCCGAGACCAGTCGGTTAATAGGTTAGGTTAATTATCCACTAAGCTATCACTATCCGTAAACATTCGGTTCGATTCTCACACAAGACAAATATTTGTGTGCATTAACATCAGTTGGACTTGGTCTGGATGATTTTAAGAGCGGTAGGGCACATCATAGCAACCCGTTTGGGCAAGATCTCACAGATAACCGCAGCCAAATAACAACTCCCTAGAGGGTTGTTGTGTTCCTGCGTGGGAGTGAGGTCACCAGCAAGCTCCTAAGGAGTCGCTGTGTTAGCAGCAGAGGAGGCATCGCGCGAGTGATACTTAATGTATTACAAGCGTTCATACAGTACGGTAACCGTTTTACATCAGATGGGCCGTATGACTGAGTTCTTTGCACTTGTCCTGTTGTAATTATTAGATTTTTTTTTGATATTCATACATTAACCTAATTACGAACAACGTTTTTTTGTGATTTCATATAAGATCCTCAGAATGGGAGCAGCCCAGTCCATGGGCGGAACCCGTTCAAGGTTTACCCTACCCTAACTGAAATCGCTCCACAAAACATATCAACGGATATTAAACTTTATTCGGACGGCGGCAAGATCAGTATTCCGCTGTTAATCACAATCGGGAGCAGGTTACACGAGATCACTGCACTTAAGCTTAATCTACTTATACAGACTCGATTATAACGAGGCGGCCACAGTCGAGGTGCAGGCAGCGGGTCAACTTCAAGAAAACTATCGAAATGCTCGCACTGGCTCAAATACACCGCTCATCATATAGTTAGAGCAAAAATTGACCAATAATATTAAAGTAACATTTGACGAGCTCGGTGGCGCAGTGGTGAAACGCGTTGTTACGCTACTTTGACACCAACGCTCGTGGGTTCGATTTCCACACAGTACAAACATTTGTGTGCATGAACATGTCTGTTCGTCTGGGTCTGGGTGTTTCCTATGTATAATAAGTGTGTATTTCCAAAAAAAATGTATTTACGTATGTTTATCAGTTGTCTAGTACCCATAACACAAGCTTCGCTTACTTTGGGGCTAGGTGGCGCTGTGTAATTTGTGCGACAATAAAAATAATTAAAAAAAACATAAGGGAGGGGAATGCGCCGTTTGGGCCTTTAATGTCCATTCCTATTTATTTCTTAATTTTTTTTATATACTACGTCAGGAGGGATACTAGCAAACGGCTCACCTGATGTAAAGCGGGTACCGTAGACTATTAACACTTGAGATAAGTATCACTCGCGCGATGCCTCCTCTGCTGCCTACGCAGCAACTCCTTGGGAACTTATTGGTGACCTCGCTTACACGCAGGAACACAAAAACCCTCTATTTTATCTAGTTATTTGGCTGGGGTTTTCTGTGAGGTGGAGGTACTTCCCCAGACGGTCTGCTTTGATGCGTCTTATCTCTCTTGAAATATTTAAGATATCTCGTAATATATACACAAATCACACGGTTTTTTTTGGTTTTCTTCATTTTGGATTCGGTTGAAAACGCCTAAGTTCACTGGTGAACCTACTGCACATGCCTATACTGTGACTCATCCCTTCGGTCTAATGCCCGTATTAGAGAGGGCCTTCCTACTATTTGCGTCCATTTTCTTTTCGTAATTATTGGCATTATTTTCTTTGTGTGTAGGCACCTGATTTTTTTTCTATGTCGGTCGGCTAACAAACTTGCCTGATGTGAAACAGTAACCAAAAAATGTAATTGCTCACCATAAGGCAGGCAATACGCTTGTTTGCCACCTTAGTGGAATAAAAAAACATAGCAAGGAGTATCTCCCGTGCTTATATCAAGCTGTTATGCTAGCTTATATAAATGGAGGCGTTAAAGCCAGGTGTTTTGTTCGTGCAATGTTTCCACCTCCGGAAACTTAGCTTCCTGGTGACCTCATTCACTCGTAGGAACTTATTCTTAAGCGTATTTCTTAAACAGAATGAATTTCTTAAGCCCTTAAGAGAGGAGGGGCGCATCAAAGCAGCCCGTCTGGGGAAGCACCTCCACCTTACAGAAAACTGCAGCCAAATAAAAACTCCCTAGAGGGTCACTGTGTTCCTGGGTGTGAGTGAGGTTACCAGTAAACTTAATACTTAATGTGTTACAAGCGTTTAGGCTACGGTAACGGTTTTCCACCAGGTGGGCCGTATGCTTGCATTTCTCTCGACGTTTTACAAAAATCACTTTACTTCAGCGACGTATCAAAGGTAGACACGTTATACACGAACATTTTTGTATTTTAAAATGGCGCAAGTACTACTATATCTACGTACAGTTATTTATTATCACACTTTGATCTAAAAAGAGACAAATGATAGGGAATACCTGTCGTTAGAAAGAGATGAATATACATCTTTAGTTACGTATTGATTGCTGCTGAGCGCTCATTGGCGCGAGCACTGATTTACCGATATGGAGGAGACTGGGGAAAAAGCTCTGGATTTAATTAGTGTTTAAAATAATATAACCAATTATGTACAAAACATCTATTTTCGTAATATGAATTGTGAACAATGAAATTATAAAATAATATCGAGTCAGTTTGTGAGTGAATAAAAAAAATACGTATTTGATAAAATATTATTCCCTCAAATAAACTTAACTTATTTCTTTTTTGTCTTTTTTAATCAGTTTTCTAATCTAGACTATTTTAATGCGCGAAATATATTTTAACTTCACTATAATAGCGCGTATTAGATGAAGCCTGTGATTATAAGTCGAATATTGCTCTAGGAAATGACAATTTAAAGAGGAAAATACATCATTGCGATATAGGAAACACTTTAAATGACTGAAATTTGACGAGCTCGGTGACTCAGTCGTGAATGACGCGACTTTGATACCAACGCACGTGGGTTCGATTCCCACACAAGGCAAACATTTGTGTGCATGAACATGTCTTGGTCTGGATGTTTTAAGAAAGGTAGGGCGCCTCAAAGCAGCCCATCTGGGGAAGTACCTCCACCTCACAGAAAACCGCAGCCAAATAACAACTCCCTAGAGGGTTGTTGTGTTCCTACGTGTGAGTTTGGTCACTAGTAAGCTCCCAAGGAGTTGTTGTGTAAGCAGCAGAGGAGGCATCGCGCGAGTGATAATTAATATATCGCAAGCGTTAATAGGCTACGGTACCCGCTTCACATCAGGTGGGCCGTATGCTTATATGCCTCCCGACGTAGAATAAAAAAAATATTTAACCATTTTTTTTTTCATCAAACCATCTAGACAATCTAAAATGGAAAGAAATAAATGATAAGTAATATTCAATTCGCTTCATTCTTTTCTAGAACGTCTAGTATTACTAGTATCTAATAATTGAAAATAAGGTAGGTAGGCGTATTACTTAATATAAAACAAAGTTAGGAATAAATTTAATTCACAATTCTGTGTTCATAACGTGATAGTTAAATTTTCCTCAACTTCCCCTAGCAACGGCTGCCACTAGACCCGCTTTAATATTGCTAAAAACTAAATACATTTACTATGTTTTTAATAAAAAAAACTGTACTTACAAATGAAATGACACGTTTTCCTTGTCTTTAACAGTTGCCGTGTAATTTGTGGACCATCTAAAAACACAGGAAGGCATTTTTGCCAGAAAAAACTTATTTACGCTTTGTGGCGAAGTACGTATAGACGTGACGCGAGAGCGTGCCCAACTGAATGCGAGGTGGGCAATTACCTTACTTTCGTATTGCCATTCTAGAGCGTGTACAACGTATCTATGACTATAAAAACATCTTAGCTTTACTTTATAGTTAGGTTATTCAATATTAAATCAGCCCATGATAATAACAAACAAAAATTCTTCATCAGCCTTTTGACCCTCGCTGTCATTTATGACCGTCAATTTGACGAGCCCTGCAGGGAAGTGGTTAGTGATGTTAGTTTGACACCAATGCTCGCGGGTTTGATTCCCACATGTTCATACATACAAAACTTTTACCCTGTGTGGGAATCGAACTCACGAGCGTGGGTGTCAAAGGGCGAATTTCATGAAAGCTATTAGAAAGGTGTAGTAGGAAATAGTATTAGTTATTAGCTGACGATATGGATGGATAAACCTCGTCGCAATATATAAATTACGTTATTTCTACGTGGAATCCTCGTACCGGATTCTGTCTCTTAGTGAAGTCTTAGAGAAGCACCGAGCAGCCTCTCACCATCGTTCGCAGTTCATCAGTCGCAGCGGGTAACAACGCGCCGTCCATTGTTCGTGTATGGCTTCATGCGAAGGTTGGCAGACTCTATCGGTGTATTAGACTCATGAATAAGTAAAGCATATTTTACATGATCCGATTAGTAACGGAGGCGAACTAGATGGAGGAATTGACAATGATACTTCGATACCAACGCTCGTGGGTTCGATTCCCGTACACGACAACTATTTGTGTGCATGAACATGTCTGTTTGTATTGGTCTGGATGTTTTATGATAGGTAGGGCGCATCAAAGCAGCCCGTCTGGGGAAGCACCTCCACCTCACAGAAAACCGCAGACAAATATAGCTTGATCATATCCTATTCCGTTGATATTGCTACTCACGCTGTTTTGATACGATCATAGTATGCGCCTCCTCCAGTAGGAACCTCATAGGAAACCGCAGCCAAATAACAAGTCCCTGGAAAGTTGTTGCGTTCCTACAAATGAGATAAGATAAACGTTTATTGCCAACTGTGTACAAGGCCATTCATACATGTCATAGTGTCAACAGTTTGTCCATTTCGGACGTACAATATATTATTCGTTATCGTTAGCTTTTCATATTATTTGTATTTTTATTTTACTACGTCGGGAGGCATACAAGCATACGGCCCACCTGATGCAAAGCGGGTACCGTAGCCTATTAACGCTTGCGATATATTAAGTATCACTCGCGCGATGCCTTCTCTGCTGCTTACACAGCAACTCCTTGGGAGCTATACTGGTGACCTCACTCACACGCAGGAACACAATAACCCTCTAGGGAGCTGTTATTTGCGGTTTTCTGTGAGGTAGAGGTACTTCCCCAGACGGGCTGCTTTGATGCGCCCTACCTCTCTTTAAACATCTAGACCAAGACAAACAGCCATGTTCATGCACACAAATATTTGCCTTATGTGGGAATCGAACCCACGAACGTTAGTGTCGAAGTCGCGTCATTCACGACTGAGTCACCGAACTCGTATAATATGTAAAGGTATGTCATTGAATTATACAGTTCTATTAAAGTATTTATCTAAATTATAGAAGCACTTATATCAACCAATCTTTCAGCTTACCTTTATATTGAGGACCATCAAGTGATTCAATATATTCTGGCAAATTATTAAATGTTTTGATTCCTGGTATGTAAGTACTTTTTTCATGTAAAAAACTACAACACGTATCAATACGTATGTAACATTTACATTGCGGTCGTGTGTTTGATTTCAATTTACTTTTTTTTGACAAAAATATTCAGTATGTTGTTTTACAAATAAACATATTTGTAGTATGTACATACACATCAAAGTTCAACATTTGCCGTCCTTGAATACAGCCATTAATGATGCACGTTTGTTAATATTGTATATAATTCTTATATATTTCTTTTGAAGTAGAAATGTAAACTGAACATAAACTGAATTCTCCAAAATCTAACACCATAGGTTAAATGAGTGACGTTACCACTAAAGTTCCTAAGGAAGTGCTGTGTTAGCAGCTCAGGTCTCATCGTGCGAGCAGTACTCCCCGCATTCTTAAAATCGCAGCCTAATATATAAATATATAATGCCACATCTGCAGGGATACGGGTCTCCCTTCAACCGAAGGGGTTTAGAGCATAGTCCACCACGCTGCTCAAATGCGGATTGGCGGAGGCCAGTGTTTTCAAGCCGCCCGAGAGCCACTACCTTAGCTTAACGACTGTCGTCTATCGACAACAGCGGGACCGAGGGCTCAACGTGCCCTCCGAAGCACGGAAAAACTAGATATAGGGAACCCCTCCATAGACAGGGTGCGGTCGACGTTGCTTAACCTGCGTGTTTGGATTTAGAATGACACGCGCAACGACGCCATCGAGTCTAGGGCTCCGTACACCACAAAATATATGTTTTTTTTTATAAATTAAAGTTCGGAAAGACTTCTTTTGTTTAAAAAAAATATTGAATTTGATTGCTTTCTTACGAAATTGCCACGACTCCATTTAAGTGATAGTAGAGACACAAGCGCGCCCTCGTTGTGTGTAGAGTTAATATTTCTACCTATTAGCATACAAATCTAAAGTAAGAGAGAAGAACACCAAATATTTCCGTTTGTTAAATAGGTTTCAGTTTCTCCGGCAAGTGCATAAAGAATCAGCCTATCGACCAACTTGTACTAGGTCCAAATCCCGACATGTACCGCTAAATTCGTGTTTTCATACATATTCTGTAATTAATGTTAAAATAAGAGGAGGCGTGCTCCGTTGGTTTGGACATGTGGAAAGTGTGCAGCAAGAAAAATACGAAACAGGTATATAACGTAAAAGTGGAAGGATGTAGGAGCCGAGGAAGGCCAACACTTATCTACAATATAAGGAGCCTTAAAAACCGGCGAGTGTGCATTGCAATTAATGATAAAGAAGCGAGTGAGGTGTGTAAGGATCGAGTCATGTGACGCTCGGTACTCTCTGTCTACCCCGCAAGGGATTTGGCGTGAAGTTTTAAATAGCGCATAAAAGCAGCCCGTCTGGGGAAGTACCTCCACCTCACAGAATACCCTAGTTAAATAACAACTCCCTAGATGGTTGTTGTGTTCCTGCGTGTGAGTGGGGTCACCAGTAAGCTCCCAAGGAGTTACTGTGTAAGCAGCAGAGGAGGCATCGCGCGAGTGATACTTAATATATTACAAGTGTTAATAGGCTACGGTAGCCGCTTTACATCAGGTGGGCCGTATGCTTGTATGTCTCCCGACGTAATATAAAAAGAAATCGGCCAAGTGCGAGTCGGATTCGCGCACGAAGGGTTTCGTACCATTATCTTTAAAAATCGGCCAAGTGCGAGTCGGACTCGCAAACGAAGGGTTCCGTACCATTATCTATAAAAACGGCAAAAAAAATCACGTTTGTTGTATGGGAGCCCCCTTAAATATTTATTTTATTCTATTTTTTAGTACTTGTTGTTATGGCGGCAACAGAAATACATCATCTGTGAAAATTTCAACTGTCTAACTATCACGGTTCATGAGATACAGCCTGGTGACAGACGGACGGACGGACGGACGGACGGACGGACGGACGGACGGACAGCGGAGCCTCAGTAATAGGGTTCCATTTTACCCTTTGGGTACGGAACCCTAAAAACGGCAATAAAAATCACATTTGTTGTATAGGAGCCCCCTTAAATATTTATTTTATTCTGTTTTTTAATATTTGTTGTTATAGCGGCAATAGAAATACATTACCTGTGAAAATTTCAACTGTCTAACTATCACGGTTCATGAGATACAGCCTGGTGACAGACGGAGGGACGGACAGCGAAGTCTCAGTAACAGGGTTCAGTTTTACCCTTTGGGTACGGAACCCTAAAAAGATAGATTGTCTAATTATCACTCGCTCGGCGGTGAAAGAGAACATCGTGAGGACACCCGCACGTACAAGAAATCATATTTTGGAAGAAGAGTGACTTAACATCAAGTCTGGTTTTCCCTCTGGGTTACGGATATCTGACGGCAGCCGTTCCATGTAAAAATCTGTATTTTCGCCACATTCTTAGGCTTCGGATAGTGGACCCCAATCTTATTAGATTAGAAAACGAGATAGAGAGACATAGAGACATATTAAAAATACTCTCTGTAGAAGGGCTTATTATAGACATGATGAATATGTAACCGACAAAGATGTCTGGAAATAATTCAGCACAGACTATCTGTGCTTATTAATCTTTAATTTTACCATTTGATATCATTATTGTACCAATATGCTTCTGTATTTTTTTTTTTTTGTAATATCTAATTGACAATTTTAAAAGAGACCTATGTTGGCAAGTTTCTTTCGGCATTTCTTCTTCGCCAATGGTCATTTCCGAAATGCTAGTTGATTAAAAAAAAATTAAAAAAGTTAAATAAGAGAATTAAATAAGATACAATAGTCGTAAGACGTGTGTAAGTGCCCGCGAGGGCCCGATGGCAAATAAAGATTTTTTTATCTTTTTTTTTCTAAGAAGATGAATATGCTCAATTATGCAGCTTCATAGTATTAAACCTGCGCCTTTCAGAAACTCCACGAAACAATTCTCTGAAGATACATTCACCCCACTCCCAGTCTTCAGGGCGCTACCCTCAATATGCGCGATAGCCTGAATATGCTAGGCATGGATATTCGTTGCGTCCTAAACCAACGAAATTACATCGAGAGCCTCATTTTAACAGCTTCAAAGAAACTCGGAGTCCTGAACAGGGTGCGCCGGTTCTTCACGCCGGACCAACTTTGTCTTCTTTATAAGACTCAAGTTCGGGCCTGCGTGGAGTATTGCTCACATCTCTGGGACGTCTCCGCACAGTATCTTCTCGAGGCTCTCGACAGGTTGCAGCGACGGGCTATCCGCATAATCGACGACGAAGAGGTCACAAAATACCTAGAACCTCTGCAACTTCGTAGGGACATAGGCTCCCTAAGTACATTTTACCGCCTGCACCATGGTGAGTGCTCTGAAGAACTATTTTCCCTCATCCCACCCTCTCCCTTCCGTCATAGAACCACACGTGCAGGCTTGCGATGTCATCATTCCACGGCTGAGGACATTTGTTCTCGTACTAAAAAGTTCGGCAACTCCTATCTCTGTCGAACTATTAAAAAGTGGAACGCCTTGCCTGCACATGTGTTTCCTCCTTCCTACAACATGGGATCCTTCAAACGAAGCGTGAAGAAGCACCTTGCGGGCCAGCATGGTAGCGTCAACTGACAGGACACCGTAGTCCTTTGTCAGTTGCCGCTGCAATTTGGGCTCCCCTTTTCGCTTACCAACAGGCGAAGAGGAGCCACTATGCTGAGCCAATATAAAAAAAAAAAAAAAAAAATTGAATTCGGTATTGAAGAGCGATGGCATTTCCGGTAAAGGTGGCAACGCGAGACTACCTCTATCTCAAAGTGCCCACGCGCTATTGAAATCGCTTCTCATCAGGCGATTCGCTTGCCACCGACGTAGCATAAAAATCTTTTTTGTAGAGTCCTTGCTCTACCTGTCACTTCGTCCTTTTACACGATTTTTACAGAAGTGACTACTTGTTTGTTTGTTGATTTATAGTCTGTTTAGTGCTTGCTTGTTCTGTTCGTGGTGTCACAAACATGTCTTATCAGAAAATCAGCGGCAGGTCATGAGTTGACAGGCAGTATGCTGATATAAGACCTATTTGTGACGGCACACATCACTGCTATTACTTCGCTACCTATTGTATATTCTTTATTGTCTTTATAGTATTTGTGGTATGTCCAAATAAACCTTTTCTTTCTGTATTTTTCTTTCTATTAACTGCTTCTTTTAGTTTTGGCAATGAATATTCACTTGAACGCTATTTTTACAGTTAAATATTGCTCAAAGTATTCCAAGCTTAATACTTGAGTACATAAGTAATTATACTCAACGAGAATACAAACAGCTCTACTCTCGACATGACCTAGTTAATGATTGTAAAATTTCTTCAAGAAAAACGGATTTTGGAGATTTCAGACGATCGCGATTGAAAATTATAATCTCTACGTACTTTAAACGATGCTTCAGTCATTTTACAATATTATTATTATAGGGCGATATACCGGTAAATTGAAAAATAATTCAACTGCCGGCATTCCTGCTAATATCCACTCGTTCCAACATTGTCATTTTTTTTTAATATCGACCCGTCTTTCTTAGGCAAAGGTAGAAAATTAATTTTATGATCAGTTTGATGTTCATTTTCTCAGTTCCTGTCTTTTAAAGACATACGTAAAGAGTACTTACTAGGCTTATCTAGGTCACTAAGGAACTCTTCAGGCTCCACATGCCCTAGTACTCCGATCACTCCTAGCGCCAGGACAACTGGCAGCCAGCCTTGTAAAGGCACACAGATGCCTCCAACATATATAAATAACCGCTCCATAAATACACAGACACTTTATCACATAATAATTAACTATATTGTAACTTTCAAACACATCTGTCCAATTTCACTCAATGCGTTGATAAACAGCGGAACACGTGTCAGGGGTAAACAATCGCCGTGATAAACGACCGGGAGAAACGTGCGTACGATACAACGCCGGCGGGCGCACTGATCGAATACCGATAGGTAAAGCGGGACCATCTCGTTCGAAATCTAAATTCGAAAAATAAAATTATTTTTTCCTTTATATGCGGCCAGTTATTTCAGTATGTTTAGGCTACATTCGCACGAGCGACGTGTGCAAGTTGTTGGATTGTTAAGCATACGCGGCAGTTTTCCCTCGTCCGATGAAGGGTTTTTGTGGGTTTTTGCGGCAGTTCGTTTTTAGGTCCTGTTGTTTTAGGTCCGCGATGAATAATTTGCATGGGTTTCCGGCGAAAAAATACTTACAAATATATTGTTATATGCAAAAGGATAAGAATAGAATGAGAACAAAATGGTTACCATTGTAGATAATTGGCTCATTTTAGAAGAATAACGGCACAGTCACTGTCACACGCACTTTATCGAACTGGGATATTACAGTTTGTGAAAATCTCAGAACGTAGGATGTTAAATATAGTTTAACTTATTATTGCGAAATACGTGTGACCTAACCTAAGAAAGCTCTGGTTTTCGTGATGGGTTGTGGACTGATGGTAGACTTCAAAATCAGTAACTTTGCGAAATCCTTAGGATTAGCGATACGGGATAATGCTAAAAAGAAGTTTAATCATTTATGAGATTGGGTAGTTTTTCGTATAGGAACAAATTGGTTTATCATTAGCAAAAAAAATATTATTTATACGTAAAGACCCATAAAAAACACATAAAACGCAAATTAAGAATATCCTTTTTGATATCGGTTAATATATATATATATATGTTCACACCAATACTCTTGCAGAGTAGATAGTACTGAGCGCCACATGACTCTGGTGCTTACACACCACACTCAATTTTTTCAACATTCAGAGGCATTTACACGCACGTTCGCCGGTTCCCGTCGTCAGCCTGATAAAACATGATCAATTTGTTCATGGTAGGTGGTTCCTACATCCTTCAACTTCCGTGTTGAAAAATAAAGTTGTTTTGTTTTAAATTTTAATTAAGAATCTAATGCTGTTAATGAGCCTTAGTATTTGAAGGCGGTCCCTTCCAGGCCCATCGCCGACCTACATAATCAGACCAACGATATCGGAATTGGTATTAAACTCATAAAGCAGGCCAGAACCGTCGGTTTTGCACAATCTCGGCGCCCCATTGTCGAACTAAAGGCTATTGACGAGAAACAATCTCATGTTGGCAAAATTGTACTCGAGATTACGAAATTTCACTCATTAGATATTGGCTCCATGTTGGCATCTGTTGTTATTACCCGACTGTGGCAAAGCCAAACTGAGCGTTATGATTTTAGCAGGCATGTACGAGTAGTATGTATTAATAATACCTCGTATAATTCCTAATAAATAAGATATCACTGGCGTAAGTACAATGAAAGAAAGTAAAAAGGGTAAAATTATGTATATATATAATTTTAAAATACTATATATTCCATACTACATATGTGTTATGGAATATATGAATATAAAAGTCGGTTTTGTATATACATTCATTTCATTTTTAGTTTATAAGTTAGTTAATATTATTTTTCATTCATATATTGTTATGTAATAAAAAATATAACAACACTGATGATTCATTTTATATATATTTTTTTTAATTTTACTTCGAGAGTAACTCTGCAAATCAACCGTAATCCTTCGCGTCGACCGGTACACGAAGGGCCATTGTACAGAGCCTGCTTTTGACTGTGGATTTGAAACATTAAATATACCTAATGAAACCAAGTGTACTGTTGCAGTTTTTATAAACATGTCCAAGGCAGGCTTTTTTTATACTATGTCGAGAGGCATACAAGCATACGGCCCACCGGATGTAAAGCGGGTACCATAGCCCATTAACGCTTGCGATATATTAATTATCGCTCGCGCGATGCCTCTTCTGCTGCTTACACAGCAACTCCTTGGGAGCTTACTGGTGACCTCACTCACATGCAGGAACACAACAATCCTCTAGGGAGTTGTTATTTGGCTGCGGTTTTCTGTGAGGTGGAGGTACTTTCCCAGACGGGCCGCTTTGATGCGCCCTACCTCTCTTAAACTGAACTCTCTCTTAAGGCTGTACGTCACCTGACATTTTGTTAATAAAATTGTGACAACTGAGAAATCGGGGTTTACAAAACAAATTGTTAATATTTTACTTAACAAATAGAAGACAAGTTGTTCAGAAAACACACTTTATCACGACCACACGCAAACTCTCGCACTAGATATTCCAGCGAAGTGGCGCGCGGACATTCCTCGAGGCAGTGTACTGGGATCTTGACTAGATTTAGTGCACAGAACTGGTTTTTTACTGTTATTTATATAAATAAATAAATATCTTTATTTAATCTTACAAATATAAAGGCTTATCAACTAGTCTTAAGTAAACATTCTATTTGTATAATAATATCATCCAAGCCATTTCAAGTAAGAGGCTGGTGCCTGTGGTAGGTTTTGGAAAAAACCTACCACAGGTACCAGGTTCTATTCCACTTATCTGGCCATAAGTTCTGTTACAAATTAATATGTATTTATTTTTTAAGAAGTAATTGTAAATTTAATAAAACTTTTATGTACATATTTATGAATATATCAGCAAAAAAAAAAGATTCTATTCGAAATGGCCAACAATGGCTTTGATACAGGCTTTTAATCTGTCTGGTCACGAATATATGGATTTACTGTTTCCATGGAAAATTTAGTCACTGCTTGCTCCAGAGATTTCTTAAGAGATACAATATCGGTGTGTCGTTTCGAGCAGGCCATGTCCTGTACAACTGATCATAATTTGTAGTGTAAGGGGTTCAGATCTGGGCTAGGCGAGGGCCAGCCTTCAGCTCTTATAAAGAACCACCAGGCTTGGGTAATACGTGCCTTGTGACCAGGTGCGTCCTACAAGTCCGCGGTACATTTTTAAAAAGTGTATTGTTGAGAGGTCACAACACGGTCCAAGACAGTCTCTTGATATACCTTGGCTGAAGTCTTCAGTTCTTATTTCACAAAAATGAAGCTTTGCGACTCATTGATAAGACACCCCCTCCAAACCATTACAGTTGCAGGATGATAACCACCTTTCCGACCACTTGGGCGACTTATTTAGAAATGTGTGCGTACACTTTGTTATTTTGCTTGTTGTAGTGTTCTTCAATAATCTCTTCAACTGTAGGGATTCATTTAGGGCATATCCTGTATATCGTCGATGAGCTTCAGGTCTTGTTGTATTATTCGCGACAGAGTCTTACCGAGAATCTTATAGTCTCGCGATAAGATTTTTTGTTTCCTAATGGGGTTTCGACGAGTTCCGATTTTAACAGTATTAACAGCTTTAGTAGTTCTGGCAGCACGCGATCGTCCTCATCTTTTATGGTTTTTAAAAGTGGAAATGTTGGTACATTTGTCGGTAGTACGATATACGAACATACGGCCATATTCAAGACACTTCAAGAGCACGATATCCATACCCACTTTGTGCAAGGCAATCACTGCAATCCTGTTTTCTTTAACTTATTTCATATTGTAATTTGATAATAAACACGAAAAAAATATGTAAAACGGCGGGAAATCGAATGAAGTTTTTAACATAATAAATAAATAAATAAACGAAATCCAATTTTTACATAAATACTTGAAAAAAGAAAGGTATCTATGGAACGGTATGTATGACCAGACTAGTTATATTCAAGATTCAATAGCGCTGACAGCTGAATGGATAAAGAATTGGCCCGTTATCTGATGGTCCTGGGTTCGAATCATGTTGTGGCCGTTTACTACTAAATATTTTCGCATTTATGTATATACAATGTGTATATTTGTAATTATTACTTGCTCGGCTCTGAAGGAAAACATCGTGAAACAAAAATAACTTCGCTATGTAAATATCACTTCGCCAAATCCTTATGTTATACAGATACCAGACTTGTGCGTATGTGCAAAAGACTCAGAGCAGGGACTTTCATGGCAGTATAAAATAGACGGCGCACACAGCGGTACCTAATACGTAATAATCATAATATCGATTAGAAGGTATTAATGTTAACACGATCTCATGTTTTTTTATGTCAAATTGTGTTTTCTCAGGGCATACACCTATATGGATAAACATAGAAACTTATCTAAATATTGAGACAACCGAGATACTGTAGCGCGGGTATGTTTGCGCAGGCCGGGGTCACAGATTATTTTGCGATCACAAGGTCTCGAAGTATTTTGGACTCAGATCCGCAATTCTACTAACTAAATGCTGCGTACACTGACCAGTATCTGGATAGTCCCATTCTGAAATGTGGCGTTCCGTACACCGCGACAGCAATACGAACTAACACATTTAGTAACATTCTGACGTACTGTATTAGTTTGTTTTGTATATATTTTTTTTTACTCTCTCTTTGATTGTAATTTTATATGTGTTATACCTGAAATAAATACATTATTAGTATATATCTCTTCATTCGCAGGTATTAATCCCGGTCATTCAGGAACTGGAAGATGATGAATGGAAGATGAATTGCGGAATGAAAGAGAGAGTGATGTATGAATGTGTTTATTTATTTATATGTTAAATGTTTTATTTATTTTAAATCTGTATACAAATATTAAAGGAAAAAATAGCCTTGCCCACGGCAGGGGTACAAGTATAAAAAAAAAAAAACATAATCCCGGTCATTTGACAGGCGTGCGCGGGGGTAGGGATCCAACGCATAGAGGCCTCTTCGAAAAGATTTTTCTTTTAAGAGAGGTAGGGCGCATCAAAGCAGCCCGTCTGGGGAAGTACCTCCACCTCATAGAAAACCGCAGCCAAATTACAACTCTCTAGAGGGTTGTTGTGTTCCTGCGTGAGAGTGAGGTCACCAGTAAGCTCCCAAGGAGTTGTTGTGTAAGCAGCAGAGGAGGCATCATGCTAGGGATAATATATATATATATATATATATCTCAATCGTTAATAGGCTACGGTACCCGCTTGACATCAGGTAGGCCGTATGCCTCCCTACGTTGTATATTAAAAAAAAAGGATGATGTAATGCTGTATACCAGCCGTGACCTGTTCCAGGGGATATCAATGGGACAATATACCCACGAACAGGTCACGACAGGTGATGGGACTATTGCGAATATGTCGGAAATAATTGAGCTATTGAAATGAGATCTCGAGGGATTATTGGTACTGGGTTATTACAGAAGAGGGGCGAAAATCTGCTATAACTATCATATCTGATGTTACTTTCGGCAGGCAGTGGCTCGCCACTCACTAGATGGACCCCCGAAATGCCAGAGAAATTCGGCCGGGGGCAACACCGGTGTGAGTGACTCAGGGGTGTCGAGAGGTGTGCTGCGCTTTCTCCGAAGTTACTAGCAGCATTATGCCCTTTAACACTTCAACCCCTGGAGCATATCACCTGCTAGAACAATATACTATATCGACTCCTCTCTGGTCGGCCTATTAAGGCATGCCAGAGCTGAGAGTCCTGCAGGCCTTCTTGACCTTCCACTCCGACCGATGAAGACACGCCGGAGACGAAGGCCGTGATCGACTCTCTGGAGCACTCGTGGTGTCGTTACGCACGATCAGCTCCCCACAAGCTGCCCTGCGGGGTTTATTATTATTACAAATACAGAAACGACTTCGACGAGCTCGCTGGCTCAGTCGTAAATGACGCGACTTTGCAACGCTCGTGGGTTCGATTCCCACACAAGCCAAACATTTGTGTGCATGAGCATGTCTGTTTTGTCTTGGTTTGGATGTTTTAAGAGAGGTACGGCGCATCAAAGCAGCCCGTCTGGCGAAGTACCTCCACCTCACAGAAAACCGCAGCAAAATAACAACTCCCTAGGTTGTTGAGTTCCTGCGTGTGAGTCAGGTCACCAGTAAGCTCCTAAGGAGTTGCTGTAGCAGCAGCAGATGAGGCATCGCGCGAGTGATAATTAATATATCGCCAGCGTTAATAGGCTACGGTACCCGCTTTATATGAGGTGGGCTGTATGCTTGTATGCCTTCCGACGTAGTATAAAAAAAAAGAAACTGATCCAGGTCATTAGAACGGTCTTCCAAATATACGATATAGGTATATTTATTTCAATACAAGAAATGCTCATTAAAACATTTAATATAAATAAATAGACTTACGTCCTTACTGTCGCATAAGGTTGCTCTATTTGTACACGTGCCGAGCTCATGAGACAATAACGAACTTAATAATATACATAATGTATATGTTTATCTTCTCGCCAAGTCCCTTTCGGGGTAGGCAGAGAGAACCGAGCGCCATAAGACTCGATCCTTACACACATCACTCGCTTCTTTAACATAGCTCTTTTCACGCACGCTCGCCGGTTCCTAGGGCTCCTATCATGTTCAGATAAAACGCGACCAATTTGTTCATGATAGGTTAGTCTTGGTCTTCCTCGGCTCCTACATCCTTCCACTTTTAACATTGTATATCAGTTTCGCCACTTTTATCCTGCATTCTTTCTACATGTCCCACCAACGGAGCATGCCATATCTTAACACCGACACTTTCAGACCAACTCCCCTTATACATAATGTTATAACAGAATAGTACATTATAGCACACGTTTGTTAAGTTGGTGATGGCATTCGAGACGGGATCGCAGCGACGACGTAATGGAGCTGAATCTGTGATGATATTACCTTTAATTATTTTTTTCATTCGAAGACATTACATGTATTCGACGAGCTCGATGGCGCAGTGGTGAATGATGCCACTTTGACATCAACACTCGTGGGTTCAGTGCAGACAGACATGTTCATGTACACAAATGTTTGTCCTGCGTGGGAATCGAATCGTCTTGGTCAGACTGTTTTAAGACAGGCAGGGTGTATCGAAGCAGCCCGTCTGAGAAATTACCTACACAAAAAACCGCAGCCAAATAACAATTCCGTAGAGGGTTGTTGTGTTCCTGCGTGTAAGTGATGACACCAGTAAACTCCTCAGGAGTTGATGTGTTAGCAACAGAGGAGGCATCGTGCCAGTGCTATTTAGTGTTCTACAAGCGTTTATACGCCACTGTAACCGTCTTCCTGGACAGCACGCCTATCAAACTCCTGGTTCACCCTCCTTATAGCCCTGAGCTAACACCGTGTGACTTCTTTTTATTCCCGAAAATAAAAAATCTTCTCAAAGGGATCCAATTTTCGTCGCCGGAAGATGCGCTGTCAGCGTTCGAGCAGGCTGTAAACGAGGTGTCTGCGGCCGACTGGAAAAAGTGTTTCGAAAACTGGTTCAGACGCATGAAACTATGTATAGAGGCTGGTGGAGTAGGTACTTTGAAAAGATTGAATAAAAACATATTTATCTATAGAACACGTGTCCCACGTCTTCATTTACATTATTAGTTTTATAACAAATAATAAAAATAAATAAATATTGTCGGACAAATCACACAGCGCCATCTAGCCCCAAAGTAAGCGAAGCTTGTGTTATGGGTACTAGACAACTGATAAACATACGTAAATACATTTTTTTTTTTTTGTAAATACATACTTATTATACATAGAAAATACCCAGACCAAGACAAACAGACATGTTCATGCACACAAATGTTTGTACTGTGTGGGAATCGAACCCACGAGCGTTGGTGTCAAAGTAGCGTAACAACGCGTTCCACCACTGCGCCACCGAGCTCGTAATAATTTATCAAATTCACAATTAAAAAAAAACAGATATTGATAACATAAAGTTTGTTATTAAGATGTTGTAATTATGTTTAAGTATTTAGAAAAATTAAGGAGGAAATATGGGAAAATAGGCACTTGGACAAAGCAGTTCACCCACTCAGAGACTGGTTGAATTTGCTCTCCGAAATAACTATTACGTGGTAAATAGTTTGTTCCAATGCAAACCACACAAAAAATGGACTTACGATCTACGAATGGTAGACAACTCAACGAGATCGACTACATGCTAACTAACCAAACATCCTTTATAATAAGTTTCGATATAATAAAAAAAAAATCAGTACTGACCATAGGATGATAAGATACAAGATATCCTTACATTTAAAGCAAAGTAGACGAAAAATAAAATCTATTGACTACGCCAGAGATCCTACCAACTATATCAAAATAAAACATTAGTTACTGGGAAAATAAATTTATGAAGGTGATTAATTCATAGACACAAGTACAGCCAATACGTCAAATTTGATGCCGAATTACGAGAGCTTTTAAGTCAATTGGCAAGAAAAGGAAAATGTGTGAATAAGGATATACATGAAACGTAGGGTCTTCTAGAACAGAGAAAAGTACTATACACTAAAAAAGATCTAAAGAAACGAAATCATTAAATATAACAATAAGTAAGCAGATAAATAGAAATTTTCAAATATTGCAACTTTGCAAATTCATACACAAATGCAACTTTTCCCAGTCAACTTTGTCTACAAAATCAAACAAGCTCAACATACCAACAAGTGCAGAGACAGATCACCCAAGCATTCTCAAATCAGAAATCGAAGACGAAATTAAGTTTTAAAAAAATGATAAGACTCCAGGAAGTGACAATATAATCAATGAAATCCTGAAATCACTATGTAAAGCACTAATGAAATCTTTACAGTTACTGTTCTATAACATCCTGATAACCGGAAACACACCAGAGCAGTGGTAGAAATCTATAATAATCTTACTATTTAAAAAAGGAGAGAGAAGCGATCAAGTTATGAGTAACTATAGACCAATCAGTCTAACGACAAATTTATATAAAATGTCAAAAATAATACTGAACAGGATAACAGATAGTTCAGACGAAAACTAGTCACGTGAATAAGCAGACTTCCATAAAAGTTACTTGACATTTGACCAAATTCAAGTCGTAACAGAGGTAATAAAAAAGCCAAACGAATATAGGCAAACTCTTTATATGTGTTTTATAGATTACACAAAAGCTTTCGATTCTTTGAATCAATATGGACATCGTTAGAACAATAAGTCGTCAACACAAAATACATAAACTTGCTAATCAATATATACTCGAAATGTCACGCTAAGGTACGACTAGAACGAGAAGGAACTACGTTCCCCATACGACAAGGAGTGAGACAAGGGGACCCGACGTCTACAAAGATTTTCACAGCGGTACTTGAATCGGTTTTCAGGTGCCTGAACTGGGAAGAGAAGGGAATAAACATCGATGAAGAACTACTGAATCACTTACGCTTCGCAGACGACATTGTGGTATTTGAACAGACCTCCAGATCATGATTAACGAATTAGCTAGAGAAAGTAAAAAGTTGGATTATCTATGAATATATCGAAAACTAAGATCTTAACCAACGGAAATCCTCATAATATTAAAAAAGGAAATGAAAAAATTTAATTCGTGACAGAATAGGTATACCTTGAACAGCTCATTTCATTCGAAAACAACACAGAGAAAGATGTACAAAGAAGAATAGCCCTAGCATGGAAAAAATACAAGGGATTGAGGGAAATAATGAAAAATATAAATGTGAAGGTACCCTGTTTAACATATGGATGCCAGACGTGGGCACCAAGAATAGATGCCGAGGATAGACTAGCTATCTGCCAACGCTAAATGGAAAGAAGTGTGCTTGGATTGAAACTATCAGACAGAGTTACCAACAACCAGATAAGAGGGAAAACAAAAATAGTGGACGTACGGAAAAGAATTAGATCACTTAAATGGCAATGGGCGGGACATGTGAGTAGGATGAACAATAATAGATGGACAAAACCTTTGCCTTTGATAGAAAAAGTAACAAATTAAAAGTAAAAAAACATTTTTAAAAACAAGCTTTTATTTAAATGCTCTAAAAAGAAAAAAATAAAATGACAGAGCCTATAGGCACATTCACACGCAGACACTTGCCTTTCCTTCAATATCCGCATACATACTATAAAACAATTTACGCGATATATCTGTTTCTTCACATTGTATCTCGCGTATTGCTTGAGCTACACTACCATCAATCTGAGTAGACTCAGATTTGGTGACATATTATATATGTATACAGGTGATGTAAAATGCTATCGCTTTATTTGTTCCGCATGGCTGAATATCCATATTGGCATTCCAGACTTTTATAAGAGTTGGGTTATAATTATTAAACCATCCATCTTCTGATCCTCTCTTCAAAATATACATTCTGCCTCCATTACGAATAAATTCGTCCGATGAATGCGACACAAGACGAGTTTCAGCGCATTCTTTTCATGTATCCAAACTGAACGTGTATACAAAATTTCAGCTCAATCGAATGAAGATATCTGCTTCGAAATTGATTTTCAAGCTTTAGAAGCTCGCCATATTGCATTAAGAGTGACGTCACATTATTTTTCGAGTTATTCTTAGCAAGCCCTTTTATTTGATACCCATATTGTAGGAGTGCATTAAAAATAGTTGGTCCGCCATCTTGGGTATGCCGCCATGTTGGATTTAGAATGACGTCACACAGTTAATCATGCATTGTCATCCAAACTGAACGTGTATACAAAATTTCGGCTCAATCGGTTAAAGATATCTGCTTCAAAATTGAGTTGCAAGATTTCACCCGAACATACTTACATACATACTTACATTGCAAGTTAAATAAAAGCTTGTAAAAAAGGAATACCAAGTAAAAGATGGGGTGATTAAATGTCTCTCCATCTTTACTTTTTAGATCCACATCGTCGATTGAAAATTTTTCAATCGACGATGTGGATCTAATTGGATGCAAAAGACAAAAGAGAAGTGTGTAAAGATTTAGGGAAGGCCTACACAGTTGAGGCGACTACTACTAGTGTGCATAATTAAAAATATGTATATGTGTATATATGTAATATATATCACGTTGGCGATTTGAGATGTGTGTGTGTGTATATGCATATATATGTAAACAATTGTAGATAAGTAATAATTAAGCATTACTTTAAACTTTAAGTATTTTCTCCTAAATTATATATTGTATGTAAGTAGCAGAAGTAAAGGCTTTTTTATTTTAAGTTATATGTTTGGACAAAATATAACTCATAAGTCTAATGTAATGATAGTTAGTTTGTAAAATTTATCCAATATAATTATTAACTGTCTTAGGGCTATATTATTCATATTTTCATTTATCATTATAGCTTTCTCAGGTCTGGTAAAGCAATAACAGCCGATCTTTACTGTGCCGAACTTCGTACAATGATGACGAAACTGGCAGTGAAACAGCCCCGAGTAGTGAATCGATCTTCATCATTATTGCTCCATGATAACGGAAGACCTCACACTACACGAAAAACCGTTGCAGTTAGGAGCTGCAGTTAGAAACCATACTTCATCCTCCGTACTCGCCAGACCTTGCTCCAACTGACTACAATTTTTTTCGTGATTTGGACAATTTTCTACGTGGTAATAAATTTTCTTACCAGGAGGCAGTACAAAATACTTTCACATAGTTTGTCGAATCTAAATCCTCAGAGTCGTATCGCAAAGGCATAAATAAACTTCCGATTAGATGGCAGCAATGTATAGATAATGAGGGTAAATATTTTTATTAAATAAATATATATTACATCTTAGAAAAAAAAAACGAGTTTTAATTTTTCAATACAAATCGGCATAGCGGTACAATTTCATACTTCATCATAATTTCAACCCCTAATATATAACCATGGATTTATATTATCAATAGTACCAACCTCTCGGAAAATGGTTTGTTACCATCTGACGGGCATCTCTACCACCGCGCGCGCTCATTGGTCAAATCGAATAACCCGCACTTCTCGTATACTTGTTTACCACCTTAGTGGTATAAAACTTCCCCAGCTTCCTATAACACTCTTCCGTCCCTTTTCATGAAATCACTCCCACGCCAGCCTGATTCTAAACAGTCACAGTAACCTACTGACATTTGCAACACCAGAGGTGTCACTCATGCGTTGCCGACCCTCTAAAAACCTCTTCAAGCGTTTCTTAAAGAACCCCATGTTGTAGTACCTTGGGAAAATCACTGCTGGGAGTTCATTCCACAACTTGAAAGCTCTTTGAAGACCATAACTCTTTGAAGCTAACTTATGGAAGTGAGAGCTGGGTATGGCAGAGAGAGCATGAAAGTAGAATAAATGCGGTCGAGATGAGATCATTGCGCAAAATTTGTGGCATAACGCTTGCTGACCGCATTTGTAATGAAGACGTGAGAGAAACAGTTGGTCTGAAAGAGAGTGTCGGTGTTAAGATAAGAAAATGCATGCTCCGTTGGTTCGGGCATATAGAAAGAATGCGGGACGGAAGAATGACAGAACAGATATACAATGCAAAAGTGAAAGGATGTAGTAGCCGAAGAATACCAAGACTAACCTACCGTGACCAAATTGGTCGTGTTTTATCAGAAGGTGATGTCAGGAGCCCCAGGAGCCGGCGAACGTGCACGAAAAGAGCTATGAATGTTGCAGAATGATGTATTTAAGGACCGCGTCTTATGGCGCTCGGTTCTCTCTGTCTACCCCGCAAGGAACCTGGCGTGAAGATATACATACATATATTTGTAAAAAGAATACGGTAGGAATTATTCTCTAAAAATAAACCACGTGCTTTATTTTCACCTGACTTAGAACATTCATTTGAGTAGATATTTATAAGCACGCCCAGAATACAGAGGAACCCACCTATGAATAAGTAACAGAGTATAAGTAACTGTCGGGGATGTGGAGAGTCATTTAGCCCTGGAATTGAACAAGCTTTGTTTTGCTCAGCACTACTTCTACCCGTGGCTTTGCCCGTGTTGATTTGCACGAAGCTGTAAGCAGCCGAGAGCTCAACGCCATCGTTAAGCGTACCATTCTAACCGGGCGCAGCGGTTAATAACGCGACTTTGAAACCCACGCTCGTGGTTTCGATTTCCACGCAAGACAGACATTTGTGTGCGTGAGCATGCCTGTTTGTGTTGGTCTGGGCGTTTTTGAGAGAGGTAGAGCGCATCAAAGCAGTCCGCCTTAGAAAGTACCTCCACCTCGCAGACAAATAACAGCTTTCTAGAGGGTTGTTGTGTTCCCACGTGTGAATGCGGTTACCAGTAAGCTCCTAAGGAGTTGCTGTGTTAGCAGCAGAGGTGGTCATTCGAGTGATACTTAATGTATCACCTTCGGACGGCTTGATAACACCGGCCTCCGAAAATCCGCAGTTGAGCAGCGTGATGGAGTATACTCTAAACCCCTTCAGTTGAATGAAGACCCAATTCCCAGCAGTGAGATGAGTTAGGGTTGGTGTAGTGTAAATTTAACCGGTTCAAACAAGACCGGAACTCTACCTGAACCAGATTAAGGCCGAGGTAAATCCAACCCTTATCTGATTAAAGATAAAAAGCTCCCAAGGACTTGCTATTTAAGCAGCAGAGGAGGCATCGCACGATTGATACTTTACATATTAAAAGACAAAAAATATTTTATTGCCATTGGGCACTCGCGGGCACTTAGACACGTCTTACATTTTTTAAATATAATCTTATTGTATCTTGTTTAATTCTCTTATTTTACTTTTTCCTTTTTTTAGTCTACTAGCATTTCGAAAACGACCATTGGCGAAGAAGAAATGCCGAAGGAAACTTGCCAATATAGGTCTCTTTTTACAATTGTCAATAAGTTATTACAAAAAATAAATTACATAAGCATGTTGGTACAATAATGATATCAAATGGTAAAATTAAAGATTATTAAGGACAGATAGTATGTGCTGAATTATTTCCAGACATCTTTGTCAGTTAAATATTCATCAATTCTATAATAAGCCCTTCTACAGAGAGTATTTTTAATGTGCTTTTTGTATACATTGTCAGGAGAGGACAGAACTGTTTCAGAAAATTTATTATAAAATCGAATACAATTTACAAGAAAAGATCTACCAGTCCTAGCAAGCCGATGTACCGGCATACACAACTTATTTCTACTTCTAAGTTTTTCACTGAAATTTGAAAACAACTTTAAATTTTTACGGGCATACATTATGTTTTCATAAATATATTTAGAAGTAACATTGAGGATATTTATTTCTTTGAACAGTTCCCTGAGGGATTCTCTGGAGCCCATGTTATAAATAGAGCGAATGGCTCGTTTTTGTAAGATAAAAATTGTCTCAATGTCAGCCGCCGTTCCCCACAACAGTATATCATACGACATAATGCTGTGAAAGTAGCTGAAATAGACTAAGCGCGCAGTAGCCACATCCATCAATTGCCAGATTCTCCTAACTGCATATGCAGCAGAGCTGAGCTTACCGGCTAGTTTATTTTTGTGGGGGCCCCATTGTAATTTTGAGTCTACTGTAATTCCAAGAAACACAGTGTTATTAACAAATTCTAATTTATTATTCCCAATGAGAACTTCTGTATTGGCAGAACTCACATTTGGAAGACTATATTTAATGCATTTTGTTTTAGCTGAGTTTAGCAACAGATTATTACATGTGAACCAGATTAAAATAGCAGACACAACACCATTTACCTTGTCAACATTTTCCCAACGGCGGGCCACATTAAGAATTAGAGAGGTATCATCAGCATATAGTACTATATCCGCCATTTTCTGCACCATGTAGGGCAGATCATTCGTATATACTAAAAATAAAAATGGACCCAAAATAGAACCCTGGGGCACCCCGATATTAACAATATTGCCTTTAGATTTAACCCCATTTATGTCAACTGTCTGCACTCTGTTATTTAAATAAGCTACAATCATGTTCTGGACTTTACCTCTAACTCCATAATAGTTCAGTTTGAGTAACAATGTCTGATGATCTACACAATCAAAAGCTTTAGAGGTATAGGAGAGTAAAAGCTTTAGAGGATTAAGCCCGATCTAAGTACAACTGGGGTATACAATGTCAGACTGTGTTGTGTCTGCTATTTTAAACTGGTTCACACGTCACATCACATCAAATTTAGTACCTATTCCGCCAATACAGAAGTTCTCATTGGGAATAATAAATTAGAATTTGTTAATACTGTATTTCTTGGAATTACACTAGACTCCACATTACAATAAATAAATAATAATAAACATAAATAAACTTGCCCGTAAGCTCAGCTTCGCCGCATGTGCAGTTGGCAGAATCAGACATTTGACGGATGTAGTAGCTACTGCGCGCTTAGTCTATTCAGCTACTTTCACAGCATTATATCGTATGGTACACTGTTGCGGGGAACGGCGGCTGACATTGAGATAATTTATATCTTACAAAAAAAAGCCATTAGCTCTATTTATAACTTGGCCTCCAAAGAATCACCCAGGGAACTGTTCAAAGAAATAAATATCCTCACTGTTACTTCGCAATATATTTATGAAAACATAATTGTATGTCCGTAAAAATTTTACGTTTTTTTCAAACTTCAGTGAAAAACTTAAACGTAGAAATAAGTTGTGTATGGTGGCGTACACCCGCTTGCTAGGACTGGTAAATCTTTTCTTGTAAATTGTATTCAATTTTATAATAAATTGGCTGAAACAGTTCTGTCCTTCCTGATAATGTATTCTAAAAGCATATTAAAAATACTCTCTGTATGTATGTATGTATATCTACACGTCAGGTCCCTTGCGGGGTACGTAGAGAGGACCAAGTGCCATAAGACGCGGTCCTTACATACTTCCTTCGCTTCTGTAACTTTCACAGTTCTTTTCATGCACGCTCGCCTGTTCCTGGGGCTCCTGACATCACCTTCTGATAAAACACGACCAATTTGGTCATGGTAGGTTGGTGTCGGACTTTCTCGGCTCCTACATCCTTCCACTTTCGCATTGTATATCTGTTCTGTCATTCTTTCGTCCCGCATTCTTTCTACATGTCCGAACCAATGGAGTATGCCTTTTCTTATCTTACACCGACACTCTCTTTCAGACCAACTCTTTCTCTCATGTCTTCATTACGAACGCGGTAAGCAAGCGTTATGCCACAAATTTTGCGCAATGCTCTCATCTCGACTGCATTTATTCTACTTTCATGCTCTCTCTGCCATACCCAGCTCTCACTTCCATGAGTTAACGTTGGGATTAGCACTCCGTTGTGTACACCGAGCTGTGCCTTCTGGCTTACATTTCGGCTGCCTAGAAGTTTACCCAACGCTCCATTCACCCTATTTCCTGCACTCACTCGTCTCTCCATATTAACGGTGTACTTTCCATTGCTGCTAAAAGCACTTCCAAGATACACAATCTCATTCACTTGCTCTAACACTACATCATCAACCATAATCCTAGTGTTCGTTCTGGTTGTCTCTGTTTCAAATACCATTATTTTGGTTTTCTTCGCCTTCAATTGTAAGCCTTTCTTCATACAATCATTGTTGTGACTAGTGTTTGCATTTCGGATGGTCCTTCTGCTTTTAATACCGCGTCGTCTGCATAAAGCAGGCAGTTGACTACTAAGTCACCCATTCGCATTCCCACATTCATATTTTTTATTATCTGAAGACAACTACAGTCCAGATACAGGATTAACAGCCGAGCCGACAGCACGCATTCCTGTCGGACACCAATGTTGACATTAAACCAGGGCGACAAGCTGCCGTCCACCCGTACACATGCTGTACAATCCTCATAAGTGGATTGCACAGCACGGAGTACGCCACCGTCAACCCCATATCTGGGCAAAATGTTCCAGAGATTCTTTCGCACGACCCTTTATAATGCTTTCTCAAAGTCCCCAAAACCGCAGAAAACATTCTGGTCCAAAGCCAGATACTTCTCTACGATGTTACGGAGTAAAAAAACTTGATGCGTACATCTTCTGCCGCTACGAAACCCTCGCTGTACTTCCCCAAGCATTCCATCGGATTTCACACTCATTCTCCTTTCAATGATTTTTATTTTTCTATACACTTTAGCTGCTAAGCTGATGGCCCTATAGTTGGCGCAGTCCATACGTGAGTCCATGCCTTTATACAAGGGCACGGTGACTGTGCGTCTCCAATCACTCGGGCCCTTCCGGTTCTCCAGCATAATTTGCTCAAAAACCAGAAGGCTTCCCTAACATAGGTACCACCTAACTTGATCATCTCAGCTGTAACCATATCGATTCCCGCTGACTTTCCATCTTTCAAACTTCATATCGACCATTCTATTTCATCCATGGTAATGTCTTCATGTCACGCTAGCACTTTTTTTTTTGTGACGCGGGGAAAAATGCTTTACGCACACCACCGGTGCCTGGGTGGCCTCCGGTGGTAGTGTGGGACTCTCCGTCGGCTGTCCGATGGTATACCCACTAAACGACCCCGCGAAATGCCATCGGCCGCGTTGGTGTGGTGAGTCAATCACAGACTCATTCACAGTGCCAGCGTCATGGACATAATCATACATTTCTCTAAAATATTCACTCCACCCTTCTAACATTTCCTGAGTGTTAGCAAGAATGCCACCAGCTTTACATTTTATCTTGTCCATTCTGGATGCTGACGAACTACTTCGAGACTTCTTTACCTCTCTCCAGAGGAGTTTGGTATTTTCCTCGAAGTTCTTCGTCAGCCTCTCTTGTGTATGGAAAATTTATAAGTAGTATTTCACGCTTTTCGTTCACTAAAGCTTTGCTATCATTCTTGCATCGATGGTATATTTCTTACTTCATTTTTTTTATAACATCACTCTGGTACAAAGATGATACGTAATCCAGCCACGCTTTCCTCTTTTTTCCCACATAGGAATCAACCTCCGCATCCCACCAGGCATCTCCTCTCAGTATTCTACGTCTCTTTGCGCATCCACATGCTTGTTTCGTACTGTCCGCCATACTTTCTTTCAGAACTTTCCAACATTCGTCTACATCTGAATCGGAAAGACTCGCGTTCGCAAGTCTTTCACTGACTAGACGTACATACATATTCCTTACACTTTCTTCTTCCAATTTTTCACTTCTTATTCTTTCATGATCTCCGAAAGGAATACGCACTGGCCAGTGTCTCCACTTCTTGAAAAGGCCCACAAGAAGGCGGCTTATCGCCAGATAGTGGTCCGTTTCAAGAGTGGGACCTCTGAAGGCTCTTGTATCCATTAACGACTTTCAGAGACGTTCATCTATCAAAATCAAATCAATCACACTTTGATCTTTCATCTCCATGTGTAAGTGTGAATATCCTTGTGATGGAAGAGCGTGTTCGACACAAGGAGATTTCGTTCCATACATACATCTAAAAGTCACTTACCATCATCGTTCACTCTCTTATCTCCGTATGGACCAAGCATAGCCTCGTAACTGCTTCGCTTGGTCCCAACCTATCCATTTAGATCACCACACATAATTATCCGTTCATTCGCTTCAGCCAAATCCAGAACACCCCTTACGTTCTCCAAAAACTTCTCGAGCTCCTGGGGATCAGCAGAGCTCACAGGAGCATAACTAAAAACACTCGCGTAATTCCCAGTTTTATATTAACCCAGAGAAGACCAAGCGCAAAGTGAGATGAAAGAACGACACCTTCGCCAGGTTACGATAGCAACTCCATGGAGGATTATGTATTTCTGAAAGTAAACTAGGTTTACACTAAACTCCTGAGCAGTGGGGAGTGAAACTTGTATGACTTCCGACATTGTGTAAAAAAATCCGCCAAGACCGGACTCGCACACACAGATTTGTTCCGTGTCACCGTGTAGAAAAAACACCAACTAAAGCACGTTTCCTTCTAATTGACTAATTTAACTTTGTTAATATCATTATTATTTGTTGTCATAGCAGCAATAGCAATGCAAATTCTGTGAAAAAATCATGTTTCTGGCTTCTGTTGTTCACAAGATACAGCTCTGTGACAGACAGACGGACAGCGGAGCCTCTAGTAATTGGATTCCGTTGGTACCTGAGTTGGAGTACGGAATCTTAAAAATCAAAATGATGCGGCTTCATTTTTACGTCTTGTTTATCAAGACAAGCCCTGAAAGTAACAAAAAACAAACGATCGAAAACCCGTAGCGCCCTTCCATAAATAATAACCTCCATGAAATCTAGAAAGAGAACTCCTTCCATTTTGAAAGTACATAACGGATGAACGGTCGTCAATGGACACTCTCCGGGATCTACAGAATATTAGATAAGTTGACAAATTGTGGGCCAGGCGGTTTGAACGATGGCGCCTTTATATTATTCCTCACGTCACGGAATGGACAGACATTGAAAACCCACTGAAGGTACAGTAAGCAGAATAGTGTCAGGATATTTAGCTGACGGCTAGGAGAAAATATCGTGCGTAAACACCAGAATAATCTTATTGTACAACATTATGCAGAGATGAATACATTGTTTCAATACTATAGCGTTTTATATTTAAAACTTAGCTGCTTCAAGTCAGAGAGTTCATAACACTACAGTTTTAATATATAATATAACTACCAAACAATTTCTATCTATCTAAAAATTCACACCAAATCCCTTGCGGGGTAGGCAGAGAGTACCGACCGCCACATGACTCGATCCTTACAAACCTCACTCACTTCTTTAGCATTCATTGCTCTTCTTACGCATGCTCGCCGGTTCCTAAGGCTTCTGATATCACCATCTGATAAAACACGATCAATTTGATCATGGTAGGGAAGTCTTGGCTTTCCTCGGCTCCTACATCCTTCTACTTTCGCTTTGTTTATGTATATCTTCACGCCAAGTCCCTTGCGGGGTAGGCAGAGAGAACCGAGCGCCATAAGACGCGGCCCTTACATACTTTTACTCGCTTCTGAGACATTCATAGCTCTTTTCATGCACGCTCGCCGGTTCCTAAGGCTCCTGACATCACTTTCTGATAAAACACGACCAATTTGGTCATGGTAGGTTCCTCGGCTCCTACATCCTTCCACTTTTGCATTGTATATCTGTTTCGTCAGTTTTTCGTCCCGCATTCTTTCTACATGTCCGAAATAACGGAGCATGCCTCTTCTTATCTTAACACCGACACTCTCTTTCAGACCAGAAACAATTCCTCACATTTGTAATTATCGCTCGGCGGTGAAGATAAGTATCATGAGGAAACCCGCACGTCCAAGAAATATATTTTGAAAAACATGTGGCCTACCATAAGGAAGGCCTGATCTCCGCTGTGCTTGAAGGTCTGACGGCGGTCGCTCCAGGTTCAAATCGATGTGTAGCGGCACGCTATGACGGCCGATTTGACGTTTGTCTACTCATGAAGTTTCGTATTAATTAATAATTACATTTGAAGGAGCAAATTGCTGGTCTTTATTGTCAACAGTGACGTGCAGTTAGTCATAAAATTTATCGAATGTATAATTTTAGGACACTAAATTTATTTATTACATTGATTTCTAAACTATGTATATTAGGGTCCCGCGAACATTTACTTTTTATTTTTATAAGATTATAATTATTGGTGTACTTATTTACCACAGAACTCGGCATTTGTTTTTCGAAATTCTAAATTTTTTAAAATGAAATCTAATACGATCGTCACATAGGATCGCTGGCCAGCACAACTACGAGTACTACCTCCGGCAAACTCGCGTCAATGCTCAATGCAAAACAAAACAGTTTCGACTTGACGTTGCCTGGAAAAGTACAAACTGTGAGTGCACTGCGATTATGATATAGTATTGACCTGGCTTTGAATTTCGGATATTGATACTGCATTACTGTTGACCCTTGCTCGTTAATTTGGACTCTGTTTACGCCTTTTGTTGTGGATTTCGTCGATATGGCCGAACGTACGCAGAGAACTGTTCTAAACAGTCAGACACGTGAGTTCGTTATACGCCTCAGTAACTATTTCGATCGTGAATCTCAAAATGTAGGGCCAATTTTACCTATAACGTCAGTGATTGAACGCGTAGCTGATGCGCTTAATATTGGACAACGAACTATTAGACGAATAACTAAAGAAAAATATGGCGAGACTGGCACAGAAGAAAATAAGTCGTAGGCATCGATAGCTTTGATGCCGATATCATCCGCAGACATGTGTACGGCTACTATTTATGGAAGGAGTATCCAACAAGAAAAAAGTTAGTGCAATCACTGAAAGAAGCTGTATTATTCTTCGGTGGGGAAAGTTCTTTAACGAAGATTTTGAAAAGCGTTGGATTTCGATACAAACAATGTAACAAACGCAACATATTGATGGAAGATTTGATATCGTGATGGCAAGATATACTTTTTTACGGCAAGTGAAAGTAATTGAAAATTGGCAAAATGTTGTGTTTTTTGATAAAACATGGCTTAATGCTAATCATACTGTAAGCCGTTCTTGGACCGATGACACTGCAGCATCTACATCCAAAGTTCCTGTTGGAAAAGGATCGCGACTTATAATTTGTCACGCCGGAACCATCAACGGGTTTGTCGAAGGTTCTCTCATGGCTTTTGCGTCAAAAACCACTGGATACTATCATGAAGAAATTAATGGAAAAAAGTTTACTGAATGGTTAACCTCAATGATGTGAAGCCTCCCTGAACTATCTATTATAATTATGGACAACGCCCCATACCACTCGATGCAAATTGACAAGCCACTTGCCCTATCCCAAAAGAAAGCTGACATCGTGGCATGGCTTTAAAAAAATGGCGTAAATGCAAACATAAATATGTTAAAAGCGGAATTAGTACGTCTTTTAAAAGACAACAAACCAACCTAGATCCGATACGTCACAGACGAAATAGCGTTAGAACATGGACACAGAGTTATACGGTTACCGCCTTACCATTGTGAATATAATGCAATTGAGTTGGTGTGGGCTCAAATTAAGGGATATGCTACGAGACACAATACAGAACCCCCATTTACAACGTGCCCTCCGAAGCACGGAGAAACTCGAGATAGATAAACCCACCCATAGACAAGCTGCGGTCCATGCTGCTTAACCTGCGTGTTTGGTTAGAATAACACGCGCAACGACGCCATCGAGCTCTCAAACTTTTAGTTTACAATGTCTGGTAATATTTTACATACAGTGAACTGTTTCTCGTAGCTTCTTTTGTACAACATTTTTTTTTTTAATATTTAATCAGCACAATTTATAGTTTATCAATTTTATTTAGCTACGTAGCAAAGTATTGTCTTAGGTTTTCGCGGTTGTTACACATTGAATTAAACAATTTTTAACGGAAGTATCGCATGTTTTAGCAGCTTTGCAGCGTCCGTGGTCGCAGGAAGTCTTCCTGCGACCACGGACGCTGCAAAGCGTTCGAAACGTCAGGTTCAACAAAATAAATAAAACACGCGATACATACTTCCGTTAAACATTGTTTAATTCAATATGTAGCAAAGGTACATCTATATATACTGAGCCTGTAGCTAATTAGGCAATCCGTCATACTGGTGACCTCACACATTCACAGTAGCAAAACAACTCTCCAGGGAGTTGTTATTTGACTACGGTTTCTGTGAGATGAAGACATTCCCCCATTTGAACTGAGATGAGCATATGCATGAGAGGTAGGCTACATCATAGTGCCTTACCACTCTTAACTGAAAATCTGTACAGTGACAGTAAAAACTCTGGCTATAGAAGTTATGAAAAGATTCTCTCGAAATTAGAAATGTGAACATGAAAAAAGAAGGAAATCCTATACCAGACAGACAAATTAAAAATAATGCAAATTATCAGGCACGTTTACAAGATATTACGAGTAAGATATCTCATAATGACAACTGAAAAAAAAATTGGCCAAGTGCGAGTCGGACTCGCGCACTAAGGGTTCCGTACCACTATCCATAAAAACGGCAAAAAAAATCACGTTTGTTGTATGAGAGCCCCCCTTAAATATTTGTTTTATTTTAATTTAATTATTTACTCTTAAAGTGAATATATAACTAAATATTCTGTGAATATTTCAAGCATCTACCTGTTGCCGTTATCAATATCGAGCAAAAAAATCACGTTTGTTGTATGGGAGCCCCCTTAAATATTTATGTTATTCTATTTTTTAGTATTTGTTGTTATAGCGGCAACAAAAATACATCATCTGTGAAAATTTCAACTGTCTAACTATCACGGTTCGTGAGATACAGCCTGGTGACAGACGGACGGACGGACGGACGGACGGACAGCGAAGTCTCAGTAATAGGGTTCCGTTTTACCCTTTGGGTACGGAACCCTAAACAGGAGTAGGTATTAAGTTAATCCAAATGACATATTTTATCTTGGTCCTTATAATTCTATAGTATCAATATATCATTTTTTTAATACAACCAGATTGGCAAACAAGCATGCGGCCCGCTTTAGATGATAAGCGGTCACCGCACCCTATTGACCCTCGCAACACCACGGAAGCGAAAGCGAATGTGTATGTTATGCCAAGATGAAAGCTTGCGAAATTATACTAAAGAGACTAGAACCGATTAGAAACAAGTTTAAAAATCCATCGTGGGAAAAGCTTATTGAAGTAGCACGCGTCTCTGGAATAGATTTACAAGCATCATTTGCGTTCACGACATTTGAAGAGGTTAAGCCTTACAATATTTATGGAGTTGTTATTTTAGAAGCTGAAATGGATATTTTGGCTGGGAATCGTAATGTGCGAAGAGTCAACTTACTTAAAGATACAGGTAGGATAGCTTGAAACCACAAATAGATGATTATGTATTTGTATTATTTGAACAAACCGCCTAGATCATATTTCATTTATAGATTCTCAGTATTCTGGAACTTTAGTCTCTAATATACAATACAGAAATTGGCGTATAATAATTGACTACATATAATAGACCAAGTGAAAAATAAATACGTATATTGTGAGTTACACATCAAGTCATCATAATAATAAAGCGTTTATTTCCAGATAGAAGGAGCATTTGTAATGGGTCTAGGATACTGGACACGTGAGACAATTATGTTTGATCAGCAGAAAATGGAAAGTTGCTGACAGAGCGTACATGGACTTACAAACCTTTGGGTGTCAAAGACATTCCCGCTGATTTCAGAATTTATTTTCGCAGCAATTCAAAAACCTCACGTGGAGTATTACAATCGAAAGGTAAAATACTTAATAAACACTACACACTTTGGTATTAAATTATATAATAAAGAAATAATTACATATTTATAATTTTACCAGAGGTTGTGTTCCGGTTTGAAGAGTGAGTTATGGCAGAGAAATTACTGGGTACTGTGACGAAACAATCTTATGTCACAAGATCGGCAGCGCGCGAGTAACATCCCAATGGTATTGCGAGCGTCAATAAGCTGCGGTGACCGCTTACCATCTAATGCAGGTCGCATGCTTGTTTGCCAATCTAGTTGTATAAAAAAAATTACAAATTTTACATTATTATTTAGTCGGGTATAAACTGTGCCATAATTAATACGTAAAAATATTAATATTGTCGGACAAATTACACAGCGCCACCCAGCCCCAAAGTAAGCGAAGCTTGTATTATGGGTACTAGACAACTGATAAACATACGTAAATACATTTTTTTTTTGTAAATACATACTTATTATACATAGAAAATACCCAGACCAAGACAAACAGGCATGTTCATGCACACAAATGTTTGTATCGTGTGGGAATCGAACCCACGAGCGTTGGTGTCAAAGTAGCGTATCAGCGCGTTTCACCACGGCACCACCGAGTTCATCAAACATTTGTAACCATACTTTAGAGGCCAGGATGTTGGTTATTGATGGAGGAGTAATATTAACATAACAAGCCGCAGGGTGAGGCCGTTTTGTATCACGAGTCCAGCAATCTATATTAAACATCTATAATTCTATATTAGAACATGTGGAGATGTATAAAAGATGATGGTAACAACGACTCGACGGTAAGTTAGTAACATTAATCTCACTCATTAATTTGCTAATTTTCAGGAACACCATTACTATATAAAATCTATATGTCTGTCTGTTTTTTTTTTCGAATATTCGAATATTAACTTCAGATTCGGATTCAGCATAAAAAGTAGAATAGGAATGTTCAGGAACACCGTTCCTATCTCTTAAGAAACATGATCAAAATGGCCGACAAATTAAAAAAAAAATTGAATTGTTATATAATTGACGAGCCAGGTGTTCCTCTGGCAATGCAAGCGTGTGCATTCTCAACTGGTTTATTTGCTCATTTCCATGAAATTGACTATTTAGAAGGAATTTTCTAATTAAGTTTTGATAAATGTTCGCATCTTGAATTTTACTCTACAGGCGGTATGAAGTACTTGGGGGACAAATCTGACGGACGGAGCCAACCCCGCCAAGAAGAGAAATCGAAAGAAGCTCTTAGCGTAATAATTAAAAGCTTTTTGAACATATTGGGCCTGTAAAAGGATCCATCTTTATATAATGTAGTTTTCTGTACGTATATCACTGACTTTTTAAGAGAGGTAGGACGCATCAAAGCATCCGAAGTACCCCCTACCTACCTGGGATAGTGCCTTCACCTCACAGCCATATAACAGCTCCCTGGAGGGTTGTTCCTTCATGTGAATGGGGCTGCCAGTAAGCTCTTAAAGAGTTGCTTTGTTAGTAATTTTAGTCATGAACTGCACGGTAGGGAAAAAAATTGTGACGATTCCAAACAAATGTAGCCATTTTTACGGAATTATGACTTTGTAATAAAGGTGACATCTGGATATTGATACTTAATCCCCCCCCCCCACGCCCGTGTCCCCGTCTGCTAGTTATTTACTATTTACAAATTATGGGAATTAATATATTTTTCAAATAGCCATTTCTTTTTAAAAACATTATTTATTAACACAATAACGAATAAAAATTACAATATTGTGAATATACGTATTGAGTGAAAACATCTCCGAAATACTATAATGGATACAAGAGTATTTAGAGGTCCCACTCTTGAAACGGACCACTACCTGGTGGTAAGCCGGTTTGTGGGACTTTTCAAGAAGTGGAGCCACTGGCGAGTGCGTATCCCTTCTGATGATCATAAATGGATAAGGAACCAACGATTGCAAGATAAAAGTGTAAGGAGAACGCATGTACATCTAGAAGACTTGCGAACGCAAGCCTTTCCGACTCAGATATGGTTAACTGCTGGAAAGTTTTGAAAGAAAGTATGGTGGATAGTGCAAAAAAAAACACATGGAAAGAGATTCTTAGTGGCATAGACAGCACAAAAGTAGGATGAACGCAGTCGAAATGCGAGCGTTGTACAAAATTTGTGGCGTAACACATGTAGAACGCATTCGCAATTACGAAGTAACAAATACAGTTAGTCGGAAAATGTTGGTGCTAAGACACGGACCGTTAGTTCGGACATGTACAAAGAATGCAGGAATAAAGTTCACGAAACAGATATACAAGGCAAAAGTAGAAGAATGTAGGAGCCGAGGAAGGCCAAGACTTACCTACCATGATCAAATTGATTGTGTTCTATCAGTAGTTGATGTAAGGAGCCCTAGAATCCGGGGAGCATGCGAGAAGATCTATGAATGTTAAAGAAACAAATGAGGTATATAAGGACCGAGTCAGTGACGTTAAGTTTTCTCTGCATACCCTGCTAGGGATTTGGCGTAAAGCTAAATAAACAAACAAGCTCGAAATTTACCGTAGCCTATGGACACACCAGCAGCGTCAATCTAGAGTTGTCGCCAAGTGACTACCACTTCACACCTATTTTAAAGTAGGTACCTCATACTGTAGTTCCTCGAGAAAATCGATTAAAATGGTGAGCAAGGCAAGTAAATAGTTCGCTTTTCTCGGAATATGTAATCCTCATTTAAAGTTAGCTCGCCTGGGTAAGTTTCCCTGAAGAAGTTTTACTTTCGAATTCAGTTAACGTCGCGTTTCGTTCTATGGGACCGCCATGGGAAAATTGTGTACGGAAGAATATACGGTACAGTCAAGGACTCGACTAACTAAAGTCGGAAGTAGCAATGTAATATTTATGACGCGGAAAAATCCATTTCGTAACTATAGAAATATGAAAATTAACGACAACTAAAAATATATTATTTCTTTTTTATACAACTTCGATCCGTATAATCGGAAGTAGCTACCGTAGCGTATAAACATAATTGTAATGCAGGAAGTTAATAAATAAATATTGTCGGACAAATTACACAGCGCCATCTAGCCCCAAAGTAAGCGAAACTTGTGTTATGGGTACTAGACAACTGATAAACATACGTAAATACATTTTTTTTTCGTAAATACATACTTATTATATATAGAAATACCCAGGCCAAGACAAACAGACATGTTCATGCACACAAATGTTTGTACTGTGTGTGAATCGAACCCACGAGCGTTGGTTTCAAAGTACCGTAACAGCGCGTTTCACCACTGCGCCACCGAGCTCGTCAAAGTTCACGCTGTCACTCCTGCCACTAAGACAGAAACTTCTTAGTAGCTTACTGGTAACACCGCTCACTCGTATGGAACACGACGGTTCTCCACGAAGTTGTTTGGCTGCGGTTTTCTAAAGGTGGAGGAACTTCTCCAGACGTGCTGATTTGATGAGCCCTACCTCTCTTTAAACACTCAATCTTACACAACAGACGTGCTGATATACAGTGTTAGTCTTGTATGGAAATCGAACCCATGGCCTTGGTGATAATCTAACGTTTCTAACTATTCCGCCACCGGACTAGTGACCACTTCAGGTAGGTGTTGTAAATTGTAATCTATTCTGTAGTAAATTGCTTGAAACAGTTTTGGCTTTTCCTCTTATTTTTTTTTTATACAACGTCGGAAGGCATACAAGCATACGGCCCATCTGATGTAAAGCAGTTACCGTAGCCTATTAACACTTGTAGTATATTAAAAATCACTGGCGCTGTGCCGTCTCTGCTGCTTATGCAACAACTCCTTAGGAGCTTTACTGGTTACCTCACTCGCACGCAGGGACAACAACCCTCTAGGGAGTTGTTATTAGGCTGCAGATTTCTGTGAGGTGGAGGTACTTGCTCAGACGGGCTGCTTTAATGCGCCCTACCTCTCTTAAAACACCCAGACCAAGACAAACAGACATGTTCATGCACACAAATGTTTGTCTTGTGTGGGAATCGTATCCACGAGCGTCGGTGTCAAAGCCGCGTCATTCACGACTGAGCCACCGAGCTCGTCAATATATTCAAAAGCCCATCAAAAATACTCTCTGTAAAAAGGAACTGTCTGTAATTATGAAATTGATGAATATGTAACTGACACAGATGTCTGGAAATAATTCAGCACATACTCTTCAATTCTTGACATCATTATTATTGTACCAATATCCTGAGACGAGTAAATCAAATTGACCATTTGAAAAACGGAAACCTGTATTGTCAAATTTCTTTCGACATTTCTTCTTCTCCAATGGTCGATTCCGCAATGCTAGTAGATTAAAAAAGAAAAATAATAATGGAAGAGAATTGAATAAGATACTGAGATCATAATAAAGAAAACGTAAAATATTCCTAAGTGCCACATCAACCCTTACTCATCCCACTGCTGGGATACGGGTCTCCCTTCAACCGAAGGGGTTTAGACCATACTCCACCACGCTGCTCAAATGCGGATTGGTGGAAGTGTTTTCAAACCGCCCGATGGCAACTGACTTAGCTTAACGACTGTCATCAATCGACAACAGCCGGGACTGACGGCTTAACGAGCCCTCCGAAGCACGGAGAAACTCGAAATCCCTATTTCGAACCCATCCATGGACAGGCTGTGGTCGACGTTGCTTAACCTGCGTTGTCGGTTAGACAGACACGCGCAACGACGCCAACGAGCTCTCACTTGGCGAACACTGCTCTTAAATATACACGTGAACTCTATTTAATAGAAAGGGCATGAAATTTAAAAATTGTTTTGTTCACTGTCACACACATAATCTAAAAAAATCCACAAACAAAAGTAATAAAGTTACAAGAAAAATATAACAACATACATGATGAATACAAAGTCACAATTACAATAGCCATTCTTGGACAAGAATTCCAGTCGAAGTACCGTCTGCCGGCTGGGTAGCAATTTTGCGCAAATATTTATTTGCTCTCATATCGTCGCTTCACAAACGTAATTTTCGCTGTCATAAAGAACCTTGGCAATTGTTCCTCCAGCCCAATTACATCTACTTGCTTGGCAATGAAACGTCTTCCGCCCTGGTAATCAATGATGGTGATTTTGGAAGCTTTTTCCGTGTTTTATCAAATGTAATATCAGCAACTTTATTTGTAATTAGTTGATAGATTCACGTATTGTTTTGCAGATGTGAAATTTTCAGGCGAAGTTATCTATATCCGCAATCAGTTTGTACATGCCGGGGTTATTGGATAAACACTTCTATTTTATAGTATATACATATTTCAATCCGTATTCGTCCACTGCTGAACATAGTCCTCCCTTCTAGAGAGCCGTTCGTCTCGATCCTGTGCCACCTGCATCCACGTACTCCCTGTAAACCTTCTAAGGACATCGCTCCATCTAGTGAGGGGCGCACTGCCACAGCTTGATTATCCTGTGGACTATATCAGTTATCTTAGTTTTACTGCGGATATCCTTGTTTTTCTATCACGCAGAGAAACCTCGAGCATAGCTCTTTCCGTAGCACGCTGAGCAGTCTTGAGCTTCCCAATACGTCGGCAATGAAGCCACGTGTTCTTCAGGAGTTAAGCTGTTTTGAACGAGAAGATGTATCCAAGTTTCTCCAAGTTATCCAAGTTTGTTGACTTCTGCAATGACTGCAGAATAAAAAACAAGGAGTTTAATTCACAACTTAAGAATTCTCGGATGATAAGTTCACTGGGATTGCGCTGTCCACGGTTCCAGTGTGTGAGGACGAATTGCCCGCGGACAGCGAGCGGAGCGAACCTGTCGTATTAGGAAGCTGTTGGTATCAAGTCGAACAATTACAAAAGGTAGATAGATAGATCACAAAATCTTATCTGCTATCTTACCAGTTCCTCACAAGAGCAAGAGATAGATAGATAATCTCTTGCACTTTGTAGACCAGTCCGTGTCTCCAACGTCCTTATTCTGCCCGCTGTATATACGACACCTTACGAAAACGTTTCTGTTTTTTGTGGGTGGCAAAAAATCAAAATCGTATGAGAAGCTCGATGGGGTCGTTCGAATTAAACACGCAAGTTAAGCAGCGTCGACCGCAGCTTATTCATGGATGGTGTTAGTCATCTCGAATTTCTCCGTGCTCATTGCACACGTAAAAGCTACTGTTCCCTTTGGTTTCGAAAGATAATAATACAGTACTTAACTATATTAAAGGTAGGGTGAATCGAACTAACTGGACAAATACCTCCATCTCACAAAAGACCGCAGCCAAATAATGATTCACTGGAGGGTTATTGATTCTGTGAATGAGTGAGATTACTAGTAAACTCCTAATTACATGTTATTTGAGCAATAAGGGCGGCAACGCGTGAGCGTGTGATTTTTACATTTTTCATAAAAATGCTAAGGACCAAAGTTATTGCAAATTTAATTCTCTACAACTTAGGTCCTCACAATTTTTATCAATTAAAGCGAAAATTTTACTTTGATGCGTTTTTCTCGATAATATCGAAAATATCTATCATACGATATAGATTGTCAAAACCAACGTTGTAGAATTAAATTTGCAACAACATTGGTACTTAGCATTTTAGTGAACAAGTTAAAAATGAAGGAGATATTGCATAAAAACAAATTGACGGAAGTTGCTCGACAATTTTAATTAAGACTGCTAATTATATAACCCCCCCTTTAGATTAGTGCAATAAAATTTCTGCCGGGATTTTTTGCACGGTTGACCCCTTTTTTGAGCTAACCCAACTGAACTATGTCAGAGCAGTGTTTTGTATAAAAAAATAAAGACAATCCTGTTATTAGTTAATAGATTCAGGCGTTACTTTGCGAAAGTCAAATCTATATGCAATTTGATCTAACCTGCTTTGCGTGCTTCCGCCACCAATTAGTTCATGCGGCCTAGCGCCGGCCGGCACCCACCCACTACTGTTAGTACTTGGTACATGCCGACGCTGCCATGGCTGCTCCGGTAGTCTCTGCCTCGGCTGCTGCGGTCGTCCGTCATCTGGAACAGAGTCCGCATGCCCCCACCACCACCGTCGCTGCCACGACTGGCCTGGTCGTCGCTGCGACACGTGTTTCGCCTCTCCACGAGGCATCATCAGGCGTTGTAGACGTTAATCGTAAGAATAACATGCTACAAGTGACAAATCCATCGCAGTGCCGTCCCTTATATTGAATTGAGGGTGGGGGTGGATGGTGTGAGCGAAAAGATATTTAATAGTGGGGAATGGTTTACGTCAGTCTGTTTGTTCATGAGAGTAATTTTAGAATTTTTATGTTTATTAATTTCTAATTGTTCCCTAATATTTAGTTTTAAACCTTTGTCTATGGTGTGTAAAATTTGATATGTATTAGTGGGGGATAAGTTATGTCCTTTGTCTATAAGATGCTCGGCGAAGTGTGACCTTTCTGGGTGATTGTTTTTATACGCCGATACGTGTTCGTGAAATCGTGTTATAAAGTGTAGTGAACGATAGATAGCGCGCATAAAGCAGCCTCCCTGCTTTATGCGCGCTATCTATCGTTCACTAGAACCCAGTTTGTCAATTAGTAAGAGTGTACCAAGGCAGACTTGCACCCCAAACACGGAATATCTTATTCACGTGCCAGAGAATAAGTACCTTGCCAAGAGAATGATAATGATAGAATAGATATCATAAACGTGCAGAGCCGTTATGATAATACGACATTCGTTATTTGATGAAAATACAAGCATATTAAAAATAAAGTTCCAACCAAAATGTTCCAACCAAATTGAGTGGCAGTTTCTTCCACCTTCTATCTCTATCAACCTTGTGGTCCTTTAAGCTGAATCATGGAGGCGCTCATGTCTCTTGCTGATCTGTGACTCTCTTCGCGCCAACAAATTCTCATCCTTTGTCTATTTGTTCACGCTCTTTTCCTTCCCGTCTTTCTCATCGGGCTGCAATGCCCACAACAATGCCATCGCTGCCCCTCGTAGCTTCTCTTCTTCCAGTTTTTTCAACCATTCCTCCACGATCCTTTTTGTGTACATCCGTGGGCAAATCTATGATCTCGGTTGACCCCAGTTGCGCTGAATCTCATCCATCTTCACACAACGCAGATTTTTGCACTTAGGACACGACAACAATATGTGATATCTGTACTGTTCACTCTTTCCAGACTGACACATGCTATTATGTATGCCGTCCCAATGCGTTTAGTATCTTTCTGAATATGCCGTATCCGCCGAGAATCTAGGACTCAATTCGCCAGCCACCTCCGGGAAGAATTGATAAGCATTTATTCCTCCTTTTTGTGTCAGTAATTCAACAATCATGGTATTCTTCTACCATCACAACACAAACGTCGTACCTTCACGGGCTCAACTCTCTATCGATACGACTCTACGAAGAACGCAGTGTCGTAATCGGTGGCACTAAGTGACAGCTGCATACAAGCAGCAGAGAACCTTTAAAACTGGATCCCCAAATATAATTCCGTTACACTTGCATCTTTCCAAAATAAGCAGCGGCTCGTTCTCTCAAGCGGGTGCCATGAACAAACATTAAGCTTGAATCAACTTACACGCTGAGCATCATCGCCGACGTGGCGTTCTGCACCGAGTCCTGGACGAAGTTAATTATGGGGGGGCCGCTGAAACATTGAAGTAAAGTTCAGCTTGGTACGGAACCTTCGCAGCAGTTTCTATGGTCGTACGTGTTGACTTCCATGATGGTCATGATGATCATCATTGAAGTGATGGCGATCTGTACGGACGATCGTAGTATTTCTACTACGCGTTCTAAAATTTTATTTTTGCCAAAAACAGACAGGAGCTTAATTAGCTGTACACCATTGGATCACAAAGTGGTTTGTTGTACTCTTTATAGAGAACCAGAATACGTTCTCCCTCTGGGCACCACATTACATACATGTTTATAGGATCCTTGAACTGATGCCATCGAGTTCGTTGCGGCGTCATGCGGAGCTCCTTTTAACCCATCCAAATCCTCGAGTGATGGTGGAGTTTTAATTTGGAGCAGTCGGCAGTGACTTTTAGGATCCTCAAATCAAAGGAAGCCTCAAAGGATTTATGAAGAATCTGCTGGCGGTAGTTTGCAAATGCTATTTTCGAGGTTGCGCCATGCCGTGTCGAACGCGAAAGCCCGCGTGGTTGCACATTGGTAATGTCTATTTTTATTTATTTTATTCATTAAATTATTGAATTACAATCTCGAAAACCTAAGACAATACCATTTTATTCATTTCAAATAAGTATATAATATTTATAACAAAGATTATCATATTAACAGATTACACTAAAACAGGTATTAGATAATTTAAGCCTCCTGTTTCCGAACTAGGCTAAGAATTAGCCTGTATTTCGGTCAACAGTGCTCTTCTCACAATATGACAAGTTCTTATTTTAATTTGAAACATTCTGATGGGAACGATGTATTATTACCGACGTAGAAGATAAATCAGAATAAGGCTTTCATCCTTACCTCAATTGTCCAAGAATAGTAGGTACTGTTTTTAGTTACCAGTTAATGATAAACCAGACTTTTTTTATTTTTGATACTTTTTTATGCGTAAGTATATGTAATGCGTGTATATAAGAACTTATTTCTGAATTACAAAAAGCACTTCAATCTATATAGGTAGGTTGTTAGCTATTATGTTATCATTGTTTTAATAAGTAAAAGGTTTATTGTTTTTAATGTTAAATTAAATGTTATTGTAGAGACAAGAACTGAGGTTTTAGGCTTTTCGTTAATTATTATTTAAGGAGATTGTTTTTGTTAGAAATGTTGTATCTAAAATTATGTAGTTATCTATGGAAATTTAAATAAGAAAAACTCAAACCTCGAGACTGACTACGTAATTGATTACGTACGGGATTTTTAGTGAACACCTAACTACCATACATCTTAGCTTTATATAACTTACTAGCTTCTGCCCGCGGCTTTGTCCACGTGGCCTGCATCATCTTAAAGACCATGGAATATTATACCTATCGCAGTATCTTTGTGGAAACAATATTTTTTTATTTTCCTGCTAGAAGCAGATGATGCCTCGTGGAGAGGCGAATCACGTGTCGCAGCGACGACCAGGCCAGTCGTGGCAGCGACGGTGGTGGTGGGGGCATGCGGATTCTTTTCCAGATGGTGGACGACCGCAGCAGCCGAGGCAGAGACTACCGGAGCAGCCATGGCAGCGTCGGCACGTTGCACGTACTAACAGTAGTGGGTGGGTGCCGGCCGGCGCTAGGCCGCATGAACTAATTGGTGGCGGAAGCACACAAAGCAGGTTAAATCAAATTGCATGTAAATTTGACTTTCGCAAAATAATGCCTAAATGTATTAACTAAATTAATTTGTCTAAAATTATAAGAATTTAACATTAGGGTTTGCATAAAAACTATTGAATCTTTATTGTTTATTACTGCTAACAAAGCAGTTTTCTAAGATTTATTAGCTATGCTACAGTCATTACATACATATTCATTAATTATACTAACTGCATAATTATAACACATACCTACGTAATACACACTACCAAATACATCTTAATCACTACCGACCGCGTCAAACACACACAACACATTTACTCAATTAATTGCGCTCAATAATATATATATATATAAACAAATTAAGGTTAAATAGTAGGGACTAATATGGGACTGCTAATGGTATTCTATAAAAGGGCATTATGGTAAGCAATGTATTGATTAATCTTCCTTTTCTGCATATAACTACTTGTTTACGCTAAACTCGTCACCCGTTATTGGCAACTACTGTGCAGGTCTATTGTATTAGAAATGTGTCTATTTTTAATACATTGGACCCAATACTCAATGCATTTTTTGCAGAAATGTCTCTAATTCATTTGCAATACGGTTGGTCGTACTATGGTGAGAATCTTACCTTGCCGTAACACAGTCCTCGGACTAGCACGGGAGGCAAAGAAATTTTGTCTGTATACCGCCAGTTAGACATTATATATAATAATATTGTCGGACAAATTACACAGCGCCACCTAGCCCCAAAGTAAGCGAAGCTTGTGTTATGGGTACTAGACAACTGATAAACATACGTAAATACATTTTTTTTTGGAAATACACACTTATTATACATAGGAAACACCCAGACCCAGACGAACAGACATGTTCATGCACACAAATGTTTGTACTGTGTGGGAATCGAACCCACGAGCGTTGGTGTCAAAGTAGCGTAACAGCGCGTTTCACCACTGCGCCACCGAGCTCTTATATCTGGTTTTAGTTAAATTGCATTAGTACTTTGTAATAATTATGTTGTTAAGTTTACCTATAGTTATTAACACGATAATGTTTATTAGTTATGTTTTAAAGCGAGCTATTTGGTTAATTTAAACTACTGTGTAATATAGTGTAGGTTGGTGTGCTGTGTACTAAACTTATGGAATAAAATTATTCTTATTCTTATACTGTCACATACAATTTTGGCTCCCTTTGTGTGTTCTACCGATTGTACAACGGGTTGTGTTCTGAAGAGTTATTCGAAATGATACCGACAGCTAGTTTTTATAACCACCGCTCCGCTCGCCGACGGCGGGGAGTGAGTGACACCCCTGGTGTTGCAGATGTCCATAGGCTACGGTGACTGTTCACCATCAGGCAGGCCGTATGCTTGATTGCCACGTAAGTAGTATAAAAAAAACCAGTAAAAGTCAATGAATAACACAAACTTGATTTTAGTTGTTTTTATTTCAGCTATAAAATTGGCAAATTATTCAATAAAATTTGTTATTTTACAATTTTTGTGTTGATAAGTTTTTAGCAATGGTTTTAACTACCAATCTCAAATAATTTTCTAAAATAACTAGATTGAAATCAACCAGGTAGCAACATTGGTTGTTTTTTAAGCTATTTATCCTAAAACTATATGAGGATTATATTGGACTTTCAGCACATTAGCCCAATTATACTCACAACCAAGTGGTTGAATCTCTAGTTTACAAATATCCTTACACATAAAATACAAATAATAATCTCTTGAATCTTTTTATGGCTTTTGCCATTAATAGGCACTGTATTTAAAGCATTCAATCTTACGCCACTCAAGGGAGATCATCAACGCTTAAGTCGTTATTCCTTCAACAAAAAAATAATTGCCGTAAAGCATTTTTCCTTCAAGCGACATTTATTTCTGCAGAGTTTTGTTTTATTTGATTTCAAATAAAACCACCTGATAGAGAATTCAATTTAAAAGAAAACTGTATTTTTGAAATCTAAGTTAATTAATATTCTGAATTTCTGCGATTGCTTTTCTGAATTTGAAAACTTAGAAATGATCTGTTGTAAAATTACAAAAATGAAGCCTAATGGCTAATGTCTTTCCACCCTTGATATATGTATAAATTGTGTAAACATATTATAGATTTTGAAAAAAAAAATGTACATGTTCTATCACTTATGAAGAGCTATATCTTTTGTAAATAAATATCACGAAAAGTCAATTTTGAAAGGCCAACCAACGTACAGATAAACATAGGCCGCGCGCTGGCCTTGTGATCACAATTTATTTATTAAATTTGTATGTGTTTTGAAATGTATCCAGTATGAATAAACTACAAATTTCGTACAAAATAAACATTATTCCTGCTAAGTTAATATTGTTAGACTAATAATGAGAAACAACACATGTTTATATATTCAATAAATAAATAACGAGCTCGGTGGTACAGTGGTTAGTAACGTTACTTTAATACCAATGCTCGTGGGTTTGATTCCCACACAAGAGACGATCTCGGTGGCTCAGTCGTGAATGACGCGACTTTGACACCAACGCTCGTGGGCTCGATCCCCACACAAGACAAACGTTTGTGTTCATGAGCATGTCTGTTTGTTTTGGTCTGAATGTTTAAAGAGGTAGGGCGCATCAAAGCAGCCCGTCTGGGGAAGTACCTCCACCTCACAGAAAACCGTAGCCAAGTAACGACTCCCTAGGGGATTGTTGTGTTCCTGCGTGTGAGTGAGGTCAACAGTAAGCTCCTAAGGAGTTGCTGTGTAAGCAGCATAGGAGGCATCGCGCGTGTAATACTTAATATATTACAAGTGTTAATAGGCTACGGTAACTGCTTTACATCAAGTGAGCCGTATGCTTGAATGTCTCCCGACGTTGTGTAAAAAAAACAGGACAAAAATTGTATGCAACAACATCTCTTCTAACTCAGAACACTTGAAGAACATCACCGACGCGGCGAATATACGAGTACTTTACTTTTGAACCGAGATGCTTGTACAAAACGATAATTTTAAATGACGGCACGAAACCCTCATTGCTCGAATTCCACTCGCACTTTATTTTTTTATTTATTTTTTTATTTATTGACAAAACATACACGTACTTACTAATAAAACAATAAGATTAATTTAAAAGAAACAATAACATTAATTTAAAAGAAACAATAAGATTAATTTAAATTATAATTAAAATATGAAATATAATTACGAGTAACTCGTAATTACATTTTTTATCAATTACATAATAATATCTGTAGCGCTTTTACATAATATTGACAGATAGCTCAGAGCCCAGAAATTCAGTTCACTTGTTTAGTTTTACCTTCACTCGCATCGATGTTATTTCTTATTTAAATCCCCTCTGAACCTGTACGAGGAAATGGAAAACGTTTATCGTTGAGCTAAAACAATTGAAAATAAAATTGCTTGCTCTCTCATATGAAGAACTGTCTACAGATAGACTAGTGCACATAAATACACCAGACGCTTCGATTTGACGATTGACAATTGAACATTTAAAAGATGACGTACATTGGCAAGCTTCTTTTTGCCATTTCTTCTTCGCCAATGGTCATTTTCGAAATTAAAAATTAAAAAGATACAATAATGAGAATGTAAGACGGGTCTAAGTGTCTTACGGCAATTAAATATATTTATTTTTTCATTATATTTCTCTTCAGCCATCAAACCGTCTATATTTTGCATGTCTATGTCTCACCGCAATATTCTACGCATTTTTCGGCATTTCCTCTACGAATATGTTCCAATTCGCGCTGAAATAAATATTTTACGAGCGTATATATATAATGAATACAGAGGGCCGCATATGTTAACACATATTAGCGTTAAATAGACGGCATATTGATTTATATGGCGCATAATGGTTAACAGATAATTAAGAAATTAATTCAGTTTCGTTCACTTTCGCCTTTTATATATGTTTCGATCATCTTGCATGCCGCATTATTTCTACATGCTCGAATGAAAAGAGCGTGCTTTTTAGGGTTCCGTACCCAAAGGGTAAAACGGAACCCTATTACTGAGGCTCCGCTGTCCGTCCGTCCGTCCGTCCGTCCGTCCGTCTGTCACCAGGCTGTATCTCTTGAACCGTGATAGTTAGACAGTTGAAATTTTCACAGATGATGTATTTCTGTTGCCGCTATAACAACAAATACTAAAAAATAGAATAAAATAAATATTAAAGGGGGCTCCCATACAACAAACGTGATTTTTTTTGCTGTTTTTATAGATAATGGTACGGAACCCTTCGTGCGCGAGTCCTACTCGCACTTGGCCGATTTTTTAGGGTTCCGTACCCAAAGGGTAAAACAGAACCCTATTACTGAGGCTCCGCTGTCCGTCCGTCCGTCCGTCCGTCTGTCACCAGGCTGTATCTCATGAACCGTGATAGTCAGATAGTTGAAATTTTCACAGATGATGTATTTCTGTTGCCGCTATAACAATAAATACTAAAAAATAGAATAAAATAAATATTTAAGGGGGCTCCCATACAACAAACGTGATTTTTTTCCTGTTATACGGAACCCTTCGTGCGCGAGTCCGACTCGCACTTGGCCGATTTTTTCTTTTTTTTAATTATAGTACAGCTTAATCTTCCGTTTTAAAAAGTCTCTATCTATAACTTCACGCCAAATCCCTTGCGGGGTAGGCAGAGAGAACCCAGCGCCACGTGACTCGATCCTTACATATCTCACTCGCTTCTTTAATATGCATTGTTCTTCTCATGCACGCTCGCCGGTTTCTAGGGCTCCTGACATCACCTTCGGATAGAACACGACCAATTTGGTCACGGTAGGTAAGTCTTGACCTTCCCCGGCTCCTACATCCTTCCACTTTTGCATTGTATATCTGCTTCGTCATTATTTCATCTTGCATTCTTTCTACATGTCCGAACCAACGGAGCATGCCTCTTCTTATTTTGACACCGACGCTCTCTTTCAGACCAACTCTGTTTCTAACATTATCATTGCGAATACGGTCTACAAGCCTTACGCCACAAATTTTGCGCAGCGCTCGCATTTCGACCGCGCTTATTCTACTTTCATGCTTCTGTCTGCCATACCCAGCTCTCGCTTCCATAAGTTAGCGTTGCAACCAACACTGCATTGTGTATAGGGAGTTGTGCCTTCTGGCTCAGGTTTTTACTGCCAAGAAGTTTTCCCAACGCTCCATTCACACTATTCCCAGCACTCACTCGCCTTTCCACATCTGCGGTGTACCTTCCATCCCTGCTGAAAGCGCATCCAAGATATACAAACTCATCCACTTGTTCCAACACTTCATCATCAACCGTAATCCTTACATTAGTTCTGGATTTTAAAAAGTTTAGACCAATAATTCTTCAGTCGATTTTTTATCAGCAAGTAGCAATCGATGAATATCGATGTACCCTATTGACCACGATGGGAGCCGAGACTTGATTTATGTTTTTTTACTTTGTCAATTATATTTGTTACTCTTCGCTTAAGGATTCAATTAGCTCGGGTCAGTGCCTATGGACCGGTCAATTCTATGATTGGATGATGGGTGGCAACCGAACTCGGTTTGTCAATTGTGAGTTATTGACTACAATGCGGCAATTGAGGAAGAACTAGCATTGTGTCAGGTTTTTATACAACATCAGGAGTCAAAGAAGCATACGGCCCTCCTAAATGTAAAGTGGGTACCGTAGCCGTATTACAAAAAGTATTTGCTACCCTCACTGCTGACACTGCAACTCTACAGGAACTTACTGAAAACACTACACCCCTACAGGGAGTTATTTGACTGCCGATGTAAGGTAGAGTACTTCTATAGAACAGTTATTTTAATGCGCCATTCCTCTCTTAAAAACGCCCCGGTGAAGATGTACAGGCGCATAAATGTTCGTCATGTGTGAAAATCAAACCCAGGAGTCTTGGTGTTAAAGTAGTAAATGCTAACCACTCGGCCAGAGACAAGTACCTCACGCGCGCTGACCGAGACAATCCCCGTAGTGTACCATTATAGTGCTTTTTCCCCGCAGTACCCCAAAGCCATTCAAAGAAGCTATCAATACAAAATAATTGTTGTAAGCTAGGGTTGAAAGCCGAGATGTATAGATAATATAAAAATACAAGGACAGCATATGAAAGAGGTTCTTACAATAATGGCATAGCCTTTTCCATGAAAGATGGACCATTTTCCGGCTTAAGACGGTGCTGGAAATGAAAATTGAGTACAGGCGCGTACACAAATGTTTGTGGTGTTTTTAATTGAAATAAATAATATCCGCTTGGCAAATAATAATGATTACGGTTATTTTTATACTACTATGATGGCATACAAGGTAAGTGTATACAAAAGTAAGGGTCTGGCCACCAGTGAATATTTACCGACTCTTGCAACATCAGGATAGGAATGGTTTTTAGTCTTTTCTAAATATAAATTTTCGCCAAATCCCTCGCAGGGTAGGCAGAGAGAACCGAGCATCACATGACTCCGTCCGTACACACCTCGCTCGCTTTTTTAACATTTATTGCTCTTCTCATGTACGCTCGCCGGTTTCTAAATTTTGTCACGGTTTCTACCATTTCATATCATTATTGTACCAATATGCTAATGTAAATTTTTTGTAATATCTAATTGACTATTTTAAAAGAGACCTAGATATGTAAGTTACTTTCGGCATTTGTTCTTCGCTAATGATCATTTCCGAAATGCTAGCAAATTAAAAAAGAAAAATAGTAACACGAGAGAATTGAATAAGATAGAATAATAGTGTTATTCTTCTATCTTCTATATATTATTTTTATTTAAGAAAAATTAGGACGGGTCTAAGTGCCCACGAGGGCCCAATGGCAAATAAAGAATTTTTATCTTTATCTGTCTACCCCATTTGGAAACCGATATGATGATAATTATGTATATAATATACTATACAAACGTTTGAAAAACAATTGCACTGAGAAATTCTTCTCTAACGCGGACTTGAATAATATATAACGGAACATGGATATAATTGTCGTCAGGTGGCTCGTTGTTCATGGCGAATAAAGCGAAATACCAGCGTAGTTAATCTTCTCAATATTTAATCAGCCCATTACGAAAATAATTGTAACAAAAGTTGTGCTTAGATCGTAGATTTCAACGGATTCAAAATGCGGTGGACGCGACACGTGCGGTTGGCTCCATTGCTCGATTCGTAATGCCTCTTTCAATGACGGTATCTCATCTTGACGTTTTTGACAACTGACCACAACCGACATTTCGAGCAAACCATAACAAACACAACCGGTGTTGCCAATTCAACGATGTCGATTCCACCCAAGCGTCGACTTGACATTTTGATCCGTTATTATTAAAACTAGCATCACGGGGATTGATTTCTTCCGGGCTTCTCAATATGGTGTTGCTACCTCTGCGACATATATTTGTTACAATTCGGTGAAATCGCTTTTCTGACCGACGACACCACGAACTCTTGCGGGCCGCATTATAATAATCGATGCTGTCACTTAGTGTCTTATGAATATTTCACATCTCTCACGAGGCACTTACACTCCGCATGTAACCGACACGCATCCATCTAATATCCTACGGCGCGGCGCGGTCTAACTCGCATAACTATTAATTACGGCTCCGGATAAAAAAGATGGATAAAGAAAAAAGACGATTCGGTTCTCCTTGCCAACGACATAAGGGATCATCTATACACACATTTTTTTTTATGCAACTAGATTGGCAAACAAGCATGCGGCCCGCATTAAATGGTAAGCGGTCACCGCAGTCTATTGACGCTCGCAACAGAAATAGTTGAGACAGAGGTACCCATGCAAACGACTTTTGTACAAAGTCTCCCTCTGGTTAAATATTACTGTATACCCGTGCGTCCCCAAGTAGTGTATATTATTGCAACAAGTAAGGGGTCCATCAGATTCAAATATTAGTTAGGCAGGGGTCTACGGAGACCAGAAAATATATAGACGAGAGGTCTACGGGACATAAATTATTGAAAATATTTTTTAAAGTACTATATGTATGTATATCTTCACGCCAGGTCCCTTACGGGGTAGACAGATAGAACCGAGTACCATAAGACGAGGTCCTTACATACTGCACTCGCTTCTCTAACATTCATAGCTCTTTTCATGCACACTCGCCGGTTCTTAGGGTTCCTGACATCATCTTTTGATAAAACACGAGCAATTTAAAGGACTGTACACGTTTTTTAAGGACCACGTCTTACGGCGCTATGTGCTTTCTGCCTGCCCCACAAGGGACCTGACGTGAAGATACATACTTACATATACTATGAATATTGTAACTTTTGTTGTGTGCAGTAAAGATATATATTCCAGATACGGCAAGCGTAAGTTTAAAAATATTTGATAGCATTTTGCTGCTTTTTATAAATAAAGAAATACCCTCGTCAAAGCAATTGCTCCAATTTAATGGTTTTAAGGGACTTAGTTTTCGGTGCACTGCTCCTCAAGTTGTCTATGAAGTTGCCTATGGTCCCTACTCCAACGAAAATACCGGACATTGAGGACTATACCAGCTCCCTGTTGAATCTTCTGCTGACAATGCATACTGGTCAATAAACCATCTCTGTGCTTGGATTATCGGACCACACCGCCTCATCCGAACCCCTGGCCCGAGGCCCTGATCCAGCAGCGACCCACCCTGGCCGAACATGGCATTGTATAGCAATATAAATTGGCATCGATCATGTGAGTTTCATACATCATGAAGATAGCTTTGTTTCAAATAAAGGTCCAGCGCTACCACAATGGAGGGACGATGGTGTAAACCATAGAATGCTACATCTACTGTAGGCGTTAAGTCATAACCGTGGGGCAATCCGCTTTGTAAAGGAGGGAATCTTCTCAAATAGATTGCTTACAATGCTTGACCCACGGCTCATAACACAGGGCAAACATTTATGTACAACCAATCTGTGTGCCTTATCTGGGTGCTTTTCAGAGGAGTAGGGCACATCAAAGTAGCCCGATTGGAGAAGTGCCTCCACCTCAAAGTCAACCGTTGTTATATAACGACATCCTAGAGCATTATTAAGTTACTACGAATGACTGAGGTTTTCTTTATTATGATGACCTGATGTAAAGCAGTTACCGTAGTCTATTAACGCTTGTAATAAATTAAGTATTACTCGCACGATGCCTCCTCTGCTACTTACACAGCAATTCCTTAGGAACTTATTGGTGACCTCACTCACACGCAGGAACGCAACAACCCTCTAGGGAGTTGTTATGTGATTGCGGTTTTCTGTGAGGTGTAGGTACTACCCCAGACGAGTAGCTTTAATGCGCCCTACCTCTCTTAAAATATCCAGACCAAGACAAACAGACATGTTCACGCACACAAATGTTTGCGTTGTGTGAGAATCGAAGAAAAACATACTTGCGTTGGTACCAAAGTCGCGTCATTCACGACTGAGCCACCGAGCTCGTCTAAATGCCAGATTTTTTGTGTCATTCAATGGTATCTTCACGCCAGGCCCCTTGCGGGGTAGGCAGAGAGAACCGAGTGCCATAAGACGCGGTCCTTACATACTTCACTCGCTTCTTTCACATTCACAGCTCTTTTCATGCACGATGAACCAAGACTAACCTACCATGACCAAATTGGTAGTGTTTTATCATAAAGTGTGATGTCAGGAGCCTTAGGAACCGGCGAGCGTACATAAAAAGTCATCCAATGGAACGTACAGAAATGGATTTTAATCACATCCAATTGTTGCGTTGTATAACGAACAACTTTGACTGCAAAGATAGTAGCTACTTACCCCTCAAAATATTATTTATAAAATCCCCCACTGCATAAAAAGAATAATATTATCTCTATCTATCTATCTATAACTACAAGCCAAATCCCTTGCGGGGTAGGCAGAGACGACCGAGCACCACGTGACTCGATCATTTAACATTCATTGCTCTTTTCATGCACCATCACCGGTTTCTAGGGCTCCTGATATCACCTTCTGATAGAACACAACCAATTTGTTCATGGTATGTAAGTTTTGGCATTATATATTACAGTTGACAAATAAACTAATTAACCGATTCAACACGGTACAAAATTTGTTTAAGCATGCTAATTTGAACAAATCGTGAAAACTCGCTGAATATTATGTCGGGGTCGAAGGGGTCGGTTTCAGGAGCTGCTGAAACTTTTTAATAGCTTCGTTTTATTCTCAGCTCGGTATTAATGTGACTCGACAACTTGTATACATGTTTTGTAAACTTTGTTATGGTCTTTTACCTGACGTTTTAAAACAACGCCGGGTGGCAAGCAAGCTTATCGTTACAATGAACAGTTACTTATACGACGAGCTCGGTGGCGCAGTGGTGAAACAGGACAAACATTTATATGCATGAACATGTCTGTTTGGCTTTGTCTGGTTGCGATGGTTGTTGTGTTCCTGCGTGTGAGTGAGGTGACCAGTAAGCTCCAAAGTATTTGCTGCGTTAGCAGCAGAGGAGGCACTGCTCGAGTGACACTTAATGTATTACAATCGTTCATAGGCTATGTACGTACAAAGAGTAGACCTGAATTGTAAGTTGCTGGCCATTTTTGTGAGCCAAATGGCAGAGTGGTCAAGAATGCTACTTTTAAACCAATTAAAAACTAAATTAAATGTCATTTATTTCAGAACAAATTATCCATATAATTAACATTATTATAATAAATTGATTAATATTTCAGATGTCAAAAATTATGATAACAGATAGTCATTAATTAATACATTTTAAGTCCAAAAATAGCAAAATAATACAAATAAAGTTATATATCATCAATTTTGACTTCTACTTATTCCACTAGGGGGCAATGGAGGCGCATGCATGTCACTGTAACATTGAAACATCGGTCCGTGCAATCTGTCAGCTACCGTCTTCAGGAGGCTGTTGGAACTGCCACGCACCCGCCTTATCAGGGAGGCGACCCTTTTTCGCATAATGCAATAAAAGTCATCGACCCGATTTTCAGCAAACCCTGACGCACTGCAATGTCGTGGCAGCCCCAACAGCGCCCCAAAAATGTTGTTATATTGTACACGCAGGACGCCACGCGCCCTCTGAGTAAAGTTGACCCACAGGCTGCAAGTGTCGAAGGTCTGACAATATGCCCTTAACAAAGTAATTTTCACACTATTTGTACACTTTGCAAACCTTCGAATCAACATATTGCCCCGGACTGCTAGCGCCCTGCGTTCCCGCTCAATGTCTACATCATCATTCAGTTTTTCTGGTGGTATATGGGGATAATATTTAGTACCAGCCTTAAACAGCATACACTCACTCTTCACAGGATTATACCTGAGGCCATGAGTCTCCGCGTATCGTTCACAGGTAGATATCAGCTTCCTGAGACCATTGATTGATGGGCTCAACAACGCCATATCATCAGCATAACTAACATTATTTATAAAAGTCCCTCCGACAGTACAGCCCACGCCGGCGCTGCTGAGCTCACCAATCAGATGATTGGTGTCTTTGTGGTGTCTTCATAAAGCTTCTATCTACGATATATCAATCCCTCCATCAATTTTCGATATGCATGGAGCAGCCATGGCAGCGTCGGCATGTTGCACTTACTAACAGTAGTAGGTGGGTGCCGGCCGGCGCCAGGCCGCATGAACTAATTGGTGGCAGAAGCACACAAAGCAGGTTAGATCAAATTGCATGTAAATTTGACTTTCGCAAAATAACGCCTGAATCTATTAACTACAAACAGACAATCATCATGCATACAAATTTTGCGGCTTCGTCCACTTTGGTAACTAAACTTACGTAACCAGTTACAAGAGAAGATTTTTCTTTCGCTGTTTGGTAACTAGTTGTGAGAGAAGAAATATTTTTCCACTTTTGTAACTTTTTGATAGTTATGAACGTGGATGTTCAGAACGTGACAAGGTTCGGTTTTGGCGCTTCGCCGGCCGCGGCAGCGGATAACCGAACCTTGGTCACAGTTCTACCTAACACTCCTCCTCGCTTCGCTCGTCGTCGTACCTATTATTAAATGGCATGAGAAAAATTTTCGGACTTCCGATAATAGTTAATACTTAAAAGTTATGTAAAAAACACTTTATTATTTCGATGTTACTTTCTTTTTATAAAAACTAACGTCTCGTGTTACAAAAATGGAAATAATTTGATCTACGAAAGTGGAAAAATAATTCTTCTCTCACAACTAGTTACCAAACAGCTAAAGAAAAATCTTGTCTTATAACTGGTTACGTAAATTTAGTTACCAAAGTGGACGAAACGATGTTTGCCTTGTGTGGGAATCGAACCCACGAGCTTTAGTGTCAAAGTCGCGTCATTCACTACTGAGCCACCGAGCTCGTCAAAATTAGTTGAAGAATTTGTTGTTATAGCGGCAACAGAAATACATCATCTGTGAAAATTTCAACTGTCTAACTATCACGGTTCATAAGATACAGCCTGGTGACAGACGGACGTACATTCGGACAGCGCAGTCTCAGTAACTACACTAGATATTTCTCTAGTGCTCATTAAGTTATATATCTATAAGAAAAACAACATTATGCTGTATGTCGGAGTACACCGCCGCCGTGCGTAGCCTTTTTATAACGAATTACCGCTATGGCGGACCGGAGTAGGGTGTCATGCTGTTAGCCGACCGCACAATTTTTTGGCGCCAACACATTTGAGTTCTATAAACAATCGAAACAAGTTAGGTGCAACAATTTTAGAAATATCTTTGATATCGGTAATAAAACATTTTGTAAGGTGGATGTACTTACCTACAATAAAAATAAAAAATCAAATCCTCCTTTGTTATTAGACAGAGAGCACTTGTCCAATCCTAAATGCGGTACCCACGCTTCCATTGTAACAAAACTTTGAACCGTAATCGAGGCTACAGTATCGAGACAGACGTCAGATCCCCGCCGTGCTTGGTACGGGGCCGTTGTACTATCACATGTCGCATATCAAACACGTGTATTACTGCCTCAGACCGCAGACACATTTACGTAATGGTACATTATTGCACTGCCTCATAAAAATGGCGGAATAGAATTTAAGCTTATAGACATTATGTAGAGTTACTGGGGCATATTGGAGTCGAGAATTGTGAATCTTATTTATTGCTGTGTGAGAATAAAAATATTTTTTATACAACGTCAGGGGGCATACAAGGTTACTATCCATCTGATGTAAAGTAGTTACAGTAGCCTATGTATGTACACTATACAAGAAATATCATACGAATTTACATCTCTGCTGCTAGCACACGTGATATACGGACCTTTAGGCCGATTCTACTAAACAACTGCAACTGCACTGCAGCGCGACGCGTGTCAAAATGCGTACATTTTGACGTTTCGTTAAACGACAGCTTGGATGTTTAACGAAACGTCAAAATGTACGCATATTGACACGCGTCGCGCTGCAGTGCAGTTGCAGTTTTTTAATAGAATCGGCCTATTTATAACAATAAAATTTGTGATATTTATTATAATTCGGCACGTACGTCGGGGTTACTGTATATAACAAATAATAATACGTTACCTATGTTCTACCTTTCTACGTAGCATCCACCACTCTATATTAAATATAGAGTGTACATATATACAGTTATAAAACTGTTTTGTCATTTTTTCCTCTTGAATTCTTTCTACGTGTACGAACTAACAGAGCATGCCTTTTCTTATCTTAACACCGATAGTCTATTTCAGACCATTGTCGTCATTGAGATATCAATCTAAAAGCGTTACCACTCGCATAGGACTGCGTTTTTCTTACTTTTACGCTTTCTGCCGTGCTCAGATGCCGCTTTCAGATGTCCGCGTTGGCATCAGCAGCGCGTTTTGTAGTCAGCTGTGCCTTCCAGCTCAAGCTTTTACTGTCAAAAAGTTTCCCCAACACATCTTCGCTTTCTTTACATTAAGTTGTAAGCATTTCTGAGTGTTTTTCTTCTTCCTAGCGTTATACTGTTTCCTAACCGGATTGACGGGGTCCGCTACCTAAGCCTAAGGATTTGACGAATATACTGAATTTTACATACAACTGCCGTCGGATCTTCAAAACTCATAGGGTAAACCAGACCTTTCTCATCAGTAAGTTACATACTACATCAACCCTTTCAAAGTCAAAGTCAAAGTCAAAATCTTTTTATTCCGTAAAAATGGCTACATTTGTTTGGAATCGTCACAATTTTTTTCCCTACCGTGCAGTTTATGACTAGGTGAGCACTGATAAAAATAATGCCAAAAAACTCAGGCATCCCTCTTTTGGTATCCAAACAAATTTACATATTTTATTAATTACATTATAATTGGATCGACTCACTCCCAGGCATTTTTATCATTAATATAGTCAGATACTTTATAATATGCCCTGCTACACAATTTGGCTTTAATAGTAGTTTTAAATTTGTTTATTGACAATTCTCTTATATTGCTGGGAAGTTTGTTATAGAACCGTATACATTGCCCCATAAAAGAATTACTTATTTTGTGGAGACGGCTTGCATGTAACACAAGATTATGCTTATATCTAGTATTTATGCTATGAGTATCACTCTTTTTACAAAATGAGTCTATGTTTTTATGGACATACAAAAGATTTTCATAGATATATTGCGATGCGACTGTTAAAATATTTATTTCTTTGAATTTTTCTCTAAGGCTCTCACGGGGACCTAGTTTGTAGATAGCTCTTATGGCTCTCTTTTGCAATAAAAAGATGGTGTTAATGTCCGCGGAGTTACCCCAGAGAAGAATTCCATATGACATAATACTATGAAAGTAGCTGAAATAAACTATTCTAGCCGTATCAATATCAGTGAGCCGTCTAATAGTTTTCACTGCATAGGCTGCAGAACTTAGTTTTCCTGATAATTTTTCAATTTGTGGGCCCCATTGTAGTCTGGAGTCAATTGTTATACCCAAGAACACAGTTGTCTCCACAGGGGCTAAATTAGTTCCATTAACATGTACATTGGTAGCCACCTGTCTTACATTAGGTGTTGAGGACTTAATTACTTTAGTCTTTTTATCATTTAATAGCAGATTATTAACACTAAACCAATGAATAACTTTAGAGAGAGCATCGTTAACTTCGTCATAATTACCTAACCGTCTATTAATTTTGAATGTCAAACTCATCAAACCCTTACTCATCTCACTGCAGGGATACGAGTCTCCATCTGAAGGGGTTTACAGCATACTCCATCACGCTGCTCAAATGCGGATTGGCGGAGGCCAGTGTTTTCAAGCCGCCCGAGGGCCACTGACTTAGCTTAACGACTGTCATCTATCGACAACAGCCGGGACCGACGGCTTAACGTGCCCTCCTAAGCACGAAAAAAACTCGAGGTAGTTAAAGCCATCCATAGACAGGCCTCGACTTTGCTTAACCTGCGTGTTCGGTTAGAATGACACGCACAACGATGACATCGAGTTCTCTTCAGTGAGTGACGTAGGCTATATTTTATTTACAAAATAATTCTTACGAAAGTTTTGCAATGATGTAACTCAAGGTATCATAAATTTGGCTTCAAGTCATTATTCATTGTCAAACGAACATTATTGATGATAATATATAAGTACGTATAAATACATAAGTACTACATGTATATAGTTCTCATTAGTACCTAAAAACCTTTTATAGTTAAGCCACAACTGGAACGCAATTATGCAAGTTTCAATATTATGGTTAAATTACTGGTAGTTGTGCCTATGGGGCGTTTCAACCCTTACTTTGATGTCCACTTTCATTATCTGTTCTGCAGAACACAACAGGATTACGTCTCCATGCGGCGTCTTTCCATCTAAACGTATTAATAATAAGATTAGATCTTAATTGGATGAACAAAACTCAATGTGTCTAAAAACAAGTCATTTATTTTAACTACCTCGAGATTCAAACAAGCATTGAATTAAACAATTTTTAACGGAAGTATCGCGTGTTTTATTTATTTTGTTGAACCTGACGTTTCGAATGCTTTGCAGCGTCCGTGGTCGCAGGAAGACTAAGGTGACATTTGTCTTACATTGGTTATTCAATTATTACATCTACCGATATGGATGGATTAATTGTAATGTTCCGATTCAAACAAAAATCGCTCACGGTGTCCGAACGTTTTTGAGTAGATCTCTGGGTTTGTAAGACAATACAATTCAAACAAGCATATGGCCCGCGGATGCGAAGCTATTACCGTAGAATACAAACTCTTGCAATACATGAAGTATTGCTCACGCGCTGCACTACTGCTGGTCACCTCACTCTCCCGCAGAAATACAACATCCCACCATGGACTTGTTATTTGGTTGCGATTTTCAATGAGGTGGAGTTACTGGTCAAGTCGAGCTGTTTTGATGCACTCTACCTTTCTTGAAAACACCTAGAATCGGCCTATTGACCAACTGGTGCTCAGTTCGAATCCTGGCAAGGACGTAAATTCGTGAATAATTAATAGTAGTATATGTAGCATGTTATTCTTACGATTAACGTCTACAACGCCTGATGATGCCTCGTGGAGAGGCGAAACACGTGTCGCAGCGACGACCAGGCCAGTCGTGGCAGCGACGGTGGTGGAGGGGGCATGCGGATTCTGTTCCAGATGGCGGACGACCGCAGCAGCCGGCAGAGACTACCGGAGCAGACATGGCAGCGTCGGCATGTTGCACGCACTAACAGTAGTGGGTGGGTGCCGGCCGGCGCTAGGCCGCATGAACTAATTGGTGGCGGAAGCACACAGAGCAGGTTGGATCGGATTGCAAATAATTAATACTTAATGTACAAGTCAGTAAGGTAAACGAGTCACCCAGTAAATAAGAAAGGACGTTATATAATATATATGTATATATATATATAAATATATATATATATATATATTTATATTTATATATATTCTTTCTTATTCACTGGGTATACTCTCTTGAGTGAGATCTCGTAACTTAGTTTTTAACAAGCACACAGATCAAATATTAAGTACTTACCATAGTCTGTAGATGTTTGCAACACCACATGCATAACCACTACATTGTTCACATTGTAAAAACCTGTTTATGATTATTGCTGTAGAGTCTTAGGGAAACCTCTTCGAAAACCTGGTGTGTTCCACAACCACAAAGTTCGCGGAAGAAACTTCTCTTTTCAATATTGTAAGTTGTTCTCTTTTGAAACTTTGGTCAACCTTAAAACAATTAAGTTTAGGATCAAAATATTTTTCATGGTTATCTTCTAAACTGAGATAATGGTATTTGAAAGAGAGACAACCAGAACGAACACTAGGATTACGGTTGATGATGTAGTGTTGGAGCAAGCGGATGAGATTGTATATCTTAGAAATACTTTTAGGTGGAAGGTACACCGCTGAATGTCGAAACAGTAAGTTGACTATTTAGAACGAATATACATAGTTATTTTCAGGAGAGCTGTAGTCTGGTCGGTAAAACCTGATTGGAAGGGATTGAGAATCTTGTACATGTCAAGGAAACAACTTAACTGCTGCTGAACCAAGCATTCGAGGACCTAGGATAAGAAGAAATTCATCTAACTCAGAATATCATCCTATTTCTATTCTAGAAATAGGATGATATTCATTCTAGAAATAGGATGATACTCGGAATATCATCCTATTTCTATTCTAGAAATAGGATGATATTCTGAGTTAGATGAAGGATTGGGGTTTTTGGGTAAAGGGTCTACGTGAGAATTTTTCCAAGGACAGAGAAAGACTCCAGATGTTGTAGAATTATTTAGGATCAATGTAAGAACAGGAAGCATGATATCAAGAATCGGTGGGATCATAAGATGACTAACGCTATCACCTCCTACAGCATTTGACTCATTTCAACATTACTGTCAGCAAATTAGGTAAAGATATCTGTCCGTGTCAGCTTTATATTAATTAGACTTTTGCGATGTTTTTCTCGGTAAGAAACCCTTCATTTCTTCTGTCAACCAAGGCGCATGCAAATGTTTGATACTTAATGTACCACAAGCGTTCCTAGGCTAACTAAGCGGTAACAGCTTTACTTCAGGTGGGCCGTATGCTTGTATGCCTCCCGACGTGGCACACAAGTATATATTAAATAGTCAACAATATGTGACCAAGAAGCCGGGTGTACACAACTCAGGTACAAACAAACTACATATCCGGTACAGGCCCCTTTAATAAAAAGGCAGGCGACTACCTCATTTGCATTTAATTGCTTTCCCTTCGTTGTTGTCTCCTAAGGTTCATACTGAGAGAAAAATGTAAGCCATTTAAATAAGCCTACAAGTAAGATTGGTTTCGTATCCAAATATATTTTACTACCTTTATATGGTTACCTTCGGGTAGGAGTATCTAGTACACGCTATCGCCTTGTGACAGCTTGTATACACATAACAAACAAGCTGTGAGAAATATCGACGATCCTAAGCTCGCTGTATTAAACCCTTAAATTTATAGAGAGACTTTGCCTCCCTATTATTTATTGCCGATTGTACAATGGGTTGTATTCCGAGGAGTTTTTAAATGTAATGTCAATACGTTATACAACGACTATCTATATATATCTATATATTGAAACCGCAATTTGTGGTCGCGCACTATGCGATAGAGAGACACGCTCGGTGGCTCAGTCGTGACTTTGACACCAACGCTCGTGAGTTCGATTCCCACACAAGACAAACATTTGTCTGCATGAATATGGATGTTTGCCTTGGTGTGGGTGTTTTAAGGGAGGTAGGGCCCATAAAGCAGCTCGTCTGGGGAAGTACCTCCACCTCACAGAAAACCGCAGCCAAATAGCAACACCCTAGAGGGTTGTTGTGTTCCTGCGTGTGAGTGACCACCAGTAAGCTTTTAAGAGTTGTTCTGTAAGCAGCTGAGAAGGCATCGCGCAAGTGATACTTAATATAATTACAAGCATTAATAGGCTACGGTAATCCCTTTCCATCAGGTGTGCCGTATGCTTGTACGCCTCCCTACGATGTATAAAAAAAGTGTTGTTTCGAGCATTAACAACAACTTTCAACTGTGACACTCTCAGCCGACGATTTTCAAAGTGAACTCAACACGAAGTTTTTCAAATCAGGTGTGAAGACATTTTTACAGTCGGCGACGCAAGAGTGATACAGTAACTAATAATGCATCCATAAGCCACGGTAACCGCCCAAAATTAGGCGAGCCCGTCGCTTGTTTGCCACTTTAATGTTAATTTTAAAAAGCGCATCAAAGTAGCTGAACTCACGAAGTGCCACCACATCATTATTAAATAGCGTTTATTGTTATTTTTACCTATCATAGGTAAAATCTCTAATAATAAAACAGTAATGGATGACATTGTTAACGTATACTAATATATATAATAAAAGATTACCTTATTGTTGTACTTATTGCGTTTCTTCTTTTCGCTTCACTGTTTTATTTCCGGTACAAGATTAACACCGTCTATGCTTATTTTTTATTCACATTAGTACGTATTCAATAGTTAATAGATTCAGGCGTTATTTTGCGAAAATCGGGGGAAGCGCTCAAAGCACGTTAGATCAAATTGCAAGTACGTATTTAGTTTCCGTCTAAATAAAATATGTATTTCTTACTTACATTTTTCTTTCTAACGTTACAATATCATTTTTTCAAATAAAATATTCGTTTATGAGTAATATCATTTGTCAACAAGCCATATGATATGAAAGAGAGTGTCAGTGTTAGGATAAGAAATGGCATGCTCCTTTGGTTAGGACATACAGAAATAAAGGAATGCAGGATGAAAGAATGACGAAACAGATATACAACGCAAAAGTGGAAGGATGTAGGCGCCGAGGAAGATCAAGACTTACGTACCATAACCAATTTGGTATTGCCCAAATTGGTTTATCAGAAGACGAAGACCTAGGAACTGGCGAACGTGAATGAAAAGAAAAATGAATGTTAAAGGACCGAGTGAGGTGTATGAGGGCCGCGTCTTATAACGCTCTGCTTACACCGCGAGAGGCTTGGATTGATATACATACATCACTAATGAATAAAATCTCTGAAGATAATGAAGATAACTTTTCGATATTGTTTATCGACAATTTATCTTCAGATTTAAGCGAAAATAGTAAGTGCATTATCATCATTAATTTCGTTCATTGTTCATTGCGTTCATGCAATCATCAAGTTATTGTAAACAAGCGCTCGAGTACCGTGTGTCGCGAATTCTTAATGAACACGAGCCGACTGCGGCTAGTGTGAAGTGCGTTTGTGAACAGGGGCTATAATGATGTGCACTAATTATGTGCCACATCACACAGAGTGAACGAACACAGATAACCAGGTCCATATAGACTGGCTAAGGATATGTAACTTATTTATATTTGTATCTCCATAAGACACAATAGTAAATATTTACCGGTACACAATCAGTGAGCAATAAAAATTAAATTAGAACAGTGACTGTAGGAGTTTTTGCTAGGTTTTTTAAAGGGGAATGGGAGTAGTGAAATGAGTCCACCATAGAGTGCCCGCAGCCCGCTCCATGCTGTGTCTGTTGTAGAATGTCCTTATAGATGATCTGCTGCGTCTGTCCATCCCATTGGGTAGGGACAGACGCAGCAGGTTGGTTGCATATGACGATGACGAGACGGTCGTCATCGAGATTATTCGCGTACGGTCATCGAAAAAACTGCTTGCAGCGACTAATTCTAGTGACTGACTGGGGTGCCCGTTATAGACTGATGTTTCCCCACAAAGTCTGTAACCATGACAGTGAGGGGTAAATTTCAGTGGTCTCCGGTGACTAAATATGACCAGGACTTTAGTGCTTAGTAAGCTGCCCTAAAAAGGTGAGAAAGCTGTCAATAGAGACAACGAGAAAGAATTAACTAATTTGTAGAGAGCGAAGAATTGTGTACGAAGGTAATCTTAGAGCAGCATGTGCCGTGCTGCATCTCCCGCATTTCGGCTCAAATGACCGCAATGTCGGCGGAGCCATGAGCGGTGGTGGATTGACACATAATGTGCACTCGTAAGTACGCAGAAACTCGGGACGGATAAATCCATCCATTGACAGGATGCGGTCGACGTTGCTTAATGTGCGTATTCGATTACAGTGACACACGCAATATCGAGCCTCCGAGCCTCGAGTGTTATAATAATATCAATTTTATACGAGACCAGTTGAACGCTAAGGACTTTACAAAAAACAGGTTTTTCATTCTTTGAATAAAGATAAGTTAAAAATTATTTATTTGCCATTAAGCCCTCACAGACACTTGGAGAAGTATAACATTCTTATTATTGAGTCTTATTAAATTTTCGTAGTTTTGATTCCCCTTTTTTAATCTAAGAGCATTTTGAAAATGTCGAAGGCGAAGAAAAAATGGCAAAAGAAACTAACCATCGTAAATCTTTTTTGATATCGTCATTTCACAAAAACATACTTTATAATTCATAAACTTTGTTTAAAGAGCTTTCAAAAATACATATGTTTAAATTTTTATGACCTCGAACCAAACACAATTCACCTCAAAAATTCGTTCGCAGCATCTCCAGAACAGCATTAATTTTCTTCACTGTATTATGTTACACTGTGGCGCGCACACTTGCCAGCGTTGAGAATAAGACGTGAATGCACGCTATGTACTGTACCAGGCATTTATATGTTACTAATTAAGTACATGCACAAAGAATTTGCGAGCTTGTACGATTATTCGGATGACCTAGTTACGGTTTCAAATGCTTAAAGGTACGGTGAATATGTCTGCTTATTATTTCTGACGTGAGTTTAATGAACGTTTTCCACGTAATTCAAATTTACCAAAAGATGCACTTTCGAGAGCTTTGATCTTCTATACTTACACAACAACATCTCAGCCGGTATTCGTCCTTTGCTGAACATAGACCTCCCATTGAGTGCCTTTCGTGCGATCCTGTGCCACCTGCATCCTTCGACTCTCTATAAACCTCTTGCGATCCATCTAGTGGGGGGTCGTCCCACACTGCGTGTGCCAGTAGGGGGACGCCATTGAAAAACCTTCATTCTCCAGCGGTTGTCGGTTCTACGAACTATATGGCCGGCCCCCTGCCACTTCAGCTTACTTATCTTACTTGGGTTATGCTCGAGCTTCCCCATACGGCCCGCAGTGAAGAGCCCGGTTACAAGGAAAGTTACGCAGGTGATAGTTATATCTATGTGGCGACAAAATAAAAGTTTGATTTACATACATATTGATCTAACCTGCTTTGTGTGCTTCCGCCACCAATTAGTGAATGGGGACTAGCGCCGGCCTGCACCCACACACTACCGTTAGTAGATGTAACATGCCGACGCTGCCATGGCTGCTCCGGTAGTCTCTGCCTCGGCTGCTGCGGTCGTCCGCCATCTGGAGCAGAAACCGCATGCACCCGCCACCGTCGCTGGCACGACTGGCCTGGTCGTCGCAGTGAAGCAGCAGCATGTTGCATCTACTAACGGTAGTGGGTGGGTGCAGGCCAGTGCTAGGCGGCATGAACTAATTGGCGGCGGAAGCACACAAAGTAGTTTAGATCAAATTGCATGAAAATTTGACTTTCGCAAAATATCGCCTGAATCTATTAACTATTTAAAATTCCCCTCTTTCCTCCTTGATGACGTCATAGACCTATAGTGAGCGCTAGAAATGTGGTGTCGCCCGGTGTCGTTCAGTATAACTAGATATAGTATTAATACTTTCTTTTTCAACATTATTTAATTCGAGTTAAATAAATTACTTGATATACTTAAAGTGTAATATTGTAAATTAATGATTTTTTTTCATAATTAACAGAAATATTATCAAGTCAATTTTGAAAGATCTTTTAAAAGCTTTTTTCGACGATCTCGGTGGCGAAGAAGTCAGTAATGCTACTTTGACACCAACGGTCGTGGGTTCGTGTGGGAACACACAGGACCAAACACTTGTGTGCATGCCTGTTTGGTTGAAGTCATCAGTGAGAGAGTTGCTGTATTAGCAGCTGTGTACTTAATGTATTGCAAACGTTCATAAAGTAACCGCTTTACATCAGGTGGGCTCTACGATCCCCTAATGACCTTCGTTGGAAATCTTTTTTTCTTATGCAACGTCGGGAGGAATACAAGCATATCGCCCACCTAAAGTGGTACTATGAACGCTTGCAACACATTACGTATCACTCTCGCGATGTCTCTGATACAGCTACTCCTTAGGAGCTTACTGGTAACCTCACAGGCAAAACACGATAACCCTCTAGGGGGTCGTAACTTAGCTGCGGTTTTCTGTGAGGTGGAGGTACTTCCTCAGACGGGTTTCTTTAACGCGCCCTACTTCTCTTGAAAACACCCAGACCAGCACAAAGAGACATGTTCATACACACAAATGTTTATCATGTGTGGGAATCGAACCCACGAGCGTTGGTATCAAAGCTCGTCAGTGAAACTTAAACTATACTGGAAACAGCCGCTTCTGGCAGTTTTCACTTTCATAAAATTCAAGTTACTATGTTTCATTACGTCCATTAGTTCTAAAACAAGGCTTATTAAATAATCATGTAGGTCATTATCCATTTAATATATATTTCGCTAATTATTCATTTTTATGACGAGCTCGGTGGCGCAGTGGCGAAACGCACTGTTACGTTACTTCGACATCAACGCTTGAAAGTTCGATTCCCACGCAGCGCAAACATTTGTGTGCATGAATATGGCTGTTTGCCTTTGTCTGGGTATTTTAAAAGAGGTAGTGCGCATCAAAACCCGTCTAGGAGAGTACCTCTACCTCACAGAAAACCGTAAAATAACAACTCTCTAGAGGGTTGGTATGTTCCTGCGTGTGAGTGACGTCACCAGTAAGCTCCTAAGGAGTCACTGTGCTAGCAGCAGAGGTGGCATCACGCGACTGATACTTAATGTGTTGCGAGCGATCGTAAGCTTTGGTAACGGCTTTCCATCAGATGAGACACATGCCTCCCGACGTTGTAAAAAAAAAGGTTTTTTTTTACTCGGGTCTCGCTCGTTGATCAGTAGAAGCACCTACAAGTGGATGTATATTAACGTAATCTAGTCTGATTTACAACTTAATAGTTATGATATAATTTAAAAACCAGTTGAGAATGCGCAAGCTTGCATTGCCAGAGAAACACCTGGCTCATCAATTATATAACAATTCAATTTTTTTTTTAATTTGTCGGCCATTTTGACCATGTTCGTTAAGAGTCAAAATTCGAATATGCGAAAAAAAAGCGATACACACACAGAGAGAGACATACATATAGATTTCATATAGGAACGGTGTTCCTGAAAAAGAAAGCTATAAATGGAAACTCTTTAGAAGCATGCTAATAGCGAGATGTCATGTCACCGCCTAGTTGTCTGATGACACAGCGCCAAGGAGCGCCTAACGACGTCCGTGCTTAATGAGCCGTGTCACCGGCGTGCTGACAACTCCGCTGTACTGTACTGCATGTAAATTGAAATCAATGTATGTACAGCTAAGTGCAGCGTAAGCTTTACACTTTAACTTGTGCACCGTTCTTATGCCGTACGTGGTAAGAGATAAAATCGCACTTCGAGTGTTAAGAGGGGGAATAAACGCATAAAGTGGTACTCTTGCATCCTGGAATACTGCACAAAAAATAATTACAAAGCCGTAAAAAAACATGGGAAACCCGAGCACCAATGATGCGGTCTTTACACACCTCACTCGCTTCATTAACGCTCATAACTCTTGTCATGGAAGAACACCGGTTTCTAGGGCTCCCGACGCCACCTTCTAATAAAACACGATCAATTTGGTCATGGTAGGTAAGTCTTAAATAGCCTTCCTCGGCTCCTACATCCTTTCGCATTGTATATCTGTAATTCTTTCTTCCTGTATTCTTTCAACATGTCCGAATCAACATTATCATTCTTTTTTAGACCAACTCTGTTTCTAACCAATGTAATGTACGAATCTAATTTAATGCAACACGTGCGCTGCACTCAATGATTGTACATCAACTGAAGAATGGCATCACAAACAAACGAATTCCTTTGATGTGTGCTTGTTTACTGACGGTGGAGACGTCTACGTACATACGTAGACCTTCTACGACGGCGTAGCGAGGATCCTCTACGAGCCTGTATGATCAAATTGATGCAGTTCGCAGCGGTAAAGCCAGCACGTACTTTACTTGAGCTCTCAGACCGTTTATATGCACTTGTGTTCAAACACTCCACGGCTTCAAACGCTTTTATAGATATTGAACATCTTTCAAGGCAATTTCCCGAGCGTCTTCCGCCGGAAAATTCATATAATTTTCTCAGGTTCTCCGTACAGATTCTACTGCAACTCGATATTATACTTATATTCGTGTTTACTGTCACAGAATATTTAATTCAGTTCGTAAGTAATAAGTAAAAATTCGTGATGAAACTACAAAACAAAGGCTGTTGGTATTATATAAACACGACGCGGAAAATGATCGAGTGCACAACAATAGTTCCTTCCTATAGTGGTTGCGGGTTCGATTCCTGAAGGGGCAAACTTATAAATTTTATGTGTTTTTTATATTTGATCCCTGCATTCAAACTTATAGATGTAATGTGTTTCATACACATAAATAAACATATCGGTAAGCTCAGCTCCTCTGTGTGTGACTCCAATTGACAGGATGTGGCTACTTCTACGTGCTTATTCTATTTTTTAGTTACTTTAACACATTATGTCGAATGATATACTGTTGTGGGAAACGGGGGCTGACCCTGAGACAATTTTTATTTCACAAACAAGAGCCATTCGCTCTTATTATAATATGAGTTCCAGAGAATCACTCAGGTACTATGGCAGGAAAATTACTGGGTACTGTGACGAAACAGCCTTAGGTTATAAGATTGGCAGCGCGCGAGTAATATCCCCGTGATGTTGCGAGCGTCATTAGGCTGCGGTGACCGCTTACCATCTGATGCATGATTGTATGTCAGTCTAGTTGTATAAAAACATAGGAACCTGTTCAAAGAAATAAATAACCTCATTGTTACTTCTCTATATTTATGAGAACATAATGAATGTCCGTAAAAATTTAATGTCGTTTTCAAACTTCAGCGAAAAAGTTAGAAGTAGAAATAAGTTGCGTATGCCACAGTACATCGGCTTGCAAGGACTAGTAGATCTTTTCTTTCAAATTGTATTCGATTTTATAATAAATTGCCTGAAACAGTTCTGTCCTTTCCAGACAATGTATTCAAAAACACATTAAAAATACTCTCTGTAAAAGGGCTTATTATAGAATTAATTAATATGTAACTGACAAAGATGTCTGTAAATAATTCAGCACAGACGACCTGTCCTTAATAATCTTTAATTCTACCATTTGATATTTACCTATAAACCATTTTTTTTAATTTCGCAATACTTTCTGAGTGACTCACGTACTAAGAAAAAGGTACCCGCTGATGTGCATGTATGGTGCTGTCACAGATAAACGGCTTTAATTTATTTGGTATAATTTAATTACAAACACGGATAATGGTCGGACAAACACATATAGGCTACTTTCGTAGTTGCGCCCTTATGGAGCCGCGCTCCAAGCTTGTATATGATATAATTCACCAACAAACGGCAACACGATGCGATGCTACCATTACAATAATTGAATTTCCTCCGATTTGTTTCCTTTCAAGAAATTATTTATTGGATCAAAAAATATGTCGTATAAAAACTGCGCGCCAAGTCTGTCAATTTCTCGCTAAATACGATTTGATGTGTCTATAATAATACGAAGTGTATATTAGAATAAACAAATCGTCAAATTGAGATTGAAATTTATTGTTATCGAATAAGTTACAATGTGTCACTTCTTATTCAACTACTTGTATAGCAATCAGTCATCGGTCCGAATAACAATATGAAGTCATTCTGTCTGTCAGGTGGACGGTATTATTTTTCGAATATGTATGTCCGTTGTTTTGTTCTTCTTTAGGTATACAATAGATGACAAACAAGCGTACAGTCTGGTCCTAACGTTAACTGGTTGCCGTAAATTATAGACACTTGTAATACCAAGGGCGTCACTCCTGCGTTCCTATTCCCCTATATTCGGCATTGCTGTGATAGACACATCCCACAATGCCGGATGGAGAGATTAATATAATGAACTACTTACATTTTTATATGTGCTGGGTCATAGTATGCACTGTTACTGCTTGAAATAAATGTATTTTTTTATATTAGCTCAGCATAGCGGCTCCGTTGCGCCTGATGTTAAGCAAAAATAAGAGCCCAAATTGCAGCGGCAACTGACAAAATACTACAGTGTCCTGTCAGTTGACGCTGCCATGCCGGCCTGCAAGGTATCTTCACGCTTCGTTTGAAGGATCCCATATTATATTAAGGAGAAAACACATGTGCAGGTAAGGCATTCCACTTTTTAATAGTACGACAGAGATAGGAGTTGCCGAACTTTTTAGTACGCGAGGAAATTTTCTCAACAGTGACGGAACGGAGAAGACGGAAAGTAGAGGGAAACGGTAAAGGAAAACGGTTTTTTAGAGCACTAACCATGGTAAAGGCAGTAAAATATGCTTAGCGAACCAATGTCTCTTCGAAGTTGAAGAGGTTCTAATTTTTTTTAAATTTAAATTTAAATTTAAAATTAAAATAAATTAAAATTGTTAAAATTAAATAAAAAAATTCTAATCACTTCGTCGTCGATTATGCGGATAGCGGGTCGCTGCAACCTATTGAAAGACTCAAGAAGATATTGTGCGGCACCATCCCATAGATGCGAGCAATACAACACACAGGCCCGAACTTGAGTCGTATAAAGCAGACAAAGCTGGTCCAGTGTGAAGAACCGGCGCCTCCTGTGCAGGACTCTGAGTTTTTTTGAAGCTGTTGAAATGAGGCTCTCGAAATAGTTCCGTTGGTTATGATCGCAACGAATATCCATGCCTAGCATGTTCAGGCCATCTCACATACTGAGGGAAACACCCTGAAGACTGGGGGTGGGGTGGTATGGGAACATTTTGTTTGTAAACGCGCACAGATCCAAAACCCGGTTCAGGTCATCGACAAAACTATCGCGGTTCTCATCGATTTCTGTCCGACCAGAGAGTCCGATCAGCCGACCGAAATATCACCCATTGTCCGTACTGTCATCTGCAAAGCAATGAATATTACCAAGTGGCAGCATGTCATTGGGACACCGGTATTCACTGACATAAACCGCGAAGCGCACCCATCTACAAGGACACAGATGCTACGCTCATGCAGTAAGCCAGCAATCCACTTACAAAGCTGGAGGGGCAGACCGTATACCGGAAGTTTGGAGAGAAGTGCTTTATGTCAAACCCGATCAAAGGCCTTGGCGATATCAAGGCTGACTGCCATAGATTCGCCATATTTAACAATTGCCTCCCCGGAATCCAAAGCAAAGTAGTCGCGCATGCCGTCACAATCTGCTAACGAGTAGTGCCAGACACGACGCTTAACCGCCGTAGAGGTACTTTCCCGATCGGCGACGCACATGTGGCACCTGGTGCTACAAATCACGATATGCTACGGTAATTGCTTACTGTCACACAGACCGTACGCTTGGTTTTCACTTAGTGAAACTGTCGCCAGGTGGCGCTGTTAAGTAAACGTTTACTCAGTGTCGGAATTATCAAAAAAAATATATAAACTTAATTAATGTTCGTAAAAAGTGTATATGATAACAATATTTAACCTAATTATCTCACACAATTGTTATCCAGACTTTTGCTTCAGTATTAACTAATTTATTGTGATTAGTGTGTGCGTGTATGTAGTAAAAATTTTAAAAACAATGACAACATAAAACTGAAATAATAAAAATACAACTTCGTGATTAAATAAGCTTATGTGTAGAAATATTAATAGGAGAAAACAGTGACTTGATGTGAAAGTGTTAAAATAAATAAAAAATCTAACCGTTGGAATCATTGTGACCATAACAATAACATTTCAAATGTTGGACTTTGAACCTTACTCATAGTATTGTTGAACTTCATGAAGTAAAGACATTATAAATTTCACAAATTCAAATTATACGTCTTTGGACAATTGGTAAAGTCTCCTAATATTTTGTTTACTATTCTACTCGCCCAGTTGGAGGATCGAATCCCAGCGCAGTCAATAAGATTTTTGTGAGTAATAAATTTTCAAAACAAGCTGTTTCTTATAACGACACAAGTAGCAGTCACATAATTGATATTAAAAGAATTATAAATATCTAAAGGTAGGACAAAAATATAGCATATAACAGCGACAATTAGAGGAACTTGAGGGTGACAAATGAAAGAACACGGACGTGTATTGGTACGTTGACGACATTTACCGAAGCTAATACGTTCTTCTATTGAGTTAAAACTTGAATGACAGAACATTAATCTTGAATTACACCTCGCTAGATGGCATCGTGCGACCAGTTAAAGTTATCAGACACCACATCAGGAGATGAATTCGACGGCGTTACTATACGTAAACAAACGGAATTGAATATTAGACAACAAGATGACAGTTCATTCTTAAGTAACTCGTTTCTAGAAAATAGTCACCAAAGTATAACAAATTTAGATATCACCTCCCAAAGCCTACCAAATGTTACTTCACATGGAATATTAAGTAATAGACAGATTGAAGAGCTAAAAGAAACAATAGATAAAATAAATTTGGATTTAAAGATTGCTACTACTGAGATTGATACACTAAACTTAGAAAACACTGCACTTAAAAACAAGCTAAGAGAATGTGAAAAAAAGATAACCTTATACAAGTCGGTTGGAATTGGAATACATGATGCTCAGAAATGCCGTACATCTTCACCGTTGCAGTTTTTTTCTCCACAGTATAGGCAGATAAAAGCCTCACGTACACATATAAATGTGTTTAGCACGCCGTCGCGGAATACTTCAACAAACATGATAAAGTTTCAAAACTTAGACTGTAGCATTATGAATACTACGCAGAACAGTGACAACACAAAAAATAAATCAGTTGATGGATTGGCGATAATAATTGACTCGAGAGATAACAGCACGAGCTCTAGAACAATGAATAATGACGTACAGAAAATCAAAAAATGCAATGAACCGAGTAAAGACAATAGTAACAAGTTTGGTGTAGGATGTTTGGCGGTAGATGGCGCCGGCGATTCGTCAAAAAAGATCAGCGTCAGGCATCGGGTGTTGATAATTGGAGACCAGGCAGCTTCCGGGATTAGGGAAAGGTTACAGAAAATACTAGGTGACAAATACATTGTAACCTGTCATTTAAAACCTAACGCGTATATAGACCGCGTATTGAACTCAAGTTTTGAGTTACTTTGTAAAGACTTTAACAAGTCAGATTTTATTGTGATATTAGCGGGGAGTAATGACCATAATCTCATAAAACTACAATCTTTTTACTACTATATGTTGCAAAAAATTAGACACACAAATATTATAGTTGGGGAAATATGTAGGAACTATCATTTTAACACTCAAAAACTAAACCAAGTAATTAAAACAATTTGTTCAAATTTTAACTATGCTAGATTTTTATTACTTGGAAATAATTATAATGGTAGCAGTATGTTCAATAAATTGCATGCTTGTAGATTTATTTTGAGGGAAATATTAAAAACAAATTATGAAACAAATTACATGGATTACGTTACAGGACTAAAATGTAGTAAGAAAACTTTATTGTTAGACAGGCGAAACGCTAGTATAGGTACACAAACCGACCCAGATTTTGTGTATTTGGAAAAATTGGGTACTAATCTTGTAAATAGAGCTCTCAAAACCGCTAGTATACAAACTGATAACAACTTGGAAAACTCATTTTTTCGTGCAGAACCAACTGAATAGTACTACATATAGGGATTTGACACTTACTGGAAATTTTGGAAAAAACATGATGCAGTTAAATATTTTTCATCAAAATCTTTGTGGTATAAATAATAAAAAGGATGAGCTTGAAATATATTTGGACAGACTTAACTGTTTACAGCACTATCTATGTATTAGCGAACATTTCCTCAATAATAAACAAATAAGTTTGTTAAACTTATCTTGTTATGTACTATCAGCTTATAATACTAGGGTAAATAAAAAAAGAGGAGGTACTCTAATACTGGCGCATATAGACAGAAAGACTGAATTATTGACCATATCAAAGAATATGTACGAAATGGGTATCTTCGAAATATGTTGTATAAGAGATGTAGAAACCGGTGTGTGCATTTGTTGTTGCTACCGCACTCCTGACAACAAAAACTTTGACATCTTTATGACTAGACTTGAATCACTGTTAGAGCACTTTATCAGTAGGAAATGTATTGTATGTGGAGACTTTAATGTTGATTTATTGACTGATAATAGGAAACGTATCGAATTGCTAAACCTTTTGAGATGTTATAACTTTAGACCTCTGATATATGAAGCCACGTTTAAGAGAAATAATTCAAGCTCGTGTATTGACAACATGTTTACAAATATACCTGAATCAAATGTTGTAGGATGTCGTGCTGATCACAATGGATTGGCCGATGGGCATGCTGGACTGATATGTAACGTAAATGTACCAAATATTAGCTGCCAAATACATCGGAAATCCGATGTCTACGTTACACAAAGGAATTTCTCTAAGAAGAACCAAGAAACTTTCAGAAAAAAAATAATGCATCACAAATGGAGTGACATGGGTATTAACAAGTTTATAAAGACGTTCACAGATGTATTTCAGAAAAGTTTTAAAAAGAAGATGAGACTTTGTGTGACAAAGACTGACTCAGTACTGCGTTGGATTACAAAAGGGATTAAAACATCTAGCAAAATGAAACGTCTACTTTGTGCAGGAAAATCAAATTACAACAACGAATCTATCAAAGAGTATAGAAACAAGTACGTGACACTTTTTAGAAAGGTCATCAGGCAGGCTAAAAAACTCTCGATACGATCTAAAATTGCCAAATCTGAGAATATTTCTAAGGACATCTGGAAAATAATTAACAGACATAGAAATAATGTGAAAAGAGAAAATCAGGCGTTTGTTTTAAAAACTGAACGTGATCTTGTAAGTGATCCCGCTGAAATTGTTGATTTATTTGCTCGACAATTCAATATGTGTGAGAATTCGGCTTCTGTGGATATAAATATAGCTAACATATACCTTCAAAACTCCGTGACAAGAGTACAGACAAAGCAGGAGTTGGTTCTAAAACCAACTACACCTGAAGAAATTATAAAAATTATAAGTAAAATGAAGACTAAAAAATCTAGCGGATATGACGAAATACCTATTGAAATAATAAGAGATAATATTGACATTTTAGCTGCACCCCTTTGCGATTTTTGTAACATATGCCTGGAGGAAGGATTTTTTCCTGAGCAACTCAAGATAGCCAAAGTTATACCAGCGCATAAAAAAGGTTCAAAAAAGGATCCCAAAATGTACCGACCCATTTCACTGCTACCAACATTTTCCAAAGTTCTGGAAAAAGTGTTAAAAACAAGGTTGGTCAGGCACCTTAAAGTAAATAATATTTTAAATGAAAGGCAGTATGGGTATCAAACAAACATTGGAACTGTAGATGCCATAGAAACATTAGTTAATGACGTAGTTAATGAATTAAATAAAAAGAAAAAAGTTGTCGGAATATTTTTGGACCTAAATTCTGCATTTGACACTGTAAATCATCAACTTTTGCTAAACAAACTAGAACACTACGGTATAAGAGACAAAGCTTTACATATGTTTAAATCGTATCTCGAAAACAGAAAAATGTTTGTTCAGATGAAATTTTTAGATAATAATATGTGTCAAAAAGTCTACAAATCTAAATTGTATAATGTAAAAACTGGCGTGCCGCAGGGAAGTATATTAGGACCTATTTTCTTCACTGTATTCATTAATGACATGATAGCTTTTATGCGTAACATGCTTCCGGATTTTATCAAATTAGTTATATATGCCGATGATACAAATGCAATCTTAGCAGCGGATAACCCGGACAATTTAAAATTGATTGTTGACAAAGCCTTAAAATTGTTTCGAAATTGGTTTGACGCAAATGGACTAAAGATAAATAGTGCGAAAACCAACATAATACTATTCCGCACAAACAATAGAGATCTGGATAATCTTGATAGCGTTTTAGACGGCCAAAGAATAGATTTGACTGAAACTGTAAAATTTCTAGGTGTACACATAGACAGTTTATTAAATTGGAAAAACGAACTAGCAGAGATAGAAAGTAAAATAAGCTCAGCGTGCTATGTACTCAGAAGTTTAAGAGATGAAATAGATGTAACTCACCTTAGATTAGTGTATTATGCTCTAGTGGAATCAAAACTCCGGTATAGCATACTGTTTTGGGGTAGGAGCTACGATTATAATGTCAAAAAGGCGTTCATTTTACAAAAAAGAGCAATCCGAACTATAGTTCGAATACGGCAGCAAGAGTCGTGTCGAGAACATTTCCAAAATCTGGGAATTATGACTGTACCGGGCCTATATATTTTGGTATTGTTATCACATTTAGCAAAACATCTGCACGAGTATGAAACTGATGAAGAACGAAAGCAAAGAGAGGGAACAAGAAGGAAAGATTTCGTCTTAAAAGTGATACCTAGATTGACAATCGTTACACACAGCACCCGTTATCAGTCAATAAAATTATTTAACAGGTTACCTATCGAATTGAAATCCATCATATATCAACTGGAATTTAATAATAAATTGAAGCAATTTTTGTTGAGGAAGTGCTACTACTCAGTGGATGAATATTTAAATGATACTTGACACATACAGTTCAGTTTTTTTTTTTTTTTCTCTTTTGTTTGTAATATTTCGTTTTGTAATGTACTTTTGACTGGTGTGATGACATGTCTAGAATTTGTATTTTAATTATCTCATTATATTTGTTTCTAGTGCATCCTTAATTGTCGAATGATTATTGTGATGTGATGTTTGAAATGTATGACTAGTTTTGACATTTTGTAGATTGAACATTTATACTTAAGATTATGTAATAATTTAGATGAACTTTCGACACAATATTGTATTGTTCTGAAATAAAAAAAATGAAAAAAATGAAATGAAGTGGAATATAAAAATGACTAGCTGTGCCCTGCGTCTCTTCAAAAATCAAATTCAATCGAAATCGAATAAATCACTCCTTGACTATCCTGCGTCTATATAACTTGTTGATTGCTGGCCAGTTGACGAGACGTTCAATACAATCAAAGTAAGCTGAAACATACTTATGCGAAGTGTTATTAGTATATCTTCAACAGATTAATTCACATTCTCAATGTCAAATTGAATGGTCAGCACGAACTTTATTATTGTTTATCTAACTGCAACTACACGCAAAGTCTTTTGTGGTGTAGGTAAAGAGAACTGAGCGCCACATGACACGGTCCTTACACACCTCACTAGCTTTAACATACATTGCTCTTCTCATGGACGTTCGCCACTTTCTAAGGCTCCTGATATTACCTTCTGATAAAACACAATTAAATTTGGCCATGGTATGCAAGTCTTGGCCTTCCTCGGTTCCTACATCCTTCTATTTTCGCGTTGTATATCTATTACGTAATTCTTTCCTCCTGCATTCTTGCTGTAAGTAAGTCTTAGTCATTATTATTTTATATAATTCAGTAATATCCTATTTGTGCCGATTAGCAAAGAAATTAAAATGCAAGCTGATTGCTTTAGATTTTATGAAATGACTTCTTGGAGCCTGGAGCTGGAGCTGGTTTTTTTAATACAGGTTATAATTTAATGTTACTCAGACCTGGTCAGATTTTTAGCTCAATCAGAACACTGGTATTTCGATAGACTGAAAGGTATGAATTTATTTTCATGCTATAACATGATGTCTTTTATTCAATAAAATGAAATGCCTCCTAGCCCACTTTACTTTGTGTTAAAGTTTTCAACCATTTTAGTAATTAATGTGTTTTTGGGCGCATATTTGTAACAACGCTTCTCAAATCTTTAATCTTGTTGAGAACTGCAACTACATTAAATCTAGAAGATCATTTTTCCTATTACTATCAATATCAGATTAATAGGATTTACCATACTCGAGAGAGAATACCGTCCAGGAAAGGTCTCAGATCTATAAAGATTTTTACAACCAATAATGTGAAAAATAAGCAGACAGAGCCTTATAATAACTACAATCAATTACCTTAGTTTATGGTCACAATGCTAGTTGAGTTATTGATCTGTTAGATCTTTTTACTCCCTTTTACCCGACTGCGGCGAAGCTAAAAAGAGGGTTATGTGTTTGAAATTGACCTGAATGTGCGTATATTAGTATGACCGCCCCTATGTTCCCTCATAACTGCTAAACAGCTGAACCGGTTGTGATCAGTGGCATGTCGTTAGATTCGTCTTTATTGCGTGAGTGTTACTGAATACATTAAAATTATAAAAAATAAAAACGGAGAATTTTAGGCGCCAATACGTTTGTTACGAAAAAATAATTCTCCCAATCCTATCGAGTAGTAGATCAAAATGAAGAGTTTTAAAAGGTGATTACAAAATTATACGCAACTTATATATTTAAATGTAATACGGAATGACAAATTATAAAAAAATACTTTTAGACATGAAGCAGAACTTTGAAGAATCCTGGTAAAATATTAGAGAAAGCTCAAAGTCCCAGCATACGTCGTGTTAAGTAGAATCAAGCTGCTATAAGGCGTGGCCATTTGTGCATTTGATCTAAGAAAGATTTTAAATAACCCGCATGATCACAACTCTTCGCAGAAAATAACTCATCTGCGAAGCCTTGCATGAGCTAATTTATAATAATCGTTAAATACAGTTCTATTTCCAATGGCAATGGGTAGCTGGCGGGATCCATTCCACTTTCACTGTTACCTTCCACTCAGTTCCAATTTTCTTTGGAAATGGGTCCCTCTACCCATTAGCTACCCATTTTTTATAATTATATAAGGGTTATTATTATTGTTCAAAACGTAATGATTTTGGGCCATGCATCTTCATTCGATTTTGTGTAAATGAATATTTTGCCATACTAACATAATATACCTCGATTAGTTTTAGATTATTCACTTATTTCTGGCTTTTCAGGTTATAAATTAATTTTAAACTTATTCCGTACCGTATCATTCGGATGTTTATTTTTATAAATAATTGTTTTTATTAAAAGTCTCATAATAAAATTTCCTGAGTAACAGTAAAATTAATACCACAACTTGGTAGTTCGTTAGAGAATCCCTCTTTGAACTTTAAGATATACATGTATATACGCACAAACTAGCCATACTTAAGTTTCGTAATTGATCTAATAGTAATTCGAGATGCGTTCTCCAAACTTGGCGCGGCTCTACCGTCCCTCAAGGCGTCCCACCAACTTGCGAGACGCTCCATATTACACGTCTGCACTCTATTATCTATACAATAAGGTTGATATTTACATGTACTCGTATTTTTAAAATAAATATATTTGGTTACTGGAAGTACTCGAATTTGATTTATCTGCAATAGAAAACTTGCTTGCCGTGAATACGTAAAGAGCAATGTCGGTGAAATTTATACCTCTTTCTTGTTTATAATTTATCATAAGGGTATTTATTTTGAGGTATACTCAAGGCGATATAACTTAACGGCCAAATTATTGTCTTAAGTGATTTTAAGTATGCTACGAAGAAAATCATCTGAAGAGTCTTAAATTGTTCTGGCGAATAAACCTACACAACTTGGAAAATGTGAAATTTTGGCAATTCTATAAATAATTTTACAATGGAAAAATTAACATTCACCGCTTAAGTGGGATTCGAACACGTGAGCTCTCGATTGCCGGCCGAGTGCTCTTCCAACTGAGGATACGAGAAACGTTCGTGATTGTGGCGATATATTCCATTTCCATCGCTGTAAAGCCACACTAGCGTCATATATCTACTAAGCATGTACAACTTAGTTGCATGGTCCTCTACTTTCTGATTGAGGATTCAGCTACTCTTTGATGACACTAAAGAAAATATACTTGCATGTATGTTTTTCATCTTATATATAAAATTCTCGTGTCACAATGTTAGTTACCATACTCCTCCGAAATGGCTTGACAGATTTTGAATAAATTTTATATGCATATTCAGTAGATCTGAGAATCGGCTACTATCTATTTTTCATACCCCTAAGTGATAAGGGTGGTCCACCACAATTTTTCTTTTTGTGGGCAAATTTTTTTTTTATGATGTGGCATTTAAAATACATACAACCCTAAATTTTCACCCTTCTACCATCAACCCCTACTTTTATACCACTAAAATAATCCTCGGAATAATTTATATGGCAAAACAACGTTTACCGGGTCAGCTAGTAGCTATATAAATAATACCTATGGCCTAGTTTATACATAACCGTCTATTAGGCTTCTGGCCCCTGGTTCGGACCCTGATGTGGGTAGTAACTCTCCTTTTGGAGACCGCTCCGCCGACCCTTCTTTTCCTCACGGAGACACAATGTCCTCACCGGCCAATACACCTTACTAACATTACTAGCCCGGGAACAGACTTGAGCACTTATTCGTGATACTTGTTACCGCCACTGCATAATCTTGAAGACAGGGACCTGTCGTGTGACCACACCCAGATCTACGCGTGCCTTTACAGGACCCCTAGCGGTGATACAAGCACCTGCAAATAGCAACTGACAGAGTCATCAAACAGTACCCCTTCGCAGAGCTAGTGCTTTTGGGAAACTTACTCATCATGGCTTGGCTCTCGGTATACTGACTACGCGAGGAATTTGAAACTTCAAGTTGTAAAATGAATTCCCAGCCGAGGTTTTCCCAAGGGACATGGCGTTCTATAAGAAAGGCATGAAGAGGTTTTTACAGGGTTGGCCCTTGCCTTCATGAGGCCATACGCTTGTTGGCCATATTAGTGGCATAAACAATAGAACTAAATTCGAGTTTTAGGATTTACTTTTGTAATCACTTGCTCGCTGGTCAAGGAAAACATCGAAAAGCAATCCACCCGTTCAAGAAACTATTTTCGAGGAACGTGTGACATAACCTGAGAAAAGTCTGAATTTCCCTGTGCGATGAAGCGGCCTGGTGTCAGTCGCTCGCCTGGTCATATCTCCAAATCTTCAGGCCTAGATAGCGGACCCCGGGCACCGAAGCGCAAGTCTAGGACGAGACCAGGATTAACGCTCGGATGACGGCACTAAAATTTCTAAATTTAAAATCGTCAGTGAAATTATGACAGTACGTCAGTCAAACGTGGCTACTACCAGAAGAGCATAATACCTATGAATATAATGATCGATAATCAACTTGGTAGACATATATTTTTGCCAAACTTATTCAAAATAAACTCTATGAAGAAATCAATGGTGATTTGCACACAAACAAGCGACCTTTATTAATCCAATGACAATTAATGCCCTCAAAAAAGACATACTAACAATAGTAAATCTTAGTTAAACTTAGCCGACTGAAAGAACCCCCTTGTACAACGAGTCCACCTTTACGCTGTGACATCAACTGTACTGTCTTTAACGATATTTCAGTTGCATGTCAATGATATGTACTCATTAAGACAGTAACAGACAGCACCGGGCACACTTATGCAATCCGTGCTAACCGTGCTAACCGTGCTAATCCGTGGTAAAAATATGAAATCAATTTCAGATATCTTGACTAAAGTATCCGCACACATCTGTGTTTACACAGCTAAAATCTTGAAATGAACATGTCTGTTTATCTTGATCTGGGAGGTAGGGCGCATCAAAGCAGCCCGTCTGGGGAAGTACCTCCACCGCACAGAATACCGCAACCGAATAATAACTCGCTAGAGCGTTGTTGTGTTGCCGGCTGTGAGTGCGGTCACCAGTAAACTTCTAAGGAGTAGCTGTGTTAGCAGCAGAGGTGGAATCGCGTGACTGATATTTAACAAACGTCAATAGCCTATGGTAACCGCTTTACATTAGGTGGGCCGTATGCTCGTATGCCTCTCAGCATTGTATAAAAAGAAGTCTAATGGGAAACTTTGCCTTGCTTTATGTGCAACGTTACTCCCATGAACACATCCATTTGAGGTTGATAATCGCAACGATTGTCATCGGTAGAAGATTCACACACTGAAGTCACAATGGTCGTGTATTGAACGGTTCCAGAGAAAGAGTTTTCTTCCGCGAACCGTTTGGTTTTTTTTTTATACAACGTCGGGAGGCATCCAAGCATACGACCCACCTGATGTAAAGCGGTTACCGTAGCCTATGAACGCTTATAATATATTAAGATTCACTCGCACGATGCCTCCTCTACTGCTAACACAGCAAATCCTTAGGTGACGTCACTCACATGCAGAATTCTCGGTGGCCGTGTCTTCGAGCCGCTCGAATACCAGGGAATTAACGACTAAAAGCGAGACTGACGACTTAACATGCTCTCCGAACTATGGAGATGCACGAGAAAGAAAAACCCATCCGTGGATAGGTTGCGTTTGACGTTCCTTGACCTGCATTTTCTATTAAAGTGACACAAGAAAACAACTCACTAGGTAGTTGCTGGCTGAGGTTTTCTGTAAAGTGGAGGTACTTTAACAGGCGGGCTACTTTGACGCGCCATACCCCTCTTAAATTGTTGTGGACTTTACTCTCACTAGTGCTTCCCGATCTCCAGCATGAGGTTCTTTTAAAATTACGGGTTTTTACAAGATAATACTGGATAACAAGTTGACCAATGACAGCCCAGTGGATAAAAAATCGGCCTATCGCTCAACTGATGCCCGGTTGGAATCCTGGCGTGTACCGCTAAATTAGTATTTCCGGATTTATGTACATATTTGCAATTATCACTTGAGAAAACACGCACGGCCAAAAAATTATATATCGGAAGACGTATGTAATCTTACTTAAGAAATGTCTGGTTTTCTCTCTGAGATGTGGAGGTCGTTCCATGTAAAAATCAGTATCTTCGCCAAATCCTCAGGCTTAGGTTGCGGACCCCGCCAATCCTAATGGATTTGGAAACGGGATAATGCTTAGAAAAAGATTCCTGAATAACAAATATCCTTTCCTTGGATACCTTAGTATAAAAAAAATGTCGAAAAGTTTGTGCCTTCTTCGTGTCACTCAAAGTAAAGAGAGGTCGGACGCATCAAAGCAGCCCGTCTGGGGAAGTACCTCCACCTCACAGAAAACTGCAGCCAAATAACAACTCCGTAGAGGGTTGTTGTGTTCCTGCGTGTGAGTGAGGTCACCAGTAAGCTCCCAAGGAGTTGCTGGGTAAGCAGCACAGGAGGCATCGTTAATATATCGCAAGCGTTAATAGGCTACGGTATCCGCTTTACATCAGGTGGGCCGTATGCTTATATACCTGCCGACGTAATATAAAAAAAAAGTAACACTGGTTGATAAGACTGATGATTTACTGTAAGAGTACCGTGATATTTTCTTACATTGTACGCTTTGACAGCGCGTGAGAGGGTGTAATGTTGTCCGGGCACCAGCGCTGCCGTCTCGGCTGTCTCCGCTCGCGTAATTCAATAAAAGAGCTCATGTCTTGCCGCAAAAACGCGTGTGAGACGACCGCTTGTCACACCGTGCTGTACTTTGAAATGAATATGTCGCATCCGATCATGAGTACGGAAGTTTTAAAACGAAACGGAAGCGCGCGAACGGTGGCGCGTTTTGGCAGAATCAAGAGGAGAAGGGTATAGTTAGTGCAAACGGCGGCAAGCGACGACGTCTTGGAGACTGTACTCTAGTTTCGTATTTTCCTGAACATTGATTACAAGTTTTGATTTAAAATTACAGGGTGATACGAATTGCATTGTATTTCTCATAGCACAACTACCCACCATATATCCGCATAATATCGGACAGACAGAAAAATACACGTATATATATATATATATATATATGTGTATATATATATTTGTATGTGCTCGAATAATTTACATAATTGTAACTTATTTTAGTCATTACACAGCACTATTTTTGCTGAGCTGCGTTAGCTAGCGAAGCTATATAACCGAGAAAATAGTTTTTTTTGCAGTTTTGTTCGACGTGAATGTACCTTAAGTATTGTAGATTCCCCTAAAATAGATTAAATCTCGATTAGCTCAATAAAGGATATCGCGTAATGTTATCGCCCCAAAAACCGTTCCAATACAAAGTCAATTGGAGCGTGTATGGCGAGCACTGAAAAACAACAACACGATCACTATCGCCGGTGAGGGTTAGTGTTAGCAGCTCTGCTTACGCAGCTTGCTGTTATTTACTTATTGTGCAAAAGCAGCTCTGCCAATGCGCCGCAGACCCAGTTCCCCTAGTTATATTTGTGTGTACTGCAGTTGACCTAAGGTCATAAAATTTGTCTAGTATATTATGAGCCTGCATAGAGAAATACCTCCATCTCAATGAAAAAAATAACAACTACCTGGTATACAACAACCCTCAGTCAATCATTTTTTTTGTGACACTTACAAAATTAATTAAGATATTACGAACACACATTAAGAACACGAGACTACAAAGGAAATTTATTTTTAAGTTTTGTCAGTTTCGAAATACTGACTAATGAAAAGGAAGAAGCATTTTCGTTATGCATTTTGTGTATTTGATTTATTTAACTTATGCTTTTTAAATGTTATTACATTATTAGTAAAGACTCATTACCGTGTGATCTCCCGCATTAAGAACTTGTGTTCATGAGGCATTAAGAGAGAGATTTCGTTGTTATTGATCCAGATAAAGGCGAATCTTCGGCGTCCCTTTGCAACCGTCATGAAACGGTGTAATCGTCGGCCAGTACACGGAGCACAGAGACGTCGGGCGCGTGACAAATGACGTCGGAGCGAGATCCCTCACTAATTACTGCGTCACATCCTCGAACAGATCATTATGCGAACACGATACGCAACGGTGTGACGTGATGAATTGAAAAATACGACACAACAAAAAGGAGACAACTTGGAGGATTAAAATTGTTTTCGCATGTTTTTAAATAGTTGTACTCATTGGTTGTTTATTGTAATAATAATAGGAGTGAACAACATAACATAGCCGCATTAACTTGACTGAAAGAAGAAGTATAAGAGAGGTAGGGCGTATCCCGACTGGGGAAGTAACTTCACCTCGCAGAAAATCGCAACCAAATAACAGCTTCGTGGTCGATTGATGCGTAGCTGCTGTGACAACATCCGGAGGCATACAAGCATACGGCCCATCTGATGAATTACCTTAGTCTATAAATGCTTACAATACATTAAATATCACTCATGCGAGGCCACCTCAGCTGATAACACAGCAACTCCTTAGGAGCTTACTGGAACCCCCACACTCTCGCAGGTACGCAACACTCCAGGGAGTTGTTTGGCTGCTGTTTTCTGTGAGGTGGAGGTACTTCCACAGACGGGCTGCTTTGATGCGGCCTACCTCTCTTAAGAGGTTCCCAGTAAACTCCTAAGGAGTTGTTAGGCTATCATCAGGGATAGCAACGCGCGAGCAATATATCGCAAATGTGCATATAGTACGGTATCCACATTACATCAGGTGTCCGTATGCTTGCTTCCCGACGTAGTATAAAAAATCCCATCTGAGTTTCTTTTTAAGTCGTAATAAAGACACAATTGAGGGTCATTGCAATCGTGCTGCTTTTTGCATCGGCGACTTTGCGGCTTCGTGGTTACTTACTTATAATAAAATGTCGCGATTTGGCAACTATTTGGGCAGATCAGAATCGCTCTTTTCATCGATTGCCTTAGTGCTGTATCAAAAAAGTAAAAGCGGATGGGGTTGCATTTTAAGATCCAGCACAATAGCGAGCCATGTTTCGCGAATGTTTAAAGCTTTATTAAAACAATCGATTACGACATCCGAATGTGTCCGGTGCGTGACGTTCATTCGCTGTGTTGAGTATTCTAAAAGCGACTTAGTGTTTAAACACACTAAGCCGAAAATACGCGACCGAAGTTCGGCGTGGCTACGCCTGCAATGTATTTTAAATGACTGACCACACACCATGCCGAAATTACGTCGCGTTATAGCGTAGAGCTGAACTTCGGTCAGGCGTAAGTTCGGCAGCGATTCGGCGGCAATGTTTTGTATGACAACACATTATAAGCGACCGAAGTTCGGTTCGAACGTTGTTTTGCGTCTGTAGACACGGCACGACGCCACGACAGCGCTCGGACACTGATACACACACAAAGTTACGCAACCGAATTTCAGCCGCGTAAGTTCGGCGGTTACAGTGTGTCATATCAGCCGAATACGCCGGAACGTAAAATCAGCCGCGGAACTTCGGTCGCGTATTTTCGGCATAGTGTGTTTAGTTACTGTTACTTTTACGTATATGTATACGAGTATTCGATCGCTGTGATTAGCTTCAGGTAATAAAAGTCGCAGTGTGCTATGGCCCTTTGTCGTATTTGCAAACTGTTCAAAGTAGTACAATAAGTTTCACTTTCGCCTGTCAATTAAAAACATACCCATTCATTTTCAAACATCATTACAATGTGACTCGTGATCACTCCAGCAGTAGTAACGTGTCACATTGCCATGATGTTTGAAAATGAAATATGTGCATCCTGTAACTCAAAGAATAAGTACCTAATATTGCGCTTTGATAACGTCTTCAGGAGTCAATTCAATACAAATATATCGATTCTTCTGCTTCCCTTTATCCCTCTTGCCTATATTTCCTAATCCGTTAGGATTGACGGGGTTCCCTGCCTAAGCCTAAGGATTTGGAAAAGATATTAATTTTTACCCGCAAGAGCAGTGATAACCCAGTGGATAAGGGAAAGGACCTTGGTTCCCGTTAGTCCCCTCTGGCACTGTCCCCCGGGGTGACAACTGGGAATTGTCTTGTTATAAATAAAAAAATATATGATAGCCTGTTTTTATTAACCATAGAAAATTAGTTAATTAAAGTACAAAAGGGCTGTCTTATCGCGTTGCAATCTCTACCAGACAACCTTAGTTAAATTTGCAGAAGGTCACCGGGGCGGACTGGAGGAGGCAATGCACAACCTCCTGTACGGTTTGTGCCCTGACGATGATACGTCTAGGGACACTGACCACCAGAGGCAAGTGCGCCTCGTCGCCACCCTCATGCCCTCCGGTCCGGCTTCGTCTCCTCCGTCGTTCGAGGATCTGCCATGCAATTCTGTAAGAGCACACATCCTTACATCCTCGGAAACATCGGCTGTTATAGCCTTGAACACAAAATTGCAATTCCTTAGTGTCGCTTTTCATGGTTGTGCGATACTAGCGCCGCAAGGCTGCGTTTGGAATTGGAATTCTACAAGGCAAACAGCCTCGCGTACCCTTACAGCCTTATAGAATACCAAATAAAAAGCCGTGATCGCAGTAGACGATGTCAAAGCTGTGACATCTGTGATCACAGCGACGCACACAGACATTACAAGTCGCTTAGAGAATTGCATGGCTGGACGGGATAATAAAGGCGTTGCGTAACACCGCTACGGGTCTCAATGGCATCAGCTCAAGGACCCTAAAGTACACCTTGAGCGCAGCGCCTAGGGAGTTCTTTTGGGTGGCCGCGCAGTGCGTGGCTGAGAGGACATTCCCCAATGTTTATAAGGAGTTGAGCCCACGAAAGCGCGATATCGGGGATATTGCGGTGCGTGAGTGGCAGGATCACTGGACTGCAGATACGAACTCCATCGATTCTTCCTGAAGGTGGCTGGCGACTGAGGGCAACCTGGGTCAATCCGGATTATGAGACCTCCCAGATACTTGGCAGATACGGCATATTCAAAAAGAGACTGAATGCGTTTGGGCAACATGAAAGTAGCATGTGTGAGTGTGGAGAGAGCGAGGAGGACAGAGACCACTTCATTGATCTCATTTCGTCGGCGGCGAACTTCGCTGCTTTGCGAAAGTTCGCCCATGGATGACACGCGCGGAGAAACGCAGCAGAATGGCTCGAGAAGAATGGAGGAAGAGCGCCTGGGGACTATAGTGAAGGCGTTAACGTGGACGTCGCTGCCCCAGAAGGGGGAGAGAGCGTAAAATAGAGACGAGGACATAGAATTAAATAATTTGTAGGGAGTCAAGAAATACCCACAGCTCAGAACAGTGCCTCAGAGCAGCAAGTGCCGTGCCGCATCTCCCGCGATTCGGCTCAAATGACCGCAAGGTCGGTGGAGCCATGGGCGGTGGTGGGTTGTTCGAGATATGTTGAGAGAACACAGCTGCCTCAGCAATATATCAAAATGAACTGTGTTAAAAGCAGTACTGAAATCAAGTAGAACCAAACCGTTAGATGCGAGTGAAACTTTCAAACGAGCAGTAGTCGTGCTATGACCGGGGCGGAAACAGATTGTAAAGGATTAAGAATATTGTTATTGTAAAGGAAAATACTTAGTTGTTGTTGAATTAAGCGTACAAGGACTTTAGAAAGAAATGGGAGGATGGAAATAGGTCGATAGTCAGAGAATGAACGCGGATGGGAATTTTTTGGTTGAGGAATAACAAAGGCATCAGTAAATTGATTAAAGATAAATAGCGGAAAATCAATAGTTGGGAACGATAAAGATTATTTAACGCTGCTATCCAATACAGTTGAAGTAAAGAAATGCCCATTACGGTTATCTAAGTTAACATTGATGGAACAAATATTCGGCTGCTTCCCGAAAATCCGAGCGATTTTAGAAATTTCCACACTGTCGCAAAATTTTTATTTTCGACAGATTTATGAATATGGCATCTTAGTGATCTCTACACATTCTGTTGCAAACAGTTCGCGCTCGAATTATCTCTATATCTGTCCGGATCTGATTTGTATTTTGCTTCGGCCCTATTTTTCTTCACATTAAAACTTTTAATTTCATCACTCAACATCATGATGGTCAAAAAGATGTAGCAATGTTGTATTGAACATTTCACCTTGGTTATCAACTGTAGCGGCCAAATCAGTGGCTGACCAGTCAACACTGAGAGCATTCGACGAGCTCGGTGGCGCAGTGGTGAAACGCGTTGTTACACTACTTTGACACCAACGCTCGTGGGTTCGATTCCCACACAGTACAAACATTTGTGTGCATGAACATGTCTGTTTGTCTTGGTCTGGGTATTTTCTATGTATGATAAGTATGTATTTACAAAAAAAAAATATTTACGTATGTTTATCAGTTGTCTAGTACCCATAACACAAGCTTCGCTTACTTTGGGGCTTGATGGCGCTGTGTAATTTGTCCGACAATATTTTTTTAATTCCCGCGCAAACGATTAATGTTTATGTACTAAAGAGGAGTACGCTGTAAGAGGATTTTAGATATAGATTTAGGATTTTTTAGGACTCATTTTTTTTCGAATATTCGAATTTTGACTTCAGATTCGGATTCAGCATAAAAAAGTAGAATAGGAATGTTCTGGAACACCGTTCCTATCTCTTAAGAAATATGGTCAAAATGGCCGACAAATTAAAAAAAAAATTGAATTGTTATACTCGTATAATTAATGAGCCAGGTTTCTGACAATGCAAACTTGCGCATTCTCAACTGGTTTTAAATGGTTACTAACTTTATTTTGTTTTCATTTAAAATTCTTATCACGTTATTATTAAACCAGGGTGGGTATTGAGCACGTGTTTCTCAACTCGTAGATTCACATCATAAAAATCTTCGAATAATTCTGACCTGAATTACACTTCATGAGTTGTTTATTAATATTTGCACAGTCCTAATATGATTATAATATGAAATATTATTAATAGTCGTCCTGCGTAATCCATGTTGTAGACTGTATATATTAATATATGTATATATATGTATGTCTCAGTAGCTTTGTTGTTAATTAATGTGCCTTCTACAACACAGGTACAGGTCGATATAATATTCTTATTACCTACGCTTCAACTTCGTGGGTAACTGCAAATTTCTTTGAAGTTTTTTTCATATCACATTTTTACGTCGTGGGTGTTTTAAAATTTTAATTTATGTATTACAAGACGCCTGCCATCAGTCCTACTTAGACTCAGTCCTTTCTTATGTTTGGTCACATGTCTTTTGAAATATAATTTCCCGGACGTGCCTGTTTTCTCACGATGTTTTCCATCATCGCCGAGCAAACCATAATTACAAATAAGTACACAAATCCTAAAACAAAAATTTTGTGATACATAAGAAGAAACATATATTTCTTCTTATAAATGGCTAGACCGATTTGATGAAATTATTTTATGTACCTGGATAGTTTAGATTCACTATTCGACCCGGTAAGGGCGCTGCAGTTGAGTTCTACGACTTGTTTTTCTTTATTACAGCAAAATATATTGTGTCCAATAGTATTATACATGCTATAAAAATTTTTTCATCGACATTAGACTATTAGTAACTAAAAAGCCTTTAACTGGCGAATATAATTATACAACTCGCAAAGATTCCATCATATGTCAGCCATGAGTCTCAAGAATATTTTGAGATGTTACATACCTATATATAGTCGTACAGAATGAAAATAGTTAACCTAATAACTAGAACTAGTAAGTTCACAAGGAGTTGCTGTATTAGCAAAAGAGTTGACATCGCGCGAATGATACTTAAATTATTACCAGCGTTCATAGTCTACGGTAACCACTTTACATCAGGTGAACCGTATGTTGATATGCCTCCCAAGGTTTTATAGAAAGTAGAAGACGTGGCGCACACTGGAAGTTACGGCGTATAAAATATTCTGCGAATAAGTTTCGTATGCCGATACCGGAGCTAGGGCTGGTAGAACTTTTGTTGTAAATCATATTCGATTCTATTTTACAAACTTCCTGGGGGAAGTCTGGCCTTTTCTAACAATATCTAAATAATTCACACCAAAAATACTGTTTGTAGAAAGGCTTTCATGTATATTTTTTTATACAACTACGGGAGGCTTACATCCTGATGAACGCTTACATCACATTAAGTATCACTTGGACGATGCCACCTCTACTGCTAACACAGCAACTCCTTAGGAGCTTACTGGTGCTCTCACTCACCCGCAGGAATGTAACAACACTCCCGCGACTTAATATTTGGCTGCGGTTTTCAGTGAGGTGGAGATACTTCTTTAGACGGGCTGCTTTGATACGCCCTACCTCTCTTCCTCCACAGGTACCTATCGACCACATTGTTGGAGAGGTAGAGCGCACCAAAAGAAGGCTCCGAAGGGTTCGCAAGTCATCTGGCTGTTGGGCGAAGCCAGCTTGACGAATCCGAACAACAAAACGACTTTGTCTCGTCCAAACCAAAGATCTTGAGGAAGATTGAGAGTTTCTACCGGCAGTTATACAGGGAGAAAAGTTACCAGCGACATTTCCGAAAATATGGTGTTATATTAAAGTTTTTTAATCGATTTGTGATAGTTAGAAACATATATTTCGTTACAAATTTTTCAATCTGTTCAAAATTAATAGTTTTCTCTCCACTGACAACCCTAAGTCACATCGTAAACCAGACCCGCGCGCGCCCACTGTACGCGAGCCGGACATACATACGTACATACATACGATACCTATGTTGTGTGGAACTAACTGAAAGATGTAGGTAAATAACTATACGCTTTGATAACCCTTTATCTACAAGGCAAAGCACGTAAACCACGAAATACTACATATTACACAATTGCAAATAAAATAATGTAGGAGTACAGCTAAGAGCAGATCACGGTTAACATTCCAAGTTTCATTGCATCTCTTATTACGTACGGCTACGGAATGGTACAAAGGTCAAAGTGTTACGCCTAACGTAACTGTACCTACCTATCTCATTGATATAAAATTTAAACCAAGTAAAAGATAGGTACTAATTTGAAATCAGATGTTCAAACGTTTCTCCATTTTGGTGTGAGAGTGAGCCTCGAATACCGTTTTTTCTTTTACAATTACACGAACTTTCCCATTATACTATCATCATTACACTTGCCACTTTTAAATTTTACATTAGCTACAGTTATTAGTGTTATTACAGAACTAATGTAAAAATATTTACAGGAAGCGGGCCGCGCGGACTTCCGGTCTGTCGGCCGCGCAAGTCACCAGGGTTGCGCGCAACGAGGTGCCGTTGTCGCGATCAGCCGGGACGGGAGGCCACGGGATCGCCAGCATGTTTTAATTCTTATTTTTTCACCACCTCTATTAATAACATACTTAAACTCTGTAGTAAATTAATTAATACTACTCTGCCGTTGCACAGTTATTACTAGTACGGAGGGTAGAATGACTTTGTTTCGCTTCAATGTAATGCTCGGCTTGCCACATAATGGTTTCCATATTTAAAGTAGTAATGTTTCTTTTGTTTTTTAATAACATTTATTATGGCGAATTATTATAGTTATATATTTAAAGTGAATATTTTCTCTAAATTAAGTGAAAGTAAGTGGAGCAGAAAAATGCTAAAGTGTACTTCCTCGGAACATGTCGCGATGAGAATAGATAAAATGTAACTTCATGCGGGGTGTGCACATCGTAATCGTTATTAAGTATGTACATTGCACAGTGCACTATTATTCATTGTTATTTTATTTGTTTTTTATTTAAGTCTCATTACAAAACGATACTAATGATTATTATCGCCGATACATCATATAAAAGAATGTTTTGTAGTGTATGAACACCTTATTTAGATCTAAGTAATGAAAAGGTAATATTGTAATGTCAAAGTGGAGATACAATAAAGCAGTTCTCAGAACAGTTTTCTATATAGTTCAAGAATATTTCAGTGACAAATTTGTTACATTGTAACTTAATATAAATACTTCTCACATTGTTTAGAACTATGTTGTTAATAACTATAGAAATATTTGCACGCTCCTGCGTGGGCAGAATAAGTAGGGTTATCTAATTATATATACCTTATTTTCGTAAATAAATAATCTTATCTTAAAAAGAAAAACTAATACCTATATAATAATAGGATATTATTTATAATATACAGAATAAAATGCAAAAGTGGAAGGATGTAGGAGCCGACTAAGGCCAAGACTTACCTACCATGATCAAATTGGTCGTGTTCTATCAGAAGGTGATGTCAGGAGCCATAGAAACCGGCGAGCGTGCATGAAAAGAGCAATGAATGTTAAAGAAGCGAGTGAGATATGTAAGGATCGAGTCACGTGGCGCTCGGTTCTCTCAGCCTACCCCGTAAGGCACTTGGCGTAAAGAAGCGATTGAGGTATGTAAGGATCGAGTCACATGGCGCTGGGTTCTCTCTGCCTACCCCGTAAGGCACTTGGCGTGAAGATATACATACATACATTTGATTCTATGAAAATAATTATCTGTTTTAAGTGTAAATTTTGCTTTATGTAATTACCGGAAATCGATTGTGTTCCAGAAACTAATTCACGGAACTGTCAATGAGCATTTGTACGCATAATAGTCCATTCGACGCGTAAACAGCTGACTTAGGGCTGAGTATAAGACCTTTTCCATGAAAAATTTATTACGCCGTAATTCAAAAACGGCTAATAATAAAAGTATCTTTTAATCTAATAAAAGTTTCTTTGGGAAAAAATATTGTATGACATATACACAATCTGTCTTTTTTCGTTGTGTTGCTTGTGGCTTTCCACGGTGTAAACCAAGTCACCAGAAACAGCTTTTGGTTCGAATCAGACGCAAAATCAAATTGACCCGCTTCGCCGAAGATATCCCGGACGTCAGCCTGTAATAGATTAGGATGACTATTAAAAAACCGGATGACAAAGAATCCCCGGACGATGACAGAGTCATATCTGAACTTCTGAAAGCGGGTAGAAACCCAATACTTAGGCTCCTTCAGAAGCTCTTCAATTCGGTCATCCTCGAGGGCAAAGCGTCACAGGCATGGAGCGGAAACGTGGTGGTATTGTCTTTTTAAAAAAATATAAAGTCATGTATATTAGATGTGTTCAACGACAATTGAACTATTGACCATATAATTGCGCTGCAGCAGCTTATACAGATGAGCGAACAGTATAACTGGCCACTATTCTTAACATTTGAGGACTATGAGGTATCCGCACCGTGCGGTATGTTTCTTGCACAGCTCTATGTTAAAAATTCCAAATAAATAGTAAACATCAAGAATACAAGTTTTTAGTTATATATAATATAAATAGACATACTCGTTAAAAGTGATAAAAGGTTTTACATAAAGTACAAAGTCAAGTGTAGGAAATGACAAAAATATATCAACAAATGTTTTGTTTATGCAGTGGCAGTGAAAATCATTTCTACTTGTATTATAAAAATAATAACATAAATACTCGTTAAAAGTGATAAAGGCTTTTACATTAATAATTAACTTACAAAGATTAATGAACTAAGTGATAAAAAATATATCTACAAATCTCGGTGGTGGTAGTGAAAACAAGTGTATCGTCCGATCAGCTGTGACTCACTATCGATGACGAGCGCATAACGGTCAACAATCGCAACAAAGCGATATGCAATTTCGACTACGTAATTAAGAATTCCTTGGTGTATTGCGAATAACCGAAACTCTCGCATCAGAGGTTCATGGTTCGAGCCCCAGCAAGTGCACTAGGGAATACGAGTATTTTTGTACCAATTTCTATTTCAATTATAAACTAACAAGTGTAACAATGAACTCTGATAATATTACTGTACGTATACTTAATAAGCAAGTACGATCTGCCTTATTAACTGACGACGATGATGTGGTCACAGAGTCATTTCTAAATGATACTATGCAGAGTTTGCCTAACCTCTCTGCAGAGGATATTAGCTCCGCTATCATAATAGAAAAATTAAAACAGGATCTCCAAATTGCCAATAATGAAATTGATAATTTAGCTATGGAGAATACAGTTTTGAAGTCAGAATTAGAAAATTGTAACAAAATTCTAGACAGATATAAAAAGTTAGGAGTTATGGATTTTTGCAATACAGGGAGTATGCACCGAGAAGATACAAACATAAAAAAACTAATTCGAGTTTACCAAACACGCCTAAGTTAACTAAAGGTGACAAGCTTGCACATTATAGAAAATCAAATAAGACTCAACCTTGTCCTGCGCAAAAATCGGAAGAAGAAAAAACGTACAAGTCTAATAATATGACTAAAATTAATTCTAAAAGTATTACGAAAATATGCATGATAAGTAGTAATAAAAAAAATAAAATGCTCTCCATTGCTCAAAACACCTTTGAAAATTGCAAAATATGTCATTATTTAAAGCCGAACTGTGGAATAAATAATTTGATTGAAAATTTAGATATCAAACTGAAAGATTACACTGATAGAGACTGTTGTATTATTTTTATTGGTGACGAAGATTTCAGAAAAACTGATAATTATTTCGACTTAGTACTAAATTTAAGAAATACATTACAATCCATAACTCATACTAATATTGTAATTTGTTTGCCGACATTTATTTGCAATAATCATTCGACGATATTCAACTGGAGATTAGAATGTTTTAACAATTTATTATACTTGGACATTCATACACACAATTATGCTTATCTATTGGACTCAAATTTAAATCTATCCTATAATTATGACATGTTCTCCTTACGATATGGCACAATTAACAACAAAGGTGTGAAAAAAATATTTGAAGACCTGAAACAATTAGTTATGAATATAATAACCTACGAGAATAACAACAATGATGACGTAATGGAAGAGATAAATATTGCTACATGCTCTGATTTTTTTCGAAAGTAAGAAAGGGAACAATTATTTAACTATTCTACATCAAAACATAGCAGGGTTGATTAATAAATCAGACCTGTTGAATGTACATTTAGAAGAATTAGCTGAGGAAAAAACTGACATTGATGTTATTTGTATATCAGAACATTTTATAAAATCCGGCGATGAAGATGAATTAAACATTCCAAATTATTTCCCTGTGGCCTTCTATTGTAGAGAAGATATGAAACGTGGTGGAACCTGTATATTATTAAAAAACTGTATAAGATATAATGAGTTACAATACGTATCAAAACAATCTATACCTGGTGTTGTAGAGTGCTGTGCGGTTGAATTAACACAATATCAATTGATTGTATTGTGCATATATAGACCATCAACTTCGAAAAATTTTGATATTTTTTATCATAAATTAGATTTAATATTGAAGACATTATGCAAAAATTCTAATAAAAAAATGGTAATGTGTGGGGACTTTAATATTGATATATTAGGGAAAAGTAAATTACCTCAAGACTTTGAACATTTTCTTATGAGTTACAATCTTAAATTACTGATAAGGCAAGTCACTAGGCAAAGTTCGAGAACTAGTTTGGATAATATTGCACATAATTTACATTTCAAATGCAAAAGCCAGTTAATTGAATTTGCAATATCAGACCACTCGGCTCAAGTCGTAGAATTACCAATTAATGAAATAAATAAATTAAGTTGTTGGCGTGTAAAAAAAAGAGATATATCAAACGAACATTTGTACATATTTGAAAAATACATAAAGGACTTTCTCTTCACTGGTATTTATAATACAGATGATCCGAATATTGCTTTTGATTATTTTTTTGATAACTTACAGATGATATATAATCTGTGCTTCCTTTTAAATTGAAAACATTTAAAAGTAAAAAGAATTTGAAATGGATTTCAAAAGGAATCAAAATTTGTTGTAGAAAGAAAAGACTCCTACTATGGAAACACAGAATAGCGCCATCAAGGCAAACCAAAATTATTTTAACAAATTATTCTAGGATATTGAAAAAAATAATAAATTTGACACAAAAAGCTCAAAATTCATTTTATATTAATAACGCTCAAAATAAATCAAAAGCAACGTGGCAAATAATAAACAATAACAATAAAATTAAGGACTACATCTCAGAGATTAAATATGAAGGAAATATAATATCTGATCCTAAATTAATAGCTGATGCTTTTAACTTATATTTTATTGATAAAATTGAAAAATCTTCGAATCAGTTAAAAGATAAAGTTGATATATCTATTCGGACACAATCAATGTTTTTGATGCCAATTTTGATTGAAGAAGTTATTAAAATTATTAAATCCTTAAAAAATACTAGCAGCACTGGCTATGACGATATTTCCACAAAAGTTGTGAAGTTTGTATGTAAACATATTGCTCCGCATATATGTCACTTGATAAATATGTGCATATTAGCTGGTATTTATCCTGACAAATTAAAACCTACAATTGTAAAGCCACTTCATAAAAAAGGTGATAAACAAATCATGTCCAATTATAGGCCAGTAGCACTTGGATCGATCTTCACAAAAATATTCGAAAAATACTTATGTGACTCTATTTATAATTATTTGACGAAATACAATATTCTATGTGACGAACAAAAGGGATTTTGAAAGCATAATACAATTAGCATGGCAATATACGATTTACTTGACATTGTAATGAAGAATGTAGATATTAGGAATCCTGTCTGTGTAAGATATACTGACATGACGCAGGCATTTGATTATGTTAATCGTAGAAGATTAATAAATAAATTAAACATGTACGGAATAAGAGGAAATGTTTTGAATTTAATAGAATCTTATTTAGATAACAGAAAACAGTGCGTAGAAATATCTAGTTTATGCCCCAAAACAAAACAAGAAACAAATTACCTATCAGAATATAGAACAAATAGATTGGGCGTTCCACAAGGAAGCGTTCTTGGGCCATTATTATTCCTCATTTATATAAATATTCATCATTTATATAATCATATAATAAATATAATCATTTATATATCAAAAAAAGTCAAATTAGAAGTTGCTTTGGTGGCTTATCATGGTTTAGTTACACCACAAGTCTTTAAGGCCCAAAAAAGATGTATAAGATCAATGTGTGGATTAAAATCTAGAGATAGCTGCGTACCAATTTTCAAATCACTCAAATTATTAACACTGCCGTGCATTTATATAATGGAACTATGTAATTTTGTAAAATCCAATCCGCATTTGTTTACAAAATTATCTGAAACAAGAACGAGGCCAAATCATGTAAGATCACAATATAAGTATAAGTTAGTAATAGGCGAATATAAAACTGCCATGATCGATAAAAATGTAATCGGTATGGCTCCCATTATATTCAATAAATTGCCGGATAATTTTAAATCATTAGATTTTACAACGTTAAAAGAGAAATTAAAATTGTTATTGACTCAAAAATGCTATTATACAGTAAAAGATTATTTGAATGATATTTTGACATACTAAAATTTTATTTTTTATTTTTTATATAACTCATTTTTTAAATTCTTAATTATTAAATTCCGTAATTATTTTTGAATTTTATAATGTGCCTTACTTGAATTTAGACTGACTTATTAATTTATAATGACTATTATTATTATTTTCTATTTGTAAAGTATAACATAAAAACTATTGTACGTCTATTAAGGACAGGTCACAGTGATACGCAATAAATTCTAAGAACTTTTGTAACCTGTGTTCCACAATAAAGATATTTGATTTTGATTTTTGATTTTGATTTTATGAGAAGACCTTCGAATTGATCGAGACCTTGGATATTGTCTAGACTCTCCGGTGATGCCGCATCAATTATAAGTATATGGAAGTGTTGAGGAGTATGTATAAAAACGCGACTATGTCGATACGACTACGAAAGCACGAAACTTATCTAATTAGAGAGAGGCGTGAATCAGGAAGGCGTTATTTCTCCGAAACTATTCACTGCTGCGTTGCAAGATGTTTACAAGCTACTGGAGTGAAAAGGATCAGGCATCAACACCAACGGCGAGTATACCACTTACCTTTAATTTGCCGATCATATATTAATCATGACGGAGTCGCTGAAAGACTTGGATACAACAATAATACTACAATACTTGGAACAAGGATTATGTCGAATATACATGTTGTGCCTACTCCAGTTTCAGTTCCATCGTCGTCAACAATGCTCCCAGCATTATTGACGAGTATGTCTACCTAAAACATATAATCCAGTCCAAACGTCTGACTTCGAAAAAGAGGTTTCTCGCCGAATCTAACTGGAACGGGCTGAACTGAAATCGCGGAATATTTTTTCGTCCAAAATACTGAATGTCTCAAGACGAAAGTGTACGACCAATATGTGTTGCCAGTGATGACTTACGGCATAGAAACACGGTCCCTTATTATGGACCTTATATGGAAGCTCAAGGTTCCACGGGAGAGAGTCATACTGCGAGCAAAAAGCCTACCATAATATTTCATTTTAGAAAACAATAGAGTAAGTAAATTGTTAAAGTTATACACACAATACACTGCAACCCGGCCGACCAAGTTCATACACACTTCATCAAAACATGTCCTACAACCTAAGATGTTTTTATAGTTATAGATACGTCGTACACGCTCTAGAATGGCAATGCGAAAGTAAGGTAATTGCCCAACCGCATTCAGTTGGCTACGCTCTCGCGTAGCGTTTATACATATTTCGCCACAGAGCATAATTGTCTTAAAATACAATATCTCTTTCTAACGACAGGTATGCCCTATCATTCATCACAAATAACTGTACGTAGATATAAGTACTAATTGCACCATTTTAAAATACAATAACGATAATATTAAAATACAATACGTTGGTGTATAACGTGTCTACCTTTTGATAAGTCGCTGCCTACAACTATGTTTATTGAGCCTCAAGTTGGCTCTCAAATATGTAGGCGAGCTCTCCGACAATTAATAACTTTAATGTAGCCGGTGTTCCGGAAAATCTTCTTAAATTAATCCGTCGCAGAAACTCTCACTTTGTTAAGAAAATGTAAAACAAACGAATCCACTCAATAGAGCGCTAACAAGGTGTTTTGAAAATGCGAATCACCTCGCGCCCGCCGCCCGCCGCCCACCTCGACAGCCATGCCAGAGACGCGCCCGGTGTACGCGCTAATCCGGATTACAGAAATGATGCACAATATATAAAATAAACGGTAAGCACACTAAGAATATGCTTTTAATGGTGGCAAACAAACATGTGACCTGCCTAATATGAATTTACCGTAGGCGATGATTTCTGATGGAGGGGTCCAATTGTCCTGATTCTTGTTAAGTGTAGCTCCCATCTACCTCTCTTTATTAGAGTCTCATTTTCTAATCAACAGGTAAGACTGTAACTATAATAGCTATAGTCGCAACATAAATAACAAGAAGGGACTAGATTAGCAGTATTTAAAACTATTTGTATAAAATCGTAAATTCGCATTATTTGTATCACAGATCAATCCAGAAATATATATTTGAAGTACCTCCCAATGGCGCCCGATGTTTTATGAACAAGTATACCTAATTGATAAAGATATTTAGAAACTTGTTACATGGGGCACACTAAAAGTTTTGCACTTCTAGCTAATCGCAACTATTTGAATTACGAATGTTATATTTTTTGAAACGTTGCAACCTACTTAGTAATTGGCGGGAAATCATTTGTCAATTGTTTTTTATCACATATCAAAGTTCTACGTAGGTACGCAACGAAAATGAAATTGAGTCGAAAAGATTTTAGAGCGATGATTTTTTATGATTTTAAAAGTTCTCTCTCTCCGCATGACTGTGCTGCTCGTCTTCAAAATGCTTCTGGGAGAGAAGCACCTTCTTTGAGCACCGTGAGGCGATGGTTTGCTGAATTTGAGAGAGGTCGAGTTTCTTTACATGACGAATTTCGTGAAGGGCGGCCTTAAACTGCTGTCAACGTAATACTGTGGCTACTGTTAAGCGGCTAATTGAAGAAAACGTAGAAAACATGCCTTCAGATATGTGGTCCTCCTGTTTTAAAAAATGGTTCGATCGCATGAAAAAATGTTTTAATGTAAAGGAGAGTATTTTGAAAAGCAATTAACATAATATTTTGGTTATAACATGTTGTTTTTTTAAGTTACGCAAAACTTATAGTGTGACCTACGTATCATGAAGTATTGTTTCAAATTGCAACTATATTTTAAACATACTGAAAAAAAAATTCACCGATTTTATTGGACATTACTTCTTCGCTGATGGAATGTACTAGCATAATATATAACAGGCAAAGGTATCAAGAGCATGAACCGCAATGGTAAAATATAAATGTATTATTTATATTATATATTTTGATTAGACAAAATTGTACGACAAATTGGTTAAAAAGACAATATTCACCCAAATTGAGAGGTGAGAACCTGGCGTCCTGTAATACAGGCTTATCAAAGCCTACTTCAGGCACCAGCTTCTTACACAAAAATGTTTTACACAATTGTCGCATAGTTTACATCATTCACCTTTGTATTTTATATCTATATATTTCTTATCTTTTGTGTCAAACTGTGTGAGAAGAAAATAAAGAAGTTTATTATTTAGAGCTCGCTATGATTTATAGAATTACCCTTGAACGATATAATTGTACATAGAAATCACTGTTCACCGTTTGTCGGTACAAAGAAACAATTTTAAGCCGCTACCTTTTCTTACCGATTATAATTGTAATATTTGCTCTTACATACATACATATATATTTTAAATCAATGATTTAATAAATACATACATATATATTAAATCATTGATTTATAATTTTTTTTCTGTAGAAGTTTTTTTTTGTTTATATTCGATTCGCTTATAGTGATGCTCAGGAATTGTAATAATTATTCTGAAAAATAATAACTAAATAGTAGTCGCGTTTTAGTATTTTTTACCTTATTTTTAGGGTTCCGTACCCAAAGGGTAAAACGGAACCCTATTACCGAGGCTCCGCTGTCCGTCCGTCCGTCCGTCTGTCACCAGGCTGTATCTCATAAACCGTGATAGTTAGACAGTTGAAATTTTCACAGATTCTCAGGGTCTCCACTGAGCGAATTAGTATCTTATCGATAGAAAGCATTGCAGAAAGCACTATAATATAGATGCCGACAAGGACACTAGGCCGACTCTATAAGTAGCTGTAGGTATCATGATTTAAAAATGGAAAATAAAAAATCGGCCAAGTGCGAGTCGGACTCGCGCACGAAGGGTTTCGTACCATTATCTATAAAAACGGCAAAAAAAACACGTTTGTTGTATGGGAGCCCCCTTAAATATTTATTTTATTCTATTTTTTAGTATTTGTTGTTATAGCGGCATGAGAAATACATCATCTGTGAAAATTTCAACTGTCTAACTATCACGGTTTATGAGATACAGCCTGGTGACAGACGGACGGACGGACGGACAGCGGAGCCTCGGTAATAGGGTTCCGTTTTACCCTTTGGGTACGGAACCCTAAAAATAAGGTAAAAAATACTAAAACGCGACTACTATTTAGTTATTATTTTTCAGAATAATTATTACAATTCCTGAGCATCACTATAAGCGAATCGAATATAAACAAAAAAAAACTTCTACAGAAAAAAAATTATAAATCAATGATTTAATATATATGTATGTATTTATTAAATCATTGATTTAAAATATATATGTATGTATGTAAGAGCAAATATTACAATTATAATCGTACGTATATGGTATATTTTTTTGTTCAAGTGTTACTGTACGTGCTGTAACTGCCTGTAAGTTGCAGGGTCATTATAGTGCTTTCTGCAATGCTTTCTATCGATAAGATACTAATTCGCCCAGTGGAGCTTTCAGCGAATCGCCTTATCTGCAGATAGTAGTATCGGTGAAGCAATTTTTATTTTTAACATTCTTTCGGCGAACCGAGCTGTCGGTAAGAAAAGGTAGCGGCTTAAAATTGTTTCTTTGTACCGACAAACGGTGAACAGTGATTTCTATGTACAATTATATCGTTCAAGGGTAATTCTATAAATCATAGCGAGCTCTTTTGTTATTACTTTTGAAAAAAAAAAAAAAAAAAAAATATATAAACAAAAGAGACACACCAGCACCATTGTGCTAGATGGCGCTGTGTAATTTGTCCGACAATATATATTATATTGTATTTTTTTTCTACTCCGGCAGAGGCCAAACAAGCATACAACCCGGGGACCCGGGTATGGGATAGCGGTATCGAAGCTTTATAATAAGCTACTATTCCAGGAGTTTCGGTAGCACATTGCCATGTTTGCCCCTCACGCAATTCTAGGGAATTGACTGCAGTCTTCTGAGATGGAGGTACTTTACCAGTTGAACTGCCTTGTTGTCTTACCTCTCTTTCGACAGAGCTTCGCTAATTAATAAGATGCAATACGAGCAGATGCTTTTGTCTTTTAAGAGGTAAGGCGTATCAAAAATTAAAGCATCGACAGTCGAAGTAACTTCACATCACGAAATACCGTAGCCCAGGGTTTCCCAAAGCGTGCGCTGCGATGCCCTGGCGCACTGTAGAGAGTATAGAGGTATACCGTGATACGTTCTTGTTTACCATTACCTGGAAACGAAGTTTAGGTATTCGTGCCTACACATTAAACAATTCAAATCGAATCGAATCAAACAAGAAAAATATGCGTAAATACAAGATCCTTTCCTGCATGGAAAGGATCTTGTATTCAACAAAAAGCGCCATCAAAATTCCCTTCGCAAGAAGAAGAGAGTCTCATTGATCTCTCTAGCAGCATAAAAAAAGCAGCCTAAAAATAGTGGAGTTTTGGATATCGGTCAAAAATGAATATCCAAAGCATTAAGCAACTTTGCAACATCTTATTTACGTGAGGCCGCTACTGCCGCACCTGTCGTTGTAATAAAAAGTAAATTTCGGTCAAAGATGAATATGGAGCAAAAAATAAGTGCAGCGATATTAAACCTTATTCAGCGCTTTGAAAAAATGTGTAGAGGTCACCAATCTCACACGTCACATTGATAAAGTTGTCATTGTATTTTATATTACATTTTTCTTATATTATAAATGTTTCTTGCGTGTCAATGAAAATGTAAAAACTCAACTTCGTATTGCGGATTGTTTAAGCTTTGTGCCTTTCTGCCTAGTATCCTTTGTACCTTCTTTCGAGTACTTAAGATAACGGGGCGCCGAGATAAAATATTAAAGTGCGCCGAGAACTGAAAAAGTTTGGACACCACTGCCGTAGCCAAATAACAACTGCGCGAAAGGTTGTTGTATTCTTGTGAGTGAGTGCGATTACCAGTAAACTCTTACGTACGAGCGATTCATTGGTTACGATAACCACATTACATCAAGTGGGCCGTATGCTTATATGACTCCCGATATTTAAAAAAAATATATGTAATAGTCACTTACAAAATGTATACTATATATATATACTGTCTGAAACATATACTATGTCTGTTGGATTACTCGCCGGAATAATGAGATACAGCCAAGTAGTGCTCGAGGACGTCGCGTAGGCCCCGTGATTAACTCCAGGGTCCACGGCGGCGACACCTTCCGACTATTAACAAGCCTGCTGTATGTTGTGCCGTTATTCCTGTCTCCGCTGCTGGACAATAGACAAAGGCCTCGACCTTTTGCACCATCCTTTTCTGGTTCTGTGCCTATATGGTATAAAAGGAACACCTTTCTATCCGTCCGTGAATAGCAAACAATTGTCACTTAAATAGTTATTTTGTCAAGCGTCATTGTTTTGCAGATGGCGTTGCCAGAAGGTCGGAACTCGGACTTCATGGCTGCCGAGATATACGTCGTTACCCGCGTCTTGCAAGACGCGCAGCACTCATCCCACTGCAGGGATACGGGTCTCCCATCAACCGAAGGGGTTTAGAGCATACTCCACCACGCTGCTCAAATGCGGATTGGCGGAGGCCAGTGTTTTCAAGCCGTCCGAGGGCCAACGATTCTCATCTAAGGACAACAGCCGGGACCGACGGCTCAACGTGCCCTCCGAAGCATTTTTTTTTTTTCTTTTTTTTTTCTTTTTTTTTTGACCTGACTATGTAGTTAGCCCCGAGTGGGCTGTCACTACGTCACCGGACTAGAGGGCGGGCGTGAGGCGCCACAGCCTAAAAAACAAAGTTAAGCGACAGCCTAAGGGCCCCCGAGAGGGGTCGGACCTCGGCTCAGGACGTCGCTGGAGAAACAAATCGAACACGCGGGTTCGTGCCTTAAGGGCCTGTCGGATGGAGATACCCGAAATATATAAACCCATCCATAGACAGGCTGCGGTCGACGTTGGTTAACCTGTGTGTTTGGTTAAAATGACACGCGCAACGACGCTATCGAGCTCTCAAGAACATTATTCTAGTATTAATATTCAATTCAATGACTTTCCCATACATTTTATTCATGGAGGTATTCGACATAATGTAATCATTATTAAAGAATACATTCCATACCTTTCATGCTTGTATATAAATTCCAGCCGCAAACACTAAAGGCTATCGTAATGATGTAATAATGCGATAAATTCGTGTGTCATTTCCAACTAACAATAGACTGACGAAACGTTAAGCAGAAGCGCTTCTCTATTTTGAAACCACTGGGGTGGAAAGCGAGGATACGAATCGCTTGATGTAATTATAAAGCGGCTATAGTCTATATATATAGCCTATAGTCACTTGTAACACAAGTAAAAGTCGTTCAAGTGCATATTTAGTAATTAGGTACGGATTAAGGGGGCTCTCTGCAGGGAGATAGCACGGGTCTTTGAAGAGACATAGGTTTACAAGCGTCTGCGAGATCAGGGTTGTTTTGGTGGGAGAGCCCACCAAAAGAATTATCTAAGTACAAATACCAGGTATACTTATAATAAAGTTGAGAACGCATAGCTGCCAATAACTGATTTTACAGGCATTGTGAAAACACGGTCTTATCATATATGTTAAACTAGCTGAAGCCCGCGGCTTCGCACGCATGAGATTTGGGCTTTTAGTAGCCTTTATTTCTCTGTAGACCTGGAAATCTTTCTGTTTTAAAAAAAAAAACAAAGTTTAGGGTCGTAGATGCAAGCGATTCAATTTTCATACAGCGCCATCTATTGATCTTTACGGGAGGCGAGGCTTTATTTTATTTTTATTACATAAAAAATGTGTAATTGTTTTATATCACAAAAAGTACGTATTCTATGAAAATAATAAAAATAAAATTGCGTAGTCCCCAGAAGGGGAAGATATTTCCCCCTAATTTTAACAGTATTTCATTTTTTACGCAGGAACCCTAAATATTTACGACATAAAATGTACCCTATATTCTGCTCTGAACAGTCCTCTACCTACCAGTGAAAGTCCCGTCAAAATCGGTTCAGCCATTTGGAAGATTAGCCCGGACAAACAAATGTTATCAGACATGAATACGACTTCAATTCAATGGGAGTGGTAGTTTTTAAAAACATAAACAGTACAACACTGGACACAACACACGCTCTGAACCCGGCTCGCACTTGGCTTCATATCATCAGTATAAGGTCTTTGGATGGTCTATATAATGTCTACTATAACTGTGTTCTGGGCAGAAGGGTAGGTAAAGGAAAGTTGTTAGAAAGTTCACTGTTTATTCTTAACTTCATGAAATGTGTATATTAACATGAATTGGGGAACCTAGCTCGAGCGGGCGACAAGGGACGACTGGAGCCCGTGCGCGTGCCAACCGGCTCGCTGTGTCGAAAGAGCCGAGCATGCACCTTTCGTACCGAGTCGCCAGCCCGCTACAATCAGTTATCAATAACATATTTATGTTAATTGTAATCTATCTGTCTATATATATTTACTCCAAGTACCTTGCGGATTAAACAGAGACAAGCGAGAGTCACATAATACCTAGCCGGCTTCTGGGACTGCTGAAACGACCAACGTGGTCATGAGTGGCCTTTGCTTCGCTCTGTATCTATATCCTTCCAATTTCGCGTTATATGTTTCATCATTGTTTCCTATTGAATTATTTGTACATTTCCGATCCAACGGTTGTGTGAACAGATTTTTAGGGTTCCGTACCCAAAGGGTAAAACGGAACCCTATTACTGAGGCTCCGCTGTCCGTCCGTCCGTCCGTCCGTCCGTCCGTCCGTCCGTCCGTCCGTCCGTCCGTCTGTCACCAGGCTGTATCTCATAAACCGTGATAGCTAGACAGTTGAAATTTTCACAGATGATGTATTTCTGTTGCCGCTATAACAACAAATACTAAAAAATAGAATAAAATAAATATTTAAGGGGGCTCCCATACAACAAACGTGATTTTTTTAGCCTTTTTTATAGATAATGGTACGGAACCCTTCGTGCGCGAGTCCGACTCGCACTTGGCCGATTTTTTTCTTATATCTAATAACTCTCGCTACACGCCTGTGGAATGCCGTCCCTATGGTAATTAGGGTTTCGCAGACTTTATGCTCCTTTAAAAAGCGACTAGACGGGTTCTATGGTACTCCCGCGTCAAGTTGAGGTTACGTAGCTAATTATTTAGTATTTGATATGTATGTACTACTATTTATTTAATGTGTGTATTTATTAGCGATTTTGTTAGGGATCACATATGCTGTTATGTTTATTCTTTAGCCACTTCATTTTCTTTGACCTTATTTTCCCACCGCCGTTCATTGCTCCATTCAGGTACTCAAAAGCAATGGTCGGCTGGAAGAGATTACTTGAAGGAATATATCATGTAACTGTAACATGTAATCATACCTTTACAAATCATGTAACTTTTATACTTTTGTAATTAATTATGGATATTGCAATAAAGTTATATAAACACATTCTTGGTATCCCGTTGCCACAGCGCTGACAGTCGCCATTACAATGAAGAAACAGGGCGCAACATTAGCATGTAGCGGCCAGAACTCCTTACCAGTTGATGGTTGCCAGTGAGCTCCCTCGCGATACCTAATGTAATCACTCTACATCAGGTGAGTTGTAGACTTGTATGTCTCCCGACGTTGTAGAAAAAATATCCTGTAGTCATATATTGTCCATTCGTAAGTACGGTATTCTTAAATAGATCACAAACACCTTTTACAGAAGAACATATATTTGTATGTATGTATGTATATCTTCATGCCAGGTCCCTTGCGGGGTAGGCAGAGAGGACCGAGCGTCATAAGACGCCATAATCACATATTTAATTGGCATAAATGTTGAAAGTCGATTATAACGAATATAATTCCATACAAAAGTAAGTAAGGAATACTTTTGTATCGAATTGAAATTTCATACATTATTGTATGATACACCGATGATAATACAATATATAGTTCCGTCGAAAAGATTTAATGATGATCAGGAAGTGTGTAACGGACCTTGATAATGAACTAAAGGCGAAACCGGTCGGTAAAAATAATTATTAAATAGAATTGTGAAGTGGAATCTGTCCAAGTGCAAGTATTAACATTAATGAGATATAACGGAATTCTTCAATTGCTTCTAAAAAACACCTCGCCATAAGGACATGTAGTTAAATTTAACCAGTGGAGTACTTTTAGTGATGATGATCCTGAAGGTTCGTTTCTTAGTGGCATCGTTTATTGGTTTATTTTAATCCTAGCGCCTAGCTTATGAAATATACAAAGAATTTCTCACATTAGCATCAAAAGATTGTTCGCAAAGCGCCAGGGAATAAGGTCCAGGTAGACAACCTGGCACACGCAGGACAACAACCATTCAGAGAGTTGTTATTTAGCTGCGGTTTACTGTGAGGTAGTGGTACTTTCCCAGACGGGCTACTTTGATGCGCCCTACCTATCTTTAAAACACCGGTACCAAGACAAACAAACATGTTCACACACAACAAATGTTCGTCTTGTGTGGGAATCGAACCCAGGAGTATTTGGTATTAAAGTAACTAATTCCACCACTGAGTTCGTCATGAATGTAGTCGTCGCTTGTTTTACGTGTACTTGTTACAATTCAAAGTATAAATAAATTATATTTGCATGCTCTAAAGTTACAATAGTGCTGCGTAAGCAGTAGGGATTTATTCAGTTGTCGGGGATTCAACGAAAGAAAAACTTATCCTTAAATGGCGCATTTGTGCTCCCATTGAAAGAATGGCGAAGCGGCGCCGGGGCGGTCGGCCGGGGCGCAGATAACGCCGGGATGTATGGACGGCGATCACTCACACGAGCCCACCAGCCCGAATAATGCTTACCATTGTTTTGAGAGACCCTTGCCGAAGATTTGTTTTATACAATGATGGGAGGCAAGCAAGCGTATGGCCTTCCTTACGCGTACAGTAGTATTTTGACACCTGCCTCGTCTTAAAGAGAGGTAGTCTGGGAAAATACCTCCACCTCACAGGATACTGTAGGTGGTGTAGTGGATAAAGAACTGGCCTATTGAACAACTGGTCCCAGGTTCGAATCCTGGCGGGACATGCACCAATGAATTCGTGTTTTCGGATTTATGTACATATTTGTTATTATCACTTGGCGGTGAAGGAAAACATCGTGAGGAAACTGACACGTCCAAGAAATTATATTTCGAAAGACGCGTCACTTACTTGATAGGTCTGGTTATCCCTCTGGGATGCGTAGATCTGGCAGCAGTCGCTCCATGTAAAAATCGGTATCTCCGCCAAATCCTTGGGCGTAGGTAGCGGACCCCGCCAATCCTAATGGATTAGAAAATAGGAGAACACTAAGAAGAAGACGAAGTGTTCTAAACTTATAAAATGTGTGCGTGTAGTATGTACGCGCGTGAGAAGTTATACTTCTCTGATATCATTAAATAATAATATTTTAATTTATATCAATAAATAATACATACAGATAGTTAACATCAATTATATTGGAGCACTTGAAAAAGTAAAGAAGCTCATTTTTTCTCTAATATTTACGAATAGTAAATAATATTAATCCAAATATTCAATTTAAATCACTACTGAATATAATTTATTAGCACTTGATTTAAAGTACCTTGTTCGCTTCCGGTACGGATTAGGTACAATCCGGTACGAACTCAGATGCATACCGCCGCCGTTGCCATGGCTCTACTCCGGCCGTTGCCATGGCAACTCTGGCCGTTTAGCGGGCAACTTCAACCTGTTACTTTTAGATTTAGATATTTATATAGATTCACTATGTTATTGTCTTATGTTTTCGCGATTGTTACACATTGAAATTAAACTATTTTTAACGGAAGTATCGCGTGTTTTATTTATCTTTAATAGATTCAGGCGTTATTTTGCGAAAGTCAAACTTACATGCAATCCGATCCAACCCGCTTTGTGTGCTTCCGCCACCAATTAGTTCATGCGGCCTAGCGCCGGCCGGCACCCACCCACTACTGTTAGTGCGTGCAACATGCCGACGCTGCCATGGCTGCTCCGGTAGTCTCTGCCTCGGCTGCTGCGGTCGTCCGTCATCTGGAACAGAATCCGCATGCCCCCTCCACCACCGTCGCTGCCACGACTGGCCTGGTCGTCGCTGCGACACGTGTTTCGCCTCTCCACGAGGCATCATCAGGCGTTGTAGACGTTAAGGCGACACATCGAAAAATTAGACCAACTTTCATCGAATAGTATAGGCTAATGACTAAACTGACGGATCTAAGATTTTAATATAAATAACTTCATTTCTTTATCTTGAATTTGCTTGCTCAAATACGCGATTGTGTAAAATTGATTCGATAATAATTACTTTCGAAAACACCTCCTGAAATTCATTATTTTTGAAATTACAACGAAGTTGTTCTGTTTATACGCTTCAAAATTACTTAAATCTATTAGTAATATCTATGTTTATAATATGGTTGCTGCATATTTTGATAAGTGAAACATGAAATTTTTTAAAAATATTTTAAGTTTCTGACAATTTCTAAGCGATCACATTCGTCTTGGGTGCTACGTGTTTTCGACCTTATTGTGCGGTAATGAGGATTATAAACGCGTTGACTAACTACATCCAGCCAGTCCGGCTGCAGCCCGCTTCGAGGTAAGACCTATGTCGACTGTCTGCTCGAGCTCGCTCCATTTACATCGCGACACCGAAGTTTTTATAATTAATAGTTGTAAATATTCAATATTATAGTATTTAGCGTAAGTGTATTATTATTAGATATAAGTAGTAAATAATATTATAGGTTTATATATATTTATTATACTGTTGTAATAATGGGGAACACTAAAAAGAAAATATATAGAATAAAAATACAAAGAAAATGTTCGTAGAATGGCGGAGGCGAACAAGCCAAGGTATTTTTTTTTTAATTATTATATTCATTAAACATATTATAATAACATTGTGTAGACATATTTCTAGTTTTTAGAACAGTTCCTAGGTATGGTTGGCCCAAGCTATTTAATTCCTCTTCAAACTTTTTTTTAATTTTGCTTACTTAATAACTCTATATAAAACTGCATTAATTAAATAAGAGTTATTTTTTGCAGGAATAAACAGTAACATTTGATAATTGGTATACATTATCCACAGGCTGACCGCGTACCTATATAGGACGTCAAACTCCTATTATATCCATTATAATCTGACCGAACTCCGACTTAGAAGTTGTACGTCGGTGGAGGTCAGGTTACGTTGGAAATTTATACCAATAAGGTTCGCGCTCTCAGCACATAGCAACCAGTGGAGACTCTTTATTTCTTTGTATTAAAATAAAAACTTATAAAATAGAATATTTTTGCTGTTTTGTTTTTTAGGAGAAACTTACTAAATAAACATATTCCACTAGAAGAATCACTACTCGATTTATATGCTACTTTAACGTAAGTGTCATACGGGACGACAAACTCATAGTAACCATTATAAGCTCACCGAACTCCGACTTAGACATTGTACGTAGGTGAAGGTTAGTTTACGTTGAAAATTTATCCAATCAGAAGATAGAAAACCAGTGGAGGTTTTTTTTTTTTTTTTGTATTAAAATAATTACTAGTAAAATAGTATATTTTGATAGTTTTTAAAAAAACTCGGTATGTTTCATGTTAAAGAAGCGAGCGAGGTGTGTAAGTACCGAGTCATGTGGCGCTCACGAGGGATTTAGCGTGAAGATATAGATAGATAGTATACTTATACCCATGGTACTCGTGAAAACATATAATATTTACTATGAACCAACACTGAAAACACAAAAAAATCATCTATTCTATACATTGTGGTTAGTATTGAACTATTGTACGGATTAGATTTATTTTGCAACATCAGAGATGGTCCTGGTTCTTTCTTCTTGAGAGTTTAATAAATAACAAGGAAACGTACAACAATACAAAACACAGAGTATATACATAAGTAAAATACAATAAATGTCATTATACTGAAGTTAAAGTTATGAAACAGCAAGAAAATCATTTGTCACATGTTTTTTTTAAATATGAATAGATTATAAAATCTATTTGTATATATGTATATTAGGGTGTCCCTTATTTTTCAAAGTTTTTATTTTCTAACGCATATGTCTTAGTTTTGTTCATTTGCTTTTAAAACACTCGGAAATTAATTTTTAACTTATTTGGATTACGATAATCCGTGCCGAATTACATCGAAACATGTTCATACAAGTTGCGCGGCAGTGCCGCACGTACTCGCGGTATTCATTTGTTCAAAGTCAAAATCTTTTTATTCCGTAAAAATGGCTACATTTGTTTGGAATCGTCACAATTTTTTCCCCTACCGTGCAGTTTATGACTAGGTGAGCACTGATAAAAATACTGCCAAAAAACTCAGGCATCCCTCTTTTGGTATCCAAACAAATTTACATATTTTGTTAATTACATTATAATTGGATCGACTCACTCCCAGGCATTTTTATCATTAATATAGTCAGATACTTTATAATATGCCCTGCTACACAATTTGGCTTTAATAGTAGTTTTAAATTTGTTTATTGACAAATCTCTTATATTGCTGGGAAGTTTGTTATAGAACCGTATACATTGCCCCATAAAATAATTACTTGTTTTGTGGAGACGGCTTGCATATAACACAAGATTATGCTTGTATCTAGTATTTATGCTATGAGTATCACTCTTTTTACAAAATGAGTCTATGTTTTTATGGACATACAAAAGATTTTCATAGATATATTGCGATGCAACTGTTAAAATATTTATTTCTTTGAATTTTTCTCTAAGGCTCTCCCGGGGACCAAGTTTGTAGATAGCTCTTATGGCTCTCTTTTGCAATAAAAAGATGGTGTTAATATCCGCGGAGTTACCCCAAAGAAGAATTCCATATGACATAATACTATGAAAGTAGCTGAAATAAACTATTCTAGCCGTATCAATATCAGTGAGCCGTCTAATAGTTTTCACTGCATAAGCTGCAGAACTTAGTTTTCCTGATAATTTTTCAATTTGTGGGCCCCTTTGTAGTCTGGAGTCAATTGTTATACCCAAGAACACAGTTGTCTCCACAGAGGCTAAATTAGTTCCATTAACATGTACATTGGTAGCCACCTGCCTTACATTAGGTGTTGAGAACTTAATTACTTTAGTCTTTTTATCATTTAAAAGCAGATTATTAACACTAAACCAATGAATAACTTTAGAGAGAGCATCGTTAACTTCGTCATAATTACCTAACCGTCTATTAATTTTGAATGTCAGTTATTCTCGTGATTAATACGTAATGTTTTAACTTTTATAAGATGGCAGTGGAATTGAGAAGCAATAAATCAAGTATTTTCTTAGTTGGAGACGTAAATTATCAAATAATAGGCGCAAAATTACCGTCTAACCGTCAAGTTCTTCCTGTACTTTTTTATAAAATTCGCGAAGTTAAATTGACTGTTAGTGAAAGCGCATACCTAGTCATTCGAGAGTGTATTATATTTAGGGAAAAAGCTAGGATCCCTACCAGAGCTATACCTAACTGTGTAAAATAACTTGTGAATCTTCACCAGGAGGGAGTTGCAAAAAAAATCCAATTTTCTATTTCAATTTCAATCTAATTCAATCTGATAATTTTATTTCTCTTATTTATTCCAAATAAAAAAATCCTGTGTTTACTCGGCGCTATCAGCCATTATGACACTCGAACATCTATAACTTCAAGCCAAATCCCTTGCGGGGTAGGCAGAGAGGGCCGAGCGCCACGTGACTCGATCCTTACATATCTCACTCGCTTCTTTAACATTCTTTGCTCTTCTCATGCACGCACGCCGGTTTCTAGGGCTCCTGACATCACCTTCTGATAGAACATGACCAATTTGGTCATGGTAGGTAAGTCTTGGCCTTCCCCGGCTCCTACATCCTTCCACTTTTGCATTGTATATCTGCTTCGTCATTCTTTTATCTTGCATTCTTTCTACATGCCCGAACCATCGGAGCATGCCTCTTCTTATTTTAACACCGACGCTCTCTTTCAGACCAACTCTATTTCTAACATCATCATTACGAATACGGTCTACAAGCCTTACGCCACAAATTTTGCGCAGCGCTCGCATTTCAACCGCGTTTATTCTACTTTCATGCTCTTTCTGCCATACCCAACTCTCGCTTCCATAAGTTAGCGTTGGGACCAACACTGCATTGTGTATAGCGAGTTGTGCCTTCTGGCTCAGGATTTTACTGCCAAGAAGTTTTCCCAACGCTCCATTCACACTATTCCCAGCACTCACTCGTCTTTCCACATCTGCGGTGTACCTTCCATCCCTGCTGAAAGCGCATCCAAGATATACAAACTCATCCACTTGTTCCAACACTTCATCATCAATCGTAATCCTTACATTAGTTCTGGATTCTTCTCTTTCAAATACCATTATCTTTGTTTTCTTCGCATTCAGTAGTAAGCCTTTCTCCATACAGTCGTCTTTCATCGCTGTGACCAGTGTTTGCAGTTTAGATGGTGTATCTGCTAACTAAACATATGTGTCCGAATCAACAAATGGCCCGCTTTAGCCTCTCGATAAACAATGTTGTATTATGTAGCTGGTGTTTCATTCTTCTTAAGGGGGATACATGCCGTCCAGTGGCGCCTCAAGGAATAAAATATCGTATCTTAGCGTGGAAGATAAACATTATAAAGTCATGTGTTGCGTGTGTTACAAATACAATAACGTACTTTTACGTCATTAAACCAACAATTGAAATGTTTTGCTTTCGTTGTTTTTATTTATTTATTTATTTATTTATTGATGTACCAACATTTGTATACATTAATCCTTTCATTATAATAGAGTGTATTACATATTAGCTAAAATGTAACAAATACTTATAGGTAAATACATCATGTACCATAATTTATTAACATTACTTAAACTCAAATAATTGAAAACTTTATCACATTATAGCTCTAAGTTTAGTATTTTTAAAATTACACTAAAAGTAATTGTAATAACTTTAACTTTAAGAACCAATTTAATCATATTAAAGCAATTTAAATCAAATCAGCTCAAATCAACTACATTACTTCAAATTACATTAAAATTAATAAATCGAATTACACTAAACTAAATAAATCCAATTACATTAAACTAAATGAATCAAATTAAATTAATTCAATTCAAATTAAATTACGCCGAATCACTTGAAGCTCAATTAAACTAACTGAGCTGAATGTATAAAAGTTTTGCATATGGTGCTATTCAATTAGGTGGTCATTCACGATTTTGAAGAGCTTATTGGGGGAGTCAAAGTGAATATCCAAAATGTCACTATATTCATTCACCAGCTTACACATTCTTGACATTGGGGAATTTGAGCCAAATACTGTTCTACATAGAGGAAGAATTAGTGGAGTTATCTTGTTACGAGGATAACGAATTGGAACACGAAAATTAATTTTGCTTAACAACTGGGGGCAGTCAATTTTATGGTTAAGAATTTTGGATACAAAAACAATGTCAGAGACAGTCCTACGTTTTGTCAGAGAAGTTATTTTGAAATGAGCAAGTTTTTTGTTATATGATCTAAATTCTTTCTTTGGTAAACCACAGGAAAATGCTAAATGCCGTAAGAATATTTTTTGTATGCGTTCTAGTCTTAGTGAATGTGTAGCATAGTGTGGTCTCCATACAACTGATGCATACTCCAAAACATTACGTACTAAACTGTTGTACAGCAGTATTTTTGTTTTCGCATTACGCAATCCCCTAATATTTCGCAAGACAAATCCTAACATTCTTGATGCACGTTTACTAATGTCGTCTATATGGGGTACAAATGTCAGTTTGTTATCAAATATAACTCCTAAATCTCGAAATAGCTCCAGCTCCTGAATTTTTGTGTTACCTATGCAATACTTATGATATATTAAGTTATGTTTTCTAGCGAATCGGACATAAAAACACTTCCGAGAATTCAGGGACATACCATTTACATCACACCAGCGGATTACTGCGTCGAGATCGCGCTGAAGGATGTAGGAGTCGTCCACGGTTTCAATGACTCTGCAGAATTTTAAGTCGTCGGCATACAAGAAAATTTCTGAGAATTTCAAGCAGTTTGGAATGTCATTAATGAACACGTTAAACAAAACTGGACCCAGGTGTGACCCCTGAGGAATTCCGGAGGTAATGTTTCGACAACGCGATTGAAACCCATTAACAGCAACGAAGAATGTGCGATTACTTAAGTAGGACGCGATCCAATTTAACAATGTATCGGAAATACCGTAGGAGGAAAGTTTATGCAGTAGGATGATATGCGGAACTCGATCAAAAGCCTTACTAAAATCCGTGCACACTACATCGACCTGTTTATTACTGTCCAGAGCATTCATTAAGAATTCGGTAAAGGTCACTAAGTTAGTAGTTGTAGATCTAGATGCAACAAATCCATGCTGATGAATTGTCAAAAACTGTTTTAAATATCTTTGTAAGCCTTCACAAATTACAGATTCAAAAGTTTTTGCCATAGTAGATAAAATGGAAATTGGTCTGTAGTTTTCAACAAGATTTTTAGCTCCTGACTTGTAAGAAGGGACTACTTGGGCTTTCCCCCATTCCGTAGGAAAGAATCCCTTGTTCAATGATTTATTACAAATAATTACTAGAGGTTCCACTAAATTTTCAGCACATGATACAATAAACACAGGAGGGATGCCATCAGGGCCAGCACTCTTGTTACAATCAAGACTTTTTAACTTCTTTAGAAACGTATCATGTTCAATAATTGGTAATTGTAAGTATTGACTATTATTTTTTAAGTGTGTGAGGTAATTTGATGAATTATAATTAACTTCAATGTTTGTATAGACAGATGCAAAGTGTGCGGAAAATAAATCGCAGATCCCTGGACCATCAGTAGATTCGCCTAACTCATTCGCCATCGTTGCAGGATAAGTGCTAGTACCACCACGTTTAGCTTTAACAAAAGACCAAAATACTTTAGGGTTTTTGCTTATTTGGTTTTCCAAACTACTTATATAGCGGTTATAACAGAGTATAAGCATATTTTTGCACCGAGATTTCAAGAGACGCAATTCCAGTCCGTCCATTGGGTTATTATATTTTTTGAAACGGTTTCTAACTTTATTTTTCTCTTTTAAAATTCTTATCAAATTATTATTGAACCAGGGTGGGTATTGGGATCTATTTCGCTTTAAAGGTACGTATTTTTTAATTAGGTCGTGGATTTTTTCATAAAATACCTTTAGCATATTATCTACATCGTAAGAATCATCGAATAATTCCAACCAGTTATACTTCTTGAGTTCTTTATTAATGTTTGTATAATCAGCTTTATAAAAATTTCGCTTTATTGTTTTATTATTGAATGGCAGTGGTAGTTCATTGATGAGAGTAATGCCAATATCCAAAGGGGGATGCAGCTGATCAACCTTACTTAACGCAACACCTTCACTTACGGTGCAAGAAGGTAGGTTTGAAAGTATTAGATCAAGAATTCTATTGGATACGTTAGTTACGTTATTGTGTTGCTTTAGTTCGTTTAATTGCAGAAAGTCGATTAGGGATTGACATAATTTTGTGGTTTTGTAGCTATTTGAGCTGTCACCCAACAGGCTCCAATCAATGCCACCCAAATTAAAATCACCAAAAATGCAGTAACTACCGGCATGCTCGAGTACAGAATTACAATTGTCAATAAAATCATCCAATAGTGTTTGATTCACAGGTGGAGGTAAGTATACTGCACAAAAAGCAATTTGATGGATTTTGTGTGAAACAGGTAAATCAATCACAACCCAGAGGTCCTCTATATGAGATTCCCAATTAAACATTCGCTTAGAATTCAATTTTTTTGACACAGCTAATAACACTCCACCTCCATCTTTTTTTTTACAAGCCTTGGCATCATATCTATCTTTCCTATAGACAACATATCTATCATCAAAAAGTTCACTACTAAATACAGAGTTATTTAACCATGTCTCAGTGAGAACAATAACGTCATAGTCACTGCAATGTAACTGCTGATAAAAAATATGTGTCTTAGTTCTTAACCCGCGTACATTCTGATAATATAATTTTAGAGAAGAGAATTTTATAATAATCTAACCACATAACAGCCAATAGATATTTAAAATCATACTTATTATACAATTTTTTTTAACATGTCCATGTTTTTTAGAAGAATATAATCTGTTTCTTCATTCTTCCTCATGAAGACTCTGCCATTCCGCACCCAAACAAATTTGTACCCAGACTCCTTCGCTTTTTTCCTAGCCGCTGCGTGAAGAGCCTTGTTAGCCGGAGATAAGTGCTCAGTTATGAATATAGGGGTACTATTGCCCGATATTCCCAATAAACTGCTGTTCAATTTATTTTGCGGATTTGACTTATTATACGTTATCGTCGCTGCAAGAAGTTGATCACGTAATCTCGGAGTGGACAGCTGCACTACCACCGACCGAGGCCGCATGGAAGTTCGATCGAATTTAGCAGTACGAGTGCAGCGTATCATATTAGATTCGTTAAGGGAGCAACCTACTGTTTTTCCCATGTTTGTAACGATTTTTATCAAATCTTCATTCTTATGTTCTGGTATACATTGAAGCTCGACATTGTTTATGCGTAACTGTTGTTCCATTTGCGTCACACGTTGAACAAGGTCATTGACTGTAACCTTTAATTCGCCCCTCTCTTTCTCCAAATCTTTAATTTTAATTTTATTATCTTCACATTCCTTCATCATTGATTCATATTGAGTACTAAGGAAGTTCATCGAGTTATTTATTTGCAATAGCTCATCTCTGATTGGCTTTAGAGCACCTGTGATCTTCCCCTGTAATTTACTAAATAATTTATCCATGTGCTCATCCATCGCCTCTTTGACCACCTCACGGATATCGCTTCGTGTGGCTGGTTTGGTAACGTCAACTGGCGGAGAGTTGAGAGCTTTCCTCTTATTGTCTCTTGTAGTAGCCATATTACGAATCGGAGTGTTGTCGGTTTTAGTAGATTTCGGCTCAACACGGATACAATCTGGACAACCCCAAACAGCTCTCATTGCTGAGTTAAATGCTGATTCTTCTATAGACATACAATCGTAGTGATAATACCTAGTACATTTAATACATTGTATACAGCTTTCTTTGTTGTTTATGTCCGGAACACAGCAACCCCATTTAGCTTCGGCCATTTCAATTCAAAACAGTATGACCATAAAATAATGTTAAAAAAAAAAAAAAGCAAATACTCGGAACTCGTATGTACACCTAGATGCAACCACGCACGCATCAAAGTACACCAACTCGTCTGCGTTACTTTATCAATGGCACAGTGTACGTCTCACGTCACGAAATATTTTCTCATGCGATTACGAACTTTATGCGCTGCGCATAAACATGGCTCTCGCTTGCTGGTTCACACACGACACCGCCACATTAAAGTTATTAGATGACCGCGCAATGTTTTGTAAAAGTTGTAGATAGATTTATTTTTACCGTTTACCAGATCTTTTTTAAGTTAAATGTTAATCTGCTTATTAACCACTATATATATTCACTTCCACTATATAAATTTAGTAACTGGGTCTTGGTATAATAATCCAAAGTAATTTTAAAGCACTGTTATTTGCGGAGTGTAAACAATAACATGTTAACTTTATGCTCACCAAAGAATGATATCATATACGATACGCCGATAAAAAATCCGGCGTCTATAAGCTGTTCTGCGATGAATGTGAACACGTTTATATCGGTCAAACGGGACGTAACTTTATAACACGATTTCACGAACACGTATCGGCGTATAAAAACAATCGCCCAGAAAGGTCACACTTCGCTGAGCATCTCATAGACAAAGGACATAACTTATCCCCCACTAATACATATCAAATTTTACACACCATAGACAAAGGTTTAAAACTAAATATTAGGGAACAATTAGAAATTAATAAACATAAAAATTCTAAAGTTACTCTCATGAACAAACAGACTGACGTAAACCATTCCCCACTATTAAATATCTTTTCGCTCACACCATCCACCCCCACCCTCAATTCAATATAAGGGACGGCACTGCGATGGATTTGTCACTTGTAGCATGTTATTCTTACGATTAACGTCTACAACGCCTGATGATGCCTCGTGGAGAGGCGAAACACGTGTCGCAGCGACGACCAGGCCAGTCGTGGCAGCGACGGTGGTGGAGGGGGCATGCGGATTCTGTTCCAGATGACGGACGACCGCAGCAGCCGAGGCAGAGACTACCGGAGCAGCCATGGCAGCGTCGGCATGTTGCACGCACTAACAGTAGTGGGTGGGTGCCGGCCGGCGCTAGGCCGCATGAACTAATTGGTGGCGGAAGCACACAAAGCGGGTTGGATCGGATTGCATTATTTATCTTTGCAGCGTCCGTGGTCGCAGGAAAGACTTCCTGCGACCACGGACGCTGCAAAGCGTTCGAAACGTCAGGTTTCAACAAAATAAATAAAACACGCGATACTTCCGTTAAAAATAGTTTAATTTCAATTCACTATGTTATATAGTGTATACATATATACATACATCTTTTATCGATATTTGAGACCCCGATATTTGGTCCGACGGGGTCAAATAAACGAGATTTTCAAATGATTGTTTATAGCAATTAATCGATCAGGAATTATTGTGAAAAACAAAAGGCTTCTCACCTTTACAATTAGGGAATTAATCAATTAAAGGAAGTGTTACGTAATTCGATTCTTCTTTGGGGTAACTCCGCGGACATTAACACCATCTTTTTATTGCAAAAGAGAGCCATAAGAGCTATCTACAAACTTGGTCCCCGGGAGAGCCTTCGAGAAAAATTCAAAGAAATAAATATTCTAACAGTCGCATTGCAATATATCTATGAAAATCTTTTGTATGTCCATAAAAACATAGAATCATTTTGTAAAAAGAGTGATACTCATAGCATAAATACTAGATATAAGCATAATCTTGTGTTACATGCAAGCCGTCTCCTCAAAATAAGTAATTCTTTTATGGGGCAATGTATACGGTTCTATAACAAACTTCCCAGCAATATAAGAGAATTGTCAATAAACAAATTTAAAACTACTATTAAAGCCAAATTGTGTAGCAGGGCATATTATAAAGTATCTGACTATATTAATGATAAAAATGCCTGGGATTGAGTCGATCCAATTATAATGTAATTAATAAATTATGTAAATTTGTTTGGATACCGAAAGAGGGATGTCTGAGTTTTTTGGCAGTATTTTTATCAGTGCTCACCTAGTCATGAACTGCACGGTAGGGAAAAAAATTGTGACGATTCCAAACAAATGTAGCCATTTTTACGGAATAAAAAGATTTTGACTTTGATAACTTCACATTTTCATATCTCAAAATTAAATAATTGGAGGGATTGTAATTATGTAAGTATAAAAATTTGGTTGATAATTACATTGATTGACTCTTTTGATCGGGGACAGTACCTCCACCTCTCAGCTAACCGGTGTCAAATAACAACTCCCTAGAGGGATGTTGTGTTCCTGCGTGTAAATGAGGTTACCAGGAAGTTCCTAAGAAATTGCTGTGTTATTTGCAGTAGTGACAAAATGTACTTCTTCTATTAAAAGCGTTCATATACAACGGTAACCACTTTACATCAGGTGGGCCGTATACTTTTATACTCGATGTTGTAAAAAAACAAACATGGCACCTTCCTTTCTGAGCCTTCAAGAGGAAAACGTCCATTGCTTGCCGCGATGCTCAAGAAAACTGGCAAATGGACGAGTGAACATTTATGTATGGAGAAATTAAATTCTCTATGGATACCATATCTGGAAGACTATCATTATTACTATTATTATATTATATATTATATTAGCAATATTAGAGAATTGTCAATAAACAAATTTAAAACTACTATTAAAGCCAAATTGTGTAGCAGGGCATATTACAAAGTATCTGACTATATTAATGATAAAAAATGCCTGGGATTGAGTCGATCCAATTATAATGTAATTAATAAATTATGTAAATTTGTTTGGATACCAAAAGAGGGATGCCTGAGTTTTTTGGCAGTATTTTTATCAGTGCTCACCTAGTCATGAACTGCACGGTAGGGAAAAAAATTGTGACGATTCCAAACAAATGTAGCCATTTTTACGGAATAAAAAGGTATCCAATATGGTCCGTGTTTTCTACTTTCTTTATTTTCCTCGTCTTCTGAGGGTCGTATCGTGATGTTGAATGGTCTATAACCTTCCTCAAGTATTGGGCTAACAAATAATATAAAAAGAATTTTACAAATTCGACTGGTAGTTCTAGAAATTAGCGCGTTCAAACAAACACAATCTTCCGTTTCATATATTAGTTTTCTTCCTTGGCGGGGTCCGCTACCTAAGCCTAAAGATTTGGCGAAGATACTGATTTTTACACGGAGCGACTGCCGTCAGACACAACAGAGGGGAAACCAGACCTTCCTTAGGTTAGGTCACTGGGAAGGTCACAGGTCACACACTTAGGGTTTCCGCACGATGTTTTCTGCCTCGCCGAGCAAGTGATAATTACACATACGTACGTAAATCTGAATTTAGTGGCAGGATTCCACCCGGGGACCCATTCTTCAACAGGCAGGTACTTCATATATTAGTATAGATTAACAATAATTAATAGTAATAGGTTTGTATGTTCCACATGACATATATGATTGTCCTCGATCAGTCGACGTCCACCGCCCGGCCCATCTCGCTCATGCGTGCCTTCAGCGTGCTCAGGTACGTCTTCATCCTGGCCATGGAGTACTCGCTCAACGAGTTCGGTTTGTAGATGTACTTCTGCTGGATACAGGGCCCGATGTGCACCAGGCCCCACTCTACAAACAGAAACTACCACACATTCGAATCCAGCGATGTAAGAATATCTATCCTCCTTTTATACAACGCTGGGAGACAAACGATCCACCTGATGTAAAGTAGCTATCGCAGACTAATGTTTGCAATACAGCAAAAATGGCGCGCGCTACCGCCACCACTCTAACATCACAGACAGGTAAAGAGAGGTAGGGCACATCAAAGCAGCCCATCTGGAGAAGTACCTTCACCTCACAGAAAACCACAGCCAAATACCAACTCCCTAAGGGCTGTTGTGTTCCTGCGTGTGAGTGAGGTCACCAGTAAGCTCCCAAGGAGTTGCTGCAACAGAGGAGGCATCGCGCGAGTGATACTTAATATATCGCAAGCGTTAATAGGCTACCGTACCCGCTTTACATCAGGTGGGCCGTACGCTTGTATACCTCCCGACGTAGTATAAAATAAAACACTAACTTTTTTTATTTCAGTAACATAATACCTACATTAACTTTTAACAGGTTCCGGAATTACCAGTATATGTATGTATGTATATGTATGTATATGTTCACGCCAAGTCCCTTGCGGGGTAGGCAGAGGGAACCGAGCGCCATAAGACGCGGTCCTTGCATACTTCACTCGCTTCTGTGACATTCATAGCTCTTTTCATGCACGCTCACCTGTTCCTGGAGCTCCTGACATCACCTTCTGATAAAATTAATGAATTACCAGTTAAGTATAAAATACACTGTAACTCCTTTTGGAGATGACAGTTATCCCCACTCACTCGCAGGAAGATAATAACCCTCCTGGGAGTTGCATTTGGCTGCCATTTTCTGTGATGAAGAGATATTTGCTCAGTCAAGCGGCTGTGATGCGCTTTACCTCTCTTAAAAAACACCCAGACCAAGCTAAACATGTTCATGAACACAAATGTTTGGGAATCGAGTCCACGAGCCTCGGTGCTGTGTGTGGCATTGCTTGCTACTCCATCACTTGGCGCGTCATTTATCACCTTTAGAGTCAACTGTGAACTTCGCCTGCTCGTGGTGCACCCTGCTAATTACAAACCAGGGTCTGACGAAAGAAAGATGGGGAAAGTGCCTACGTACATACGTAAAATTGACACTAACAAGTCGCACACAAGACAAACATTTGTGTGCATGTCTGTTTGTCTTGGTGGTGAGATGTTTGAAGACAAGTAGGGCACATCAAAGCAAGTTATGGGAAAGTAACTCCATCTCACAGAAAATCGCAGTCAAATAACAACAGGTTTTTTAGAGGGTCGGCAACGCATGAGTGACACCCCCGGTGTTGCAAATGTCCATAGGCTACGGTGACTATTTACCATCAGGCAGGGCGTATGCTTGATTGCCACCTTAGTGGTATAAAAAAAAACTCACTAGAGTGATTTACCAAGGCGTAACCTTGGTAAATCGTCGACGTAGCTGCATCGTCGGCTACATGCGCCGGCAAGAATCTTCGAGTCAGCAATTGCGACATTTTCTTTAGACAATAATTAATATAATTTGTAATTTAAAATAGATAGTCTTGTTCTGAGTTTCAAACTGTAAACATATCTACATAATTAATAAATATATTTTTTAAAAGATCTTTCGTTACCGCCTATACATATCTAGTGTTATTATGTTTCTGCGTGTGAGTGAGGTCACCAGTAAGCTCCTAAGGAGTTGCTGTGTAAGCAGAAAAGGAGGCATCGCGCGAGTGATACTTAATATATTACAAGCGTTAATAAGCTACGGTAACTGCTTTACATCAGGTGGGCCGTACGCTTGTATGCCTCCCGACGTAGAATAAAACTCATCGCCTCTGTACTATCCTCTGTACTATCTTTACTATAGTAATGATAGTACAGAAAACATATAAGTACAAAAAGTTACACTCATCGCCATAGTAAAGATATCATCATAGTAAAGATAGTACAGAGGCGATGAGTGTAACTTTTTGTATTTATATGCAATGAAGAATAATTATAAAAAAAAGTACGTCCACCCCACGAAAGACCGCAACTGAACAACAAGTCTCTGGAGGTTGTCGTGTTCCTATGAAAGTAAGTGAGATTGCCAGCTCCTAAAGAATTTCTGGCTTAGCAGCAGGCGTAGCAAGGTTTTTTCAATTTGAGAAAATGCCATCCAGATTACAATTGTTTACTGAAAACAAAAAAGCGCCACATTTGTCGACTGAAATTCTTTTCTTTTGAAGTAAAACTCCTTACGCTCGCTTGACTTGGGGAGTAAGCTGAATGCATGACGAGAGCGTTACGAAAAGTGTGACTGGGCGAGGCGAACGGAAGTTGAGAGGGAGATAAGTTAGTGAAGATAGAAAGAGAGAGAGTTACGTTTCGTATATTACTGTATGGGCAAGAGCTCTTTCTCTCATAGCGAGTTAAGTTTCGTATATCTAAAACACAGTGCAGGCCTATTGTCTGCTAAAGAAGTTTTACTTCAGTGAATGGTCTAAAGCACCCTTTTTAGGGTTCCGTACCCAAAGGGTAAAACGGAACCCTATTACTGAGGCTCCGCTGTCCGTCCGTCCATCTGTCACCAGGCTGTATCTCATGAACCGTGATAGTTAGATAGTTGAAATTTTCACAGATGATGTATTTCTGTTGCCGCTATAACAACAAATACTAAAAAATAGAATATAATAAATATTTAAGGGGCTCCCATACAACAAACGTGATTATTTTGCTAATTTTTGCTCGATATTAATAACGGCAACAGGTAGACGCTTGAAATATTCACAGAATATTTAGTTATATATTCACTTTAAGCATAAATAATTAAATTAAAATAAAACAAATATTTAAAGGGGGCTCCCATACAACAAACGTGTTTTTTTTGCCGCTTTTATAGATAATGGTACGGAACCCTTAGTGCGCGAGTCCGACTCGCACTTGGTCGATTTTTTTCTAGATATTTTACATTGGAGTAATTCATCTCCGTCGCCTAGGTGAGAATAGAACTGGTTCGAAAATACGGTATATTTGTATAGTTCGGTGTCATCACACAGTAACCGGGTCCCATCGGCAACGATGGACTGCTGTACACACTAAAGTTGTACATAACTATGATAGATGGCACAGAAATGCAGTGATAACCTAGTGCATGAAGAATGGCATATTGGCCCCGGTTCGAATCCTGGCATGCACCACTAAATTCGTGTTTTCTGATTTATGTACTCATATTTGTAATTATCACTCGCTCGGCGGTGAAGGAAAACATCGTAAGGAAACCGGCGCGTCCTAAATGATATTTTTCGAAAGACGTGTTATCTAACCTAATAAAGGTCTGGTTTTCCCTCTAGGTCCTGGAGGTCGCTCCATTTCAAAATCCCAGTTGATTAGGAAATGGGAAACTAAGAAGAAGATGTTAGAAATGAAAAAAATTCGCCACAATCACGAACTTTTAACGAGCTCGATGGGGAAGCGGTGGAACGCCTTTTACGTTACTTTGACACAAACATGTCTGTTCGCCTCGGTCCGGGTGTTTTTAAGAGAGGTAGGGCGCATCAAAGCAGCCCGTCTAGGGAATTATTTCCTATTTGTTAGCAGCATAGGTGGCATCGCGCGAGTAATACTTAACGTATTGCGAACGTTTATAGGTTGCGGTAACCACTTTACATCAGGTAGGCATACGCTTATATGCCACCCGACGTTGTATAAAAATGAAGGTTATATTTCTATCTATCTATATCATCACGCCAAATCGCTTGCGGAGTAGGCAGAGAGAACCGAGCGTCACGTGACTCGATCCTTATATACCTCACTCGCTTCTTTAACATTCATTTCTCTTCTCATGCACGCTCGCCGGTTTCTAGAGCTGCTTACATCACCTTCTGATAGAACACGACCAATTTTATCATGGTAACTCTTGGCCTTCCTAGGCTCCTACATCCTTCCACTTTTCCATGGTAAAAAATTGATAATATATATATTTTTTTGTATCATACTCACTCACTTTTATTCTTCGGTGCTTTGCACTGAGCATCCAAGTAGGAGCAGTACGTGGGGAAAGTTACGAACGCCCTGGTCAAGTCCATGAAGTTCTCGTGTTTCCCGCAGGTCTCGGGATAGCACCAGTCCCAGACGTTCGCGCTCAGGCCCATCTGGTGCGCGCATATCGCACCTATGCTGAAAGGACGTACTCTTGAAGAGCGCTGCTCTCAACCCTGGCTGCGCGCCAAGTATAGTCAGAAATGTCAGAAAATATCTAAGAAACCGAGGTAATTAATTTTTTTCAGACGTTTTTATTATCTACTTTTGACGAGCTCGGTGGTGGGAAGGTGAGCATTGCTACAGCAAATGTTCGTGGGTTCGATTCCCACACAGGACAAACATTTATGTACATGAATATGTATGTTTGTCTTGGTCTGTATGTTTTTAAGACTGGTCAGGCGCATCAAAGTAAAAGCCTGTGGCAAAATACCTCCACATCAAAGAAAACCACAGCCAAATAATAAATCGCTGGAGAAGTATTGTATTTCTGCGAGTGAGTGAGCTTAATAGTAAGCTTCTAAAGACTTGCTGTGTTAGCAGCAGGGGCGTCAACATGTTGAAGGCGATTAATGTATTTATTGCAAGTGCAATAAATACATTAATCGCCGTCGTAGGTCCTTTACTCCTTAGGAGCTTACTGGTGACCTCACTCACACGCAGGAACACAACAACCCTAGGGAGTTGTTATTTGGCTGCGGTTTTCTGTGAGGTGGGGGTACTACCCCAGACGGGCTGCTTTGATCCGCCCTACCTCTCTTTACACATCCAGACCAAGACAGGCAGACATGTTCATGCACACAAATGTTTGTCTTGTGACGGAATCGAACCCACGAGCGTTGGTGTCAAAGTCGCGTCATTCACGACTGCACCACCGAGCTCGCACATTTTGGTATATTCGTTTTATGACTTGTTTGATATGATGACCACAGTCTTCTACTGTGACACCGCTGGCCATCGACGAGGAATTCATCTTCACATATTGAAACCGAAATGATCGCATACTTTTAGGTGGGTGTTTTGCACTTCAAGGAATATCGTTCGAGCGTTGCCATCCTCGCTGCTCCTCAGGAGATTACTGGTGAACTCACTCACTCGCAGGAATACAACAACCCTTACATACAACAACAAGGAGTTATTAGGCTGCGGTTTTCTGTGAGGTGAAGCTACGTCTTCAATCTCCTTCGTTGATTAGCAGAGTACACCACGTGAAGATAATGTTGGCTTCGTCTCTATATATGAAGGTCTTACACAACGTCGGGAGGCATAACGGCCCACTTGATGTAAAGCGGTTACCGTAGCCTATGAACGCTTGTAAGACATAAAGTATCACTCGCGCGATGCCTCCTCTGCTGCTTACACAGAAAAAAATACAGAAACGCATACGAAATATGACCTACTTGATGTAAGGTAACCTTCCTTGACCCGAACTCTATCTAGGTTGCTAACTGGATTGGGCTGTGATATGCCGATTTCTAGGTATTTAATTACGCTGTGTTATACTTTTTTTATACTACGTCGGGAGGCAAACAAGAATACGGCTCACCTGATGTGAAGCGGGTATTAACGCTTGCGATATATTAAGTATCACTAGCGCGATGCCTCCTCCGCTGCTTACACAGCAACTCCTTGGGAGCTTACTGGTGACCTCACTCACACGCAGGAACACACCAACCCTCTAGGGAATTGCTATTTCGCTGCGGTCTTCTGTGAGGTGAAGGTACTCCCCCAGAGAGGCAGATTTGTTGCGCACTTTTCGTATTGCTTTCCAATCGCCTCACCCGATCACACTTTTCGTAACGCTCTCGTCACGCATTCACCAGCTTACTCCACAAGTCAAGCGTGCGTAAAGAAGTTTAACTTCAAAAAGTGAAATATTACCTTGCATAAAGATAGTTGCACTCATCGCCACATATCGTGGGTATCGGCGTAGTGGTGACGTTAGGGTCAGCCCACTCCCAGGGATCCCTGATTTTCCACTCACCCCCCGGCCAATACGGCTCATACCCATAATGTGGATCGTAGTGGTCGCCCGGGTCCAACAGTGGATCCACAGTCACTTTTTTCTGCAGTATTGCCATGAGATCTTTTGGAAGCATTTTATGTCTGAAGAAATGGACAAGCGTTAGTTGAACTCACAGACTCACAACAGAACCTTCTGTTCCGGTGAGGAGTATAAAAGCCTAGACGATGCTGTGCACGCCTATGCAGTGGTCACCACCTTCTGCAAGGCCGCCAGCTTTTGTCTTCATCCAAAAGACTCGAAAATGGTATACAGAGAACGTACAGAATTGAAGAAAAATATGTATGTGTTAGCGTTTACTGAAGTTAATAAGCATTGAGGGTATGGCAGACAGATCATGAAAGTAGGATAAACGTGGTCGAAATGGGAGCGTTGCGCAAGATTTGTGGCGTAAAGCTTCTAGACAGTATTCGCAACGATGATGTTTGAAACAGAGTTGGTCTGAAAGAAAGCGCCGGTGTTAAAATAAGAACAGGCATGCTCCGTTGGTTCGGACATATAGAAAGAATGCAGGATGAAAGAATGACAAAGCAGATATACAACGCGAAAGTGAGTTGATGTATCAGCCGAGGAAGGCCAAGACTTGCCATGATCAAATTGGTCGTGTTCTACCAGAAGGTGATGTAAGGAGCCCTAGAAACCGGCGAGTGTGCATGAAAAGAGCAATGTTAAAGAAGCGAGTGAGGTATCTAAAGATCGGGTCACGTGGCGATTGGTTATCTCTGCCTACACCGCAAGGGGCTTGGCGTGAAAGATAGATAGATAGTAAAAGAAACAATACGAGTACAAGGGTTGTGGCAGAAAATTAAGTTCGCGATTGAAAGGTTCGCTTGGTATTTTCGAATTGAAAAACAATACTTCTCGATATCAACGATCGCGCCAGAGGGAGACTTTATACAAAAGTCGTCTGCGCGGGTACCTCTCTCTCACCTATTTCTACCGCCGAAATGCTAACAGAAAACAGAAGAAAAATAGTAACATAAGAGAGTTGAATAATCTTTCAAAAAATGTAAGTCGTGTCTAAGTGCCCGCAAAGACCCAATAAAGATTTTTTATCTTTTTGGAGTTTAGTCTTTACGAAACGATTTTGGGTTATAAGGCCCGGTATGGAAATTTTATGAGGAGTAAAATCAAGCGTTAACTAAAAGTGATGGCGTTACGCTCGTCCCCTTAAAGAGTGACAAACATACATCTGCAGGATTTAATGTGCGAGAAAATGAGATAGAAGTATATATATAGGATTTAACTTAGTTTTTTGTACAACGTCGGAAGGCATACAAGCATACGCCCCCCCTGATGTAAAGCGGTTGCTATATTAGCCTATGAACGCTTGTAATACGAGTACATTAAGTATCACTCGCGCGATGCCTTCTTTGCAGCTAAGCTGCTCTTAAAAAACTAACGATATTTTTCAATCCATGTATACCATTACTTGTTAACAACCTTTGCAAATAAATAAATTGAATGTGATATCAACCATGGTTGTACCAAATTTAACCCTATGTAGTTTAAAAAGATGTTTCCATCCATCTCACAAAAAGCCATAACCAATAACCAATTCCCTGGAGAGTTGTTGTGTTCCTGCGTGTGAGTGAGGTCACCAGCCATGCAATTCTCTAAGCGACTCGTAATGGCTGTGTGCGTCGCTGTGATCACAGATGTCACAGCTTTGACATCGTCTACTGCGTTCACGGCTAAATTATTTGGTATTCTATAAGGCTGTAAGCGTACGCGAGGCTGTTTGCCTTGTAGAATTCCAATTCCAAACGCAGCCTTGCGGCGCTAGTGTCGCACAACCATGAAAAGCGACACCAAAGAATTGCAAATTTTGTGTTCAAGGCTGTAACAGCCGATGTTTCCGAGGATGTAAGTATGTTTGCTCTTACAGAATTGCATGGCAGTAAGCTTCCAAGGAGTTGCTGTGTAAGCAGCAGAGGAGGCGTCGCGCGAGTGATAATTAATATATCGCAAGCGTTAATAGGCTACGGTACCCGCTTTACATCAGGCCGTATGCTTGTGTGCCTCCCGACGTAGTATAAAAAAAAGCTTCATGCGCTTTCAAGTGATTTATTGTCTTCAGACTTACTCAGGTTTTGTTGGATTTCCGACATAAATCTGGGCTGCAAATAATGAAACAAAATGGAATTACTTTTAAATAACATCAGAGGTAGAATCATCTATCGTGGTACATCATCACATTCGACATCAAAGGTAACAATTGAGCATTTGTGTTTGTGGCAATCATGTATGTATTATCTTCACGCCAGGTCCCTTGCGAGGTAGGCAGAGAGGATCGAGCGCCATAAGACGCGGTTGTCAAACACCTCACTCGCTTCTTTAACATTCACAGCTCTTTTCATGCATGCTCGCTGATTCCAAGGTCTCCTAAAATCACCTTCTGATAAAACACGACCAATTTGGTCATGGTATGTTAGTCTTGGTCTTCCTCGGCTCTTACATCCTTCCACTTTCGCATTGTACCTGTTTCGTCATTTTTTATCCTGCATTCTTTCTACATGTCCGAACCAACAGAACATGCCTTTTCTTATCTTAACACCGACACTCTCTTTCCGACCAACTCTCTTTCTCACGTCATCATTACGAACGCGGTCATCAAACGTTATGCCACAAATTTTGTTCAATGCTCTCATCTCGACCGCGTTTGTTATAGTTCCATGCTCTCTCTGCCATACCCAGCTTTCACTTCCAACATATGCAGCTTGTTTTTAACTGACTTCAAAAAAGGAGGAGGTCTCAATTCGACTGTATTTGTTTCTTATATTTGTTACGCGATTATTCCGCCAATTATGAATTTATTATAATGATTCTTTTTTTGTGTGGTACGACATACCTAATTCAGAGGCGCTTTTAGAGAAAATCAACAAAAACAAAAATACTATCTATAACTATAATAATCTCTGTTTTTTTTGTTTACATCATTAAAAAGCAAAAAATATAAATTCATAAAAAAATACCGCCTTCAATAACACCTAGGAACTAAAAAGTAAAAAAAAAAAATCCGAAAAATGGAGTCGTTGCCAGCCGCATAATATCAATTGATAATATCAGTATACTGGCACCGGCTCCAAAAATCGTAAGTACCTAATTGTGACCAATTTTTCGCTTTTTAGTTACTGGGTGTCTTTTTGAAGCCGGTTTTTTTTATTTAAAAATAATTTATTCATTTCGAATACTTTGTCACGTATACAATAAGCTAGAAAGCCCTACAACAAGCCAGCGTACGTGAAAAGAGCTGCGTACCTTGAGACGAGTAAGTATTTTTCATATACAATTTCGAGCATACAAGCATACGTCCCACCACATGTAAACTGGCTATTGTGGCCTATGAACGCTTGCAATGCAGGAAGAACCTTAGAAGCTTACTGGTAACCCAACTAACTCGCAGGAATACAACAACAACTGGTTATTTGTCTGCCGTTTTCTGTTAGGTGGAGATACTTCGCCGAATGGGCTGCCTTGATGCGCCCTACCTCTCTTAAAAATCCATACTCTCTTATTTTAACTCAGTCGGTTAGCTCGCGTTTCTATAGCTGGCCTGTCTATATACAAAGGTAGTGTTTAAATTTGTTATGTTGTGGATAGTAAAGTAGTTCGCTCTACCTGTCGATAGGTGGCGCTGATCATTATCGTGTCAATTCTAAATCGCAGTATGTATTTTTGTATGTACGAGTACCTACCCTAGCGAATTATATATTCCCTTCCGGTGACGTAGTCACGGCCCATAGGCCAACTACATAGTCAGGTCAAAAAAAAAATATATTTTGACTGGGCGCCCTTCCTATCCGGTGACGCAGTAAACTAAGTGCATACTCAATATCGCCATTACTATGCTTAGCTGTGGGTCAGATGATGGGTACATGCAAAGGGGATCCCATCATCCTATTGTGCGCATCTACTTTCACAGATACTGGTCAAACTTCCACAGCAGCAGAACACGGCAGCCAAGTAAGAACTGCGTCTAGGGTTGTTGCAATCTAGCAAGTGAGTATGGTTACCAGTAAATTCCTAAGATGTTAGCAGCAGGGGTAGCAATTGGCGAGCGACACTTCCTAATTTGCAAGCGTTCATAGGCTATGGTAACCACTTTACATCAAATGAGCCTCATGCTTGCATGCCTCCCGACGCTGAAAAAACTATCTGTTATCATCACCGTTTGAGTGGCAAACAATATAAACATGTACTAACGTGTCAGTGCCACCATCACGAGCAGCGTGCTCTCCACGGAGGCAGTCATGATCGGCAGTCAATCGTGAACGTCGCCAATTGAGTGTGACTCCCATACAAACATAAACTGCTATTGATAATTGGCAAGCGATTTCAATCAAACTTCTATTCAATTCAACATTTATAACTACAACTAAAACAGTTCGATAGCGACGTTGTGTGTATCACGTTAATATAACATGCAGGTTAAGCAACGTCGACCGCAGTCTGTCTACGGATAGGTTTATCTCTTCTCCGGCTTCGGAGGGCGCGTTTAGTCTCCGCTCCCGGCTGTATGACAGACGTTAAGCTTAGTCGTCGGCCGACTTGGAATCATTTACCTCCGCCAATATGCAGTTGAGCATCGTGGCGGAGTATGCTCTAAACCCCTTCGGTTGAAGAGAGACCCGTATCCCTGCAGTGGCAAGAGTAAGGGTTGGTGTACTATCAACAACTAGATAATACTAAGTGAATAATATCTCACAGCCTAAATATGTCAGCGTTGCGAGCCTACTGGCCAATGGGGGATTATTTTAACCAATAAGCCGATATGTGCCGCGACGTTGATCCGCGATCTAGCCAATAAGAGAAATAAGAAGCAAAAGGAAACTTGCTGTGAATATGTAGGTTTAGAGGAGCTCGACGCCGTCCATCCCCGTGTCTAATCGAACTCGCAAGTTAAGCAACGCCAATCGCAGCCTGTCTATGGAAGGGTTTCGTCATCTAGAAACTCCTCTGTTGGAGGACACGTTAAGCAGTCGGTCCTGGCTGCTTATGACAGATAATGCTAATATTAAGAGAGGCAGGTAGGATACATCAACGCAATGCGTCTAGGCAAATACCCCCACCTCGTTAATACCGCAGCCAAATTAGTTCCTGGAAGGCTGTTGTGTTCTTGCGAGTTAGTGAGGTTACCAGCACACTTCTGAAGTGTTACTGTGTTAGCTGCACGGGTGGCAACGCGCGAGCGCTAATTCCTGTACAGCTAGTGTCCACAGGCCACAATAGCCAATGTAAATAAAATGGGCCATATGTTTGAATGCTTACGGAAGTTCCATAACAACTGCCTCTATATAAGTATTTGGTATTTAGACAAGGTTTCGTTTTTTAACGTAATCTGTATATAGGTGTCTCTCAAAACATTTTTTTTTTGTGATGTAACTAGAAATTTGATTTATTTGATTTTTTGACATTGCTTCTTGCCAAATTGGCAAGAGCAGCGATAGCCAGCGACGTATCAAAAGCTAGACATGTTATACACCAACATTATTGTATTTTAAAATGGCGCAAGTAGTATTATATCTACGTACGGTTATTTATTATGACACTTTGCTCTAACAAAGAGACAAATACCTGTCGTTACAAAGAGATGACTGACATTTATGCTTTGTGGCGAAGTACGTATAGACGCGACGCGAGAGCTTGGCAAACTGAATGCAAGTTGGGCAATTACCTTACATTCGTATTGCCATTCTAGAGCATGTACGACGTATCTATAACTAAACAAACCTCTTACGCGATAGCCCCGTGGATAAAGAACTGCCCTTATAATTTATACTCGGAATTACCATATTCGCTGAAGGTCATACACGTCTACGCACCAACTTTGACACACCCCGATGATGAGGTGGAGGCTACGTATGAAGACATCTCCAAGGTATACATACCTCTAAAACTCACTACACAGTGCTGATGGAGGCCTTCAATGCAAAGATAGGCACGAAACAGAATGATGAGTTGAGAGTGGGGCAATTTGGAATTGGGCAACGAAACCAAAGGGGCCGACTGCTGGTCGACTTCATGGAGAAGGAGGAACTCTTTATGATGAACTGCTTCTTCAAGAAGCAGCCGCAGCGCAAGTGGATGGAAGAGGAACGAGATAGACTTCATCTTGACGACCAACGCTCACAACAGAGAAAACTTCTGCCAAGCATTTGGTAGTATACCGGGGTTGATGCTTCTTTGGTTCTGTAAAGGAATTGATACCAGGTAGCCAGTCAAATTGAAAAAGCTCGCGATCAAAATTTCCCCCCGCTTCTAGATCGCTTCACATTGATTCGCGTTGATTCGTTTAGAAACACCCAAATCGTCGACTGGACTCATCATAAATCCAGGACTCATCACCTGTAATGTTGTCGTAAACACGCCGAAACGAGCCTGCCTCAAATTTGTTTATCATATCACGACACCATTCCACCCGGGCCTGCTTTTGAGCAACGTTGAGGTACGGCACCCAGCGTGAAACTATCCTCCTCACGCGAAGATGCAAGTGTAGAATCTAGTGAAGGCTTCCCGATTCAATCCGCAGTATGTCCTGATACGTAACTCGCCTATCGCTACCACGTTTTCTTCCGTAACAGCCGTCAAAGTGCTTCTTTCACTCACTTCTTTCACTTCTTTCTTCATCCCCCAAAGTTAGTCGTTTGAATTCGTTATGCCAACGATACACGGTTGCCTTGGTAGGGCCTTCATCCATGAATGCCATTTGAAGTCTATTGTACGTTTCGTCCGGTTTCAGGCGACAACTGAAATTGTAAAAAATCATAGCGCGAAAATGTTCCCGGCACAGATCCATTTTTCAATGAGACACGATAATTTAAATTAGCTCGCAAAAAATGTGGAGGGAAATTTTGAAATTGGACCTTTTTTAACTTATAAATAAACAAATTTTCAAAATAGATTATTACTGGCCAGTCTCTCATACATAAAACCTTTTATTCGCAATACTTTCTGAGTGTCCTGGTATATTGCTACGCACTGCGTACGAGGATTGTCTAATCCCCCTTGAAATGCTCTTTGGGCGACGATTAGTGTGAATGTGATATCTACGTCGTCTAATCCTAAAACGTTTGCGCAGCAATTAAACTATTACACGCGTTCCTTTCGTGTATGAGACTGCACCAGTCCGGCCAGTTTGTTCGTCAGGAGCGCACTGAATGTTACAAACTGACGGTCGATTAATGTAACGTATCGGCAGTACGTACCGACGGACGGACGGTCAAGCATTGTAGTTGTAGTGTAGCCAACCCAAGTACTTATGGATTAGGTAACGAGGAAACGCTCAGATAAAGAAGAGCAAGACTGGAATGAGTTGAAAATGAAACAAATTAAAATTGTAGATAATTTACAATTCTAAAGACAACGTCACGATTTCTTCACGGCAGTGGAACCAGTCAAGTGTGGGTAGCGGCTGTAGAAGGATGCCAGATACACGATGATCCTGGAGATGGGCTGGCGGGTCCTGCGGAATACCGGGGGGGCGTTCCACCGGAGCCGGACCTCGGGGCGGCACTTGCCCCGGTACCCGATCATCCAACCTGCTCAAAACATTCTTTTCATCAAAACCATTTTAAGAGTAACCACACGCGTTACTCACACTGGAACAACATAATTCAGGGAGTTGTTATTTGTCTCTGGGCCATACAGAAGGCCGATTCTACTAAAAAACTGCAACTGCTCTGCAGCGTGGCGTGTGTCGAAATGCGTACATTTTGACGTTTCGTTAAACGTCGCTGCTGTCAGATCGCTTGACGAAACGTCAAAATATACACATTTTGACACACGCCGCGCTGCAGTGCAGTTGCAGTTTTATTGTAGAATCGGCCTACTGTATGGTAAAATAAAGATACAAAATAAAGTCTTCCTTAGATAGGGAGGGCGCACAAACCAGCGCCTGCGGAAGTATCTCTCCCTCACAGGTATAGGCAGCAAAATAACAACTCCCTAGAGGGTTGTTGTGTTCCTGCGTGTGAGTAACGTCACCAGTAAGCTCCCAAGGAGGTGCTGTGCATGCAGCAGAGGCATCGGGCGAGTGATACTTAATATATCGCAAGCGTTAATAGGCTACGGTACCCGCTTTACATCAGGTGGGCCATATGCTTGTATGTCTCCCGACATACCTATCTGAGGAGCATTGTTGTGTTCTTGCGAATGGAGTTACCAGTAAAAAAGTCTATAGAGCCGAGCGTCACATAACTCGATCCTTACATACTTCACTGGCTTCTTTACATTCGTTGCTCTTCTCATGTCTAAAGTCCAAAAAACTCCTTGCACATAACGTCGTATTAACATATACAAATATTTAATAATATTTCCATCTCGTCTCCTACATTGTAGGCTAGCCGCCCGCCGCGGTTTCACCTACCGTTTGCTCGCCGCGAATGGATCCTAGCGAGATGTTAAATGTCCTGCCTCCGACGTGGAGCTAACAAAGCATAAAGCAATTTTAAAATCTGACTGGTTGTTCCAGAGCTAATCTCTGTTTCGACAAACAAATTATTCAGCTTTATTATATTAGTATAACATACTAATGTCCCTTCTAAAGGCTACTTTAATAACAATAAAAGCAGTAATTCGTTATTTGCCACTGGGCCATTAGATATATTTTACTGAGATATATTTTATCTCCCTTAGATATATTTAGAAAAAATATCATACTGAGCTTTTCTTAAAGTTTCATTATTTCTGCTTTTTGTCTGCTAGCACTCCGGAAATGAACATTGTTGAAGATAAAACGCAATAATTGTCTTGTCCATTCCTTCTAATCATAGATATTATAATAAATAATAAAAAAATGTTATAGATAAGAAAAGACATAGGTTGGTTCGGACATGTAGAAAGAATGCAGGATGAAAGAATAACGAAACAGATATATGCGAAATTAGAAGGATGTCGGGGCAGATAAAAAAATGTTATAGATAAGCAAAGACATAGGTACTCGGTTGGTTCGGACATGTAGAAAGAATGCAGGATGAAAGAATAACGAAACAGATATATGCGAAATTAGAAGGTTGCCGGGGCAGATATGACAGATGTGAAGACTAAAACTCACCTACCATGACCAAATTATTCGTGTTTTATGGGTACTAGATGAGCCACCTAGCTCATCTAATACCCATAACACAAGCTTCGCTTACTCTGGGGCTAGATGGCGCTGTGTAATTTGTCAGACAATATTTGGACCTGGAGCCATGAAGATATACATACATACTATCTATATCATCACGCCAAATCCATTGCGGGGTAGGCAGAGACAACCGAGCGTCACGTGACTCGATCCTTACATACCTCACATACATATATATATACAATAAATATTAAAACAATATTGACGCCAGTGAGCCACCACAGGCGAAGATAGAAATATTAAATATAGCTTTGTCTTCACCCTCTTACGTAAGCAGGCAGGGGTGGTTGAGTTTGGTAAGGTGGATTATGAACGCCTACACTACGGTATAATAAACACAATACAACCTTTTGCGCCGCTACAGTCCTGGTTTTTCATTTGACAATAATCCGCAAAGTCCTTGTATTGAAAATCCTTATTTCTTCCACAAATAGCGCCATAACTACGAACAAACAAGAAAATGTTCCATTATTATCATCGCTGGGAAACTCATTTTTTTTATTATAAAGGTTATTATAAGTTATAAGGGTACAAAAAAACGGCGAGGCGCTTCGAGAAAAGGTAGGTAGTGCCCTTGCGCTTCGCTTAGCTCGTCTTGGCGTGGTAACTACCGTGCCCCCAGATGTTGAGATAATGGACTCTTACTGGCTGATAATACTTGCTCAGATATGTTGCACCTAGTTGCTGTCGTATCACAAGGCTGTGTTTATTATCCACTCTGTTCCTTATGCGTAATATGGACTTACTACATGAGCCCAATATCCACTGTATGTCGAGTTATGATGACAATACGGTTGATGCGCCGGTCAATTCAATATCTCTGTGATTAAAACGTCGCTTGGATACGACAGGACTCAGATTAGGTGGACTGAATTTGATCTAATTAAGGACTTCTTTTAGGTGACGAGTAAGTTCGTTCGCGACAATATCCCCATTAGTCGTAGCTTCCAGATGGGAGGGCACTCCCCACAGCATTTAGCCATCTGTATCCTGGGACCCGACATATCGACTGATATTCAGTTTCGCGGTCACTTGGAGTGCAAAGCCAAATTGGTTTTCATCTTTCTTCTAAACGGGGTCTGTGTAGAAAATGACCATATTTTATGTTCGTCCAAATTATCAGCGTTTCAGTGATTGTCGATCTACTAGGTCTCTTCACTCCCTCTCTTCACTCTAAGGCGAAGGAGCGTGGATAATCATGAGGGCGGAACCTCCATACCTTGATGAGTGGCACAGCTTTCTTTTTTTTTGTTGATCTTCTTGGATACTTTACTTACTGATAGTTATTAAGTGTAAATATGAGACATTGGTTGTCAGCCTAATTATGCTGTAGCGTTCGATTGGGTCTAGCATTAAAGTTCTCTATGTTACCATTGTGCAGGTTACCCGAGAGTTTGACCAAATGTGCTACCAGCGTTCTAACAAACAGATCTAATAAAACCAGGAGTTGAATAGACATCAATTCTATTCGGGAGTGCTAATGGATTGTAAGATAAATTACCATAATCATATTCATGTATTCGTTAAAAGAGCCCGAGATTTAATACTTTTAGACAGTTACTTAGTTTTAGATATATGTATATAGACAGTAGATACACTTATCGGATTTCAAGTTGATAACTACAGTTCACTTCGCCCTGTGCAGTCCATTCTGTCTCCTGTAGCATGGGCATATTCTACAATAGTTTTGTAAAGTTAGTATCGACTGTGCAGCTGTTTATTTAGTGCCAAGTGTCGAAACAGGCTAAAAGTTTTCGTATAGCAGACAAATTGTTTTCAGATCATTTGATCCGGCAAATAGAATCGACATATATAGATTCTTACGACAAGAGTGATGTAATATAGTACACCTGCCGTGACCCACTCCAAGAGATATCAATAGAACAAACCCCTGATTGCTACTTCCCTCACTCACTGGATGAACTCCCGAAATACCTGAAAAAGTCGGCCGGGGTAGTACCGGCGTGATTCACCCAAAGTGTGCTGCACTTTCTCCGAATTTAACCGCAGTAATATGCTCTTCCACACTTCTACCCCTGGAGCATATAGCTATATGACACAGCCAGTAGCGGAGCATTTAGCAATGCTACTTTAACACTGAGACGTGGGCTCGATTCCTAACTACTAAAAAGTTCTAAACTAAAAAACTTCCTAAACTAAAAAGTAAAAAGTCACTGTGTTTTTTTTATTTATTATATTACTTCAGCATAGTGGCTCCTCTTTGCCCGATGGTAAGCGAAAGAGAAGCCCAAATCGCAACTGCAAACTGACAAAAGACTACACAGTATACTGTCAGTTGATGGTGCCCCGCAAGATGCTTCTTCATACTTCGTTTGAAGGATCCCATATTGTAGGAAGGAGGGATCAAATGTGCAGGCAAGGCGTTCCACTTTTTAATGGTACGAAAGAATAGGAGTTACCGAACTTTTTTGGTACGCGAAGAAATATTCTCAACACTGGAACGTAGACATCGCAAGCCCGCACGTGGTTCTATGACGGAAGGGAGAGGGTGGGATAAGGGAAAACAGTCCTTCAGAGCACTCGCCATGGTAAAGGCGGTAAAATACGCTTAAAGAGCCTATGTCACAACGGAGTTGAAGAGGTTCTAGGATTTTGGTTACAGCTAGACAGGCTATACTTCATTAGCTCGCATGCTACGGTAACTTTACATCAGGTAGGCGTATGTGAGCCGTATGGGGAAGCTCAAGGTCGCATAACATGCTATGGAAGGAGCCATGTTCGGGGTCTCTCTGCGTGATAGAATCAGAAATGAGGATATCCGCAGTAGAACTATGGTATCCGACATAGCCCAAAGGATAAGTAAGCTGAAGTGGCAGTGGCCTGGCCACATAGTTTGTAGAACCGATAACTGCTGGGGGAAAAGGGTTCTCGAATGGCGTCCCCGTACTGGTACACGAAATGATCCCCCACTAGATGGAACGACGACCACAAGAGGGTCGATAGAGGGTTGATGGATGCAGATGGCACATGATCGAGACAAATGGCACTCTAGAGGGGAGTTCTGTGTTCAGCAGTGGACGAGTATAGGCTAATATGATGATGATGATGAGGCGTATGCTTTTATACCTCTAGATTTGAGAAAGGAAAAAGAATTGCACAATCTGCTAAAAGATGTTCTATTTTGTTCTCAGTTGACTATGAATCCTCTGACATCCCAGCATGTTTACACTATTATTAAACATCTCCTTACTTGCTGTATATTTTAGAACACACGCCGCCGCACACGGAGGTCTCGTTGGCGGGAGCCTCCCTCTGGAACACCCACTCGCCCTCCGCCCAGTACGGTTCATACCCGATGCTGGGCCGGTAATCCGAGCCCCGCTTCGGCCCACTCTGTTTGCCATACTGTATCTGCTGGCCTTGGAAGGATTCCTTTATCCTGTAACCAAAGATTCCGCCGCCGTAAAATGAGAGCTGGATAACATCGTTTCGTTTGTCAGACTGATCGAACACAAAAGTCAAGCAACGTCGAGCGTATCCTGTAGGCATATGGAGTTTATTTCTCATGAGCATTTCCGTAATTCCACGATAAGTTTTTATACAACGTCGGGAAGCATACAAGTGTACGACACGTATGATATTCGTAGTCTATGAAAACATGCAGTCACTCGCGCGATGCCACCTCCGCTGCTAACACAGCAACTACTTAGGAGCTTACTGTTAACCTCATTCACTCATCAGAATACCACAACCCCCTATAAGTTGTTATTTGGCCGCGGTTTTATATCAGGTGGAGATACCTCTTCCCTAAGACGGTTGTTTCGATGCACCCTACTTGTCTCAACTCGTCTGGTCGTCGTGGTCGCGGAGCATCGACCATCCCACCAGTGGAATTAATATTATGCTGCGATATGCAAAGTAGGATTAGCGGGGTCCGCTGCCTAAGCATGAGCATTGGTAAAGCCACTGATTTTGTTGTTACTACTACATCTTCACGTCAATTCCCTTGCAGGATAGACAGGGAGAACGAGTGGCACATTATACAGTTCTTACATACCTCACTCGCTTCTTTAACATTCATTGCTCTTCTCATGCACGCTCGCGGTTTCTAGGGCTCCTGACATCACCTTCTGATAGAACACGACCAATTTCATCACGGTAGGTAAGTCTTGGCCTTCCTCCTTCCACTTTTGCATTGTATACCTGCTTCGACATTCTTTCATTCTGCATTCTTTCTACATGTCCGAGCCAACGGAGCATGCCTCTTCTTATTTCACCACCGACGCTCTCTTTCATACCAACTCTGCTTCTAACAACATCATTGCGTATACGGTCTACAAGCGTTACGCCACAAATTTTGCGCAAGCCTCGCATTTCGACCGCGTTTATCCTACTTTCATGGTCTCTCTGCCATACAATACGGTATTTATTAATTAAATTAAAATAAAATATGAACCGATTCTATAAAGAACATACACCTAACTATACATAAATGAACATAAGAATACATAAATAACTAAGATAATATATACACAAACACAATAATACATACAAGACCCTAGTAATACATACATATTTTCTCTATAAATAATATAATATATATTAATTATACAACAAACGTTGGATGACTACTGCTTGGACAGGCTCTCTAGAAAATCGGTACGCAACTTCTTTTTAAAATTAAATTTTCTTCAATATTATATGTACTTCATTATAATCAATATACTACTGTACTAGATTGTGCGAGGTTTTTTCGTTATTAAGTTTAGGATCAATGTCTCCAATCGCAGCCATGGTCTGCCCAAGAGTTTGTGCAAAGAAGTTGCCAGCTTCTATTAACTGTACAGTAAAGTACATCAGTTATTACTCCGACAGGACACCAATGCAGGCATTCCGCAAGACGAACAAGTAAGTTAAGGAATGTCGATGACAGCCTGTCTGTATATGAGTTTATATCTCGAGCTCCTCGTGCATGGAAGAGCTTATCAAGCCGTCACTACCGGGTATAGTTAAGCTAGTGGCCTACACAAATTCTCAATTGAGCAGCGAGGCAGCGTATGCGCCCCTCAACTCCTTAATAAATACCTCCAACCACGTACCAGCCGGCGGTGCTAGTTTACACGAGTTAGTCCATGTGTATGCCATTCTGTCACTGCCATGGCTGTTCTGGTTGTAAGCCAACTCAGAACTAGCATAAGGAAACAACAAAAAGTCGAAACATACCGTTCTTCTCTACTTTTCGTCTGACTTCGTAGTCCAACCCTGGTCTTCAAATGTACTGCACTGGCGATGGACAGCAATTCCACTGCAGAATGTTAATTCATCAGTTCTGAGAACTCGCTGTGGTTTTTACTCCCCTCTCTTTATGACTGCGCATCGTCTGCGTGATGGTGGGATCTTTTTATTTTTCTCCGTTTATCTACTTCTTCTATTCTACTTACTTCTTCTATCCCAGATATCATTCTGGGACGATTGCCGCTTGCCTGGTTTTTTTTTATGATGACTTGCTGCTGATCTTCTATCGGGATAGTAGGCATTAAATAATTGGATAGTTATACCATCATCAGCCTGTATCCCATTCGCTGCTGGCGCAAGTCTTCAATATTCATCATCATCAATTTCAACTGTGTGACATAGTGCCTTCATTGGACTTCACAATTATATACCACGGGTCTTTTTTTTACGGGACAGGCCCACCAATCATTTCCACCACTGTGTCTCCTATGTGGCCAGAGTTAACAGCGGCGACCACCAAAAAGGCAAAAAAACAGTGAAGTTCATTGCTGTCCCTGGGGTTAAACTGCAGCTGCCTTGGAACTCAAAACGAATTTAATCAGAAGAAAGTTGTAGGAGTAGGTAGTTTTGGAACTGACTTCCTACTACGGGTCTACCTAATTATCTATTCTTTAAAAGAGGTAGGGCGCATCAAAGCGGCCCGACTAGGGAAGTACGTCTACCTCAAAGAAAAAAACTCCCTGAAGGGTTACTACGAGTATTTCTGCGAGTGATTGAGATTACCAATAAGCTGGTATTGCTGTCTTAGCAAGTATGGCAACGCGCGTGCGATGCTTTCTGTATTACAGGTGTTTGTGAGCTACGCTAACAACTTTAATACGGGGGGCCTTTTGCTTCTGGGTCCTGACATATGCTCAATCATTACAAGAAGTTGAAAAAGTGTGTTGATGTTAAGATAAAATGAATGCTCTATTGATTTAGGTATGTACAAAGAGTACAGAAGGAAAGAGTAACGAAATTAGATATATAATGCGAAAGAAGAAGGAAGTAGAAACCGAGGAAGGCCAAGACTCATCCACCACGACCAAATTGGTCTTGTTTCATTGAAAGGCGATGTTAGGAGTCCTGGAACCTGACTAGTATGCATGAAAAGAGTTATGAATATTAAAGAAGTGAGCGAAGTGTGAAGACCTCATCTTATGGCGCTCGGTCCCCTCAAAGAACAATAAGTTGCCGTATGTGACTTTCCATAAGTTTTGGGTACACGTAGCCGTCGTCAAATGGCTCCCACTGATCATTTATAGGGAGCCAGCATCAACAGGAGCTACTTGATTAGACGAGCTCGTAGGCGCAGTGGTTAACAACGCTACTTGACACTAATGCTCGCGCGTTCGATTCCCACACGGGACAAACATCAATGTGCATAAACAAGTCTGTTTTTCTTGATCTGGGTGTTTTTAAGAGAGGTAGGGAGCATCTTTGGAAGTACCTTGACCTCACAAAAAACCGCAGTCCAATAACAAGCCTGGAGGGTTGCTGTGATCCTGCATTAGTGTTGCTTTATTAGCAGCAGAGGTATTGCAAGAGTTCATAGGCTATGGTAACTGTTTTATATAAGGTGGACCGTATGCATGTGTCTATGCCTCCGCACATTGGACTATGGACCTGATTATAAATAGTGAAACATATTGTACACTGAAACACTGTACTCGGATGGATATTGAACCAGAAGCGAAGTAAAGGTTGTATTAATATAAACAACAACGTACCCAAACACACAGCACGCAATACGTTGCTTACTGTCATTCCAAGGTATTCAATGGAGCCTATTTATTTGATTTCTCTGCGTGCCTTACACACTAATATTTTCTGTAGTTCTGAATAACTTCTTACATTCGGCTTGTAGTACCGGACGTCTTGGTTCCTCAACGACGAAGTGTAAAAGTTTAATAAAGAGAAAAACAAGTCTTTGACCTCATTCTTTTACGGTTATCTTATCAATATCCAATTAAAACAAATATTCTAGTTCCACTTGATTCGTCTAATAATAATGTGAAGAGAGGTAGGGTAGAGAGGCTCATCAAAGCAGGGCGTCTGGGAAAATAACTCGAACCTCACAGAAAACCGCAGCCAAATATCAACACCCTGGAAGGTTGTCGCAACTGAGTGAGGTTACAAGTAACCCCCTAAGGAGTTGTATTAGCGATAGGGGTGGCAGTACGCGAGCAAAACTTCCTGTATTTACGACGTTTCATCATGTGTGTGTCGTGTGCTTCCCTCCCGATGTTATTGAAAGCCTAAGATAGACATCAAAGCTACAATCAGGTATATTACTCTCAGTTATATTACTCTATGCCAACTGAAAATAATTATATAACCTTAAAATAAATTTAATCTTAGATAACATCTCATTCGCGTAACTTTACAGTAAAATTTCCATAACTTTGTGATAAATAAATAATTGCGTTATATAGAAATCTATTATAATTAAATATCTTATACACCACGCCGTTCAGTAATCAAGAGTCTTGTTACATGCCTACAACGTGTGCTGGAACGGTTCCTGGAGTAGCAGCGCGGGGCGAGATTTGCAGTGGAGAACGCCTCTCCCGCACCGCACATCCACCTGAAGAACAGTCGCGGTCACGCAGCAGTCCTGTAACTACGAGCTGATAAAGTGTCACGGCAATTCAAAAACTACAGAAAATATTTAAACGCCTGTAAATATCACACGTGCCCTTCAAATTACTTTAAACCCACTCAACTGGCTAGCAATGTGACCAAAAACAAATGTGGTGCTTCGAAATTGTAAACTGAAATATAACCAATACAAAGGAAACGAAAGAACGGACTAAATGATTTTTAGGTTCTGTACAGTATATATTTCCCCTAATGCTCTTACATTCGAACGTTATTATTTTAAGCCATGAGTTCCCAAAGGGTCTATATCGACTCCCAGCGTTACTCCCAGCGGCGTGGCAGTTGATAATGCGGTGCTTATTGGTTCGATTCCCACACAGGACGAACATTTAAGTGATTTAACATGTCTGTGTATCTCGAACTGGGTGTTTTAAGAGAGGTTTGGCGCATCAAAGCGGTCCGCCTGGGGAAATACCTCCACCGCCACAGAAAAACCACAACCGAAATAACAACTCCCTGTTTGTATGCCTACCGATGTTGGCTAAAAAAACGGGAGTGTCTGTGTCGTGGACACGGCCGTTAGTTTTACGTGAATACTTCGTTACGAGGAAACGGAAGTATTTACGCTAAAAAGAAATTATATGATGCAGCGAAATGATCTCAAAATGACGATGCTTTACCCCCGCCGCGTGCATCGCGTCACAGTTCTCACTCAACGTAACGAATTCTTTGATTCTTTAGCTATCAAGTGGTGCAACTAAATTTTAGATATAAGCGATAAATACGTAGCTATAACACCAAACTGTATCCCCCGATTTTGATATTAGATTTTTCTGAATTGTCTCCCACTTTGGAAGGAAGTTTGAAGAAGTTTTCACATCAAAACCAGAGGCGATCATACATATATCCGAATGGATTGTTGACAGACGTCGTAGTGAAAAACGCACTAGCTGCTACCCAATGTGTCTTCATAATGGACTATCGTACACAATCGACGCCCACGCAGTTCGGCGTCGCTATATACCTAGTCCGGCCATAAGACCTGTTACAAATGAATTTGCATTTATTTTCTTATGAAGAAATGTAATCTTAATAAAACTTGCATGTACACAGCCTTACCTGCACGGGACTATATTTTAGATAGACTTAAGACTCCTCTACCACGACTAAATTGGTCATGTTTAAAGAGGTGGTGCCAGGAGATCTTCGATCAGCAAGCGTACATAGAGAATTACATAATCTTAAAAAGGCGAGTGAGGTATCTCAGTTCTCTCCGTGTACCTACCCCACAGAGGGCTCGGCATGAAGATAAAATAATACTACTGATTGTTGATGAAAATAATTGATTGAATAATCAATTATTTTACCGACGAACCCTAATAATTTTCCGCACAATTAATCGAAATCCCATTTATGATCTGTGCGGTTCACATCGTGAGTTAGTTGCACTATGAGCAATGAAGGCAATTACACACTGTACGCAAGTCAGTAAATATTTAGTACAAAGTATTAGGGTACATCATATAGTGTTAGGGTGGAGCGGTAATAGAACAGTAATAGCTCGTCTCGCTGTAGACAAAATGGAAACGCTAATTTGGAAATGTGAGTTATGGCAACACCGGTCGATTTATTGTTTTGAAAAATTAATTTAAGTGAAAACTATTAGTTAAAACTTTCTGAGTGTCCCACGTATAAATAAAAGTTTTAATAAATTCGCTAAAAAAATTATTAGAGTCTACGAGTATCTTGTGGTAGCGAAAGCTGAGTAAGAGCAGAGCCTGAAAATAGAATAAATGCGTTTGAAATGTGACAGTAGACAAAGAACCGGCCTTGTGGCCAACAGGTCCCCAGTTCCAATCCTGGCATGTACCACTAAATTCGTGTTTTCGGATTTATGTACGTATTTTTGTAATTATCACTTGCTTGGATTTGAAGGAAAACATCGTAAGGAAACTCGCATGTTCAAGAAATTGTATTTCGAATCTCGTGTGACCTTACCTGAAAAATTATCTGGTTTTCCCTCTGGGTTGGGTGGATCTGGAGGTCAGACGGCCGTCGCTCCATGCAAAATCAGAATCTTCGCCAAATCCTTAGGCTTAGGTAGCGGACCCCGCCAATCCTAATGGATTAGAAAAACCGGAATAGCGCTAAGTAGAAGAGTTAGGATACACGATCATACATATCATCACGCCTGTCTCCCATTGACGAGCCCGGTGGCGCAGTGGTGAAACGCGCTGTTACGCTACTTTGACACCAACGCTCGTGGGTTCGATTCCCACACACTACAAACATTTGTGTGCATGAACATGTCTGTTTGTCTTGGTCTGGGTATTTTCTATGTATAATAAGTATGTATTTACAAAAAAAATGTATTTACGTATGTTTATCAGTTGTCTAGTACCCATAACACAAGCTTCGCTTACTTTGGGGCTAGATGGCGCTGTGTAATTTGTCAGACAATATTTATTTATATTTATTTATTTATTGCGGTAGGCAGAGACTATGGAACGCCAGGTGCAATCCAAACAACCTCTCGCCTCTTCCACACTCATCAACCTCTTCATGCATGCTCCTCGGTTTTAGGTGCTTTTGATTTGGCTCTTTTTCAGCACACCACCAATTTGATCTATATGAGTGCATCTAGAGCGGTCCCAACCGATATCTCCATTCACTCTTGCCTGATACACTTCATTGGTAACTCTTTTGTCATTTATTCTAAATGACCAAACCATCTCAGTATACCCTTTCAAATTTTTGTCACTACATCATCTTTCATTCTACATAGTTCCCGTATCGTGCTATTTTTTATTCTATCAACCATTCTCACTCCACACATACTCCTCAGCGCTCTCATTTCTTCGTCGTTCACTCTGCTTTCATGCTTCTTCTGCCAAACCCCTGTATCACTACCGTACATCAGTGTTGTCGTTAATACACCCTGAATAATAGCAAGGCGAGCTTTGCTCGATATGTTATCGCTTGTTACCACGGAGTACAACGCACCATCGATACGGTTTCCTGCTATCAATCTTCTTTCAGTATCGCCCTCCCATTTTTCATCACATGACTATCATAATACTTAAGGCGAATTAAACAACAGAGTTGATCTGAAAGAGAGCGTCGGTGCTAAAATAAGAAGAGGCATGCTCCGTTGGTTCGAACATGTAGAAAGAATGCAGGATGAAAGAATGACGAAGCAGATATACAATGCAAAAGTGGAAGGATGTAGGAGCCGAGGAAGGCCAAGACTTACCTATCATGATCAGATTGGTCGTGTTCTATCAGAAGGAGCCCTAGAAACCGGCGAGCGTGCATGAAAAGAGCAATTAATGTGAAAGAAGCGAGTGAGGTATGTAAGGATCGAGTCGCGTGGCGCTCGGTTCTCTCTGCCTACCCCGTAAGGGATTTGGCGTGAAGTTATAGATAGATAGAGCGAATTAAACCTCGTTCTTCTTCCTGGCGTCTTCGCGTTTCCCAGGACATTAGGATGGGTAGTACATGATAATTAATAATAAACTAATGGTCGTGTAGTTGTCACAGTCCATACGTGATCCTTTATACAAGGGCCGATGACTGCGCGGCTCCAATCGGTCAAAATCCTTCCGATCTTGATTCTTTTCCAAAATTATATTTTGAAAGACTTGTGAGCTTACATAAGAAATCTTGTTTTCGCTCTGGGTAGTGGAGGTCTGACAGCAGTCGCTCCATGTCAATATCAGCATCTTCACCATATCCTTAGGTTTAGAAGAGTATGTAATTATTATTTCACTCGGCGCTGAAGGAAAACATCATGAAAAAAGGGGATATCAATGAATAAATCCCGACAAGCTCGGTGTCCTAAGAAATGTCTGGTTTCAGTCAGTCGCTCTATATAAAAATCAGTACCTTCGTCAAATCTTTCAATCGAAGACCCCACCGATACTAATGTCCTGGGTTCAATTCTAGTAAGTATTATGATAGTTACGATTACAAAATTGTACTCAATACTACGACGTCGACATTAAATTATCATGGGAATAACTCTACAGGCCGTATGCTTGTTTGCCTCTAGGCGCAATATAAAACCAGTTGAGAATGCGCAAGCTTGCATTGCCAGAGGAACACCTGGCTCGTCAATTATATAACAATTAATTTGGCGGCCATTTTGACCATGTTCCTTGAGATAGGAACGGTGTTCCTGAACATTCCTATTCTACTTTTTATGCTGATAAAAAAGTAGAATAGGAATGTCCGAATCTGAAGTCAAAATTCGAATATTCGAAAAAAAGCGACAGATAAACGCACAGACAAACATATAGAATTCATATAGGAACGGTGTTCCTGAAAAGTAGTTCATACTGTTACTTTCTACCCGATATAGTAAAATGAAACTATTTAATAACAAATCGCGTTACAAACTAAACTCACATCAAATATTGTAAGACATCTCACAAACGACCGTTTAAATCTGTACCAAGGTAAGTGCAGTGATATTTCTAGTGTAAAGCGGCTCGAGGGGTGTTTAGCAATAAATAAGTATGAACGTCGGGGTGACAAATGGCGGGGCGAGAGCGCGCCCGCGGCCCGCCGTCCGCCGCCCGCCGCCCGCCGCCCGCCGCCCGCCGCCGCGAGCCGACATAACACGGCACTATCGCCGAATTCAATATTACGGGTGAATTACATCTGCCACTTCTGTGGCCTTATGAACTGTTCTACGTGTGTTTTACTACGGTCGTAATTAAATAAACAAGAGTTATTAATTATAAACGTGATTTATTAATGTTTTAGGACGTCACCAGTTGTTGCATTTACTTTTTACACATCGCTAAAAAGGTATGAAACATTTTCTCTTTCGCTGATCAACATCGTGATCGTCAAGGTATCGCCAGGAGTCGCGTGTTTGCCACACGCTTCATGAAGTTACTGAGAATGAAGGATATAGCTATACGTCTATACTTATAGATAAATACATGTAAAGTATAAAACCTAACCTAAGAAAAGTCTGGTTTTCCCTTCGGGTTGTGAAGGTCTGAAAGCTGTCGCTCCAAGTAGAAATCAGTAACATTATCAAATCCTTAAGCTTAGGTAGCGGACCCCATTAATCCTAATTAATTAGGAAACGGGATAACGCTACTAAGATGAAGATATGTAAACTATAAATAAATATATTTATATTGGGTCTGATGTACTGTCCTTTGTGGGAGCCGAGTGTAGACTGCACAGTCTTTTAAAACACGGGACTTGCCCACAGTGTTCCCAACTTAAGGGGTTTCCCCCCAAATTTAAGGGGTAAATAAGTGAGATGTGATTTTTTTAGGGGTTTTATATTTTTGGCGTATTTTTTAGGGATTTTTGACTTCATATTTTTTTCATTGAAGAAAATTAAGATATGAATGTATGAACCCTGGGACAATCCATATTGCAATCATATTTATTTCTTGGCCTAGCGACTTGGCGACATCTAGTACAATATAATCAACTGCTCTGTGGCGACAGTGACAGGTGACTAGTGGTTATTGTGCCTATGCTTACTGGAAACACAGTACCTACGTTGATTGTTGTTTGCCTGTTCAATTCGATTTTGTTGGTGTACTGCTGTGTCGATAAGCAATGTGATTGAATACATAATATTATGAACTGTAAGAAAATAATATTATTTAATTTTACTAAATATTATTTTTTAGGCGTATTTCTAACTAATTCTGGCGATATTAGGGGTTTATGACTTAAGCTTTTGAGATAAATATTTTTGAGAGTTGGTAACGCTGCTTGCCCAGTGGAACGCGATGGCGCATTGGCACAGGAAGGGACTCGGGAGCACATAACTTCAATAATCACTGCAAGTATGACATCTGGGCCACTTATGTCGAGAGAGACCAACGATCGTAGAACATTTTGCCGGATGATTTCGTTTTCTAGCATGGCGCTACCACATCATGGAATGGTAGATGGTGTAGCCTCCCCGCTATTCAAACTCTAGTTATAATCAAAGATAATTTATCTTCTTTGAATTTCTTTTGTATGGTTTCCGCAGTGATGAAATGGTCTGCCGACAGGAATCTTTCAGAAATTATAACCAGTGGTCAAATAGAACAGCGCTCAAAATAATAGTTTGCAAATCACTCCGCCCACTTGCTAAACCTTGAAGCAGCTTTAATTTGCATTCTAAATTAGTGATACAAAGATACCGTTAGTGTGCCGTGGTACAAGCCACATAAGCAGCTTGCTTGAGAGCTAATAGATAATTAAGAATGTAACATTCCATACCTTCCACAATCGCCGCGGTAACTGAGTTTGCACACGTGTGAATGTCTCTTGATTTCAAAGCGAGTATGTTCTATACCAGTATGCTGACATCAGACCAGCTGAATTGACGCACCAGACCAGCTGTGGAACAATGACATCGCAAACCTGCACGTGCGGTTCTATGACGGAAGGGAGAGAAAACAGTTCTTAACGTAACATGAATCTGAAAACACAATCCAATTTAGTGGTACATGTTCCGCCAGGCCTCGAACAGGGGACCAAGTGCCTAGGCCGGTTCCTTATCCACTGGGCCATCACCGGCTACGTATTATAATATGTTACATAATACATCAATTACTTAATGACGGCTCATGTAGAGCCTGTTACGGGGCTAATGTATGTGTGAACCTTCACACATTAACATAATTACCTCGTGCCTGTAACGGAGAGACGCTCGCGCGGTACGTACATGGCTTGCTGGTAATCTTATGTAAATTTCATAATGCCTTCATCATTGAATTACTTTGGATTTAAGGATGCTTAATTGTAAACAAATATACTTAGGGTTTAGAGAGCTCAGTGCCGTCGTCAGGCGTGTCATTGTAACCGAACACGCAGGTTAAGCAACGACTGTAGCCTGTCTATGGATGGGTTTATCTATTTCGAGCTTCTCTGTTCTCTGGAGGGCGCCTTAAACCATCGGTCTCGGTTGTCGTCGACTGATTACAGTCGTCTTAGTTAGTGCCCATCACGCGGTTTAAAAACACTGGTCTTCGCCAATTCACAGTTGAGCAGCGTGGTGGAGTATGCTCCTTCAATTGAAGAGCGCGCCGTATCCTTCCAGGGAGATTAGTTAATAAATAATAAATAAATATTGCCAGACAAATTACACAGCGCCATCAAGCCCCAAAGTAAGCGAAGCTTGTGTTATGGGTACTAGACAACTGATAAACATACGTAAATACATTTTTTTTTTGTAAATACATACTTATTATACATAGAAAATACCCAGACCAAGACAAACAGATATGTTCATGCACACAAATGTTTGTACTGTGTGGGAATCGAACCCACGAGCGTTGGTGTCAAAGTAGTGTAACAACGCGTTTCGCCACTGCGCCACCGAGCTCGTCACATATAGTATAGTAGTTATTAGTATTAGATTTCGGAAGGAAGAAAAACCCTCACCTATCACGAACAATCAGGTCGTGCATTATCAGAAGGTGATGTGAGGAACCCGGGAAACCAGCGAGCGTGCTTGAAAAGAGCATAAAAAAAGAAGGAACTAAGGTGAGTACTGGTCGGTTTCCTCTATTCATCTTAACGTGCAAGTATAGATAGGTATACAAAGTTACTGTTAAGAACTCGTTAAGATGATAGTTAACCTCTAACACAATAGTTACAATGGAAAAAAACAAATGTTGAACTTAAAGTACTATTTTATTGTGACCTCGCTTCCAAAAAAAGGCTTTCCTATTTGTTAACCTTAAATTACGCGTCCAGCCCCTATTTACGGCCCTAACTTCGTACATTTATTTAACTTGATAATAAAAGCGGTTAAGTGCGTGTCGCCTCTCATAGTGACAGGGTACCGTTTCGGTATCAGTTCCTATATTTCAATGGCTATGTAGCGTCTGTTACTATGGGGATATTCTGTACAGAGTATTAATGTACTTAAAGCACAAATGAAATGCATCCGGACACTTCGCGGAGCTGGATGAAATGCATCCGGACACTTCGCGGAGCTGGATGAAATGCATCCGGACACTTCGCGGAGCTGGATGAAATGCATCCGGACACTTCGCGGAGCTGGATGAAATGCATCCGGACACTTCGCGGACCTAGATGAAATGCATCCGGACACTTCGCGGAGCTGGATGAAATGCATCCGGACACTTCGCGGAGCTGGATTAAATGCATCCGGATACTTCGCGATGCTGGATGAAATGCATCCGGACAATTCGCGGAGCTGGATGAAATGCATCCGGACACTTCGCGGACCTAGATGAAATGCATCCGGACACTTCGCGGAGCTGGATGAAATGCATCTGGACACTTCGCGGAGCTGGATTGTTAGAAAGAAGGATTTAAAGAAAGACCGTTGTTTATATCCAATAAAATATCACCGTACTGAGTATATATATACAAGTTATGCATTTTTGTTAAAACTCATTCGGACTCATTTGTAAAATATGCCAACATAGTGGATCAATGCACAAGACTGAAAAATTTATTATGTGTGCCAATACAACGACAGTGTTCAGTAGGAGTACATACTCAATGGCAATACGAGTATCATCATAACCGTCTACCAAACACTGTCAAGGAAAGTAATCTTCCTTGGTTAAAAGGGTACATTTTTAATCTGTTACTGAGAAAATTTTACTATTCAGTCTATGAATTCTTAAATGATTATGGTCATTTAGAAATTGTATGATTATTGTTTTGCTTACCTGTTTATTTTAATATTATTATCTATATGTCGTAGCGGTCATGAGTACGGGACGTCAGTTGACAGCGAAACGCAAGTGACTAGCGCGCTTCTACAGAGTCTACCCCTCCACTTCGTGTAAAGATCGAAACTGATAAAGCGGGCGACGGTAGATGGAGAGCCATTCTGTCTTTTGGTCGTCGAGCGAAGTACACAGGAGTAGAAACTGTATTACGTTTCGTTGCGAATATTAAATTTAGTAAGACTGTAATACGTGATTATTATATCGGGTGTAAATCAGAGAGTTGTTTTAATCTGCATCCAACACTACGCCCATGGAGATGTCTGGAGACGGACATAATCACCAACATCGGCCCCCTGCGCCGACATCAGATGTGGGATGCAACTCGGCAAGTAAAATACACGTGGCGACGAAAATGGCGGCAACGATCAAAATTGGCGCCTAATGTTCGAATTGCAAAACGAGAATATGAAGGCATTGATTGCAGCTTTAAATAAACAGCAGCGGCCTCATCAACACGTCAGCGTTCCGGAATCCGATCCAGATAAAGCGGATGCAGTTGCACGATCATGGTGTACCACAGCGGAGCTGTGCTTCGCGGATAACCCTTTGGAAGGAGGGCAATCCAGTGAAGAAGCAAAGTGCAACCCCGGCGGTACGACCCAACTTTAAACAGCAGACGTCATCCAGCTCCATCGTGTGCTTCAAGTGCGGTAAAGAAGGGCACATATCTACGCGCTGTACCAGTGTGGCAACAGCGGAGGCAGCAGCGGCGCGCACCGAACGGCGGGTGGACCTGTGCGCGGTCGATCCACCGACAGGAACATTAAAACATAACGGTCAGTGTTTTGTATTTCATTATGACTCCGGTGCTGAGTGTTCACTGATTAAAGAAAGTTTATCATCCAAATTTCATGGAAAGCGAGAACACAATATTGTTTCATTAAAGGGTATTAGTCAATCAAGTGTTCTCAGCACCGTACAGATTTTATGTGTTGTAGAAATTAATGATAACGTGATAGAAATTTTGTTGCACGTTTTGCCTGACGTCCATCTACAAAATTATATTAGGATTGGACGTGAAATCTTACAACTAGGTTACTGTGTAAACATGACGGCAGCACATTTTAACATTACGGAAAATAGCGAAGTATTGTAGCAATTATTTTATTAAAATACCCTCTGTTTGCAATATTTTTTTGCAATGACGGTGATAGTGATTTATCACTTCATAATAATTTTACAAAGGTGGACACAGACATTCCATTAACACGAAAAAATATCGGGTGATCAAAATATTACTGACCAGTTTGAGGTAGAACTTGGTAATAGTTCGAATGTTGATAATTAGATTTTGGATTTACATGTATGATCGGACTATACAAGGTTGAATTGTAGCCGTAGCTTAAGAGAAATCAGCATCTACTGTAAAGTAGTCCGTGAGTACGCGGTAGGCAGTTAACTCTTGTGATGGTCGGGTTTCGTAGGAGACCATAGAGTCAAGGTTGACTCGGCAATCCCGTGTGGGGATGTGCACATGTTTGAGCAACAAGGCGTTGCTGGGTTATGCTGTAACCATATGTGATCACATGTAGAGATGAAACGGTGTTAATTGGATTTGGTAGTACAGATCTGAGATTAAGATCAAGTAAAGTCAGTAATATTCTGAGAACCAAGAGTTATGTAATGGCATTCCTAAGTTGTTTTTTTTTTGGTGTATCTACTTAGTTTAAATTGTGACTAAGTAACCGGGTGTATATTTGACCATATTTAGTGTAGCAGATTAGAGATCAGTTAGCTAAAGCTATGTTAAGCTATATTTTGCTGAAAATTAAACTTAGTTCACTTCAGTTTAACTTTTCATTTGTGAAAGCCCTTCATAAGGTCAGGTGTGACCGAGCTTTGTGATACTGTGCGAGGTGTTTTGTTACAGATTAACACACAGGGACGTGTGTCCCGCAGGATGGCCGTGTCGTAGCGGTCATGAGTACGGGACGTCAGTTGACAGCGAAACGTAAGTGACTAGCGCGCTTCTACAGAGTCTACCCCTCCACTTCGTGTAAAGATCGAAACTGATAAAGCGGGCGACGGTAGATGGAGAGCCATTCTGTCTTTTGGTCGTCGAGCGAAGTACACAGGAGTAGAAACTGTATTACGTTTCGTTGCGAATATTAAATTTAGTAAGACTGTAATACGTGATTATTATATCGGGTGTAAATCAGAGAGTTGTTTTAATCTGCATCCAACACTACGCCCATGGAGATGTCTGGAGACGGACATAATCACCAACATCGGCCCCCTGCGTCGACATATATATCTATAACTTCACGCCAAATCCCTTACGGGGTAGGCAGAGAGAACCGAGCGCCACGTGACTCGATCCTTACATACCTCACTCGCTTCTTTCACATTCATTGCTCTTTTCATGCACGCTCGCCGGTTCGTTCTAGGGCTCCTGACATCACCTTCTGATAGAACACGACCAATTTGATCATGGTAGGTAAGTCTTGGCCTGCCTCTGCTCCTAAATCCTTCCACTTTTGCATTGTATATCTGCTTTGTCATTCTTTCATACTGCATTCTTTCTACATGTCTTTCTACATGTTCTTATTTTAACACTCTTTCAGACCAACTCTGCTTCTAACCTCATCATTGCGAATACGGTCTACAAGCGTTACGCCACAGATTTTGCTCAACGCTCGCATTTCAACCGCGTTTATCCTACTTTCATGCTCTCTCTGCCGTACTCAGCTATCCATCTTCCATAAGTAAGCGTTAGGATCATTGTTTCCTGATTTTTGCTTTTGCACTGGTAGTCCAGTCGGATTAAACTTTAACCGTGAAAAAATTCCCGGCAGAAATTTTATTGCACTAATCTTTAGAGGCGAAGAGACGTTTAAGCAGAATAAAGGCTCTAAAGTGTTCGCAAAGAATCTGTCTGTTGGTCGAAGCCAGTTAACGCAACTGAAGACCAAGAGTGGCGACATTGAGGGAGATTGAGAGTTTCTATGGACAGTTATATACCAAGTCACCTACTTCTGGTTCGACATCAGACCCAAGAGCCAAATTGACCCGACACTGCACCGAGGATATCAGCCTGTGTGAGATTAGGATGGCTCTTAAACAGCTTAAGAACAGCAAAGCCCCGGGTGATGACGAAATCATATCGGAACCTCTGAAAGCGGGTGGAAAACCAGTACTTACCGTCCTTCAGAAGCTTTTCAATTCCGTCATCCTCGATCAAGGAAGCGTGGTAGTATTGTGTTTCAAGAAGGGTGAAAAAGCCTTATTGAAAAACTATAGACCCCTCTCACTGAGCCATGTTTATAAACTATTTTCAAGAGTTGTTACAAATCGTCTTGCACGCAGGTTTGATGACTTCCAGCCTCCCGATTAAGCCGGCTTCCGGAAAGGCTTTTCAACCACCACATACATACATATAGAGTATAACCAGCCACTATGCTTAGCGTTTGTGGACTATGAGAAGACCTTCGATTCGATCGAGACTTGCGCTGTCTTCCAGTCTCTCCAGCGGTGCCGCATTGATTATAGGTACCTACCTCGTATATCGAAGTGTTGAGGAGTAGGTATATATGAAAAGCGACCATGTCGATCCGACTACAGGACCAGAGTACGAAACCTATCCAATAAAAATAAAAGTAGAGAGGAGGGAGTTCACGGCTGCATTGGAAAATGTTTTCAAGCTACTGGACTGGAAAGGATACGGCATCAATATCATCGGCGATTGTATTACTCACCTTCGATTCACCGACGATAAAATAATCATGGCGAGATCGCTGGAGGGCTCGAATACAATGCTTGAAGATCTCGACAGAACATCCCAACGAGTGGGTCTTAAAATGAACGTGGACAAAACGAAGATTACGTCGAATGTGACGTTGTACCCACTCCAGTTTCAGTTGGAAGCTCGGTTCTCGAGGTTGTTGATGCGTATGTCTACTTAGAACAGATAGTCCAGCTAGGTAGATTCAACTTCGAGAAAGAGGTCTTTCGTCGAATCCAACTCGGATGGGCAGCGTTTGGGAAATTGCGAAACATTTTTTCATCCAAAATACCTCAATGTCTCAATACGAAAGTCTTCGACCTGTGTGTGTTTCCAGTGATGACTTACGGCACAGAAACGTGGTACTATAGGCCTCATACAAATGCTCGAGGTTGCACAGTGTGCGATGGAGAGAGCCATGCTCGGAGTTTCTGTGCGAGATAGGTTCAGAAATGAGCACATTCGTAGCAGAACTGGAGGCTCTAAGGATCAGCAAGCTGAAGTGGCAGTGAGCAGGCCACATAGCTCGGAGAACCAATGGCCGTTGGGGCAAAAAGGTTCTCGAATGGCAAGCCGCAAGCCGGCCCACAAGGGATATGATGTGAAGTTATAGATATAAATAAATATTTATTGTTCCGTTGTTCGGTTAATGTTCTACATATATACATATATATAATGTTCTATATATGTTACATATGTGTAGAACATTGACAGTAGAAACTCACTGTCTGACTGGTCAGTGCACAGCCGAATAATAAGCATAATTCTTTGTTCAAACACTTCAACTTAAATGACCTAAGGTAGCAACTAAGAGGAAGTTTTGGAAACTCATCCGCAAGGGGTTAAAATGGGCGTCGAAACTTTGCATGAAACATTTTTGTAACTTTTAACTGTAACTGAACAAACTTTGTGCGAAAGTTTTGAATCTTGGAAGATGGAAACGTGAAACTTGATATGGAAAAAGTAAGGTTGCACTTTAAATTGAGAATATACCTTTTTTAAAATGTGAACTCAATGAAGTAAAATGGAGGATGTAGGGGATATAATAGAAGACACATATCTCAATTCCGATTCCATAGCAATAATACATACAACCCTTCCCGACCATTGGTCCACCAGAAGTCCGTCCTTAGTCCGTTTTTGTTCGTCGTAATTTTAGACGTAATGTCAGACATCATCAATGACAGGCAGCCTTCGTGGTTGCTCATGTATGCTGACAATGTTGCGTTGCCGAACATGGACCGGCGCCTGATGCGACGTATGAAACTAAATGTGACAAAAACCGAGTACGTGGTCTGCAATACCACAGATTCCACACCTGTCCGCATCGGCGCAGACACGGTCAAGCACGAACGGGTGTAAGTGATTCGGTGTGAAGGATTTGTCCTCCATGCGTCATCTGCCCAAAAATGCCGTTTAAGCTGAAAGGACAAATTAATAAATCCATCATTATTCTGTCATTTTATATAACAGCGAAGCGTGGCTCTTACTTGAGCAGCAAAAGCTGTAGCTGCGTGTTACGGAGATGATATGCTTCGGTGGATGTACCAAGTTACGCGAAAGGATCGCGTGAGGAACTCCCGCAGTCGTTGTAGCCTCAGTGTCCGCACATAGCAGATACTACGATGGTTCGGCCACGTTCTGTGAGAACCGGCAAGTTATGTGACAAACAAATATCTAGCTATGCCACCTCCGCCAGGTAGAAGAGGTAGGCCCAGGAAAGGTTGGCTTGACGTCGTAAGGGATGACCAGAAGGCCAGTGGTCTCACATAAGGAATGCCGAATACTATGTGAAGTGGAGAAAAAAGATTTGGAAAGCGAAAGCCTAGGTCGCAACCGAGGTTAACGATCGGATGCTAATATCGCGATGTCTTAGAAAAATAAAAGTTTAATATCGCGGTCCCCGCCGATCATAATTAGTTTAGGAAATGGGATCTAGCGTTTCTTTAAATTATAAATATATTGCATGGAGGATATTTGATCAATACATACGCTACTGATTGGCAATATATAAAATAAAGTGCAAATCTACTTACTAAATAGAAGTCATTAAATAATATAAATTACAGGGGAAAATGCTTTTTGCTATATGCTAGGCTGTTCATCCTGTATCTCGATAGTTGTCTGCAGAGAATAAGTTCAACGTGGGATTGCGCATGGGTGACCTAGTGATGAACTGTCTGCTGTACGCAGACGATGCAGTATTATTAGCAGAAACACTGGTCACAATGATGAAACGAATGTATGAAGGAAGGCTTACTATTTAATGTGAAGAAAACAAAGATAATGGTACGAATATTTGAAAGAGAAGAAACCAGAACCAATGTAAGGATTACGGTTGATGATGAAGTGTTGGAACAAATGGATGAGATTGTATATCTGGATGCGCTTTCAGCAGGGATGGAAGGTACATCGCAGATGTGGAAAGACGAGTGAGTGCTGGAAACAATGCGAATGGAGCGTTGAGAAAACTTCTTGGCAGTAAAAACTTGAGCCAGAAGGCACAGTTCTCTATACACAATGCAGTGCTGGCCCCAACCCTTACTTATGGAAGCGATGGCAGAGAGAGCATAAAAGTAGGATAAACGCGGTCGAAATGCAAGCGCTGCGCAAAATTTGTGGGCGTAACGCTTATAGACCGTATTCGCAATGATGATATTAGAAACAGAAAATAAGAAGAGGCATGCTCCGTTGGTTCGGACATGTAGAAAGAATGTTGCAGCAGATATACAATGCAAAAGTGGGATGTAGACGCCGAGGAAGACCAAGACTTACCTACCATGATCAAATTGGTCGTGTTCTATCAGAAGGTGATGTCAGGAGCCCTAGAAACTGGCGAGCGTGCATGAAAAGAGCAATGAATGTTAAAGAAGTGAGTGAGGTATGTAAGGGTCAAGTCACGTGGCGGTCGGTTCTCTCTGCCTACCCCGCAAGGGATTTGGCGCGCAGTTATAGACAGATAGATATAAAATGCTTTTTTTATGATAAATCCGCGGGAGAGAAGCAGCTGGAGAGTGGCAGGAATAGAAGGAGCAGAATTGGGAGTGACATAAATAGAATGAAGGAAGCTAATAGGAACATTATTGAAAAACGTAACAGAAACATAAATATTGGCTTTTTATTTTCGGTAGCAGAAATCGGGCGCTCCAGGAAAAGAAGAATATGTTAACGGAAATGTAAGAAAAGTTCAATGGAGAAGGGGCATGCTATAATAACATGCTAAATTGAACCCAGTAGCTCATTTCGTTTGGAGCTGGAGACCGGTTGCTGACAGAGAATTAGCGGAGAGTGTGTAATATGGTTCCCGTATTCCCTTCGGTTACGGAACTCTAATTATTGCGAAATATAAAAGTAGAACAGAGTCGACGTCAGAAAAAAATAAAGTATGTGTTTAGTTGAATAAAGTCGGTTTTACGTTATATTTACTAATGCTCTTCCCAAATGTTATAGAAATTTTCTAATGATAATTTAAATTACTTATGTCTTATTAAAAGTTTGAGTACAAAATGTATAGATTGAAATCCTTGAAATATTTTTTTTTACTACACTTTCCATATTTTTCTTATTGATCACACAAAACTAAAAATAAGAAATGATTTTGACAAACAGAGGAAAAAATGGTAGTGAACTGTTATATATTAATATATATTAGCAGATTGTGCAACAAGAAGACAATGCAGTGTTCCGTCACAGCCGCCACATTGAATAGCCTTTATTTATGAGCTCAGCAAGGGAGCTCAAGCGCAGAGGTAACCCCGGAATGAAGCGGGCCAGTTCAAACTCCCGAATGAAGCGAGGCAGTTTACAAGAATCCTGAGCACGGGAGCGGTTCAAGTCAAGACAATACCATTTATCTCGAGACGAATACGATGATATTCGCACCTTTCACGAGATCGTGAAAACCAATAATAATAGAAACAAAGTGTAAGAAATATTAGGGCTATTACTCAAATAGAAACACAAAGTCGCCAGGTTGGGCGCTGCGTGTTGGGTACCGAACCATAACGCCGCATGCACTCATATTCACACCGACGAGGGCGGATCGATGCGCGTCGCCTATGGGGCACCCTAATCCGCGCATCGGTGCGATTTGTTAGATTGGAAGGGTCGCAACGTGCACGCTTCTGCTACTGATCCGACATAGTTTCTAATACGTGTAGAAATTTTTACATGTTTATGAGACTACGGGATACAACCACCGTACGATTCACCAATGTGTTGTCGTACCCCATGAATTCCTTCAATACGAGGTAATTGCTCGCGCGTTGATACACCCGCTGCTAAACCTACAACTCTTCATGGTAACACCACTCACTCGCTGTGACCCCTATGAGACGGAGGTACTTCTCCCGCCTGCTATGCTTCTCCGCCTCCTGAATCTCTTACGTCAGCCTCGTTTGTTTAATTTTCATATTGCACCACGTGCAGGCGAGGTTGCTTAGCAGATTAACAATGCTACTTTGACAACCACACTCGAGGGTTCGATTCCCACACGGGACAAACATTAGTGCGCATGAACATGTCTCTTTGTCATGAAGCGGGTGTTTTAAGAGAGGTATTGCCCATCAAAGTAGCCCATCTGGGGAAGTACCTCCACCTCACGGAAAACAACAACTCGCTGGAAGGTCACCAGTAATGTCCTAAGGAGTTGCTATGTTAACAGCAGAGGTAACATCTCGCGAGTGATACTTAATGGTAAATTAAACTACGTTTCACATCAGGTGGTCCGTATGCTTGCCACCCGACGTTATAAAAAAAAACCTATAAACATGATAATAAGCGACTTACGCCCCAAATGACTACATTTGTGCAGTCGTGGTTCGCAATTATAACCTTAAAGTCTACGTCCGCGGCCCGAGTAATATTTTCCCCTTTTTAAATTCCCCGAAGCCGCCCTTTGTGCGGGCACGAGACAAATTGCAGACTCTTTAGACAAAGATGCATTTTATACTTAACTAAAGTCTCTACCAGCCACATTCACAAATTTTTAGGGTAATGTGCGCAATAAGTACGTACGGAACCGCGTTACTTTTAGCGTGGTATTCATTATTCGCCGGGTAGTTAGTGCCTGTATCTCTGCAACTAAAATACTAAGTCCTAGTTTGTTATTATATATATTTTTTATATAACTAGATTGGCAAACAAGCATGCCCGCATCAGATGGTAAGCGGTCACCGCAGCCAATTGACGCTCGCAATACCACGGGGATGTTACTCGCGCGCTGCCAATCTTGTGACCTAAGGCTGTTTCGTCACAGTACCCAGTAATTTCTCTACTATATCCCACCCTTCAAACCGGAACACAGCTATATAAATATATCTGCTTGGCGGTAGAAATAGGTGAGACAAAGGTACCTATGCAGACGACTTTTGTACAAAGTCTCCCACTGGTATGAATTATAGGTATGATGGAACTGTTCAAATAAATAAACACTTCCAATGTTACCTCTCCGTATATTTATGTAAACACTAGCTGCTGCCCGCGGCTCCGCCCGCGTGGAGTCAAATAACGTAGCCTATGTGTTAATCCAGATCATAATCTATCTACATGCCAAATTTCATTCAAATCCGTTCAGCCGTTTAAGCGTGAAAGAGCAACAAACATCCATTCATACAAACTTTCGCATTTATAATATTAGTAGGATAATAGAGCATAATATTAGAGAGGCAGGACGCATCAAAGTATCATTTCGCCGCCTGGGGAAAGACACCTCTACCTCACAGAAAACCGCAGCCAAATAACAAGTCTTTGGAGGATTGTAGTGATCCTGCGAGTGAGAAAGGTTATCAATCTCTTGAAGTTGTTTAATGTATTGAATGCGTTTGTAGGCTACCCACTCGATGGGCTAGACAATTTTCTTTTTGAACAGCACAAAATGGCGCCCAGACTCCGCCATATTGTTTTTTCTTTCGAGTCACACAAGAACACTTGGGAGTCCAAGATGAATATAACGACTCCTTAGTTACCAACATCCATCAAGCCATTTAAATGTTACGAGGTAATAAAATAAATAAAGAATAATACACAGCTACAAGATACGGGGAAAATAAAAATATCCTTCAGTCGGGTAAAAATATAAAGAATAATATATAAAGTCGTTTACAGAATTCAGTGAGATTCTTGTAAACAGGAAAATGTTACGTGCGCCGGTACATCGGCTTGCTAGAACGGGAAGGTGTTTTGTTGTAAATCGTATTCGATTCTATAACAAATTGCTGGACCTGGAGCCCATTTCGTTTCCAACAATTCTTAAGGCTTAACAATAATAATCTTTGTGAAAAGGCTTATTATGGAGTTGATGAATACCCAAGTATCAAAAACGTCTAGAAGTGATTCAGCAGTTAGTCACGTGTCTGCCCGTTCGAGTGGCATTGGTCTTTTAACACAATTCCTTTTGGAACTATTTGGAAAATTTTCGTGTTCCCAAGAGATAATTAAAGTCCTGAGAAGTTGCAATGTTTGCAGCAAGAGTGGCACAGAGCAAGCAATACTCCTTGTGTTGCAAGCGTTCAAAGATTAAATTTTAAAACTAATGATGAAAGATAAATATTCTTTATTTGCCATTTGACCCTCACGGCCCACATGTCTTACATATTACAAATATTTTGTGTTATTCTATTATTCTTTTTCTTTTTCTATCTACTAGGTTACATCAGGTGGGCAGCATAGATGTTTGTCGCCTGACGATGAATAAAAAAGTAAGGAGTAGGTATGTAATGCAAAATATTTTCGTAACAATTGCTGACTCAGTACCGAAACGTCCCATGGGCAATAGAATGAATGAAGCAGCGAATAACAAAACTTTTTTACGACAGAAACAGTCGGCTGTAACAAAATACACTCTCTTTTCTAAGAGTACTCTGTACCTATATCAATTCAGTTATGCAAAGATATCGCGCAGGCGCGGCTCGGCCCTATAAATCAGGCTCGTCCCGCTCTGCTCAAATCTTCCTTAGGTAATTCATAAAAAATGTGTGGGCGGTCATCGCGAGATAGTCGCCGACAGGCGCACATCCATCACTCTTATTCCTTTAAGGAGGGCCGTACACGCACTGTTCTCAAAGACCCACCGCGTACCAGATTTCACAGCAGCATAGAACAATGTCCTAATTCCTTTAAAACCTTTTTTTTATACCACTAAGGTGGCAATCAAGCATACGGTCTGCCTGATGTTATACAGTCACCGTAGCCTATGGACATTTACAACACCAGGGGTGTCACTCATGCGTTGCCGACCCTCTAAAAACCTCTTCACGCATTTCTTGAAGAACTCCATGCTGCTTGTCCCTTGGAAAAACCGCGGCTGGGAGCTCATTCCACAGCTTGAGAGTTCTCGGAAGGAACCTTCTCTGGAACCGCACAGTACGCGACCATTGCGGTTCAAGCGTGTGTATCAGGAACAAGGCTCTCGAACTTCTGTCTTCTTATCTGGGCAATAGGATACAGAAGGTCGATGTTAATGGTAAAAGATCTTCGAGGTCCCCTATAGTTATGGGAGTCCCACAGGGGTCAATTATAGGTCCATTCTTATTTTTAGTATATATAAATGACTTACCTTATTATGTAAAGGATAAACATGAGATTGTATTGTTTGCGGATGATACCTCGTTGACATTCAAAATTAATAGACAGTTAGGTAATTATGACGAAGTTAACGATGCTCTCTCTAAAGTTATGCACTGGTTTAATGTTAATAATCTGCTTTTAAATGATAAAAAGACTAAAGTAATTAAGTTCTCAACACCCAATGTAAGACAGGTGACTACCAATGTACATGTTAATGGAACTAATTTAGCCCCTGTGGAGACAACTGTGTTCTTGGGTATAACAATTGACTCCAGACTACAATGAGGCCCACAAATTGAAAAAATATCAGGAAAACTAAGTTCTGCAGCCTATGTTGATGCACTGATGTTGATACGGCTAGAATAGTTTATTTCAGCTACTTTCATAGTGTTGTCATATGGAATTCTTCTTTGGGGTAACTCCGCGGACATTAACACCATCTTTTTATTGCAAAAGAGAGCCATAAGAGCTATCTACAAACATGGTCCCCGGGAGAGCCTTAGAGAAAAATTCAAAGAAATAAATATTCTAACAGTCGCATCGCAATATATCTATGAAAATCTTTTATATGTCCATAAAAACATAGACTCATTTTGTAAAAAGAGTGATACTCATAACATAAATACTAGATATAAGCATAATCTTGTGTTACATCCAAGTCTCCACAAAATAAGTAATTCTTTTATGGGGCAATGTATACGGTTCTATAACAAACTTCCCAGCAATATAAGAGAATTGTCAATAAACAAATTTAAAACAACTATTAAAGCCAAATTGTGTAGCAGGGCATATTATAAAGTATCTGACTATATTAATGATAAAAATGCCTGGGATTGAGTCGATCCAATTATAATGTAAATAATTAATTATGTAAATTTGTTTGGATACCAAAAGAGGGATGCCTGAGTTTTTTGGCAGTATTTTTATCAGTCCTCACCTAGTCATGAACTGCACGGTAGGGAAAAAAATTGTAACTATTCCAAACAAATGTAGCCATTTTTACGGAATAAAACTATTTTGACTTTGACTTTGACTATCTACAAACTTGGTCCCCGGGAGAGCCTTAGAGAAAAATTCAAAGAAATAAACATTCTAACAGTCGCATCGCAATATATCTATGAAAATCTTTTGTATGTCTATAAAAACATAGACTCATTTTGTAAAAAGAGTGATACTCATAACATAAATACTAGATATAAGCATAATCTTGTGTTACATGCAAGCAGTCTCCACAAAATAAGTAATTCTTTTATGGGGCAATGTATACGGTTCTATAACAAACTTCCCAGCAATATAAGAGAATTGTCAATAAACAAATTTAAAACTACTATTAAAGCCAAATTGTGTAGCAGGGCATTTTATAAAGTATCTGACTATATTAATGATAAAAATGCCTGGGATTGAGTCGATCCAATTGTAATGTAATTAATAAATTATGTAAATTTGTTTGAATACCAAAAGAGGGATGCCTGAGTTTTTTGGCAGTATTTTTATCAGTGCTCACCTAGTCATGAACTGCACGGTAGGGAAAAAAATTGTGACGATTCCAAACAAATATAGCCATTTTTACGGAATAAAAAGATTTTGACTTTGACTTTGATCAATCACGTCTGAATGCAGCCCCCTACCGTTAGTCGGTAGGGGGCTGCATTCAGACGTGATTGTATACCTGCGGCCATATGGGACGTCCGTGGACACGCACCGAATACGTACAGCACCTACGTCCCCACGTGACGTCCCTGGCATAAACACAAGGCTAACCAACCTACGAGCCAATTTGGGGTGCATTGAGACGGATGAATCCGGGGATTAATCTCGCCGAAATGCACCCCGACAAGAAGAACCTGGGACTGCTGGGAGATGCCAGGGGCCTACCGACATCAAATACGTACAGTGCCGGACCTCCCCTTGACATCCCCGCAGCCCTCAGGGTTATATGACAAGAACCAGATTACGTCAGCTCACTACGGGCAATCTTGGTTCGGCGGATGCTGATGATGATTGGTCTATGAATGCATGTACACATTAGGTACATTCATTCATAGACCTTTCACTGAAAGAGAGCGTTTGTTAATGAGTTTAACTCTACCTACACCTTAAGGGTGCGGCGTGAACATACGAGCTTCTGTGAATTCGCGCACCGTACCCGTGCACGAATCACAGAAGCCCCACTGTTGTGGGCCTGTATGCAGAGCTGATTTTCGCTCTGGCAGTAGGATATAGGACTGCGCGCAAATATACTTTATCGTGAGCCAGTGACTTCAATACGAAATATTTAGGTGTAATTCATTGGGATAAGATCCAATATTGCAAAACTATATTGTATTGGGTGTGTGTCGCAGACAGTCTACTATTCTATCATCATCAACAGTCCAGGACTTTAATAACGAAGATACGATGTCATCGATTTCCGCACCTCACCGTTATTTCAGTGAAATTGCTTTGGTATGACATAAAAACAAATTTATTTTTGTTATTCGAAAAGTCCATCCTGTGTGTACGGAATATAAGCATGTACGTTTACACGAGGCCGATATATAAGCTCGTATGCGTCGCCCCTAAAACGCAATAAATCGCATGCCGGCCGCGGGGCATTCAGCGAATTTTTACAAGCGCGATGTCCGAGCGAGCGCCGCTCCGCTCGCTTTATGACTTCTGGCTCGCAATAGCTTTGATTCATGGCTTTTCAATTTGCTGGATCGGAAAATTATTGCACTGTCATAGGTAGTCTCGTCTATTGGCAAATTTTTGTAGTCCTTTGAGGGATTTATATACTAAAAACGCACCCTTGTGGTGCCACTCTGTCTATCCGCCCGTCTTCTTGTCTAATAGCAGATACCATTCTCTCAACCCAACACCCCTCCCTGGCTCCGAAGTTCGCAAAGCCAAAAAAACTATCAGATGGTACGGATTGGTGTAAATATTGCAGATTTGATTGAGTTTCGAGAAGTCGTAGCTTTGTATAGAAATAATCGAATATCCTACACAAATAAATGTAGTTGTAAGGTCAAAGAGCTTACCAAATCCCGGCTTTGGCTTTGTCTCACTTGATATGTTGTGAATATTGTAGTGGCTGGTCTGGTAAGTTAGGTTGTCTTCCACTCTAAAGATACTTTACTACATCTTCCACCACAAAATTGACAGGAGTAGGTATACAACAACACGGTATTCTGGTATCGTGTGACAGTTTCATGTCGATACAACAATTACAATTACTCGTTATCTGAATAATCTATTAGGTACATCATTTTAATTAATCACGTACTTGTCGATCTCTGCAAAAGTGTGATACGTTTTCACCCATGTTTCATAGCCTTTATCATATTAAATGTATCATTATTATATTTTAATATAATACAAATACCCTTTTGAAAACGATCGTATTTAGGGCAACACTAGCTATCCTCCCAGGGTTCGTTGCCAAAAGGACACGATTTATTCGCGCGTATAACTATATTTTTAATGTTGATAGCATTAAGCCACTTCCGGACTATAATTTCAAGGTATCGTATGAAAATAGAAATGTAGTTATGTGAACAATGGAAACGTTTATATTGTATAAAAGAATAAGTGTTCAATAGTATCTAAATAATAAAACATATTATAATTTCAAGAATACATTTATATATATATTCGAACTCCTCAGTCTTGACACCATAATTTGTTTTAATAATCTTCATTTACAGAGTAGAAAGTAAGTAATTGAGTATGCTCAATTAGTCATCGCCGAAAAATAAACGAAAAAATGATGTATCATTTTTAACAACTATAATAAATAGTTAATAGATTCAGGGGATATTTTGCGAAAGTCAAATTTACATGCAATTTGATCTAACCTGCTTTGTGTGCTTCCGACACCAATTAGTTCATGCGGCCTAGCGCTAGCCCCACACTACCATAAGTACCATACCCCATCCACCCCCGCCCTCAGTTCAATATAAGGGACGGCACTACGACAGACATGTCACTTGTAGCATGTTGTTCTAACGAGTAACATCTGCAGCCTGAGGATGGCTCGCAGCGACGACCAGGGCAGTCGTGGCAGCGACGGTGGCGGGTGCATGCGGTTTCTGTTCCACATGGCGGACGGCCGCAGCAGCCGAGGCGGAGACTACCGGAGCAGCAATTGAAGCGACAGCATGTTGCATTTATATACTAACGGTAGTGACGGCCGGCGCTAGTCTGCATGAACTAATTGGTGGCGGAAGCGCACAAAGCAGGAAGGTCAAATTGCAACTATAATAAACGTAATAATAAAAGAATAATACATTTATTTTCGTTTACAGTCTCTTATGTTGTATCATTTGTACATTCTACATGGAAATTAAATAATTCCATTTCGTTGCATTTTATTGTTCGTTTTCACGATAGTTAATGATCATAATTCGAGAGACGCATTTCCTCATAGTTATGAAAACATGAACTTTCGGATGTAATTATTTGTAAAGTAGGTATTATGACATTCAATACAGAAATTGTTTGTTGTTTAAAATCCATGAAAACCAATTTAACGAGACGAGATGTAGTCATCGTGGCCGCCCAAGTGCACCCTATACAGGCACATATAATATCATAGTGTTTGTGTGTCTTCTATTTTAAGAGAGGAAGGGCGCGTCAAAACAGCCCGACTGGGGTAGTACCTCCTCTCACAAAAAACTGCAGCCAAATAACAAATTGTTGCCTTCCTGCATGTGAGTGAGATCACCAGTAAGCTGCCAAGGAGTTGCTGTGTTAACACCAGAGGTAGCATCGCGCGAGTGATACTTAATGTAATACCATAATATTCATAGGCTACGCTTTACAGGGTATCAGGTGGGGGTTATGCTTATATGCCTTCCGACTTTGTACATAGAAAAAATGTGTCCTTGAATCGTTAATCTGGATAAACTCAAAATTGTTATTTAATTCTTGGAATCCTGGTTCCGGTTCGATTCTTGGAAAGATTAAGCGAGAGAAAAACAAAAAAGTAAAAATATCGTTACGGCGAAGTCTTAACTAATAACTCTGCCAAATACCTCTGCCAATTCTTTCTAATTAGGACTAGTATTGAATTCTCTGCTAAGTTATCGTCTAACAATCGTATAAATGAATAGTAGGTTTACAGGTCTACTTCCAATGGGCCCAATATGGAATAACAAAGAGGCCAGTGTTGCCAAACCGCCTGAAGGCAATAACCGTTTTTACTTAATTAATACAGGCAAAATTTTCATGGTAATTGCTGATGAATAAAATAAAGGACCGCTATTATATAGAACTAGCTGCTGCCCGCGGCTCCGCCCACGTGGAGTCAAATAACGTAGCCTATGTGTTAATCCAGATCATAATCTATCTACTTGCCAAATTTCATTCAAATCCGTTCAGCCGTATAAGCGTGAAAGAGCAACAAACATCCATACATACAAACTTTCGCATTTATAATATTAATAGAATATACGCGTTATTCGACGAAGTTACATGACAGATCATAGTAATAATCGCGAGGAAAACCTCGTTGTCTTGTATGTAACATTGATGGTTCAAAACATCAGCTTGTTAAAGTTGGTGCACTGAAAAAAAATAAGGGAAACGTTAAGAGCAAAGTAATTAATTTTTTTCGTAACACTACTTCACAGTTTAAAGTTATTTTTTCACGCGGTTGAGCCATTTTTAAAAACACGAACACCACTAATCTGAAGGCATGTTCTCCACGTGGTCTGCGGAGGTGGCAACGCGTGAGCGTTACTTCGGTATTAAACATAATAGCAAGTTTACGAATTTTAATAGTAGCTAATGAGTTATTTTGCCAACATTTTACATATTCAGATAAGGTCAACCGGGGCTATTGCGTTATGTTACCTTTGAGAGCATTTTTGATTGCTTATTTAAGCTGTGTATTCTACTATATGAGACTGCAACCTATAATTCAGGATATATTTCATTAAATTTTCAATTATAGTTTCATTCCATTAAAATTTAAATTGCTTATGCTCGTAAATGGTATTTATTTGGAAATTGTGTTTTTAGACGCAATAACCCCAATCACCACTATTGGAGTTATTGTGTCTAATGCATCTTTAGCTAACATTATGTGACCAGAAAAACTGGGTAGATCATTATACGAGTCATTTTGTTAAATTTCATTTTTGGTAACTTGCAATGCGTATCTTGAAATATTTAAGATAGCTTTTGAGTCTATTTTGAGTTTACACTAATTAAAAATATACGGGTCTTTTGCGTCTTTTTCTTCTTTTCTGTGTAGAGGCAATAACTCCTTTATACGGTTCCAGGGGTAGTGAACATTGAGGGGACTGATGCCATTGTAGAAAATAAAGCATTGTAATAAAGCCTTCAGACAATTTTGTTTCAATAATACGTTCGTATTTAGGTCATTAAATAAAACCACGGTCCAATGCACAATCCATCCATCCATCCATATCAACCCTTACTCATCCCACTGCAGGTATACGGGTGTCCCTTCAACCGAAGGTGTTTAAAGCATACTCCGCCACGCTGCTCAAATGCGGATTGGCGGAGGCCAGTGTTTTCAAGCCGCCTGAGGACCACTGACTTAGCTTAACGACTGTCATCTATCTATCTATCTGTACTAGGAAAACCACGTGCCCTCACGTGATTTTTGGGGGTCGTTGCCATAACTGGATTCATCTAAGTTCCAAATCTTATCAGCTAAACAAAAGGTGTGGTTACTTTAACGACAAGTTATGTTTCTTCCTGAAGGCAGCAAGCAAATTTTATTGGTGATTCTTCTACACTATGCTAGGGGTTTTAATTTAGTTTATGAAGGCAGTTTAATTTTTTTGTAAAAATGTATTTCATTTTTTTATCAAACTACTTTCTATGAAATTGGCGAAAAAAAAAGAATCGCTTACGGAGCTTTTTTGAATTTTGGTTCCTCGCCAAAAATTTACCCAGTACTTAGACTTATAAATACACAACCCCCACATAGGATACCTAATTATATTACAGATGATTAAAATATGATGCAATAAAAAGGTTTAGGATCTACGATTGTATCACAATAGACGGAATAGCCCCTATAGGATGGACGCAAAAACCCCAGACTAAAAATATAACTTCATAATTTCTTGTAGCCTGTCAATCGATTAAATGGCTATTTTTACATAAAATAATGAATACATATATTATAACAATCAATAATTTCGATAACCACAATTAAAAAACATTGATAACTTTGAAGTTTCTTGAGACTTCAACAGATTGAAAACCACGTGTATTACTTGGTCAAGCAGCGAAAAAAAATGACAAATTCAAGATAGCAGACTTTCTCAAAAAATATGTACTGTTTTTGCTAGCTTGTAGTAACAAAAGTGTTCAAGAGAGGACAGAAGTAGTTCTAAAATATATCTAATTCCTATGAATATTCAAATCGTCGCAATAGCCCCATATACGCCATAGCCCCGTTTGACCTTAATTAAAAAGACTGAAAGAGACTGGCTTCCTGCATGAGCGTAGAATCCGCGTCCTTGCAGATGGACGCGCTTCGCGGTTCATGTCAGTGAATGCCGGTGTCCCACAGGGCTCCGTCCTATCGCCCACCCTCTTTCTTCTGCATATCAATGACATGCTGCCACTTGGTAATATTCATTGCTATGCAGATGACAGTACGGTCCATGGGCGATATTTCGGGCGGCCTAGTGCTAGTAGGGCAGAAATCGGTGAGAGGCGTGAGAGTCTTGTCGTTGAGCTTAATCGGGTTTTGGACCTCGTTAGTAAATAGGGTTCCAATAACCTGGTTGAGTTCAATGCCAAGAAAACTCAGGTGTGCGCGTTCACAACAAAAATGTCCCCATTTTATCCCACTCCCAGTCTTCAGGGCGCTACCCTCAATATGCGCGATAGCCTGAATATGCTAGGCATGGATATTCGTTGCGACCTAAACCAACGAAATTACATCGAGAGCCTCATTTTAACAGCTTCAAAGAAACTCGGGAGTCCTGAATAGGGTGCGCCGGTTCTTCGCGCCGGACCAACTTTGTCTTCTTTATAAGACTCAAGTTCGGGCCTGCGTGGAGTATTGCTCGCATCTCTGGGACGGCTCCGCACAGTATCTTCTCGAGGCTCTCGATAGGTTGCAGCGACGGGCTATCCGCATAATCGACGACGAAGAGGTCACAAAATACCTAGAACCTCTGCAACTTCGTAGGGACATAGGCTCCCTAAGTACGTTTTACCGCCTGTACCATGATGAGTGCTCTGAAGAACTATTTTCCCTTATCCCACCCTCTCCCTTCCGTCATAGAACCACACGTGCAGGCTTGCGATGTCATCATTCCACTGTTGAGGACATTTGTTCTCGTACTAAAAAGTTCGGCAACTCCTATCTCTGTCGAACTATTAAAAAGTGGAACGCCTTGCCTGCACATGTGTTTCCTCCTTCCTACAACATGGGATCCTTCAAACGAAGCGTGAAGAAGCACCTTGCGGGCCAGCATGGTAGCGTCAACTGACAGGACACCGTAGTCCTTTGTCAGTTGCCGCTGCAATTTGGGCTCCCCTTTTCGCTTACCAACAGGCGAAGAAGAGCCACTATGCTGAGCCAATATAAAAAAAAAAAAGACTGATCGAACGCTAGGTACAAACCTACGCTGTCGATGGCACCGGCTGTGCCAAACATGTAAAAACGGTACGTAGATGATACTTTTGTTGTCATGCCCAAAGTGTCTATATTCCTACACCACCTTAATTCCATCAACAATAAAATCAAATTCAGCATGGAATTAGAGGCAAATAATTCACTAGCATTCCTTGATATATTAATTACCACGAAACTTGACAACTCACTTACTCACTCAGTGTATAGGAAACCCACCCATACAGACAAATATCTCAATGGTAACTCACACCACCATCCATATCAGTTAGCTACCGTAGGCAAATCTTTGTTTCAGAGAGCACAAGGCATCTGCGACGCTGAGCATCTAGAGGAGGAACTCCAACATGTCAAACAAGTACTGCGGAGCAACAGTCACAAACCCCCTCGCATGCGTCACAGAAGCCGCCCGAAGCCACCTACAGTTGAACGTTAACCTGCCATCTTACCATACTTATAGGGAGTCACAGACAAAATTGGCAACATCTTACGGCGAGCTTCAATTAAAACTTACTTAAGCCCCATAAGAAGATCAGTCAATTTCTAAGATCTATCAAGTGTAATATCCCCTTACAAGATGCAGGAGTATACAAATTAGACTGCGAATGTGATTTATCATACATAGGGCAAACAAAGAGAAGCGTAGGTACTCGTGTGAAAGAACACATTGCTGACATGAAGAATAGACGCGATAAAAACTCTGCAGTATGTGAACATACACTGGACCAACCAAACCATTACATACGGTTCGATATACCACAAATCCTCGCCAAGGAGAATCGCTACATGCCGAGAATGTTGCGCGAGGCAATTGAAATAAGAAAACACCCCAATTTCAATAGAGAAGATGGTTGGCAAGTACCACCTGCTTGGGATCCAGTCCTAAAAATAATCAAGTCACAAACCCAGAGATCTACTAAAAAACGTTTGGACACTGTGAGCGATTTTTGTTTGAATCGGAACATATATAATTAATCCGTCCATGTCGGTAGATGTAATAATTGAATAACTAATGTAAGACAAATATCACCCTAGTTTTCCTGCGACCACGGACGCTGCAAAGCGTTCGAAACGTCAGGTTCAACAAAATAAATAAAACACGCGATACTTCCGTTAAAAATTGTTTAATTTCAATGCTAGGTACCTACTTTAAAACAAATCCTCACCAGCTTCAGGTGATCTTATTAATTCTCTACTACTACTATATATCCTCCTGGCCATTGTTATTTGGCAGGTTTCGTTTGTAAGGCGAAGTCACTTCGCCCACCAGGCTCAAGGTACAACCACGCGGTAAACAGATTAAGATTTACTCTCAAGTTGGTGTCTACTTATATGCTATGGCCAAGTGGCTAGCACAGCACCAGTGGATAAAGTGACTAACCACAGTTTTTATCCATGCTAAGTGTCTGCGCCTAATGTACCAAATTGAGAGTATAACTAAAAAAAACTAGAATATATCTGGCTTAACTTTATAGCTTAACAGGTGAAAATACAAAAGTAAACCCCGTCGTTGCAATAATAATAAAAATCCCTCAATATTTTGTTAAATCCCTGCGAGTGAGTAAAAAAGACGTAGGCAGCTACGGTATCCGCTTAACACGAATGTCAGCTAATACCTACCCTTTGGTCAAAAAAGGTAACAACAAATAATTCCGTCAGTAAGCCGAAAATAAAGGTTTATTCAGGTTCCACAACACTGTTCGGGCAGTGAGGTTACCACTGCGTGATTTACGAGCACCTACCGTGTGCGTGGATGTGGGGCACAGCATGCGCAAGGTCAGCGCGACACGACACAGTATACAACACAAACAGTAAGTGAGGACACGGAGCTGTATACCCAGTGTAGCCTAACACGTATCTTACTCAAAATAGCTCCTTGAGGTCAGTCAATGTCCTCGGACAGTGGTTCACTGTGGTCCTTAATGAGTGAGTGTCGCGGTTACCGCCCTGTCCCTGTTAAAGTCCCTTTGGGGTTTGGGAAGATAAATGAGAGACAGGGACCGTGCAGCAAATATATATATTAAAAAAAATTGAAATAAAATTAATTATGACCCCAAAATAAATATAGCGGGTTGGGATCGACCAATCACACAGTTCCTATTATGTCCGTTCGGTCAGGTACTCTCCTGGTTCGTGCGTAGGTGGAGTACGCGGTGGTCGCGACCGGTCGTCTTGTCGGGCAGCGACAGCAGGAACCGCGTCCTGACCCAGTGGGGAAGTAGCCTCGGTGTGTCGTTGGACTTGGGTATGGTTTTATAACCCGTATCTTGGAACCCCGATCGGGGTTGAAATGCACTGCAACACTTTAGATACTAGTTAAAAAAATATAACTATTGAATTATGAGAACATAAAATTGTTTATCGGTGACGTTAATTGTATTAAATCAATTTCACGTAGTAAGAGACCGATGTCAATAAATAAATAATGTGACGTGCATTCTCTCAAACGTTCTGTATTGCCAATGGCCGTGTCGCATCGGGTGCGCCGTTTACTTCAACATAGAACAAAAGAACCAGTTCCGTGAGCGCTAAGACGATGCATTTCGTGTGCGCTAAAATGTGCTAGCTGCCGTTTGATGAATTCGTATTGTATTTTATTACCGCAAATAGTTTTAATGTAGATTTGTATATATTTATGTAGATTGTAGTTTTGTAAATAGTTATTTTAAGTTCTTTTTTTATTTTATTTAATGTATTGTAATGTATATAAGTAAACAATGTACGTACAACGTTACATGAGATGTTTTTCACCGATGCAACGACGTTTTCGAATGACGACTAACTGTTTTGAGCTTGTTGTGTTAGTAAGAGAGGCATCACGCGAGCAACAATAAGGCCCTGCGGACCATTAAGCGGGCACCCGTCGAGGATACCCGCGACGGGCTCCCGCTTAACGCAGCGTCGCCAGTATAGTTTTAGTCTTGCTCTATACGTAATAGATTATTTGATGATTTACTACTTAGAGAAAAGACGAAGTAGACAAAAGAAATATCGACAGCCAATCAGCCCATATTTTGCGTCTCGATTGTTGTGTGGAGAATTCGTTTTAAAATTTATTAAATTGAGAGAAGATGAGAAAAGATTTATCAATTATTTTAGAATGACAAAGACTACATTTGACGAATTAACTATCTTTATACAATTCATGAGACTTATCCCATATAACAGGGTGAGATTACACTTCTATAATTACAAGTTCCGTGTCAATGTTCATGGCTGTACACACGACACGTACCGTCCGGATCACGCAGCGGCGCTCATTGACTTTCAAGAAACAGCTCCCGGAGCGGGGCGTCCGCGGCGGACTCCCGCTTAACGGTGCGCACGGCTTTAATGTATGCCAAGCGGTCATAGGCTACGATGTATGTATGTATGTATATCTTCACGCTAAGGTAGCCAGAGAGAACCGAGCGCCATAAGACGCGGTCCTTGCATACTTCACTCGCTTCTGTGACATTCATAGCTCTTTTCATGCACGCTCGCCGGTTCCTGGGGCTTCTGACATCACCTTCTGATAAAACACGACCAATTTGGTCATGGTAGATTAGTCTCGGCCTTCCTCGGCTCCTACATCCTTCCACTTTTGCATTGTATATCTGTTTCGTCATTCTTTCGTCCCGCATTCTTTCTACATGTCCGAACCAACGGAGCATGCCCTTTCTTACCTTAACACCGACACTCTCTTTTAGACCAACTCTTTCTCTCACGTCTTCATTACGAACGCGGTCAGCAAGCGTTATGCCACAAATTTTGCGCAATGCTCGCATCTCGACCGCATTTATTCTACTTTCATGCTCTCTCTGCCATACCCAGCTCTCACTTCCATAAGTTAGCGTTGGAATTAGCATCGCGTTGTGTACAGCGAGCTGTGCCTTCTGGCTTAGATTTCGGCAGCCTAGAAGTTTACCCAACGCTCCATTCACCCTATTCCCGGCACTCACTCGTCTCTCCACATCAGCGGTGTACCTTCCATTGCTGCTAAAAGCACTTCCAAGATATACAATCTCATTCACTTGCTCCAACACTACATCATCAACCATAATCCTAGTGTTCGTTCTGGTTGTCTCTCTTTCAAATACCATTATCTTGGTTTTCTTCGCATTCAATTGTAAGCCTTTCTTCATACAATCATCTTTCATTGTTGTAACTAGTGTTTGCAGTTCGGATGGTGATTCTGCTATTAATGCCGCATCGTCTGCATAAAGCAGGCAGTTGACCACTGATAGGCTACGATAATCACTTTATATCGGGTGGGGCGTATGCTTGCATGCCTCCCGATTGTGTAAAGTGCAGTTCCCGTGTTATATTCCGCGAACAATGGATTGTGGAAGGAAACATGAAGTCCCGGAGCTACGGTAGCTGCTGATACGACAGGCCATACGTGCAACTGCTATAGTGGTCAATTGTATAGTACAATAGAAATGCCAGCACATCGGTACCTACTGCCTTTTTTTTTATCGGGACAGGCCCACCACTGTGTCTCCTGTGTCACCAGCCTACTGCCTTTGCTACACATCCACGTACTGTTCGGGTGCATGCAGTGTGGCGCGGGGTGCTGCGGGACACCGGACGTCGGCGGATTATACGGCAAAACTCGCGCTCGGGGGATTCTGTCGGATTTACAAAAGTCCGCCTAAACACGTCAAGTGCTTTAATATTTATGATGCGGTGCAATGTATCACTTGCGTTTGAAAATTGACCGCGGAGCCGGTTTCAATAATGTCTACATTCACGACATCATTTGAGTTAAGTAATTATAGTTACGTAAGTTAATTCTACGAAAGGTGTTATCATCAAACATGTGTAGATATCGAAGGTGGTTTGTAGATTGACAAAAAATAACATTCATCACGTGTAAGTGTCTTATTATCGGCCGTGTGTAAATATATATGCCAGAAGCGTGCTCGTTCGAGACCTCTGCCTTCAATCAATCAGATTGCAATTCTGGATGTGCGGATTAGGACGTCCCCCGTTGGTCACATTCGCAAAGACAATATGGTGGATAGTGCAATAGAAGCATGTGAATGCGCAAAGAGGTATAAAACATTGAAAGGAGATGTCTGGTGGGATGCGGAGGTTGAATCCTCCTGAAAGTAAGAACGAGAAAAGCGTGGCTGCATTAAGTATCATTTTTGCCCTCAAATGAAAGTATGAGAGAAAAGAAGAAAGAAATGTACCGTCTACACAAGAATCATACCAAGGCTTTAGTGAAAGAGAAACGTAAAAGACAAATTATGAATGAGGAAGAGAAGCTGGCGAAAAATTTCGAGGCAAATACCGAAAACACTTGACAAAAACTCTTTTGGAGAGAGATAAAGAAGTCTCGGGGCGGTTCGTCGGCATCAAATTGGGTGGCACTTACTTCCGGGACGCCTTCTGGTACTTATGCAATCTATGCTGGAGAACTGGAAGGGTCCCAATGGATTGGAGACGCGCAGTCATCAAAAACTTGAGCCAGAAGGCACAACTCGCTATACACAATGCAGTACTGGTCCCAACGCTTATTTATGAAACCAAGAGCTGGGTATGGCAGAGAGAGCATGAAGGTTGGATAAATGCAAGCGTTACGCAAAATTTGTGACGTAATGCTTATGGTCTACAAGGGCTACCCCACAAATAAGAAGAAGCATGCTCCGGTTGTTGTGTTCCTACGTGTGAGTGAGGTCACCAGTAAGCTCCTAAGGAGTTGCTATGTGAGAGGAGGCATCGTGCGAGCGATATATACCTAGTCAGGTCATAAGTTCTGTCAAAAAATTTTGATGTAATTAATGATACTGTTTTTGATAATTATGTAAAAGTTATATATGAAATGAAAGGTAATTAAATGTACAATAAAATATTACTTACATTATTTGAAATGCCCTCCTCCATTTTGAATACATGCTCTTAATCGACGCGGCCCGTCATCGATCGCAGCACGCACCACATTTATATCTATTTCTGCCGCTTCTTTAACCAGAGATGCTCGGAGAGACTCCATATTCTGATGACATTTAGCCGCAGACTTTCTCCTCCAAATGTTGCCATATCTTGTAGTCCAGTGGGTTTAAATCTGGACTAGAAGAGGGCCAGTCTTCATGCCCGATAAAGTCAATTTCACGGGCGGTCAACCAGTTTTGAGTGCTTCGTGCCACATGAGCTGGTGCAGAGTCTTGTTGGAATATCCAGTGTCTGTTTTTGAACATTGTTTGAGAAAGAGTTTCTATGTTTGTTAGGATGGTATTTTGGTAAACCACGGCAGTGGTTTTCACACCTTTCACACCATGAGACTCCAAGCCAAACCATGATTGATGAAGGATAATGCCCTCGCTGGACCCTCGGAATACGCGCGCTCGCTTCTTCACAACTGTGGACATACACCTTATCATTTTGTTTGTTGTAACTTTCTTCGATAGTAAAAACTTTTACATTCGAAAACAAAATTTAGCAGTTTTTTTCCCCGCGACCGCCGTAACAAAGCGCGTGATCTTTCCATCCTAATTATTTTCAAACACTCGTTCAAAAAAATGTCCGGTTCTTTTACGATAAGCTCGTAGTACCAGGTCTTCATTTAACACTCTTTTGACAGTGGTTCTGCTTAATCCCATCTGAAGAGCTAAGATTTTTTGTTTACGCACGGGATTTCTTTGAAATCGCGCCTTCACTGCTTTGATGACCGCTGGTGTCCTAACTGTGCGAGGTCGGCAGTTCCTCTTACGATCTTCGAAGCTTGAATCGTTAGTATATCGTTTAATAGTGCCATAAATAAACCGTAGTGTCATCTTCACTGACGAACAAAATTTTAACGATTGAAGAGCACTACAACAAGCAAAATGACAAAGTGCAGTGGACACTCCTTTGCACAGCAGACAACATGCCTTGTCATTTTGCTTGTTGTAAAGGTCTAAAAAAGCCGGCCAAGTGGTCGAAAATGTACAACGTGGTCATCTGCAATGGTTTGGTGGGGGGTGTTTTATCAAGGAGTCATAAAGCTTCATTTTTGTGAAAAAGAAGTAAGACTTCAGCCAAAGTGTAACAAACACTGTCTTGGATCGTGTCTTCTAATCTTACCGTGGACATTCCAGCAGGAATCTACACCTGGTTACAAGGCACGAACTAACCAAGCCTGGTTCGAAACGAACGTTCCGGACTTTATAAGAGTTTGAAGACTGGCCCTCATCTAAGCCAGATCTAAACCCCTTAGACTACAAATTATGGTCCGTTTTAGAGAACATGGCCGGCTCGACACGACATGTCGACATTGTCTCTTAAGAAATCTCTGGAGCAAGCAGTGACTAAATTTCCCATGGAAACAGTGCGTAAATCCATAGATTCGTGGCCAGACAGATTAAAAGGCCTACTTCAAAGCCAAAGTTGGCCATTTCGAATAGAATTATTTTTTATTTTTTGCTGAGATTTCCATAAATATGTACATATAAGTTTTATTAAAATTACATTTCTTCATCAAACAAAATGCACATTCTTTTATAACAGAATTTATGGCCGGATTAGGTATATAGATTGCATTTCTAAAACTACTTCCCAACGCAAATAAAAACAATCTACATAAAAATATTGTACTTTATTAACAATATATCACTATGTCTTATAACTATGATGTGACAGGAGTGCGCGGCGCCGGCGGCCGCTCACCGTCGGGTGTTCACCGTCCGCTGCACCGAGGACATGCCGTCCACGAACTTGGTCCGGAAGAGTACGTTCGCATTGTTGAACATGCCGTCTTTTAGGGACACTATTATAAACTGCCAACAAACAGAATGTACTATTGAATTTTAATAATTATATTAAATAGATTCAAACATTCTTTTATGAAAGTCGAATTTACAATTAGCTCATACAAACTAGCGCCGGCCAGCACTCACTTACTACCACTAGTTAATTTTTTACACAGCGTCGGGAGACCTACAAGCATACGGCCAACCTGATCGAAAGAGGTTACCGTAGCCTATGAACGCCTGCAATACATTAAGTTATCACCCGCGCGATGACACCTCTGCTGCTAACATAGTAACTCCTTAGAAGCTTATTCAAAGTCAAAGTCAAAATCTTTTTATTCCGTAAAAATGGTTACATTTGTTTGGATTTTTTTTCCCTACCGTGCAGTTTATGACTAGGTGAGCACTGATAAAAATACTGCCAAAAAACTCAGGCATCCCTCTTTTGGTATCCAAACAAATTTACATATTTTATTAATTACATTATAATTGGATCGACTCACTCCCAGGCATTTTTATCGTTAATATAGTCAGATACTTTATAATATGTCCTGCTACACAATTTGGCTTTAATAGTAGTTTTAAATTTGTTTATTGACAATTCTCTTATATTGCAGGGAAGTTTGTTATAGAACCGTATACATTGCCCCATAAAAGAATTACTTATTTTGTGGAGACGGCTTGCATGTAACACAAGATTATGCTTATATCTAGTATTTATGCTATGAGTATCACTCTTTTTACAAAATGAGTCTATGTTTTTATGGACATACAAAAGATTGTCATAGATATATTGTGATGCGATTGTTAAAATATTTATTTCTTTGAATTTTTCTCTAAGGCTCTCCCGGGGACCAAGTTTGTAGATAGCTCTTATGGCTCTCTTTTGCAATAAAAAGATGGTGTTAATGTCCGCGGAGTTACCCCAAAGAAGAATTCCATATGACATAATACTATGATAGTAGCTGAAATAAACTATTCTAGCCGTATCAATATCAGTGAGCCGTCTAATAGTTTTCACTGCATAGGCTGCAGAACTTAGTTTTCCTGATAATTTTTCAATTTGTGGGCGCCATTGTAGTTTGGAGTCAATTGTTATACCCAAGAACACAGTTGTCTCCACAGGAGCTAAATTAGTTCCATTAACATGTACATTGGTAGCCACCTGTCTTACATTAGGTGTTGAGAACTTAATTACTTTAGTCTTTTTATCATTTAAAAGCAGATTATTAACACTAAACCAATGAATAACTTTAGAGAGAGCATCGTTAACTTCGTCATAATTACCTAACCGTCTATTAATTTTAAATGTCAAAGAGGTATCATCCGCAAACAATACAATCTCATGTTTATCCCTTACATACATTTATATATACTAAAAATAAGAATGGACCTAGAATTGACCCCTGTGGGACTCCCATAACTACAGGGGACCCCGAAGATCTTTTACCATTAACATCGACCTTCTGTATCCTATTGCCCAGATAAGAAGACAGAAGTTCGAGAGCCTTGTTCCTGATACCGTAGTGGTGTAATTTTCTGACAAGAGTGTCATGGTGCACGCAGTCAAACGCTTTAGACAGATCACAGAAAATTCCCAAGGCATCTTGCGAACCCTCCCATGCCGCGAATATACTTTTAAGCAAATGAATCCCTGCGTCTATAGTTGAACAACCTCTCGTAAATCAGTTTTTCAAAAATTTTACTGAGAATGGGCAGTATGGAAACAGGTCGTAAATTCGAAGGGTCCGAACTATCACCAGATTTAAATAATGGAATGATTTTACTATGTTTCATCAAGTCAGGAAATACACCAGATGCCACACAACAATTGAAAATTGTAGCTAAATGTGGAGCGATTGAAATAATAATAGAAGAAATGGCTTTGACAGATAGACCCCACAGATCTTTAGTGTTTTTCATATTTATCGATTTAAAAGCGTTCAAAACATCTTTTGGGCTTACAGCTGAAAATTCAAATATTGTGTCGCATTCTACCACGCTCTGTTTGAGAACCAGTTCAGCAGATATAGAAGAAGACATAAGATTTCTCGTAGTAATAAGAGGAATGTTAGAAAAATATTTTTCAAACTCAGTCGCAATTTCTACATCATTTTTGATATCTATATCATTTATCTTTAACCGAAAGTCTCGACTACGTACTTTCGCTCTACCCGTCTCATTATTTATCATATCCCAAACAGATTTAATAATATTTGTTGAACCATTAATTTTATTTCTTAAATATATAGACTTAGCATTGGAACAGGCTCGTTTAAATATTTTGGCATAATTTTTTACAAGTTCTTGAAAAGTCGGATTGTGATTACAGGTCCTTGTGACGTCACTCATCCTTGTGACTTCACACACTATTAGTGACTTCACTCACACATAGGAACACAACAACTCTCCAGGGAGTTATTTGGCTGCGGTTTTCTGTGAGGTGGAGGTACTTCCCCAGACGGACTGGTTTGATGCCTCCTACCTCTCTTAAAGACATCCAGATCAAGAGGGACATGTTCATGCGAACAAATGTTTGTCATGTGTGTGAATCGAACCCATGAGCGTGTGTATCAAAGTAGCGTTACTATCAACTGCGCCACCGAGACCGCCGTGCACGGTGAACGCGCAAAATAATTGTTATATGAAATTTTATCTAATCTGTTTTGTGTGCTTCCACCCTCAATAAGTTCATGCGAACTAGCGCCGGACAGCACCCACCCACTACTATTAATAGATGCATGCCGTCGTTGTGATGCCGGCTCTGCCTCGGCTGCCGCGGTGGTCTCTACAATTGCCCGCCATCTTGAAAAGGAACTGCATGCACAGTCATGGCAGCAAGGGTGGCTCCGATCCGAGATATCGGACAATCGCAGAGACGACCAGAGGAACCATGGCAATGACGACATGCATCTACAATGGGATACCCGCTTTGCATCAGGTGCTTGTATGCCTCCCGACGTAGTACAAAAAAAGTGTCGCCATTCAATAAGATTATTATGACTGAGATTAGCAGTTATCAAAATGGTTTTAAAATTATCTTTTCTCTCTGCAAAATTCTTTCATAACAATAAATGAATACGTACGATAATACGATAGAGCAGTATTAGCCTAGTGGATAAGGAACAGGCCTATTTAGCAAACGGCCCCGGTTCTAATCCAGACGGGGACATGTACGACCACTAAATTCAACAACAACAACACTTATGGTCGTACATGTCCCCGTACATATTTATAATTATCACTCGCTCGGTGGTGAAGAAAAACATCGTAAGGAAACCCATAACCCATGACATAAACCTAAAAAAGATCTGATTTTCCCTCTAGGTTGTGGAGGTCTGAGGGCAGTCGCTTCATGTAAAAAATGAGTATCTTGGTGGTGGTGTTGGTACAGACCTGCGAGGCCTTGAAGTGCTCCTTGAGCATCTGTCCGATGTTCTGTGTGTGCGAGAGGTCGAGCGCGGCGTCCACCTCGTCCAGGATGTAGAGCGGCGCCGGCTTGAACAGCAGCATGGCCAGCACCAGCGACAGGGCCACCAGCGAGCGCTGCCCGCCGGACAGCTCGCCGAGGGACTCCTTCCACGTGTTGTTGAAACCTACTTTCACCTGCACACGCACTGACGCGTTACCTCGGTAGCTCTAATCAAACAAGGAAGTTAAGCAGCATCGATTGCAGCCTGTCTGTGGGTGTGGTTTAGTTGTCGCCAGTCCCTGCCAGGTTCAGAAGGCACGTTAAACCGTCAGTTTCGGCTATTTTTGAAAGATCACAGTCATTAAGCTAACCTAAGGCCTAGGGCGCGGTAAATTGGCCCGTTGGAGGCGCACCACCACCTCACAGAAAATAGCTCCTTATATGGTTATTGTATTCCTACGGGTGAGTGAAGATATCGGTAAGCTCCTAAGGAGTTGCTGTGTTAACTGCAGGGTTGGCAACGCCCGAAGAAAACTTTCTAGAAGTAAATTATTCATAATTTCACAATTTGTGATGATTTGCCCTTGCGTAGCTAAGCTGAAACTTGTAACGATTTTAGAACTACGACTTTTACCTTGACCTGGTGTTAGATCTAGACCTAAACATGGACTCACGACGGACTAACCTGGATTTGAACCAGACCCTTTACTTTACAGGCTTTGCTCCTGTTCAACTCAAGAGGAGAACAAGCCAATCTGAGGCCGGACCTAAGCGTTCCATGGGGCCACCTTACTACTTTTATTATAGCATCTTACCTCAAGGCCGTCCAGGACCGTCAGCCCGTCGGGAGGTTTCAGTTTGGCCTGCGCGCCGGGTAATAGCATGCTGAAGATAGAGCCGAAGTCCCGGTTCACTTGCTCGCACGCCATCACCAGGGTCTTTTTCTTCTTCTCGTCCAGCTCCGCCATCACTTGCACTAACTTGGCGCGGTCCGCCTCCACGATCTTCTTCTTTCGCATTACGTCTTGGTACTGCAAAAGAACGTGGCATTTCATTTGATACAATCTACTCGTAGTTGCTAGTTGACCTTTGGATACTCATATGTTTTTTTATCTACTTTTTTATAGTACGTCGGGAGGCATATAAGCATTCGGCCCACCGGATGTAAAGCGGTTACCGTAGCCTATAAACACTTGCAATACTTTAGGTATTACTCGCGCGATGCCACTTCTGCCGCTAACACAGCAACTCCTTAGGAGACCTCACTCACACACAGCAGGAACACAACAACCCTCTAGGGAGTTGTTATTTTGCTGCGGTTTTCTGCGAGTTACTTCTCCAGACGGTCCTTCGATGCGCCCTACCTCTCTTAAATGACAGACAGATGGTTTTTTACACGAAACAGACACAAAAACACTCCCTCACAAACTTTCATATTTAGAATATTAGGAAGATCGTTAAATAGATTAGTAGGTGCATCTTGGTAAACGGACTTTATCCCATGACTCTGATAACTACTGAGATAAAATACCTAGAACCTTGAATGACTAAAACCCTTGAAGATGCAGGTTCCATTCATCGCATCGGGACAAATATCTTTAAAACTTGTACATTCTCTCCACTGCGCCAGTCTGAACTTGTTCTTTCTCTCACCGAGGTTCACGAGGCTCTACGTTAACCAATGTAATATCACCTGTTCCTCCTCCTTGCCCAGTAGCGTGTGCGCCCGCGCATTCAATCCCCTCGCTAGTTTGTCCTTCCTCTCCTTGAGCTGAGCCAGTCTCTGTCCGCAGACGGAGGCCTGCCTAGCCTCGAAGTCGTACAGTCCTCCGGCGGCCCCGAAGTACTGCCGCTCCGATGATATCCATGGGTTCTCAGTTTCCAAGGCCTTTATCTGTAAACAAAACCCTGGAGTCACAAACTAATTTGAGTGTGAATATTAAAAATGGTTCACCAGGTTGCTCTGAAGCATCCGGTGGACAAGGACCCGCTTCACTATATACAACATACATATAGTGCACAAATAACATCTATTTACCTATTTTTTCACGCTATGTCCCTTGCAGGGTAGGAGGATAGACATGAAGTAACATGAGACCTGAAATTGTAAATAAGAGTTCCACTTGCATACAATAGATTTTTTTATCATCATTTCATTCGACAGCCGAAGGACGGTGCCAAAGGCTTAAATGGCAAACGACCTTGACACGACTTAGTCACTTTTATAAAAACGACACCTGCAAGGAAAACAAATGTAACTCATTTTTTGTAACTTTAGAGGAAAGTGCGTCAATGATTCAAAAATCTTATTATGCTCTGTTAGGCATAAGTCTTAACAGACCATAATAAGTATTTTTTGAATCTTTGACACACTCTCCTCTAAAGTTACGAAAAATCAGTTACGATATGTCGAAAATATTAAAATATTTTAGTGTAGTGTTACCCTCTTTTGACAATCGTGCGCCTCTGTCTGCAGCTCCTTTATCTTGTAGTCGAGCTCCTTGATCTTCAGCTCCTGGTCTGCGCTCTGCTTGGCCAACTGCTCCTTCTTTTGAAGCAGACGCGAGATATCGCTGCTGCGACCTGCTATCTCCTGCTTTTGTTTTTTGATGCGGTTCTGCAGCTCTTTGACTGCTTTCTACGACAAAAAAAAGGATGGACACGTCAACGTCAACGAGTTTCAATAAAGCTCGCCTTTTGAAAAGTATTCTTGGATTTATTTATTCATTGTGGTGTATGCAGCGAAGTATCATCTTTGCAGCCAAATCCTACCTCCCCCAACCCCTTCCAACTAATAAACGAGGCACGGGTAATAGAGAGAGATGGGCGCGGCGATGTATTCAGAAGTAACTGAATCTGCTGCTGAATGTCTTCGCGCCACGTTTCACGGCTGCCGTGCTGCACGCCGGCCGCGTTCTTCGTATCTTGGCATCACTATTCTCTGGAGGCAGCCTTATCTGTCACTTCATGTGGCTGGGCGGCATCACCCAACATGTTTTACAAAGTACTGGCCGTGTCCTTTTCGTCTTGGCGTTTCACCTTCTGAGAGAGTCTTACCTCAGCCGCTGCATGTTGGTGCGCCGCGTCTCGCAACGTGTCCTGCAGCGCGTCCGCCGCGTCCTTCGTGTCCTGCAACGCCGACCGGCTGTTGGCGACGGCCTGCTGTAACTCTTCAACCTCCAGCCGCAGCGTCTCGAACTCTTGCTCGCGTTGTTTCCACGAGCTACTGTGATGTTCTGCCTCTTTTTTCGCCTTTTTTAAAGCTTCCTCCGCTTTCTTGAACTCTCTAAAGTTGAATTTACCAAGTACTAAGTTAATAGTTTTTGTGATACCAAAATAAATGAATATCCTCGGAAGGCTAAGTACAAAGACAAGTACTTAACCGACTAAGAGGATTCGGTACACCCCACTATCCCCGTTGTCATGATCCATGGAGATAGTGGGAATACCGTTTCAGTAGATTATGGTCCCACTATCTCCATTAATTCATTTTACATAACGACTAATGACCAGTTATTATTACCATAAGAATAAATATTATAAATAAATATAAATGTTATCTCTTTGTTTACTCAGATATATATATATAATGTACATCTGTTTTGTTTAAAATCATATCCGGAATAGAAATAAATCTCCCAGATGACGAAATTCATGACAGGTAAATATGTCGAATGTGGCTGCTCTTGCGACTATTGTTTAGAAGAGACAGTAGATTTAGTTAATTGTTATTATGAAAAGTGCAGCGGTAAATGTTATCGACATGTTTCTTAATAAAAGTTTGCATGTTCCATTTCGTATTATTTACAACTGGTAATACTGCAAAATGACTAATGGGGATAGTGTGAAAAATTTTTCACAATCTTCATTAAATGAGATTCATAATGTAGATAGTGTGCTGTACAGAGAGCATTTTATTACAGATAAATATGTGATATAAAATACCTTGAAAATGCCGTAAAGGCGAAACCGGTCGGTAAAAATAAAAATAATTATTAAATAAAATTGTGAAGTGGAATCTGTACAAGTGCAAGTATTAACATTAACGAGATGTCTTCAAAATTCCACCAAGCGCCTACAACAGTATCAACATAATAAATATAATAAATAAATAAATATAAATAAATATTGTCGGACAAATTACACAGCGCCATCTAGCCCCAAAGTAAGCGAAGCTTGTATTATGGGTACTAGACAACTGATAAACATACGTAAATACATTTTTTTTTTTTGTAAATACATACTTATTATACATAGAAAAATATGTGTTACATATAATCATTTTTCATGTTATATGTTATTATGCACTCTCAAATATGATAAAAATAGTATACAACGCCCGTATTGCGTACTAGAGGTAGAGGGAGTACAAAACGGAGACATAAAACTACCACCAGTCATTCTAAATGGCCTATCGATTGTTTCTTACGCCGTCATTAATACACAATATTAGAGTTTGTTTCGAGAAACTTATAAACTTGTGTCACATTGTATTACAGTTATAAGGACATTACCACATCTATGTCTTCTTCTTTTTACTTGCGTAAACCCGTTTCCATTAGTAAGGGAGGGTAGGTAGAGGGAAAATCAGCCATTTAGGTTAGGTCACACGGCTATGGAAATGTAATTTGTTGAACGTGCTAGTTTCCACACGATGTTTGCCTTCACCGCCGAGCGAGTGATAAATACAAATATGTACATAAATCAGAAAACACTAATTTAGTGGTACATGCCAGGATTCGAACCAGTGCCGGTTCCTTACCCACTGGGCTATCTTTATTTTCATCAGTGTTTTAGGGTTCCCTAACGGAACCCTATTACTGAGGCTCCGCTGTCCGTCCGTCCGTCTGTCACCAGGCTGTATCTCATGAACCGTGATAGTTAGACAGTTGAAATTTGCACAGATGATGTATTTCTATTGCCGCTATAACAACAAATACTAAAAAATTGAATAAAATAAATATTTAAGGGGGCTCCCATACAACAAACGTGATTTTTTTGCTCATTTTGCTCGATATTGATAACGGCAACAGGTAGACGCTTGAAATATTCACAGAATATTTAGTTATATATTCACTTTAAGAATAAATAATTAAATTAAAATAAAACAAATATTTAAGGGGGGCTCCCATACAACAAACCTGATTTTTTCCCCGTTTTTATAGATAATGGTACGGAACCCTTCGTGTGCGAGTCCGACTCGCACTTGACCGATTTTTTTTACTACATCTATGTCTATAAAGAATTACAAACTACATCTTTATTGTGCAATAAAGAATTAATTGAACTTGATTACGCTATAAGTTTTATAAACTTGACTCCACACCAACCTTTCTCTGTGACCCTTGATATCCTTGACCTTGGCCTCCAGTTCCTTGGCCCTGGCCGCGGTCTCCTGCTGCGTGGCCCGGTCGCGGTCCACGGCCGCCGTCAGCTCCTCCAGCTGTGCTCGCAGCGTCTCGATCTCGCTGTGGGTCTGCGCGTGGGAGGTGGTGGCCAGTCGGGCCTTTATCACTTCTAGCTCGTGGCTCATCATCTCGTATCTATCCAATTATAAACATGTGACGTACATTATTGCGTGTTCTCTCTCGAGAGAGATATTTTCCAAGAGAATACAGCATAGGGTAATTCAAATGGGCAAAGACGTTTTGATCAGCAGTGATATGCCCGAGATGGTGCTAACTTTCAAAGGTTATGTTAAGTGCGGAAACAGTACAACAGCTATTGGTATGCATCAACAGAACAATTTGGTGAAGTTAACCTTTCAGTTAAAATGTATGACGTCATTTGTGTGTGAAAATAGTACAGCCAAGATTAACTTATACACCGTGGAAAACTACGAGCGACACAACAAAAACATAGAATCTAGAATTAGGTACCTAACTTTTATTTGATTTATCTTTATATCGAAGAGATAGGTACTGTTAAGTGCACGGCAAGTTTGACACTGACCTTTGTACCGTTCGTAAGCCGTACGTAATAAGAGATGCAATGAAACTTGGAATGTTAACCGTGATCTGCTCTTAGCTGTACTCCTACATTATTTTATTTGCAATTGTGTAATGCGTAGTGTTCCGAGGTTTGCGTGCTTTGCCTTGTAGATAAAGGGTTATCAAAGCGTATAGTTATTTACCTACATCTTTCAGTTAGTTCCACACAACATAGGTATCGTATGTATGTACGTAGGTATGTCCGGCTCGCGTACAGTGGGCGAGCGCGGGTCTGGTTTACGATGTGAGTTAGGGTTGTCAGTGGAGAGAAAATTATTTATTTGGAACACGAAAATTTGTAACGAAATTTATTTTTTCTATTACAATCGATTAACTTTAATATAACACCATATTTTGGGGAACATCGTGATAGGTATACCTGTGGTTCATAAAGTTGTATTTCTCCCCAGCCTGCGGAATGTTGAGCTCTGCCCGTTCCTCGCCAGCTAACACTCCTGTGAGGACATTCACATTGCCTCGGCAACCATATTGGAATCAGAATCGAACAGTTATCTGTGAAAATGTACGGAATCTAAGTGGAAAGTTTTCGAATAGGACTTTCCGAGGCAATGTAAATAACTCCATTGGTCTCTCAACTTATGTACCTGTGGGTGGGTCATGTGTTTGTATTCCTCAGCGGGCTGGTTCGTATTGTTGAACTCTTCTTCTCTCCCACGTCCCTCGCCAGCTGTCACTCCTGGTCACGAATACATACCTTTGGTTCGTGTCGTTGTATCTCTCGGCGGCCTGCGTCATGTTGTTCAGCTCCGCCCCGTCCCTCGCCAGCTGCTGTTCCGCAGCCGCCAGCTGCTGTTCCTGGTCCTTGAGCTGCTGTAGGAGCACCAACACCGACCCGCCCTGGAGGACAAATACACTTATGAATTTCATAGCTTAGAACAGTTGTGTTATTTTATCATTTTATAGCCGTTTTATCGTTTATCACGGTTCGGCGTTCCAACAGTCTGAATGTCTCCGCATTTCTTTTTAAATTACAGAAATAATCATAAAACGGTTCTTATAGGATCATGTCACTAAAAGATGAGTCATTATCACATCACGAAAAGAAATGCAGTCGAATATAATAGAAAATCATATAGTACAATACCTGAGTCTTCATCGACGCCTAATAACTGTGACTTTAGCTCAGCTAACATTGAAAAAACGGGCAGCTTTGAAATTTATTAACATTTTAAATATTGGGGTATTGAATAATGTTAACTCCCTATAGGGTTTCTGCGTGCGAGTGAGGTCACCAGTAAGGTCCTATAGAGTTGCTATGTTAGCAGCAGGGGCGGCATCGCGCGAGTGATACTTAATGTAATGCAAGCGTTCATAGGCTACGGTAACCGACGTTGTCCCGACGTTACAATAAAAAAAACGAGTGTGCTTTAGACCACACGACTGAAGTAAAACTTCTTTAGCTCCATAGTGTGATACAGACAATAGGCCTGCACTGTGTCTTACATATACGAAACTTAACTCGCTATGAGAGAAAGAAAATGTGTGCTCGCACCTCTCTCTCTTTCTATCTTCACTAATTTATATCTCCCTCTCAACTTCCGTTCGCCTCGCCCGATCACACTTTTCGTAACACTCTCGTCACGCATTCACCAGCTTACTCCCCAAATGAAAGGTGCGTAAAGGTTTACTTAAAAAAAAAATTGGATAATGACTCTTAACTGATGTCCTAAGGCATTTCGACATACGAATTCAAAAGACTTTTGCTTTAAGCAAAGTGCACTTTGAAATACAACTTTTCATTTCTGAGATACGCTGAACTCATGATGAAAAACAAATGATAAGTACATTTCTCCTGAACTTTTTTCCAATAAATTAGACAAATACCTTAATCCTGGCGCCACCAGACAACGTTCCCGAGGGGTCGAACACGTCACCGTCCAAAGTGACCGACCGTCTCCTCACCCCGGGGTGGAACGTCACTTTCTTAGCTGTCTCCAAGTCGGCACACACCAACGTATTCCCAAACACCCACTCCATAGCCTTCCTCACGTGCGGGGGATAGGAGATGAGGTGCAAGGCCAGTTGGACCTTGTCTGGACCGCCTGCCAAAACGTAAGATAAACTTAATATAATTGTTGTGAACACATGCGATGCAAGTTTTTAAGAGATGTAGGGCGCATCAAAGCTGCCCGTCTGAGGAAGTACCTCCACCTCACAGAAAACCGTAGCCAAATAATAACTCCCCAGAGGGTTGTTGAGTTCCTGCGTGTGAGTGAGGTCACCAGTAAGCTCCCAAGGAGTTGCTGTGTTACAGCAGAAGAGGCATTGCGCGAGTGATAATTAATGTACTACGGTAACCACTTTTCTTTTACGGGAGGCATACAAGCATACGACCCACCTGATAAAGCAAGTACCGTAGCCTATTAACGCTAGCGATTTATTAAGTACCACTCGCGCGATGCCTCCTGTGCTGCTTACACAGCAACTCCTTGGGAGCTTACTGGTGACCTCACTCACACGCAGGAACACAACCCTCTAGGGAGTTGTTATTTGGCTGCGGTTTTCTGTGAGGTGGAGGTATTTCCCCATACGGGCTGCTTTGATGCGTCCTACTTCTCTTAAAACATCCAGACCAAGACAAACAGACATGTTCATGCACACAAATGTTTGCCTTGTGTGGGAATGGAACCCACGAGCGTTAGTGTCAAAGTCGCGTCATTCACGACTGAGCCACAGAGCTCGTCAGTAGGTGGACCATACGCTTGTATGTCTCCCGACGTTGTACAAACAACCTCGGTCTTACAAGCATACAGCCCACCTAATGCAAAGCGGTTACTGTACTACTAGTATTACTCGTGCATTGTCAACCTATCAGCTAACACAGCACCCCCTCAGAAGCTTACTGGTAACCTGTGTCACCCGCAGGAACACAAGAACCTTACCGAAATTTGATATTCGGCTGCGGTTTTCCATGAGATCGAGGTACATTCCGCAGACGGGCTGATACGATGCGTTCTATCTTTCTTCGTAAATTCGCTCACAAACAGGTTTCGGTCAACGCTGTCAACGCTTTATTAAATAGAGAATCTCACCTCCGACCTCCTGGGCCAGCCTCAAGGTCTTGGAGTCCATGACGTGGGCGCTGATCTTGTTGAGGGGTATGATGGTCGTTCGTGACTGAAGGTTTCCTCGCTGGAGGAGCAGTTTGGACGTGACCTCCGTGTCTACCACCACGTTGTACAACTGGAAACATGATACTTTTTACTTAAGTACTACTACGATAACAACTTTATATATAAACGTGGCTCAAGTTACATTGGCTTTTCCTCGGAACGCTTTACGAAGTACCATACAATCGGATGGCTTTCTTCTTCATAGACAGTAGATTCAAGAGAGGTAAGGGGCATCAAACAGCCCGCCTGGGGAAGTACCTCCACCTCAAAACATCGGTCAAATAACAAATCTAGAGTTGCTGTGTTAGTAGCAGTGGTAGCATCGTGCGTGTGTGCTTGTGTGAGTGATGCTTAATGTATTACCAGCGTTCATAGACTACGGTAACCACTTACCATCAATTTACCGTATACTCTCACGGAAACCCACCCAAAGTTACAAATAACAAATCCCTGGCGGGTTGTCGTGTTCCTGCGTGCGAGTAACCTCACCGGTAAGCTGCTGAGGATGGAACCCAATTTGATCCCCTGGGGGATGAATTTCGAAACAGGTAGAGTAGGTAGAGAACGACAGCCATGTAGGCGCAATCACTCTGCGAATTCTTTATATTACCGACGCTGCTTTTTGTACATATTGTGTACTCACTTTCCCGCCGGCAGCGGTTTCCAACGCTGTGCAATATATAGGCTCTTGTACGTCGATCAATCTGCAAATAGTACCTGAAATATATCAACACATTTTTTTATACGTTGCTGCACGACACGTAAAAGTCCTCCATCTCTTTAAAAAAAAAACGAGTGTGCTTTAGAGCACACGACTGAAGTAAAACTTCTTTAGCTCCATAGTGTGATACAGACAATAGGCCTGCACTGTGTCTTACATATACGAAACTTAACTCGCTATGAGAGAAAGAAAATGTATGCTCGCACTCTCTCTCTCTTGCCCCTACAGTAATATACGAAACGTAAATCTCTCTCTTTCTATCTTCACTAACTTATATCTCCCTCTCAACTTCCGTTCGCCTCGCCCGATCACACTTTTCGTAACGCTCTCGTCACGCATTCACCACCTTACTCCCCAAGTCAAGCGTGCGTAAAGAAGTTTTACTTCAATAACACCAATAACATTATGTTACGGTAAAATGTACATATCTTTCGAAAATAAACCCTAATAATACATAAGCGAGTAGCGTTAATAAAACCATTTCCGTCGAATAATACCTGAATTACAGTGGATCGGAGAACACAAACGATTCAAATTAATCCATAATGTATATATATCGCCATAAACAATAGCGACAAATGTAGTTTTTTTTATTCTAGATGACCCAAAGCCATGTAATGCCGCGTAAATGGCGCATTGATCTCGGACCGCGTGACGTCATTTGGAAGTAAACAAACTATCAACCGTAACAGTTGTTATTGCAATTGATTAACTAATCTAACTAAACGAAAGTGCTACGAATAGCTTCAATATCAGGAATAAAATAATATTTTTTTACGGCCGGTAGTTAAATTACATACAAATGACGTCACGTGTTTTTACGCGGCATTATTAAATTAATGAGAGGTAGGGCGCATCAAAGCAAGTCTGGGGAAGTGCCTCCACCTCACAGAAGACCGCAGCGAAAGAAGAAGGGTTGTTGTGTTCCTGCGTGTCACCAGTAAGCTCCTAAGGAGTTGCTGTGTTGGCAGCTAAGGAAACATGACGGTCCTACCTGACACTCTATCATGATCGAAGTTCTGCTGCGGCGCGGTGTAGTTGAAGTCGCACCGCTGAAGTCTCACGGCCAGGCTGTCCACCGTGTCCCGCCGCGACCGGACCGTCCCCTGCAGCGCCCGGACTGACTCCTTCAACTGACGGTTGCGTTCTTCGCTGAAGTTCATTTTAGAGAGCTCCGTCTGAAACATCATACATACCACTCTTTTTATATACACTAAAGTATATCTTCATAATAATGGGGGTTCGCAATATCAATGCTGCGTTTGGAGAGGAGACTGTTAATGAACGCACCGTGCGTTATTGGTTTAAACGCTTTCGTAATGGAAACTTCGTCTTGACGAACGAACCACGTGGAAGACGCCCACACAGGTGAATAACGCTGAATTGAAGGAGATGGAGGAAGCCGACCCGAGTAAAATTTTAGCGGCATGGCATTAACGTTACCTTACCTACAATATTGACTCATTTGTATCAAATCAATAAGAAAAAAATATAAGAAAAATGGGTGCCTCATGATTTGACTGATCTGCAGAAAGAAACACTTGTTGAAACTTGTGTTGCCTTGTTGAATCGGTACAGAAATGAAGGAATATTGGATCGAATTGTGACATGTGACGGAAAGTGGATTCTTTACGATAACCGTAAGCGAAATATGAAGTGGCTGACGCCAGGTCAAACCCCGCAACAGTGCCCTAAAGCAAAGCTTACCAATAAAAAGGTAATAATTGGTAACTGTTTGATAGTTTCTTTAAGGCTTTATTCACTATAGCTTTCTCAGGTCTAGTCAAACAATAACAGCAGATGTTTACTGTGCCGAACTCCGAACAATGATGGCGAAACTGGCCGTGAAACAGCCCCGACAGATCTTCACCATTATTGCTCCATGATAACGCAAGACCTCACACTGCACGAGGAGCCGTTGTAACTCTACTAGAGCGCTAGACCACTAAAAAGTATATTTATATATATAAACAATATATTTTATATGTCTATAGGAAAAATGTGATTTTTACACAATGGTTTATACGGACTTTGTTGCACTTTCTTACCTTTAGTTTATCAACTTGTGCCTGCTGCCGGCCAATAGCGTCCTGATCTCGTTGAAACTGCGCACTGCTGGACTTGAACTCCCGCTCCAAGGTCTTCAGCCTATCCTCGGCGTGTTTCTTCTCCATCATACTTTGCGATATCCTCGTCGCTGCTTCGGAAGCTTCCGCTTTCGCAGCTAAAAGGAAACAAGTCCTTTATAATACTGGCACATATAAAAGATTTTTAGAGACGCAAGTTTAAGAGAGGTAGGGCACGACGTTAGCCCGACTGGGGAAGTACTTCCACCTCACAGAAAACGGCAGCCAAATAACTCCCAGGAGGATAGTGCGAGTGAGTGAGGTCACCACAAGATGAGGAGTAGCTATGTTGACAGCGGGGTTTCTTTTAGTTGCTTGTTTGCTATCCGTCGTAATATAAAAGTACTACTTTCAAAATCGAAGCGTATCCAAGGTTTATAATGTCACACGATGCGTTGTTATAGCACCGACTTATCTGTAGTGCCATATAATATAAATACTAACCAAGTAAATAATACCTCCAATACGAACTTTCACAAATAATCTGACGAGTTCGGTAGCGCAGTGATTAGAAACGCGATTCTGACACTAATGCTTGTGGGTTCGACTCCCCAACATTACAATATTTGTATGCATAAACATGTATATTTGTCTCGGTCTCGGTGTTTTAAGAGAGGTAGCGCGCATCAAAGCAGCCCGTCTGGAGAAGTAGGCCTAGTGGTACCTAAATAACTCTACCTTAACACCAACGCTCGTGGAATCGATTCCCAAACATTTATGTGCATGAACATGTCTGTTTGTCTTGGTCTAGGTATTTTTAAGAACATCAAAACAGCCCGTCTGGGGGCAGTACCTCCACCTCTCAGAAAATTGTCGTCAAATAACAACTCGTTAAAGGGTTGTTGTGATCCTGCGGGCGAGTGAGGTCACCAGGAAGCTCCTAAGGAGTAACTGTTTCAGCAGCGCACAGCATCGCGCGAGTGATACTATATGTATTGCAAGCGCACATAGGCTACGGTAATCGCTTTACACCAGGTGGGTCGTATGCTTAGGTCCCGCCGTGGAATAAAAAACATATCTTATGTACATTATTCCTGTTTCATGTAGTTCCTGAATGTGCGGCCATCGAATTGTCGACACTTTTTTTTTTTGAAATTTCATACATTTTCATTCACCCCACAAAACCTCCAGTCATTAATTTGTGAATAAATCCACTCTCGAAAAAAATGTAACCCCATTACACATAAGCATAATTAAACAAAGATGTCATTGCCTTACCCATGAGCTGGTCCTGCAGAGACTCCGACGCACCCTCCAGTCCCGAGCTGACAGCCAGGAACTTTTGTTGCGCCTCGGCCAGCGCCGCCTCACTCGCATCGCTGCAAGAGCGGAGCCCTTCGAACGTTGACGACACCTACAATTATTCACTTAAGTACAAAATCTTAAAAAGGTAATATTACAAATTATGACATTACGAATTTTGTAATTACAAATACATAGAGGCAATCGTCCCTAAAGATTTAGTTTTTCAAATAATTGTAAATAAAATACAACAATATAGCAGTTAATAGTTACAGCCAGTTAGTTTATGCGAAATGGCTGCCCTGCTCATGCGTCTCGTACCTTTGACGCCTTGAGGCCCGTTACTTGGCGCCGTAACGCGCATGGCGGAATTCAGCCACGCGGGCCTCAACGGACAACAAAGGTACAGGTGCAGGTCGTCGCTGCTATAGCATCTGAATTCTACCGGCGCCAATTCGTATAAAGTACTGGTGGTGGAAGCACACAGACGGTTACAGATCCAATGGCCTACAAGAATGTGGTATTCATAACCCTACCTCGTCTAAGACTTTCTTCTTGGCTTTGAGCGCTGCTTCATCATCAGCTAGCGCGCGGTCCAGCAGTCTGGCCTTCTTCTCGTGCGAGGTGACGGCGTCCTTGGCCGCCTTGTGAGCTGAATTACTGGTCGCTTCAGTCTTCTCCAACCCTTGAAGTTCCGTCTCCAGTTGTTTCAGTGCACTACCGCTTTCCTTGACATTTTTTATGAGCATTACTCAAACGAACAAATGGTATTTGAAAGAGAAGAAACCAGAACCAATGTAAGGATTACGGTTGATAATGACAAGTAAATGAGATTGTACATTCTGTGTACTAAGTATCGGGAATTTGTCAATAAAACAAAAAATACAAATTATTCATCTAAATTTATTTTATCGCCTTCAAAGTAGGCCCCATCGCTTGCAATACAACATCTCCACCGCTTCACCCAGTCTTCCATACATTTTTCATAGGCTATTTGCGGTATGGCCTTTAGCTCATTCAGCGAATTTTCTTTTATGGCTTCTATCGACTCAAAACGTTTTCCTCGAAGTGGTAATTTTAACTTGGGAAATAAAAAAAAGTCAGACGGAGCCATATCAGGTGAATACGGTGCTTGGTCGAGAACTTTTGTTGAATTTTTCGCTAAAAACTCTTTCACTATAATGGCTGTGTGTGATGGTGCATTATCATGGTGCAGCATCCATGAGTTGTGTTGCCACAAATCTGGACGTTTTCGGCGGATACTCTCACGCAAACGCTTCATGACGCCTAAATAATATTCTTTATTCACTGTTTCTCCCTCTGGAAGGAATTCGGAGTGAACCACACCACGGTAGTCAAAAAAAACTGTCAGCATCACCTTGATTTTGGAGCGACTTTGCCGCGGTTTTTTGGGTTTCGGCTCGTTTTCGAGACGCCATTCTGAAGACTGTTGGCTTGTTTGCATGTCGTACTCATAAACCCATGTCTCGTCGCCAGTTATTATACGTTTCATAAAGGTCGGATCCGTAGAAGCTCGGGAAACCATGTCTTCAGCGACATGCTTTCGCTGCGCTTTTTGAACAAAATTGAGCTCTTTTGGAACTAGTCGAGCGGCGACGCGTTTCATGCCTAAAATGTCAATGAGAATGTTGTGGACGGACTTAAAAGATATGTTCACCTCACTAGCCAACTCTCTCAGACTCATACGTCGATTTTCGAGCACTAGCTTCTTGATTCTGTCGATGTTTTCTCTGGTCGTAGCGGTTGAAGGTCTACCAGAACGAGGCAAGTCTACTACTACTTCTCGGCCTTCTTTAAAAGCCTTATACCATTCATAAGCCCTTGTTTTCGATATACACGATTCGCCGTAGGTATTTCGCAACATTTTTAGTGATTCACCACATGAAATATCATTTGAAACACAAAATTTAAGGCACACTCTTTGTTCAACAATATTTTCCATTGTAAAAATCGCCGAGGACTCAAAACTATGACCAACAAAAAGTGTAGTTTAAAATAAATTAAATGACAGATCCCGCTCAAATTTTGCGCGCTAAATCAGTACAGTGCTACCAACATGCAGTAAAAAAATTAGAACGACCTCTTTTACGCGGGTCTTTTTATTGACATATTCCCGATACTTTTTACACAGAGTAGTATATCTTGGATGCGCTTTCAGCAGGGATGGAAGGTACACCGCAGATGTGGAAAGACGAGTGAGTACTGGGAATAGTGTGAATGGAGCGTTGGGAAAACTTCTTGGCAGTAAAAACCTGAGTCAGAAGGCACAGCTCGCCATAATGCAGTACCGGTCCCAATGGTTACTTGTGGAAGCGAGCGCTGGGTATGGCAAAGAGAGTATGAAAGTAAGATAAACGCAGTCGAAATGCGAGCGCTGCGCAAAATTTGTGCGTAACGCTTGTATACGTATTCGCAATGATGATGTTAGCAACAGAGTTGGTCTGAAAGAGAGCGTCGGTGTTAAAATAAAAAGAGGCATGCTCCGCTGGTTTGGACATGTAGAAAGAATGCAGGATGAAAGAATGGTTAAACTGATAAACAATGCAAAAATGGATGGATGTAGGAGCCGAGGAAGGCCAAGACTTACCTACCATGACCAAATTGGTCGTGTTCTATCAGAAGGTGATGTCAGGAGCCCTAGAAACCGGCGAGCGTGCACGAGAAGAGCAATTAATGTTAAAGAAGCGAGTGAGGTATCTAAGGATCGAGTCACGTGGCGCTCGGTCCTCTCTGTCTACCCCGCAAGGGATCTGGTGTGAAGTTATAGATTATTACTCAACCAAACATAATCCAACCACCCTCACTCCAGTACAGTCAACCGACAACAAATTATAGCCAACCTCGTCAAGTTTCTTGTTCAGTTCAGCTACTTGTTTGTCCAAGTCCTTGGCTTCCTTTTCATTGGTCTTAATCTTCTCCTTTCTGCTTCTGATATCCTCTTGCACTTCTGTCACCTTGGCCTCTGCCTCCTTAGTGCTATCCTCAGCTGATATATATCTATACAAATAAATATGCCAATGCGAACTCTAGTCAGTCGGTCTTTGACGAGCTCGGTGGCTCAGTCGTGAATGACGCGACTTTGACACCAACGCTCGTGGGTTCGATTCCCACGCAAGACAAACATTTGTACGCACGAAGATGTCCGTTTGGCTTGGTCTGGATATTTTAAGTGAGGTAGGGCGCATCAAAGCAGCCCGTCAGGGGAAGTACCTCCACCTCACAGAAGACGACCCCCAAATAACAACTCCGCGGAGGATTGTTGTGTTCAAGTGAGTGAGGTCACTAGAAGATGAGAAGTTGCTGTGTTGACAGCAGGGGTGGGAACGCGCTAGCAACATTATTTTTATAGCTAGCGCTCATAGGCTGCGGTAACCGCTATACATCAGGCGGGCCGTATGCTTGTACACCTCCCCCCGAAGTTGTATAAAAAGGTATCAGCCTGATTTTTATTTTTTAAAAACGTTCAGTGTCACTCGCGTAATCCATTTGAGATTTTTTTTTGGCGGAAGGCATACAAGCGTACGGCCCACCTGAATAAAAGCGGTTACCGTACCCTATGAACACTTGCAACACATTAAGTATCACCCCCGCGATGCCACCTCTGCTGCTAACACAGCTAGGAGCTTATGAGCTTACTGGTAACCTCTGTCACTCGCAGACACACAACCCTCCGGTGAGTTGTTATTTTGCTGCAGTTTTCTGTGAGGTGGAGTACTTCTACAGACGATGTGCTTTAATGCGCCCTACCTCTCTTAAAAACACCCAGGACAAAACTAACAGACATGTTCATACACACAATACGCTTGTCCTGTGTGGGAATCGAACCAACGAGCGCGTGTCAAAGTAGCGTCACCAACCACTGCGCAACCGGGCTCGTTTGTATGGCATGGAATTCATTGAGAACACACGCGAACATGTCTGTGTGTTCATGTATACTGTTAAAGAGTGTGAAGGACGCTCTTCCGGTGCTTCTTAGATTTTGTTCTCGCACTTAGCACGACCAGCACCGACACCCGGCGCTGAAGCCACACGCACCTCTCAGGTATACCCCACGTCACCACATCAACCCTTACTGATCCTATTGCAAGGATACAGGTCTCCCTTCAACCGAAGGTGTTCTAAACATAAACATACTCCGCCACGCTGCTCAAATGCGGATTGGCGGAGGCCAGTGTTTTCAAGCCGCGCGGGGACCACTGAATTAACTTAACGACTGTCATCTATCCACAACACCCGGGGCCGACGGCTTAACGTGCCCTCGGAAGCACGGAGAAACTCGAGATAGAAAACCCATCCATAGACAGACTGCAGTCGCGTTGCTTAACCTGCGTGTTTGGTTAGAATGACACGCGCAACGCCGCCATCGAGTTCTCACACGTGCATCACAAGGTGCACTCAATCCCAACAAATCTAATATATTTTGCCTAAATAACTTAAAAATATATAATGCAAGCCAAGTTCCCAAGTAACCCTAAGTTATTCGTTTATTATAAGCACGGTGACAAAAAATGGATACATCAGAGGATGAAATGGATGGAGTAGCCCGACTATGGAAATGCCTCACCTCACACCAGCAAAAAAAAATGTTTGTGTCCTGCCAGTGAGAGAGATTACCAACAAGGTCCTGAAGAGTTGCTTTTCACGCGAGCGATACCGCTTGTATTTCAAGTGGGCATAGGTTACGTTAATAATTTTATATGCAGCTAATTTTTCTCCCAATGTTGATAAAAAAAAATCCCTAAAATGAGAAGTAGGCAATGTGTTTAATTTGACTTACTTCCAAGCCACATAAAGCCTGGTGTGATTCTCGAGCTCTCTGACGACCTTCTGATACTCCTGGAACTGCGACCGCTCGTCTTGCAACTTCTGCAGCTTCGGAGCTATGTCTTCTTTGATGATCTGAATTTACATATATATATATATTAATATATATATATATATATTATATATATATTAATATTTACAAGACAGAAACGAGTTCTACGCTGTCCATTGCTGATTTACGTGCGGTTTCTGCCCATCACATCAACTTGTAGCCGACAATGCATACCGAAAATTAAATGTAAATCACAACTCAACAGACAGCGTGCCGACTCTCATATCCCACGTGGTTCGTAAGACCAAAAGCTATTATATTTAGATCACATGTTCTACACACATATCATTAATATGTTCTTATACTATGTCATAGACAACAAAACGTCTAAAAAGATATCTAAGTACAGTTCTGTACTTGCCTGACAATGTTTTTTTTTATACTACGAGTACGTCGGGAAGCATACGGCGCACCTGATGTAAAGCGGGTACCGTAACCTATTAACGCTTGCGATATATTAAGTATCACTCGCGCGATGCCTCCCCTGCTGCTTACACAGCAACTCCTTAGGAGCTTACTGGTAACCCCACTCACACGTAGGAACACAACAATTCTCCAGTCTGTTGTTTTTTGGCTGCGGTTTTCTGTGAGGTGGAGGTACATCCCCAGACGAGCTGCTTTGATGATGCTTGCCCTACCTTTTTTAAAACATCCAGACCAAGACAAACAGACATGTTCATACACACAAATGTTTGCCTTGTGTGGGAATCGAACCCACGAGCGTTGGTGTCAAAATCGCAACATTCACGACTGAGCCACCGAGCTCGTCCTACTAAACTGCTAATATAAAACCTATTATATAGATTTAAATATATGTGGAACTTGCAGGGTATTTTCACATATAAGAGTCATTGCAGGACTTTGTAATTTTATTGGAGTAGGGGTCTACTATCAGATAAACTTTTTTTTTATACAACTAGATTGGCAAACAAGCTTGCGGCACGTATCAGATGGTAAGCGGTCACCGCAGCCTATTGACGTCGCTCGCAACACCACGGGGATGTTACTCGCGCGGTGCCAATCTTGTGACCTAAGGCTGTTTCGTCACAGTACCCAGTAATTTCTCTGTCATATCTCACCCTTCAAACTGGAACACTGCTTTATAAATATATATATAGATGCTTCGCGGTAATAGGTGAAACAGAGGTACTCATGCAGACGACTTGTACAAAGTCTCCCTCTGATAAACTACACTAATCCTAACCCATCCCACTGCAGGGTTACGGGTCTCGCTTCAACCGATGAAGTTTAGACCATTTTCCATCATGCTGCTCAACTGCGGATAGGCGGATGCCAGTGTTTTCAAATGCCACTGACTTAGCTTAACGACTGTCATCCAGCTGACAACAGCCGGGACTGACTTAAGGCTTAACGTGCCCTCCGAGTTCGGAGAAGCTCGAGATAGAAGAACCCATCCATAGACAGGCCGCAGTCAATGTTGCTTAACCTGGGTGTTCGGTTAGAATGACACGCGCATCGAAACTATCGAGCTCTGTCAGATCGGTATCAGATAAAACATAAAAATATTTAATAAAACAAATAGTGATTGTATTTATTTTCTCTCTAACATTTTCATCTTTAAAAGTTAAATGTTTAAAATATGTTGTTACTAGCTTTTACCCGCGGCTTCGCTCGCATTGATATATTTTTTTTGTTTTTACTAAAAAGTATCCAATTTTACTTCTGATACCTCCAAGAATATGTGTACAAAGTTTCATGATGATCAGTTCAGTAGTTTTCGCGTGAAAGCGTAACAAACAAACGGACATTCACAATTATATATTAGTAGGAGTAGGATAGGATAGGATTAGTAGGATAGGAAGTGGGATAGGATTAGTAGGATATGCAGGGCTGGGCAAAGATTTCATGTTGTATATAATAATACGTACATCATTAAGTTCTCGAAGTTTGGCGTCCTTCTTTTCAATGGTTTTCTGGGCGGCCTGCTTCTTTGCTTCGTACATCCTGGTACCAGCCGCTTCTTCTACCATGGACAGTATCTGGAATTACACTTGTGACATTAAAAATAACCTTCTTAGCACAAAACTTTAGGGTTTAATTGACTAACTACACATTCTTTTCACTTTCAGAGTCAACTCAAACACCTACACTTGGTGCACCCTGCTAAATTACTAACGAGGCTCTGACGAACGAGTGGTAGGGCGCATTGAAGGAGTCCAAAAAAGGAAGTACCTTGACCACACCGAAGACCGTAGCCAAGAGTTACTGGAAGGATTTTGTGCTTCTGCAGGTGAGTTAATTCATCAGCAAGCTCCTCAATATTAGCAATGTGGATGGCAAGGCACAGGTAATACTTTTTGTGTTACAAGTGTTCATAAGCTATTAACACTTCACGTCAGGTAGATTGTATACTTGTTTGTCTCTAACAATGTAAAAAAAACTACAAGTATATATAAAATGCCAAAGTAACTCCATCTTTGTCACTTTGTTACATTCTACAGGTTAACCCATCACTAGATTGTAATGCAATGATTGGGACCTGAAGAAGGATATAGACTACTTATTATCACAATAACGGTATCCCCATGTGAATGACCTGGGACAAAAATAGATAGATCTTCTAAAGCCCAAATGGATGCTATCCCATGTGGGGTGATCCTTGCAGTGAGGGTCTGATGAAGAAACTTAACTACAATACTCTATGTACGGTCTGACTTGAAATTTGTATGGCATAAATCTATGTACCCAAACTGAAGCATGTATCCAGTAACTTGTGTTATGTTAGCGAGAAATACAGAATCTCATCTGTTTACTGAAAATATTTTCAAAAGATACGTGAAAAATAATCTTTATAAAAAGACTTGTTATAGAGTTGATGAATATCTAACTAACAAAGATGTGATATGACAATATTAGAAAAGAATGAGCATGGTGTGACAAGTATTTTTGTCGTCACATGGAGTTTCGAGAGTGACTGGGCTGTACGAGCTAAAACCCTTTGCCCTCGGAAAAAGCCCTTGATTTTGAAAAAAAAAGATTTACATTTTCAATTCCCTGCCGACTTTTCGTCCGAGTTCCATCATGAAACGGTGGCTATAAATAATTTCTTTTGATTTATTGTTTAAAAGGTCTGAAGCGAACTAATTTGTTTTGAAAATGACAGCCTGGCCGATTGATTTCGTGCTAGCAATGTAAATTGCATAATTTTGGAAAAAAAATGCTGGATGACAGTGTTTTTTCCATCTGGAATTTTTTTTGTTGGATTTCCTTTCTATCCACTTCCCTATGGGTATTTTGTTCCTGAAAACTCGCTCGGCGATAACATGTCGGCGAATTAAGTATGGCGTCGTGGTGTGGGACGACGCGACACAGCTTTCCAGTATCGTATATTTTCTTATTTTGATAAAATGGGATATCGTAATCCATTGTAGATTTAGTTAGACTTTTATTGCAGTCCAACTTAACCCTTAGAAACTTGAAACTTTAGTAATTTGACCTCATAGTGACTGACTTAGATTTTCTCTTAGAAATGATTATTGTCTGAATTCATCACCTTACCTAAGAAATAATTTGCTTATAGATAAATACAGGGGTGCAGTAGATTTTAGTATAAGCCATTATACTCAACTAACCTCACTAATTAGGTATATAATCTTGTTTTTAGTTAACTGTAATTTGCTACACCTGACCCCTAAAAGTATTAAAACATTAATCGGATTTCAAATGGTGTTTTTTACTACTCTCCTTGAGATTAAATGTTCAGGCATCGGTAGACTGTTCAGGGCATTATTGTGGAAGGAGCGTGGCTGGTGCCCGGTATAAACCTTGCTTTTTGAACCCTTTTCTTTAATTAGTGTCACGCATTTCCATTGGCTGATGTCGCCTAGAAAAGGACCTCACCCATAATAATAATAATTTAACAAAAAAATACATCGAACCATGTATCGTTATTTTTACTATTTGACATCACAGCTCATATAAATTTATTCTCACATCTAATCGAAGGTTTGCAAAGGAATTATATAGGCTTGAATTTTTATCTTTCTTACATACTTTCCTATGGCATGGTATAAAAAAAATGTGGTATCTTACCTCTGGGGGCTTCATGTTGAGCACTTTAGTGATACGTCCCTGCATGATAAGGAAATGTGGGTTATTCACATTGAGCTGCACCGAACAGAACAGGTCGCTCACTCTCTTGTTCTGGACGTTGATACCGTTAATTAGATACTTGTTTTTGCCGCCCATTACAACCTGAAAAGTGTATTCAATAATTGAGCTGGTAATGAGCTGTTTTACTACAGCTATTATACCCCTAAGGCGACTCTCTGACCTTATATTCAACTAGCTAATGAGATATAAGGCACAGCCAGAGCCTAAATAATATTCCGAAACAAGTCAGAGATATTTAAATGACAAATAAATTATTTGATTTTACTTGTTATTCCATTTATGAATAAAAACAAAACATGCTTTCAGTTAACAGGCTCATTCTTCCTTCTTCCCAACATAACAGGGACCACACTGTGATACTATCACATCCGCTCTGTTTCGCTTACTCAGTTATTAGTCAGTTTCACTTCCTGTCTGTTATGGAGTCAAAAAATTTGTTTTCCCAATGTTTAAGGTACATAGTTGAAAAGATACAATTTGCAGTAATTTGTCTTAGTGCCTAATCTTTTGTATATCAATAAAAAAAGGACATAAAAGTGACCTGTTTCTATTATGTATATTCATATTCATTTATTCACTGTAATTTGCTGTTATATATAAGTACCATTCTTAAACTGCTAATAACTATTCATAATTATAAACAAATTTTAAAAATATTTAAAACAATTATTACAATACATATTCATAAGTAAATTATACACATATTCATTTCTGATTTAATTATTTGCGAATGTATTGCAGATAACTGTTTATTCTAAAAATAATACCAGATTTCTAAGCAGTTTTTGCCATTTTTTTTTTGTTTTTCCCCCAAGAAAATTGTAGACCCCCAAAAGAAGGACTACCCACACACGCGGGTGTGCATTAGTCATTCTTCCGTGAGGGGCACCCTCCGGAAAATGGGAGGGAGGAGGTGAGATCTTGCATAAGACACCCTTTTGTGCGAACAAACTGGTGATGTCAGATTCCTACTGACTAAAACAACCCTGGGACTGCCTTTAGCCTTTAGCAATGCAAAAGTTTTTGGCAACATGTAAGCTCTTTATGTAACAGTGCCTGAGCAACTAAGCTCAGCTCAGCATTTTTATGTATTTTATAAGTATAAAATTGCATTTTCTTAGGAATGCCACCTATACATAAATGTAAAAAGCAAAACCCTATCTAAATACAAAATCATTAAAACCATGTCTGAGATACATGGAATAACACAAGAATCGCATAAAAATAGAAACAAATATACAAAAAGACATTTCTGCACACAGCGGGCTTCAAACATGGGGCCTTTGTGGCTGTAAGAGTGTAAATACGGTGGGACCAAATATATGTTAAATAGCTGGTATTAGTGTTTAAAACAATGTGCATTTTTTTTTTGTGTGCAAATGCATTTTTTCAATAAAGATACCTATGTAGATAAACATACAAAGCAACAATTAACGTGTCGAGACCCGCGTGGCTGGATCAAGCCATGCGCGTTACGGCAACGGGTTACAGTTACGGGTTAATCTAAATACAAAATTTGATCCAAATTGTTAGAGCCATTTCCGAGATACATATATTTACATAAGTATATACAAGAATTGTGATGTATAAATGTATTGGCTATGTATAAATATACAAATAGGGTATTTGTAAAAATATATATCAGACGAAGTAGACATACAATGCGAAAGTAGAAGGATGTAGGAACCGAGAAAGGCCAAGTCTTAACTACCATGACCAAATTGATTGAAGGTGAAGGTGAAGTGCATGATAAGAGCAATGAATATTAATGAAGCGAGTGGGGTGTGTAAGAATCGAGTCCGGTGGCAGTCGGTACTCACCGCAAGGGATTTGGCATGAAGTTATATATAGATTATCAGACAATAAATAAATAAATATTGTCGGACAAATTACACAGCGCCACCTAGCCCCGAAGTAAGCGAAGCTTGTGTTATGGGTACTAGACAACTGATAAACATACGTAAATACATTTCTTTTTGTAAATACATACTTATTATACATAGAAAATACCCAGACCCATACAAACAGACATGTTCATGCACACAAAATGTTTGTACTGTGTGGAAATCGAACCCACGAGCGTTGGTGTCAAAGTAGCGTAACAGCGCGTTTCACCACTGCGCCACCGAGCTCGTCCAATAACAAGTAACAGCTCGTCAAGTAACAATAGAAGACACATTAATTCATTATTTGATAAAAATAACAAAATTACAAAGCTCAATTTTCACTTGAAAACATTAACATAACAAAATGATCAAAACTATCAGTAAATCTATCTATTAACGATTGATTGAGATATATTAAGTATCAACCTTAGAACTTACTGGTGACCTCACTCACACGCAGGAATACAACAACCCTCTAGAGAGTTAGCAGCGGTTTTCTGTGAGGTGGAGGTACTTCCCCAAACAGGCTGCTTTGATTCGGCCTACCTCTCTTAAACCATCCAGATCAAGACAGACATGTTCATGCACAAATATGTTGGCGCTGTATGGTAATCGTAACCACGAGCATTGGTGTAAAAGTTGCATTATTCAGGAATGCGCCACCAAGCTCGTAGAAATGCTTCTATGTGCCACTAAATAATATTATCAATTACTTACATTAGAATAAAGATAAAGATAAAAGATAAAAATTCTTTATTTGCCATGGGCCCTCGCGGGCACTTAGACGCGTCTTACAGTTTTTGAAATATAATCTTATTTAATTCTCTTTTTACTTTTTTCCTTTTTTTTATCTACTAACATTTCGGAAATGACCATTGGCTAAGAAGAAATGCCGAAAGAAACTTGCCAATATAGGTCTCTTTTAAAATTGTCAATTAAATATTACAAAAACAAAAAATACATAAGCATATTGGTACAATAATGATATCAAATGGTAAAATTAAAGATTATTAAGAACAGGTAGTCTGTGCTGAATTATTTCCAGACATCCTTGTCAGTTATATATTCATCAATTCTATAATAAGCCCTTCTACAGAGAGTATTTTTAATGTACTTTTTGAATACATTGTCAGGAAAGGACAGAACTGTTTCAGGCAACTTATTATAAAATCGAATACAATTTACAAGAAAAGATCTACCAGTCCTAGCAAGCCGATGTACCGGCATACACAACTTATTTCTACTTCTAAGTTTTTCACTGAAGTTTGAAAACAACTTTAAATTTTTACGGGCATACATTATGTTTTCATAAATATATTGAGAAGTAACGGTAAGGATATTTATTTCTTTGAACAGTTCCCTGAGGGATTCTCTGGAGCCCATGTTATAAATAGAATTTTTATCTTACAAAAAAGAGCCATTAGTCTTTTTTGTAAGATAAAAATTGTCTCAATGTCAGCCGCCGTTCCCCACAACAGTATACCATACGACATAATGCTGTGAAAGTAGCTGAAATAGACTAAGCGCGCAGTAGCCACATCCGTCAATTGCCTGATTCTCCTAACTGCATATGCAGCAGAGCTGAGCTTACCGGCTAGTTTATTTATGTGGGGGGCCCCATTGTAATTTGGAGTCTACTGTAATTCCAAGAAACACAGTGTTATTAACAAATTCTAATTTATTATTCCCAATAAGAACTTCTGTATTGGCAGAACTCACATTTGGAAGACTAAATTTGATGCATTTGATTTTAGCTGAGTTTAGCAACAGATTATTACATGTGAACCAGTTTAAAATAGCAGACACAACACCATTTACCTTGTCAATATTTTCACAACGGCGGGCCACATTAAAAATTAAAGAGGTATCATCAGCAAATAGTACTATATCCGCCATTTTCTGCACCACGTAGGGCAGATCATTTGCATATACTAAAAATAAAAATGGACCCAAAATAGAACCCTGTGGCACCCCGATATTAACATTATGGCCTTCAGATTTAACCCCATTTATGTCAACTGTCTGCACTCTGTTGTTTAAATAAGATGCAATCATGTTCTGGGTCTGGTCTGGTTTAAATAAGATGCATTCATCTTCACCTCTAACTCCATAATAGTTCAGTTTGAGTAACAATGTCTGATGATCTACACAATCAAAAGCTTTAGAGAGATCACAGAAAACCCCAATAGCATCCTGTGATCTCTCCCATGCGTTAAGGATATGCCTAACCAATGCCACTCCTGCATCCGTAGTAGATTTACCAGCTGTAAAACCGTATTGTGCATCATGAAAAATTTCATTGGTCTTAAAAAAGAGTTGCAATTGATCAAGCATTATCCTTCGAATACTTTACTCAAAACTGGTAGTATAGATATGGGTCTGTAATTCCCCAGTTCGCTCTTTTCTCCTGACTTGAATAAAGGAATAAGTTTGCTGAATTTCATCAAGTCTGGGAACACACCCATATCTAAACATATATTAAAAATATGTGACAAGTGTGGAGCTATTGCCTCTATAATACAATAAAAAACTTTAATGGACATTCCCCAGTGATCCTCTGAGTTTTTAATGTTCAACTGTTTAAAAGTTTTAATAATTTTAGTGGGTTCAATATGTGTAAACTGAAAAAGTTCCACACTAGGTTGTACGTTTTCTTTTAATAACTCAGCAACACCATCTGGAGATGAATTAAGGGAGTTAGTGGTAAGGCAAGGGATATTGATGAAGTAGTCTTGAAATAGATCTGCTATTTGTTTAACGTCTGTAATATTTCGATTGTCATATTTTATAGAACATTCATTATCCTGTGGCTTATATTTACCTGTTTCTTTACTAATAATATCCCATACAGCCTTAATTTTATTTGATGATAGCTTAATTTTGTTTTTAATATACATATACTTTGCTTCTCTGCATACATTTTTAAATATTTTGGAATAGTTCTTGACATAATTGACAAAGACAGGGTCAAATCTGTAACACTTTTCTGCGTACAAATCAAACAGTTTGTTTCTACTTCGCAGAATACCTGTAGTTGCCCAATCGTTAAACTCAAATTTATGTGTAATTTCAATTTTTTTACATTTAAATATTTTTTGATATTCACTGGATATAGCATGAAACAGATTGGTATTAAGAAAATCTGGATCATCTACAGTGTAATCCAACAATTGCAACCTGTCCTCCAATACATTATTGTATCTAATAAGTCTGTTTCTGGTCATTGGTCTGTACAAGAGATGATTTCTCAAATCTGTATTATGTGAACCTTGATAAACTACCACCTGACCGCAATGATCAGAGGGCAAGCTGCCAATTATTGTTTTATTTATATGGTCACAATTACAAAAAACATTATCAAGACAAGTTGCAGATGTGGCCGTTATATGCGTAGGCTCCAGAAATAGGTTTTCTAGATCAAAGGATTTAAATAAATTTAAAAACCTAATATTTGTTTGTGTTTCTACTAATATATCAATATTGAAATCACCGCAAATGATTGTCTTTTTTGCTTTTGAAAACTTTTCTTAAAATATCCTCCATTACTTGCTCAAATAACAAATAATTGCCACTAGGAGGTCTATATACAGAAATAATTATATAATTTTCTAATTCAGCATAATATAACGAATTCATAGCATGAGATACAAATCTCATTCTTTAGTGTGTTGATGTTTGAATTGAGTTAATCAATAAGTGGCATTGCTTTCTCAACTTACAGAACCAATTTAATTGAAGTTTAGAAGGAAATAGATAACATTTTCATAATCAACTCGCAATAATGATGTTTATAAACATTACCTGTCTAGTCACAGTAATTTCATCGTGATTCTCATAACCAATGGGGCACTGTTTTTTATCCTTATTGTCAAATGTAATGCTCACTGTAGCCTTCGTAATACCCGCCTGCCCATGCTTGTATATCAACTCTTGCAAGCTCCCAGCACGGACCTAGACCAAAACAAAAATAAGTGAGAGTGAAATCCAAAACATAAGTCAAAAAACAAGAATATACTTGTACTTACATTGGATAAATTGGTGATTCCTAATACGAAACATATAGAATCTAAAATATTAGACTTTCCAGTACCGTTGAGACCAGTAATTGCATTGAATTCAGAGTCGAACCCAGTAATCTCCACTCTATTTCCATAGGATTTGAAGCCATCCAACACTATTGATTTGATATACATTTTGGTAACAAACTAATTATACAAAATCTACAAGAAACACATTATACTAAAAGACAAGTAACACTAAAAAATAAGTTAAAATTAAAAGCGGGAACCGTTGATGTCGTGTTGTTTTGATTTTTTTTTTTAATTCGGTTTTGGTTTTTTTTTCAGAGAAGTCATTAATGTCAATTGAAAATCAAGCATAAATTCTATGACCAAACAGTCTAGATGTTAGATTTTAAGAAATGATTACATGTTATACGATACGATATACATACGATTACGTCGTTACATTCGTCCACTGCTAAACATAGACATCCCCTCTAGAGTGCTTTTCGACTCGATCCTGTGCCACCTGCATCAATCGATTCTCTACAAACTTCTTGAGGTCGACGCTGCAACTGCAACTAGTGGGGAGGGTGTTATTTATGAATTAAACAAGAGATGCGAACGAATAAAACTTGCCTTTATTTTGCTAAAACACAAGATACATTTTTGTTAACATTCAAACAGACGTAATAATGACAAGCATCAAAGACAGGCACAGTCATAGACACACCACAGGGCAAGGCTCGACCCACACAGCAAGTACCAGTATGGGGACGCCATTCAAGAACCTTTTTTCCCAAGCGGTTGTCGATTCTACGAACTATGTGGCTCGCCCAATGCCACTTCACCTTGCTAATCCTGTGGGTTTTGTCGGTTATCTTAATGATATCCTCATTTCTGATTCTATCACGCTTCACCTTGAGCTTCCCCACACCGCCCACAGTGAAGGGCCACGTCTCCAGTTTCTTATGTCATCACTGGCAACACACACTTTTCGAAGAACTTGCTCTGCTTGCAAAATGCCTCATGTATGTATTTTGGACGAGAAGATGTATCGAAATTTCCCAAACGCTGCCCAGCCGAGTTGGATCCTTCTGTCGACCTCTCGGTCGAAGTTGGACTTACCTAACTGAAAAACCTGCCCTCGGTAGACATATTCGTTAATAACTTCGAGCTTAGTGCTGCCAACAGTGACCGACGTAGGTATTACATGGACATGCGATATTATCTTAGTCTTATCCATGTTCATCTTGAGACCAACCCGCTATTGAGGTCATTGAGCATTGCGCTAAGTTTCTCCAGCGACTTCGCCATGATAACTATATCGTCGGCAAATCGAAGGTGAGGTTTATACCGCATCATTCCCAAGGGCATTAAATTAAAAACTTTTACTAAGTCATTCTTAGCTTTATATTATGAATTTCATTTGTATGTATCATTTTAGTTTTAAATTCATCTTTCACTTCGATTATTTTGGGTTCATTAATCGAAGCTCTTTATTTTTAGTGAGGTAACATTCTCCTTTTCTTTACTCTTCTAATACTAGGAAGAAGTGTAAATCTATAAAAAGCTCTATCCTTGCCTGGTCATATAAGCCCTCTTCGTTGACCTTCCTTTGGTCGCGCGGGTAATATGAGCACTTTCATTGACCTTCCTTTGGTCATGGAGTAAAATGAGCTGTTACATTTTTTTCAGCATCTAGTGCCTAGCGATTTACCACAATGTAATGGATGCCAGCACCTGGTTACAAGCTTGGACCGTGTGATTCGATTCAGAGACGAGCTATGAGAATTGTCGACAATCCTAAGCTTACACACGGTATTGAACCCTTAAGTTTAAGGAGAGATTTTGCCTCCTTTTGTGTGTTCTACCGATAGTACAACGGGGTGTGTTCTGAAGAGTTGTTCGAAATGATGCCGACAGCTACTTTTTATAACCGCACCGCTCGCTGACGGCGGGAAGTTCACCCTCACACGTTGGAACCGCATTGGCCGCGTACTGTGTGGTTCCAGAGAAGTTTTCTTCCGAGAACTCTCAAGCTGTGGAATGAGCTCCCAGCCGAGGTTTTTCCAAGGGACCATAGCATGGAGTTCTTCAAGAAATGCGTGAAGAGGTTCTTAGAGGGTCGGCAACGCATGAGTGACACTCCTGGTGTTGCAAATGTCCATAGGCTACGGTACTGTTTACCATCAGTCAGGCCGTATGCTTGATTGTAGCAATCAAGTGGTATAAAAAAAAACTTACACACGTACAACGCTCGGGCCCTGTAATAAACACTCTATAATGTCTTCTACCTCATTCTCCCGCACGTTAAATCTTACAGATAAATAAATAATAAATAAATAAATATTGTCGGACAAATTACACAGCGCCATCTAGCCCCAAAGTAAGCAAAGCTTGTATTATGGGTACTAGACAACTGATAAACATACGTAAATACATTTTTTTTTGTAAATACATACTTATTATACATAGAAAATACCCAGACCAAGACCAACAGACATGTTCATGCACACAAATGTTTGTCCTGTGTGGGAATCGAACCCACGAGCGTTGGTGTCAAAGTAGCGTAACAGCGCGTTCCACCACTGCGCCACCGAGCTCGTCAAAGATGTATACGTTTGTCTCTTTTTAAGCAAATTAGCGTAACGCCATCACTTTTAGTTGAGACAATCACTTGATTTTACTCCTGATATTATTACCGTAACGGGCCTTATAACTCAAAATCGTTTCTTAAGGTTATTACGAAGTTTATTGTTAGTTTTTAGTTAAGTTTCTTAAGGAGTTTACTACTCCAAAAACAAGTGTGTTGATCCTTCTTCAAATAAAACAAGCCGAAATGCAAAACGAGAATGAATCTTGCACGGAATAGAAAAAATCTTGTATAACTCTTTTACTGGTGGACATCGAATAGCATGAAAGTTCTTTTCATGTTCATATTTTTGTTGGAATCTATTTTGGGAATATAAAATAAAAAAAAAAAAGATGTTCGTAAATTTATTTCACAGATTAAGCCCGTCACAGACGTAGTTATAAAATAGCACATGGGAACATGCTGCCTCGCTCTAAATACGTGAAACAAGGTGAACCTGTAATTTCCTGTTTCACCATGTTCCATATGTTAGAGCAAGACAGCATGTTATCGCACGTTATGTTATAGCTACGTCTGTGACAGGATTTAAATTGTAAAAGGACCCATTGCCATTACGAAAAAGAAGAAAACTGACAGTTTCCTTGTTTTCACTTTTTGTTTTTTTTATTTATTTTTTACTTTTATAATTAACTTAATTGTTGGCCGTTTTAAATCTCATTCGACATGGATTTTTCTAATACCAGTGGAATTAAAAGTCCGTTTTCACCACGTGTCAGACAGTCTATTACAGGGCGAAGGCCTATTGGTCTCTCATCGGCCAAGAAGAGTCAAGGGTAACTTAACATAACCTCAAACCTCTTGTTTTTATGTTCAGATGAGCTCATAAATTTGAAAACAACATCATTATTAAGCAAAATGCCTCCCATTTCTAAGCTACTAAATTTCCCAGAATCAGAAAGCTAATACTCCGCCACGTTATTATATTATTATATTTATACTACTTCAGTGACAAGCAAGTATACTGCCCCATCTGATGTACATGGAATATGTTATGTGCGTAGCCGTATTCGCTGTAATTTCATATTTCGTTGTAATTTCATCCTCACTGGAAGCTTAGAAGAACTATTTTTCAGCCCTTTAAAGCCTATCCTAATTCCATCTAAACTGATATCTGAGAATTCTACATGATATTATTGGGTCAGCAGGGCTGTGGGATCATTTTCGCGAGCAACAGATGGTCAGATGTGTACTTGTGCAGAATAAACTTTGCTGTAACATCTTTCCACTTTGCCAAATATCTCTGGTGTAAAGAACAATGTGACCGACCTTTCGCTTGATCTTCGATAGACATGTT